>JAVJGG010000050.1:16706200-16720815 GCA_035590195.1 Aviceda cuculoides | reverse complement strand
GCAGATTGGGGTGCTCTGCAAATTCACTGCCCGCACGTATTATTACCCAGCTACACGCCTGGATCCCATCTCCCAACCCTGAAATACAGCCACCTGATACACCGCGGGTGATAACTCATCCTGCCATCGACACCGCTGCAGAATTTCAGGGATTCATCACTCAGTTTATAAATATTTAAACCCGGAAGGAGCCATGTCCTCCTGTAAAATGCAACATATTAGACAAGCAAAGCATCCCTTCCTTTACCCCAGCACAGAGCTAATGAACATCTGGGGCTTTCCAGGCAAGATCTTTTGCAACTAGAAAGGGCAAAATTCAAGGTCTCGGTCCACGCGTGCTGGATTTCTGCACCCTCCAGCTGGGACGCATTGGATTTACGGCCCTGACTGGTGCAGAAAGCGCAGCTGATTATGAAATTGCAGCTAAGGCTGCTCTTCCAGCTGCTTCCCCCTACCACCCCAGCCGGGATTTGGGCACGCACGGCCGGTCCCACGCTCGTGGGACGGCTGCAGCTGCAGCCTGAAACATTTACAGGCTCCCCGCCGGCCGGCTGCTTCATGCAGTATTCACGGCCTCATGCAGTATTAAGAGCTGCTGACGCCTCGTGAAAAAACTGTGAAAAGCTTCTATTTGGGGAAAGTTCCTCTTATAACGGTGCATCCTGTGGCTTCTCTGTTTCCCTTTTCTCCTGGTTCTCTTGCAAGGGAGAGCAGGGCAAAAATAGGCTGATAGCGTTGCCAACGAGCCTGGGCTCTTCATCAGAAGAGGAAAATAACCCCCTGAGCAAACAACCCCAAGGAATTAATTCTCACATCGCACCGGGGGAGCTGCTATGGGTGCAGGGTGGGTGTCTGCCTGGCTTGCTGCAGCTTGGAGACCGATGCTCAGGGAGAAGGGGGAAAGTGGGACCCTCCTGGGTCTTGTCCCTGGGTCTGGCTGCAGCCAGCACCCGGCACGGAGCACGGTATGGGGTCTGGGGGGGCTCGGTGGGGGCCCACATACCGCAACATTTAAAAAAAAAATAAAAAATTAAAAAATCAAAGAACAAGGAGCCTGTTTCTAAGCAACTGTCTCCAGTAGGAATGGAGAGCAGAGGAAGGGGAAGAAGCAATGCTGGGTAGGGAGAAAACTTCGGGGGTCCCAGAGCCCCCAGCAGGACCCGAGGGGACGAGGGAGGGAGCGGAGGAGCTGCCTGGGTTTGTCTCAGCAGCGACGGCTGGTCGAACGGCAGGAAAAAACGGGGGGGACACGGAGGCATCAAACCACCAGCAGCCAGCACTGGGAGCAGGCCCGCCCCCCCCCCCCCCACCCAGGACAGAAGTTCACGGGTGGGTGAGCGGGAGCATCATCCCCTTTCCTCCCCGCAGAGCCCCAGCTGCAAGTCACGGCCCACGGGAGAGCGGCCGTGCCTCGTGCCCGCGCTTGTGCAACAGCACCCGAGCCCCCAAAACCACTTCCTACCCTAACGGCTCCCGGCCAAACGAAGCGGCAGCGGTGCTGCCTACCGCCCCGCCGGGGCCACCGGGAGTCACTGGTTTTAGCCGCTCTGTTCGAGCGGGGCGGCATCCGTCCCACGCTGGAAGGCTCTTCGCCCCTATAACTCGGTGTCTTCTCGCACGTGGCTCTGCCCGAGCGCGTTCCTCTCTGCCCGTGCTGGCCACGGGCTACTCGTTAAACCCCGATGGCCACCGACGTGCCCCGAGGAGCCTCGTCGGGGCCTGACAGCCCAATTCTTGCCAGCTTGAAGGGGAGCGAAGGGGCAATGAGGGAACCAGGAGTTGAGAGCATCGCCTGCTCCGGAGGGTCTGCATCAGCCAACACGGCTGGAAACAGCCTGCCGGCGGCACTTAAAGCTACTCCTGTGGCACGAACCACCTCCGCTCCAGCGCAGCCCACCATCCCATTTCCAAACCCTCACACCCTCACACTCCTTTGCATCCCCCTGCAGCTCCCCAGCATGGGGGAAAAGCCCTCAGTCTCACCGTACCCCATCTCCGCTACCGGGGCCAGCCCCGCCGAAGCCCTAGGGGAAAAAAGGGGGACAAATTTGCTCCAGGCAGTCGGCAGAGTTACCTGTGTGCACCGGCTCTGCACCGTCCCACAGTTCTCCCCTCCGGTCCAGCAGCTGCCTTGGCTTTCCTGAGGTGCTAACTGGCCTGGACAGGTAGGACTCATTTTTATACACTCGCCCATGTGATCCAAACAAATGCCCTAGGGATGAGTTTTTGCACTGACACAAATAAAGGGGCCGAGACTAAAACCTGTTGAACCACAATCCGTGCTCAACGGACAGGAATTTTCCACTCGGAGCTCAGCCCCGGCTCTGGGTGTGCCTGCGGCACGGCACGCGCCGGAGCCCGCGTTTCCCTGCTCCCAAAAATCCCGTTTCCCTACACTTCCAAAGTCTTTCAGACTCATTCCTAAATGCTTCCTGTACTGCAGTGGGGGAAAATGAACCTGGATGGAGGGATGGATGGGAAGTGTGAAGGAATGTGCTAGAGCCATTGGTTGCACTTAAATTCTGCAAATTGTTTGCTATTTCTCCCACGGCCCGTGGAAGAAAATACAGCAGAAATCCAGCCAGAAATGGGGGGGAATCCTTTGCCCCTGAAAAAGCACTCTCCCTGCAGCCTTGGGGCTTGGCAATGGCCCTTCTGCAAAGGTTGGAAGGTGCTTTCGGGAGCCGTGAGCTGCCCAGCCTGTGGGTCCCTCACCAGCACGCTCCTTGCAGCTCCTCAGGGATGCTGATGGTGCGGTGCTGGCGAGGAGGAAGGCAGATACCAGGGCAGGGGGAGTCAAAGTGACCAGAAGTGACCGGGATGGGAATGGAAAAGGGAGGGCGAGCTCTGGATGAGCAGCGGTGAGTCAATGGGAACCAAGGGACCAGGGAAATGACCACGGGCCACGGAAAGGAGCGGTGGTTCGAAGGGGTGACTCAGTGGGACCAGCTGGTGAGTCAATGGGAAAGGAGGGAGCTAATGGGCTGATGGGCAGCAGGTGTCTGTCGGGCTTAAAAAGAAGCAGGAGGAGCCCCCAGGACTGGACCAGCTCTGCTCAGGCTGCTCTTCTTGGAGGCACTGGAGGACCTCTGGAGAATGCTGTCTGCAGGTACTGATGTAGCCGATAACAGGCAGGAACGTGCTGCTCAGCACACGCATGGCATTTATTTATTTATTTATTTATTTATTTATTTTTGCTGGTGCAGGTCTTGCCTCACCTTTTAATTGAGATGCTGTTATGCCCCGGGCGCTGTGGCTGCTGCGTGTGCCTGGCACCTGGGGCTTACTCATATGTGCAGTATGTTCTCACGGGAGGCACAGCCATTTGCTCTGGCCCAAGCTGAGCTAAGCTAGAAAGGGAAGCCAAGGGGGCTTTCATGCCTAATTTTTGTGGCAGGTACTAAAGAGGCTCCTGTTTTGCTGTGTCACAGAGCAAGGAAGATGTTCCCTGCCCAGAGCAATGCCTGGTTTGCAGCTCCTTGCTCTGTGCAACTCGGAGCATCCTGCAAACGGCCCCGATTTCTGCAAACTGCGGTGTTAGCTTGTGTCCCGGCTCCGAGGGTCACCCTGGGGGGGGGTGCAAGCCCTTGCCTTTGCAAACTGCCCCCCCCCCGCTCAGCCTTTGAGCCAGCTCCAGGGCTCAGCCCTGCCAAGGAACTGGCTGTGGGGCTGGGGCTCTGCCAGACCTGGCTGGGCACAGGCTCCCCTCTGCTGCTGGTTCCTCTGCTGCTGAGGTACTGGGGATACTGGTGGCGTAAAGAGGGGTAGGTGGAAAAGTGGAGGGGGCTGGCTGGCTTGCTGTGTGTTGGGGAGGGGGGTGTCTTAGGCTGTTTTCCCTCTTGTTTTGCAGCTGGTTGGGGTGTAGGGGCAGAGGCTCTGGTAGCCCTGTCAGTGGGGGGGGGGAAACAGTAAATAGGGGTCACCTTGGGGTCCCCTTCAGAGCTGGGGTGCTGAGGGTCTGGGAGTGAATGCTTGGTGAGAGGGAAGCTGGAAAAACTTTCTGGAAAAGGTACCTGTGCTCAGGGGTTCCCACCAACCATGGGTACCTGTGGGAAGTAGCCTTGCCTTCTTCCAGCCCACAAACCAGTTTGGGGGGGGGTGGTCTGGGGCCACCCTCTGCATGGAGCTGTGATGGGGGCTCAGGGCTTCCCAGGAAAGCACTATTGCTGGGACTCATCTGAGCTCGTTAAACCTGTATGAGCCCCCTGCAGCAGACCAGTTAAACCCATTTAAGGAAGGGTTAAGCCAGTTTAGTGTGATTTGGTAGTCTATTGATGCAAAGGTTAATCTGGTATAAGTGCATCGATGTTGGGGATTTGGACCAATTTAACCAGTCTGTCTCCCTGTCTTGTCCGTATGGCTTAATGAGGGGTCCAGCCTGTGCTCCCCTTCATCTCAGGCTGCGGAGAGTCACTGGAAGAGGGAGAAAATAAACTGGGGACTGAAGAGCCACATGCAGGCTGAATCTGAAACGGTGCTATTTATAGACATCCCTGCTCAGCTGGCCTAAATACCACGTAGGTCCCTGTGCCTGGCTGGCCGGGGGGAGCAGCAGGGTGGGCAGTGGGTGGGTGAAGCAGCTGGGTCCCGCCAGCCTGTTGCACCTTGATGGGACGATTTGTGGGACCGGGCTCAGCCTGACCTGAGTCAGAGCGGAGGATGCTTCTTCCTCATCCCCAGCTCCTCATCTCATTAATGTGCTGCCCCAGGGCTTTCCCACGAGCATCACCCAGCCCAGCTGGTGAGATGTCAAGGACTGGGAATGGGTGCTTGTTTATTTTTTTGCTGTCATCTCTAAAGGGCTGTAATCACAATTAGGGCATCCACAAGGCACGGGGCAGAGACGCACCTTCTTGCCAGGGTGCAGCGTCCAGGAGAAGAGGAGAAAGGAGGGAAGAAAGGTGAAAGCGCCTGGCTGGGGTAGGTGACCCCTCCGTCACCCAGTCCCTGTGCCATACCCTGCCCACGCGGAGTCCCTGGGGAGCACGGGCGGCAGGTTGAGCAGAGGCCACAAACCTGAGGGTTTCTCAACCCTTTACCTCCAGGCTGATGTCGAGTGTTGGCACCATCGCTCAGCGGCTTCTTCCCCTGGCTTTGGGAGCTGGGGAGGGTCCTTAAGGCTGGCGCTTGAGGCAGGAATTGGGAGCGGTGGGCTGCGGCAGCCTCTCGGCCAGCGCGTCAACGGAGGGACGGATGCGAACGGGAGCTAATTGCGTTAGACGGTGCCCCGGCGAGCAACAGGCTCGGCTGCCCACGTGCCAGCACCGCTGGGCTGCCGGATCTGCCAAGCTGCGGAGCTGCTGGCGCTGAAGGAAAGGAGGGCTCCGGCGCAGCTCTGCGCCTGCCTTGTGACTGCGAAATGCATGCGCTTAATATAGGCCAAATGAAAACATTCTTCCTAAAATAGAAGACCTTCCCCAGCAAGAGCTGCGGCTCTTGGCAGGAGCAGCCACAAGGTGCCTGCTGTGGGGTGGGCTCTGGCAGGGGCAAGTGTGCGGCGTTGCACGTCCAGGCTGCGCGTGTGCGGCGTTGCACGTCCAGGCTGCGCGTGTGCGGCGTTGCACGTCCAGGCTGCGCGTGTGCGGCCAAGGTCACCTCCCTCGGGCTCTGCTCCTGGAGCTGCTGTGCAGACCGCAGCTTCCCCGTGACCCTTCCCAAAACTCGGCCAGCTGGCTCCAGGGTGCCAAGAATCCCGGGAGAGGAGTTCACGGATGGGGTTTGGATGGGATGTGGGGGCGGGTGGCCCCATCCCCGAGCCGTGCAACCCCATGGGCGAAGGTGCTGCTGCGTCTGGCGCCCTGTGCAGGGGTGCCAGGGCCAGCGCTTGGGCTCGGGGAAGGGGGGGGGTGTTGGATGCTGCAGGGGCCGAAACGTGTTCCTGCTTGTGGTGCTGCTGGAACTGAGGTTTGGGATGGGAGCGGGCTGCGGGAGAAGGGGTGATCCTTCTGCAATGCAGGGGTGGCTCGGTGGGCTGCCGCCAGCCTTGCGGGGGGGACTGCTGCACCCAGCTTTGTGCTTATTGCCTGGTAAATATTGAATATTCCTCCTTTCCCGAGTGCTCTCGGGATGCCCAGCTGAGGGAGAGGGGCTGGTGCTCGGGGGGGGGGGGTCAGCTGCCGAGGAAGGCTTTGGGGGCTCACAGCAGCCCTGCGTCTGCTCTGGTGCTCGGTTTGCGCTGCGCTGCATCTTCTCCTGCTGGGATGCGAGTGCGGGAGTCTGCAAGATGCTAGCGACTCCAAAGGGCAAAAAGCATTGTGCATCCCTTCCCTGATCCCACAGACTCCTGCTCAGAGGGTGCTGCAGGTACAAACCCCCTTTGGGGTTCTGACCGTTCCCGCTTGGTCACTCAGGATTTTCTCCACCGCTGGTGGTGACAGTGGCAGTGTTTAATCCGGCTTGACTGGACACAGCTGCCTGCTAGGAAAATGGGGCAGGCGGGGGTGAGGGTTCAGACCCAGGGCTTTGGCAGGTAGAAAGAGAAAAGCTAAAAATCCTTCTCTGTTAATCTCTCAGGCTGCACCACGGATCTCCACCCGGCGTTTTGCAAAATGCAAAACTCTGCTGTTCCAGTCTGCAGGCTCGCGAGGGTCTGGTTGGAGAGGTGAATGCAACCACATCGCTCTGCATTCTGCCCCAGCATCTTATTAATGCTGTAGAGACACAGAAATCTAGGCTCAGCTACTGAACTCTTGCACTTGTATGGTGCAGGTAGTGATATAATCCGTCTCCCCGGAGCAGGTTCGTTTTACCCCAGTAACACACGCAAGGGCTGGTGCTGGGCAGTTAGCTGAGGGCAGCTTTGTTTTCTGCAATGACAGCCTGGGTGTTTAACACCTGATCCTTTTGTGGCTCTAGACAGACCCAGGAAAACTGGAGACCACCTGAGCCAAATAAAGCTGTCATATCCCCTAAATTCACTTAACTCTTCCCAGAACCTTAAAATCTCCCAAGAAGGAGAGTTGGCCCCACAAATCACTGCAGATGCATATTTATGGTGTGTTCTGGGACAAGTGCTTTTTTTAAGTCACAAAGCTCTTGCCCTGTGGATCGGCTGGGGCAAGGTGAAGATGACCTTGTGGTCATTCACTCGAAGCTGGGAATGAAATTGTTAGCCATGCAAAGAGGGAAATGTGAGGACAGCCTATGAAGAGGTGAGATAAGAGGTACAGTGTGGCCAGGGTATGGCTGAAGGTGTAGCAGGTTATGAATGGGGAGAAAGGATGTGGTTTTCTGTTTCCTTTGCTGATTGCTACAGAAAAAAAAAATATCTGAAAAATGGGCTTCCTGCAAGACAAAGATTGAGGGAATTCCCCTGGCTGCCAAGGCTCTGCCAAGTCCTCTGCTTCCAGCAGGCTTGCTGCTGGGTATCAAGAGCATAAATACTTCTTTTCAGCTGTTGTTCAGACTGTAGGAATTGGTTTCTGTGAGTTTCTTGGGTGCTTTGCTCACAGGACACTCTGTGGCATCACCATGGGGAAACTGAGGCAGAGAGGAGCCCAAATCAGAGGAAAAAGCTGGACCTTGAAGGAAGAGCTGAGCTCTTTCTGCAGCAGCCGGGCTGGACTAATGCTTGGGGGTTGTGGCTAGGAGTGCAAGGAGCAGATTTATTGCCTAGAAATGCCTCTGCTCATGCAAAGCAAAATAAACCCTTGTTTTCATGAGTATTAGGGCAAAACAACAGTCTTGGCTCTGTGGCAAGAAAGGGATAGGGTTTCTAATGGACTTCAGTGGTATGCTATTACTTTGCTGCAGCCTGAAACAAACTGGGTGGAAAAAGAAATACCCCACAGTGCCAGGATTCCCGTGTCCCAGGACTGGGGAAACTCAAACCCAGTGACGACTCCCTGCTCTGCCCCTGCAGGCGATTAATGTCTGCCGAGAGCTGAGGTCGCTTAATGAAATGGGATGGAGGTAAATGTAGATTCCATGGAATAAAATAGCTTTTTATGGTGCAGGGACTTAGTACTGGGTGAAGTCAGAAGAAACACTGAAGTGGATTATAAATGGCACTGGTTAATCTTAAACTAACATCAACAGGAAGCCAGTGGCTTGGGTGGGAAATTCCAAAGCTCACAAACAATATGTTTTTGGCCCATGTCAGAATAAAAAGCTTGTTTCTTATGAACATTTATGGGGAAATTCTGACCTGGAAACACTTGTTTTGCGTTGAAGCCCAGCATTAAGTAAGCAAACTGCAACAGAGCTGGAGGCTTTGCATGCACGTGAAAGCTCTGAGAGCCTGTCAGATCCAGCTGATGTCCTTGGGGTTCCTTGAAATACTTTGATTTTTGGCTGAGCTGTCTCCTAATGCTTTCTGGCAAATATTTTAGGACCTTGGTAGCAGCTGATGGGGCTATGGGAGAGTGTCGAAGTGGACTGCAAAGGTGTGATGTTGTGGGCTGGGGGGGCTCAGCAGCACCCAGATGGGCTGCTGCCTCCTCTGCAACAAGCTACTTTCTTTCCTCTGCAGGCGCTGGTTTTGTGGCCCCGTGTATCAGCTGGTGTGTGTAACTTGGCTCCCCACACGGGTGCTTTGGCTTTCACGTGTGCTTTGTTGCCGTTGCTAAACTAAGCCTCAGACTTCTCCCTTCCTTCCCTGCCTTAAGGTAGTTTCCTTTTATTAAGAGCCTTTTCATCTTTAGTATTAATAGAATATTATGATTTCCTTACCTATATCTTAGCTTTGCCAAGTGTGAAAGGCTTTTAAGTAGCTTTTGGACCTGACTCGGTTTGCTGGAAATATATATATTGCATTTATATCTCCTCCCAATGAACTGAAGTGATAGTGGGACTGCAGCATGTGTAGGCAGCACTTTGCTTCCTTGGGCTTCACATCATTGCTTCTCTCATCTGATTAACCAAACAAATCTATCCAAAAGCCACTGGTTGGACTTGGTACCTTTGAAAGGTTTGCTTTTCTTCCCAAATATCGGTTCCTGCTGGTAGTCAGGAACTTCCCAGTCCTGTGACCCAGGGCTGTGCGAGAATGGGGCATGGGGAAAGGCAGAGAGCACAGCCCACGTGGCTCCGTGCCAGGGCTGTTTCAAGCCATCCTCCGAATTAAGAGTGGCTTAAAAGCAATTCCTTCCTCTCCTTCCGCTGGGGTTCGGAGGAAAGGGAGGGGGGCCAGGGTGAGCTGAGGGGTTACACGTGCAGAGGTGCAGCGCTTAGTCTGAGCATGGTTAAATTACTGGGGTCATGCTTGCTGCCCAGTAAGGCAGACCCATGCCTGGTCTGCACAGAAATGATAAAACTGAGAAGCAGGAGGGGTTTTACAGTAGTGTTTTCAATAATGGCTTTGCAAAAAAAAAAAAAAAATCAGTGTGAAGCATCTGTTTGTAAGTGGAGGGCAGTATCTCATTCTTGAGTGTGGGGGGGAAATCCTGGATGGATGTATTTTCCCCAGCAATGAGCTGCATAGCCGCAGCACTGTGCTGGAGGCTTCCCAGCAGCTGGAAGGGCGAGATTCCTGCGGTCCTGCACTGCTTAGTCAGGAGAGGTGACATGCAAACCCACTGGGCTTGCTGGGAGAGGAGGTTGGCTCCTGTTCAGCACCTGGCTGGACACCACCAGAGGTGTGTGTTTTCCCATGGGAGGATCCTTCTCCGGAGGCGAGGCTGCTCCGTACGGGCTCTCAGGCGTGTGATTTATTGGTTCTCCCTGGCTGCGAGCGCTCCAGGCGTGGACAGACCGGAGGAGATGGATGCTGGGGGAAATGACCCATCTCCTGTGAGGGTTTGCCAGGCCCGGAGTGTTCGTACGGGCAGGGTTGTGTTGGGGCAGGTGTGTTATGGTCTGGTAGCAAAACCAGCAGCGCTGCCAGCTCGTGAGTCACCCTGTCCTGTGCGTGTGTCCAAAAAGCAAATAATCCGGTGGCTTTGTGCCCCTCGGGAGCCTGCCTGACCTTGCAGGAGCATAGCACAGGAGCTGTCGTCTGGCTCTGGCAGAGTAACCTTCCCTTCCATTTTATACCCTGGTGATCTGGGTTTGCTGCACGGGCTTCCTGCTGCCTTTGCAACTCCCGAGCAGGAGAAATAGGATCTTTGTCATTACTCTGCAAATAGCTTTTAGAGAGAAAGCCATAGTTTGTCTTGCGCAGGATGCTGGGAGAGAGATTGCTAATCCCATGGGGTTTTCTTCCAGAGCATTCGAGGGGGATCCCTTGCACCTTGTCTGTTGGCAAACCCTTTAGTGCTGATCCCATTTGGTGATGATCTTCTCGGGAGGTCTCCAGGTGGAGGGCTTCTGTGTGAAGGGCTTCTCTCTGCCTCTAGGCCTAAAATAAAATAGTCCTATTCAGAGTTCATCCTGTTTCTGGCTTTTGCTGTTATTTGGGCAACCTCTGCAAAGTGGTTACCCAACCTAACTGCTGCAAATTTACTGCAGGAACCAACTGGAGCCAGTTACTGCAAAGTACTGATGCTCCTCTGCTGCCCTGGGACGGACCTGGGGGTCTGAGCTGCCAGGACTGCACCAATGCAAGCCTTGGGTCAGCTTCACTGCTTTCATGCTTGAATAAACAGCAAAAATGGACGGGTTTACCATGGCGAGAGTCACTTGGGCAGGAAGAGCCCCTCGTATGTGTCCTACAGCTCTCCCAGTGTCTGAATCCCTGTGTCAGTCCTGGCCGAAGCCACTGTCCCTTCACCTGCCACCCTCTTCCAAGCTTTCAGCTGAGCTGTCAGCCAAGAGAAGTCTTTCTTTTCTAAGAAATCCACCTTTCCATGGTGGAGAGTCTCTGGGCAGCTGTAATGATTGACAGTCCTTGGGCATGCCTTGCCTGGGGCTGCAGTCCCTCTGTGTGGCTCTCCTGGGACCCCAGATTATCCCCCCCCCCCCAGCTTGCGATAGCATGTGAAGATGTAAATCCCATTTTAGTGATCCTGACTCATGCAAACCAGTGCTCCTGACTCTGATGGGAAAAGCGTTACTCACGTGAGCCTGTTTGCAGGATCAGAGCTCTAATTATGGGGTTTGCCCATCTTGTAGCATGGGAACCGGAGCCATTAGCCCCTAAACCTCCAGATCATTCCCAATACATTAATGTTTCTAATTAGTTAAGCCTGATGCCTTTTCTCTCCGTAATGACAGTGGCGCTAGTACTTGCTCGTGTTCGCTCTGCGTGCCGGTACTTCATTATATAATGATACAGTATGTGTTGTAATACCTATTCCCAACTGACAGTGGGTTTTTTTGCATATGCCTCATCCAGAACTGATTAGGCAATGGAGAAGACGGGCTAGTGCAAATAAATGTTTGGGTTGCATCCTTTCTAGTTAGCTGGGAAGTTGCTAGTGCAGAGGGGAATTAGGACCAGGTGAGGACCCAGAGGCTGGTGGGTCAGTTGAAGAAGGTTGCTGTGGGATGAAAACCCATTGCTTGGTTTTGTGCTCCTTTTAGGGGATGAACTGCCCCTTCTCCGGGCTGTGTTTTCATTCTTTCCCTTCCCTCCAGGGAAACCATCTCCAAGGCAACCTCAAACCTCCAGGCTCTGCCTCGGAGCTGCTCGCCCAGCCCCAGGACCCGGTGGGTAAGTGCCTCGGCAGGGCTGGCCACCGTGGTGCGGACCACCGGGTCCATCGGGCGGCTGCAGCGGAGGCGAGGGGTGTGGGTGCCTAAACCTCGTACCCCGGCTCCCCTCATCCCGGGGGCTTGGCTCGTGCTTTGTACGGACTGAGAAATGGGTGGTCGTGGCCGTCCTCCTGCGGGAAAAGCTCTGCCCCGGCTCTGGAGAGGGTGGCTGGGTTCGAGGGTGGCTGGTTAGACCGTGACCAAGCCCGATACCGATTTTTCATCTTTTTTCCATCACATTAAGGTCCTAGGGAGAGCAGCAGGGCCAGCGCTGGTGGTGACCATAGCTGTGCTGGGCTGCCCAGCTTGTGATATCGTATCCCTGGTGCCACGCAGGAGGGTGGGAATGCGCCTTCCTTGTGGGTGGGCAGAAATGGGTCCTCGAAGATGTGGCATCTTGCTGGAAACTGGCTGGGGACTTGGTGTTCTCTGGCATGGGGCAGCAGCAGGAAACACTGTTCATTTCTGGCATAATTGGGATTAATAATGTGGAACTGGTGGAAGTGTGTGTGGGGGGGAATTGTGTAAGGATGAGTGTGCTTTGCCTGGAGCTGGTTTCGGGGGGGGGCTGAACTGGAGTGTGGTGGTGGGGATGCTGTGGCTGCCAGCAGGTGCTGGGGGAACGGTGCTGGGTCCCAGCTCTGCCTGGGGGACTGACCCTCTCTGTCCCTCGGTCTCCGCAGGGCAGGATGAAGCTGCTGGGTGCTGTGTTGCTGGCTGCCAGCCTGCTTGGCACTGCTGCCCGGGGGGAGCAGTCCCCCTGGCCAGATGAGCCTTCGCGGACCTGCTTCTTCCAGATGCTCAGCGGTGCGGACGGTGAATTCTGCAGGTGAGTGACTCCCTGTTGTCCCCTTTCTGAGCCGCACCAGCCCTGGGTGGCCAGTCATGTGCTGCCCTTGCCTGTCACCTCCCGGGACAGTTAATTCCAGTATCCCTTTTGCCAGGGCTATAAATATTAGTTGCTTTCTTCCTTTTGCCAGGAATCTGGGCCGGAGCAAAGCAGAGCAGTGCCCGCACGCATTGCAAGCTGAGATCTTGGTGTCTCTGGGCACCTCGAAGTTGTTCCTTGGTCCATTCTGCAGAGTCTTTTGAAGCAACTTCCAGAATCGGAGATGACAAACGTTTTCTGCGGAAAGTCTCAGAGGCGGGAGGCTCCTTTTGGGAAAGTGCTAGAACAGGTCACCCCACAGACCTCGAAGCTCATCCTGCAGAGATGTTAATGCTTGAGGTGCGGGCATGGGAAGAGGAGGAAAGCCTGGGGAGCTTCTCCTGGAGCTGCGAACAGGCAGTTTGCTGCTGTACCAGTTAGTGCCCCCAGCTGAAGAGCCGCCAAATGCCCCCCTTTATCGAGTGTTTTAATTCTGAAGGCCCTCGCCTTAAGCTCTTGTTGCTGGAGACGGGAGGCAGGGCTGGGCGAGCAGAGGCACACACGTGCCCCTTGCCTTTGGGGGCTGCTTAATATCCCACGTCACTGGGAGCTCCCGCGTCAAAAACATCCTTTCTGCTACTTAGTTAACCAGAATGCTCTCGAAGCGTGAGCAACTTAAGCTTCCAGATTAAGGCAAGCGGGGAATTCACTTGGCCCCAGCTTCCCCCCCCCCCAAACCACGAGGAGAAGCACCTGACTTTCAGCTCTCGCCTTCCTCCCCGCGAGCCCCGTGCCGGTGCGGGCGTTTGCTCCGCTTGCCCTGGTGGCCCCTTTCTCCGTTGGGTAACGCAGAAGGGGAAAGCACTTTGTGCAGAAGTCGGAGCTGGAGATATCTGACTTGTCGTTGCTGTCCCAGTGCCTGAAATACAGAGGAGACTTCTCCCCGCTTTCATATAGCGAGTGGGAGAAAGGGGTTCAGAGTTCAGATGGCTTCTCCAAGGCCGAGGGGGAGTAGGGGTAATTTTGCTCTCCAAGCCTTAGATTAACCCATATGGGCCACGATTTTTAAAGACTATAAAAAAAAAATCCTGGAAATAATCCGAGTGTTGTGCTGAGGCATAATGAATGTTTAAAGTCCTGCTGCTGCTTGGGAGAGGGAGCACAACCCGTGGCTACGTTACGGCGTGGGAGGGTGCTTATCCTGGTGTACAAGGTGCCCAGCACCTTTGGTGGCACCAAACTGGATCCCGCATCTCCTGCCCAGCATTGCAACTGCAGCTCAAGCCTGGCTGGCAAGTGGCACTAATTCCCATCCCCTGCATCCTGTGGTCCTACCCTACATGCTCTTCTCTCCCCTTTTTTTTTCTCCCCAGAGGGGATCTAGAAATTATCTACCCGGAGCTGGGTGACGTGGGCTGCACGTACATCCCCAAGTGCCACCAGTACCGCCGGCGGATCAGCAGGGAATGGGGCAGCCCCCGTGTTCGGTACCCCCAGGCTGAGAAGGTGAGTCCCGAGTCGCGTCGCTCGGGATAGCTGCCTCTTCTCCGGGATAATTAGAGGTGTAGCCAGATTGCAGGGGAGGAATTTTCTGGGAAAGGATTGCTTAGACACGTGCGTGCTTGTACTTTGAGCCTGGCCTTGACACCCTGGCTGGGAGCTGGGCCAGGCAGGGACACCCAGTGCCAATGCTTTGGGTGCTGGGGACGGCCTGGGGGGTCATTCACCCTGTGCTTAGTACCGCAGTCCCCCGGCCAAATTGTTATCAGCTACCCGGGTTGTGCTTGTTAAACTTTTGCCTGAAATCAGGGTGACTTTCTAAGCTTTTTTTTTTTACTTTTCCCCCATGCTTCCCCATTGTTTCAGGGTTTTGGTCCGAGGCTGAGCTGTGGGTAAACTGAATCTCCATAAATGTTGTAGGGATTTTTTGGTTTTGTTTTTTTTCCTACATCGTAGCAAAAATGGCTACAGAATTTGCATGCATAGGTTTATTTTTTTTAATTTTTTTTTGCAATTGCTTGTAAACTTTTTAAAGCAAACCCACACTTTGGCTGGGTGTTTACATCCCTAGCTGGCGCCGGCAGAAACCGGATTAATTAATCCGATGAGCTCCCGCGCAGCGCAGGGGCTGCAGGATTTGTAACGCGGGGTTAGTGGGGGGGTGGTAACGGGGTCG
>JAVJGG010000050.1:16623752-16634001 GCA_035590195.1 Aviceda cuculoides | reverse complement strand
GGGGGGGGGGGGGGGGTGGTCAGGAACGAAGAACCCTCTTGGCCCCAACAATTTGTGGAGCAGCAGCTCGGTGCATGCGAGTGAAGGGGCTGGGGGATCGCCTGCCCGTCTCCCCCACGTGCTGCCGGGGGATTTCCAGGCACCCTGGCGTGGCCTCATAGGAAGCCGTGGGAAGGTCGGCTCCAAAGGTCAGCAGGGGAGGAGGGGAGGGGGGGCACCGCCCTTTACCCCCCACGCCGGGCTGGGAGCCCCGGGGCGCCCGGCCCCCGGGCCCCCCGGGACGGAGCCCGGGGCCCCCCCCCCCCCGCCTGCCGCTGTTTGCAGGATGTGGTCTGCGACGCCTCGGGCAGAGCTGCAGCCGGCGCATGGCATGCAGCGTGCAGCACCAGGCTGGATCCGGCCCCCGAGCATCCCCCTCCTCCAGCCGCCTCGCAGCCCAGCTCACCCCTTCTCCCTCTCTCCCCAGGAGCCTGGGCGATGGAGAGCTTCGTGGAACAGTTTCGGCTGGGCTCCCCGGTGGCCTCGACCCAGTTCCTCACCAAATACTACGAGGATTAGCGCCGGCCAGCGTGCCCTTGCCCTGCGCGGATGCACCCTCTTCCCCGCACCGCAGAGCCACCTCCATCCGGACTGGGAGGGGACCCCGGGACCCACCGAGGATGCACCCACCCTTCTACCAGCCCAGATTCACAGCAGAAACCCCAGCCCCTCCGCTTCCAAAACCTGGGGGGGGGTCGGTTCTCTTTCCCTCCGAGGGTAACATCCCGAGCGGTGTCCTGGGAAGGATGGCATCACCTTCTTGTCCCCTCGCCCTATTTCTGGCCTGACCCCCAGCATGTTCCCCCTGCACCTTGGGGCTCTGGAGCTTTAACGCCTGCAGCTTTCAGAATAAAATACGAATGGAACGCACGGGGCTCCTTGCCTGCAGCGAGCGCAGGGCGATGCTGGGCCGGCACTGGGTGAATCTGGTTGCTTTGGGGTCCGTGCCAGCAGCACGGGATGGAGAAGCCCCCCTGCAGCTGGGGGGGGGGGGGCGCAGGGTGTTGCTAGCAAGACCCTCATGTAGGCGATGCCGGGCATGGCCCAGTGTCACCCAGGGGCTCCGGAGCAGGACCGTGGTGCCCGGCCGGGGGGTCCCTCGGCAGCACCAGGCAGGGTGGCAGCGTGGGAACTGGGCACTGCCCTGGCCTGGCTCTGGTCCTGCCCTGCCTTTGCCCTTGCTCGCTGCCTCAGCCCGCTTCTCTTGGAAAGCAAAACCGAAATTAAAGCCGTAAATCAGAAGAGCTCTGCCTACTGGCCACTTAGCCGGACCTCCCCTTTAATTAGCTCTTTAATTAGGCTTTCATCTAAGACTCGGTTTTCTCTGAGGCTTGGATTCACCAGCCTGCAAGTCCTCCTTGCAGCGTGTCCTCGGTGGCTCCGCTGTGACAAAGCTGATTTTTGTCCTGCCGATGGCCAGGGCTGCATCCAGAGGCACTTTGAACAAACCACGGGGAGCAAGAACCCGGGGAAGGGGGGGAGCATTTTGCAGGCAGGGGAAACTGAGGCACGCGGGAATGACTTGCTCACAGCCTTGCAGGGAGGTCTAGCGTTGTTTGGAGGGGATGGCGATGCTCCTGTTGCTGCGTCTCACCCCTGCATCAGTCCCTGGGTCTGTCCCAGAGCAACCTGTTCCCGAGGCAAGAGAGAAAACAGGTCTGTGCCATCCCCTTCTCGCTCCCTCTGCCTGCCTGCCTGCCCTCCCCGGCTGTGAGAGCGGCTTTCGCTCCATGCCGGAGCCGGGGGGGGGGGTTTAAACATATTTGGGACTTTCCCTCCAGCAGGAAACGGCTGTTTACCTCGCAGGGGCTGAATCACTCCAGCCGCATGTCGCATGGGTCCTGCAAAGCTCCACCGACCTCGGTCCCCGCCGGGAAGGGTCGGGGTGACGGTCTGCAAGGTGCGAAGGGGGATGCGGGAGCCGGGGGTCCCACCTCAGCCCGGGCACACGCCGCTGGGTGAAGCTGCAGGATGCAGCGGGAAGAAGAGCAACAAAAAAAGGAAGCTGGGTAACATACCGCAACCCGGGGAAAAAAATACAAAACATGCTGCCCGGCTTGCCATCGGCGCTAAGATTAGCAGCAGAGGAAATGACATTTAGAGATGTCATGGAAGTCTGCTAAAGTTGGATTTCTCCTTCTCTTTTTCTATACTTACTCTCTGTTGAGGGTGTAATTGGCCCGTTAGGTTAATGCGGAGGGACCGGTGTAAATGAAAGGTCATGCTTTGTTGACATCCTGCAGTCAAACTATAGTCATCCTTTCCTCCCTGCCTTTAATTCCTTGTGGCTGGTGTGTTTATTTTTGGTGGAACGAGAGAGAAAAGGTGATCGGATGTTTATCCTTCTAGGAAATTATCGCCATCATTCTTGGTTTTAATTTGAGCTGGAGATGAGAGGAGTTAGACGCACGCCGCGTCTGCCCAGTCTGAGCCAGACTTGCTCTCACTGGGCGCCGCAAGCCGAGACAGATCCTCTCCCTTGTGTGTCACGGATGGGGATGAGGATGGGGACAGGGATGGGGATGGGATGGGAATGGGGATGGGAATGGGGATGGAGATGCAGATGAAGATGGAGATGAGGATGAGGATGCAGATGAGGATGGCGATGGGGATGCAGATGAAGATGGAGATGAGGATGGGGATGGTCCAGAGCATGAATCTGCCTGGGGGGCTGCAGCGGGCACTGTGGTGGGACGATGCCCTGCGGGGACGCAGGACGAGGCACCGCTGGCCTTGCAGCGGGCACACACAGGGCTGCAAACACCCGGTGCGGCCGGAGCATTGGCCGGCCCAGAGCCACAAACTCTCACTTGGATGCACACAAGGCCTTCACGGTGTGGAAAATATTAATTGTGGTTTTTTTTTTGATAATTTAGAAAGAACGAAGAAAAAAAAAAAAAAAGGAGGAAGCCACGCACAGTCACTTTGTGCTGGTCCCACCCCCTTTATCTCTCCTTCCATTTGCTCACCATTGGTGTGAGAGAGAAAAGAGAAGCTGAGTCTCTCACTGCCTAAATGTAGAAAGTTTTGCTTCTAAATCAGTTTGTGATGGAAAGGAAATACGTCACGTCCCTGGGGAAGTGGCTGGTTTTCAGCAGCCACAACCCCAGCGCCGAGTGCTGCAATGGAACAGCCCAGCACTGAAATAGCTCCGCGCTCTGTTATTGTCACCGATATAATTTTTTTTCTCTGTCTACGTCTGTCATTTTTAGCATCCAGAGGAAGTTTTATTTGTATTTGTTAGCTCGACTTTCCACTGTCGTGGCTTTTTTGTTTTTTCTTCTGAAGGTCCAGGAAGGGGGCAGGAAAAAATAGAGCTGGGTGAGCTCAGGTGTGATTGGGCTCGATGGGGTGTAACGTGGTACCCACGGCACCGCTGGCCTCTCCGCCTGCATCTGCCGGGCATCCCGGCATGTGTGCACGGGTCTTGCAGAGCCCAAGGGAATTGCAAGGCCACAGGCCCACAGGAGCACACGTTCCTGGGGATTTGGGGGGGCTGCGGCAGCGAGCTGAGCCCCAGGCATGGCTGCGGGATGGAGCCGGCTCCCCTTTGCTCTCCCCAGGACAGGGTCGCGAGGCGTTGGCGTTTGAACGCTTCCAGCCCCTTCCCCGAGCAAACCCACCCAGCTGGTGGGATGGCCGAGGAAGAGGAAGACTTGGGGTTCCAAAAAATGATAGCGAGCTTGTGAAAGTCGAATGTTCCTGGTGAGCAACGGCAGCTCCCAGCTGTGCATGGGGGGTGCTTCTTTCCAAAACTGGGCTGGAGGCCAGAAGAAGCCTGCGCTGAACACAACCCCTAAGTCAACGGGGTAATAATTACCTCTTTTTAATGATTATTGAAATAATTACTCTAGTGAGAAAAAGTCTCAGCCCCTGGCTCAAGGGGAGGCAGCCCTGGGTCCCATCCCCTGATGGAGAGCAGGAGGCATCTCCCCTCTGGTGGGACCACCCTGGGAAAATGCAGATTTAGGGGCATGAAGTAAGAGGGACTGGGGGCCACCCCTTGCACCCCCCTTGGTCTTGGTGGCACATGGGGACGATGCGGGGACATCCCAGCTCACCAGGAGCAAAGGGATGCCAGGCAGCAGCCCCCCCTCGCACAGGTACTTGCACAAGAAGAGATTAGCAGGATCAGCTGATGATGATCTAAGCGCATAACTATATCAACCTATGAATTAATTAATGATATCTCACACTTCATAATGGCTCTATCTGCAGATCTTATGCACTCCTCAAGCATTCAGTGAATTAAGCCTTGTTGCACCCCCCGGGAAATAGGTCAAGATTGTTAATCCCCATGTGCTGGTGGAAACACCGTGGCATGACACGGGGGTAAACAACGCTGCCCGTTTTGGATGCCAACGTAAGAGATTTTCCAGGCGAGCTGAGCATCTCCATCACCCCGGCACCATGAAGGGGCCGGGCTCTCCGGATCAGCCGTGGGGCGGGTGATGGGCACCGCTGGTGGGATGCTCCGATGCCCCGTGCTGAGCCCCCAGAGCCCTCAAGCCTCGTGCTGTGGACACACGAAGCCGCCAGCCTGGGGGTCCCCAACGTGCCACGGTGCCTGCACGGGGCTGGTGTCGGATGCGGCGGACGCCTCCCTGCCGCTCCGTGAAGGATGACCCGGCAGCCGGGCGGGCCCTGGGAGAGGCAGCCTGGGCTGCAGCTGGAATTTAGGGCTCCTGAAGTAATAGGGGAAGGCGGGCGAGGCGAGGATGGGGCCACGTCCCCACCTCTGCGTGCCGGGCCAGCGCCCGGAGGGGGCCGGCGGGCAGCAAGCGGCATGCAGGTTGGTCCTGGTGTGAAGGTTTTGTTAATTAGCGATAATAATTAATTCTTACTGGGCCTCCAAAATGCCGCGTATCGTCAGAGGAGCTTTGCGGGGCTGTCTGGAGGAGCCCAGTCCACCTTGCCGTCCCATCAGAGCTTGGTGCTTTGGGGGTCCCAGCCCCCCATCCCGCTCACTGGGGCTGGCAGCCCTTCAGCCGGGCTCTGGCAGCGCCCTGGGATGCAAACGCCGGCTTTTAGTGAGGGCGAGCGGCTGCGGCTGCCTGAGACGCTGCCCTGGATGCCCAGACATCCCATCGAGGGATGCTCAACAGAGACAAACTGTGTTGGGTTTTGTTTCCTCTTTCAGCTCGCTCTCCGAGTCGGTTTGGGCTGGGTTTGTCCGCGCGGAGCCGCGGCGGTGGGAAGCTCGCAGCCTCACCCGCTCCGCCGGGAGCACGAGCACCTTCAGATGTGGTTTGCCCGAAACGCTCCTCGGTAGGAAAAAAAAAACCAAAACAAAACAAAAAAAAGGGTTGTTGGTACGGTGGTCCTGGACCACCAAGCTTTGCTCCTGCCCAGAAGCAGCCGTCATCCTCGGCTCGTGCCTCATGCCCGGTGCTGCCCTGTTTACACCCGGCCGTCTGCGGGGTGAGGCCGATGCCTTTCGGGGTTTGCATCCAGAGGTGTGGTGGAAGGTGCTGGGTGGCTGCGCGGCTCTGCCAGCCTCCCCTGCCTGCACCACGGGCAGAGGACGGTCTCACCCCGCAGCCCCCGGCCGGCTTGTCCTCACTTGTCGTTAGGGACTGGCTTCCCATTCCCTCCTGGCAGCCCTGCAGGTCCTCAGCTAACCTCATATTTCCTCATTGCTAGGAAATGGCTAATTCCCCCCGGGCTGGTTTCAATGGCTGCGCAGATCCCTCGCCTTTGGCTTCTCACCAGTTTCTCCTTCGGTGGTTAAAGCAAAGCCCTGCAGCCCTCGGGAGCAGCGCTTTCCCAGGCTGCACAGCCTTTGGCTTCGGCTAGCCGGGAGGACATCCATCCCCTCGCACAGCATCCCGAGATGGATACCCCAATCCTGCCGGGCGCTGGATTCGCCCCCTGCTCCGGCTTTCCAGCCTTTGTGCCGCGTTCGCACGAGGTTGAGCCCCTTCTCCGGCACCGCCGGCGGATGCGGCGGATTCGGAGAGTCTCTGCCACGCTTTGGGGCTGGCTGTGCCACGAGGTCCTCTCCCATTAGGGAACCGCTCACGTCTCCAGAGTTGTGTGTCATGGCACAGTTCTCAGAGCTGAAACGCAGGCATCCATTTCCTCTTTTGTTTCTTGGTTTCAGGTTAAAAAAAAGCCTTTGTGGTGTCTCGCTGCAAACCCCTTGCTGGGGCTGCAGCACTGCCCGGTCGCTCTGGGGTTCCTGGCCGGGGCCAAGATGCCGAGGTTCGTCCTCGTCCCATAACATCAGCCCCGTCTCTGCCAGCTCTGTGCTTGATCTCTGCTAGTGGTCCTCTGGCTGGAAACCCCGTCGTTCCCAGCGGTGCTGCTCCCTCGGGACTGCTTTTTGCTCTGGACCTACTCTTTAGTTTTCCTGCTAATCACACTGTCTCCTTATCTCTGGGTCGCACTGCGCCAGCTGCCACCGCTATTGTTCCCTTGCTGCGAGCTGGATAATAGCAGGAAAGACCTCCGGGCTTGCAAACCAAAACCTGTCTCGGACTTAGATGACCCAGAGGTTCCCGGCTCCCCAGTGCGTACGGCAGCGTGCCCCTCGCCGCCGCAAGCCGAAGTCACCCACTGACCCCAGGCCCGGAGAGCAGCGGAAAATTGTGGGATGCTCGTCGGGGTGGCACAGCGCAACCGGCACATCCCTGCTGCCGCACCGCCGGGATGAGGGATGATGATGATGATGATGAGGATGATGAGGGGAAGGGGACGGCAGCGATGTGGGGTCCAGGGAGGGAGGGGGGCCAGGTAAAGCCTCCCCTGGCATCACCCTCCACACCCGATGCTGCTGTGGGTTCTTCGCTGGCCTCCAGCCGGCTCCCAGTGCTGCCACCTTCAGGGACCAGCCCCGGCCACCCAGCACCCATTTTCCTGCACAGGCTGCCCCAGGCTCAGCAGGGTGGGTTTGCAGCTCTTGTCTGCTCCAAGAGGTTTTTTGGCCCCCCCTCCCCACATCCCCCCCCCCCCCCGAGCTTTACATACTGCTGCTGCACGGGGTGAGGCAGGGCTGATCCCTCTCTCTTGCCACAGGGGAAACTGAGGCAGGAAAAGGCCTCCCGCAGCCACCCACGGTGCTCCCGCAGTACCCCCACTGCCTGGCTGGCCCCCCCCGCAACCACCCTGGGGTTTGGCACATGGGGGACCTGCCCTTTGGGACCGACCTGTCGGCAGCGAGACCCCGGGGCAGCACGTGCGGCCCGCGGATCCCTTCCTCTCCGCCCCCCCCCCCAAGATGAGGGAGGAGGGAGATGTCCGTCTGCTTTGCCATGCATATTTCAGTGCAAGTGTTTCTGAATATTTCCGGAGGAGGAGGGTGTGTAGTTTTCACAGGCAAATCAGGAAAACCTAGGTGAGGCGGGTGACGGTGTTGTGGAAGGACGCAGGCCGTGCCGGGAGGGTGTTGGTCCGGGATCAGGAAGGCTGCCCAGCAGTTTCTCCTGGCTGGAGTTCTCCCAAGCCAGAGTTTGGCCTGAAATGAGGATTTCCCACGCCCAACAGCAGCGGAGAAAGTCTCTCCTCCTCCAGAAATTACAGATTACCCTGAATCCCATCCCTGCCGGTGCTGAGCGTCTTCTCACGTCCGAGGCCACGGGTCGCCCAGCGAATAAATTGCTGCCGATGCAGCATCCGCCACATCTGGGCAGCTGGCATTTGCCAGAGGGAGCTGACACCCCCGAAACGCCGCATCCCACCCGTGCGGCCTCACCGCTTGCAAACAAAACACTCGCAGCCCTGAGAAACGACGGCGGCTTCATCAGATACCTCCGCGACACCCACCTCGCGGTTCGGGCGGCTGAAAGATTTGGGGTTTATTTGTTCCCCTTCTCCAAGCTGCTCGAGAAGAGCTCGTGTTGTCGTCCATCCAAGCAGCCGCCTACGCATATGGGCCCCGGTACAGTCACGCCTGGGGGTAGGAGGTAGGTGACCTTTCAGGTCCCCACCAGCTACACTCTGTTTACGACTCTGCGACCTTACCAGCCCCAGATCTACATCTACAGCAAATCCAAGGGGCTGGGGAGGAAAGCCTCCGTGTAAGTGCCTCAAGCTTCATGTCTGAGCGTCCTCTGTAATCCAGGACCAGAAGCACCGCCACGGCGGGTCCCCAGAGCCCGAAACCCACAGCCACGCGCCGTGCAGAGCCTCTCGGAGCTCCCGAGACGCTGAACCGCACGGCGGGATGGTGACCAGCACCTCATCGTGTCCCTCAGCCTCCGAGGCTCAGCTCTGTCCAAGCTCAGCTCTCGGCTCAAGACCACCAGCAAGGTTTAGGCGTGATTTTAATGGGAACGAGCGTCCCATGTGCCTCGCCACAAGGCGTGAAAACCAGGCTCGTGTTCTCCTCCCTATAAGCACATTTACGCTGTCATTAATTAGGCGAAAAAAAACCGGAGTAGTTCCCCTTTTAAAAGCCCCGGCGGGTCCCCGGAGAGCCTGTGTGCAGCGTGGCCTCTCGGCCCGGCGGCGGCACAGCCCGGTGCACCTGCGGGGCTCACGGCACATGAATCACCCGGAGGGCGGCAGAGCCCGGTCACAAGACCGAGAGGAGCGGGGGAAAAATCACCCATCATCTGACAGCACCCAGAGGGACACGGCCCCCAGCCCCCCGGGGTGCCGGCGGGGTTTCGGCACACCGTGCACGGGGATGGGTGCATCGCTGTCGGCATCGCATAGGGAGGAACAAGGGCTGGGGGGGGGGGGGGACAGGGGGAGCTGGGGGGGGGTCTCGGCACTGGCACGGGCGGCTGTGTTGGCTTCCTTGCGCAGGGGAAGCTGCCCGCACTTTCTCGGTGTGGGTATTATGGGGACCGAACCCAGCTGGGACACTATTAAATAATGTCAGGGCTTGTCCCAAGCTCCGCACAGGCGGGTGGGGAGAGATGAGGTGCGGGGGGACGGAGGTGGGTGCCAGCGGCAGAGGAGGTCGGGCTCAGCCTGGGTGTCGTGGCGTTACTCTTCCCATTATCGCTGGGGTTAACGAGGGAGTTGGTTCAGGGGCCAAGCTGGAGGCTCGGCCAGCTCTGCTTTCCTCGCTTTATTAACATGACGAGCTTTTGAAATGCAGGGGCAATGGTGGTGTGGGACACTCTGCATCGGCTTTGAGGAAGGGCCAGCAGCATTTCATGCACATGGATCTGTGCTGCGAAATCACTGATGCCAGCAATGATTATTTACGTTGCTGAAACACCCCGATCAGGATGGGGTTCGCATGGCCTAAGAGACAGGCGTGTGGGATGATCAAAATAAGTGAAAGCTCTCAGCTGCAGCCTCCATCCAGACCGGGCTGTAATTTAAAACCATTCAGAGCATCCCAGGTGAGATTTTTTTTTTTTTTTTTCTCCCTTTGGGTAAACTACTCCGCTCAGGACGCTCCAACCCATTAAGCTGAGCTGTAACTAAGCCAGTCCAACCCCCACGCGGCCGTTTTCATGCCAGTCTAAGGCCGCCTCGGTTTATTTTGGCTTAAGGCCGTTCCCCATCAATTGGCATCAAACCACTATTAGTAACTGAGACGGTGTCCGTGCGGGATTAGGCCGTTCTCACAGGCTGGGTTTAACGGCGTGCCTCCCTCCCAGCCCAGCTCCTTGTGTAAACCAGGCCCTTATGACTCAGGAGCTTTGAATCGAGCTTAAACCCCGCTGCGAGGGGCTGGGGTGTTATCTCTGCACCCACAGCCCCAGCTGCCCGGGTTCGGCGGGGGGACGGCTGCGTTCCCAGTGGGGAGCGGGTGCCGATGGGGGCGAGCGAGGTGGGCTACGGGTTCACGTTCACACACCCGTGGCACCGTCACCCCTCCGCCCATGGCGCAGGGGGCAGGTACCCACCCGGGTCGGTGGGAGCCAAAAGTGGGGCTGGGCAGCCTGGCACCCGTGGGGATGCTGGGTTGCTCCCTTGTGGGGTGAGGAGCCAGACCAGTGCCTGCTTGCTCCGGCACAGCAATTCCCAATGCAAGCCTCGCCGGTGCCTGCCAGTAAGGCCGAGCAAACCCTCTACCCCCTCCAGTGTAAAGTCTGGAGGAACTGGAGAGAAGCAGTGGTGGTGATGGTGTTGCTGAACACGCTTGACGGTGGAGGAGGGGCAGCTCGGTTTTTTTTTTTTGGCGGGGGGGGCTGCTCTGATCTGGGTGCCCGTGGGAGCCAGCGGTGGGTTGGGAACCCGCAGCATCCCCAACCCCGCGGATGCAGCCGAGCTCCCTCCGTCCGTGGGAATGCGCTGATGGGGGAAA
>JAVJGG010000050.1:16573618-16612075 GCA_035590195.1 Aviceda cuculoides | reverse complement strand
GGCCCCGGTGCTGGCCGGGCTTGGCCCCGGTGCTGGCCCTGAGCAGGCCCCGGTGCTGGCCCTGAGCGGCCCCCGGTGCTGGCTCGGTGGGGGCCCCGGTGCTGGCCCTGAGCAGGCCCCGGTGCTGGCCCTGAGCGGCCCCCGGTGCTGGCTCGGCGGGGGTCCCGGTGGTCGCCCTGAGGGGGCCCCGGTGCTGGCCGGGCTTGCCCCCGGTGTAGCTGCCCCGAAGCAGTGTCCACAGGCACATGTGTGGTATATGGGTGTCTAAGGGCTGTGCACCCGGGGGGCTTCTCGCCCATGTCTCCCCAGGCTGCGGTGGGCCCGGCCCCCTTCCTGGGTAATGGGGAGTAGGGGCTGAGCCCCTTGACACCCTTGCTGCCCTCCAACCTCCCCACAGCCAGGCTCGCTGCCGCGTGCCCAGGCGCTGCTGTGGGGAGGCAGAGGGTCCCTGGTGGGTCTGTGGGTCTGAAACACTGTAAAACTGCCTTTGACTCCATTAAAGTAAAGCTTTTTTGGTTTTTGTTTTTATAAAAAAAAAGCGTTCCTATGCGTGTTTGAATTGGACTTGCGGAGGCCTCGGTTCGCATACCTTTGTGCCTTCGGCGTGCTACTTCTGCGCGTTTCCCCACTGCTTATTTGAACTGGTTATATTAGAAATTAATCTTCACTGCCGCATGCGATTTCTCATCCCGGATAGTCGCATAGAGCCAGCACCGTTATGAGAGGTGAAGGATGTGCTGCTCTAAGGAGAAAAAGGCCTTCCCCTTGCCTGGTGGGCTCAGGTTGAGTTTGCCAGGGCAGGCACATGGTGACAATTGAAGATTTTTAGGGTTGGGAGCGGGGGAAGTTGTGGTCTGGAAACATACTTCAACAATATAATGACGTGCACATGGGTGGCTATTAAAATGGGGCCTTTTGGTTAAAAATACGCACTTATCCACCAGGTTCGTTTTTGTTCTGCTTTACTCATCTCAGAGCAGACATGATTATAGACAACGCTGGTTAATGAGGGTCTTGGAGCAGCCTTTTGCCCGGGTTGCCCTCGTAAGCTCTGTGGGCAGCATGGCCCGGGGGCTGCTTTCGGAAAGCTCCAGCCAGTGGAAGAGACCTGCTCCGCTCTCCTGGTCCGGAATGAGCCGCAGAACCAAAAACGTAAGAGATAAGTATTCCCTTCACATGATGGATGAGGAATAATTTGGGTGCAGAGCGGCAACGCTTCACCTCTGTGCTTTCCAGTGTCTGGCCACGCTGCTTCTGAGGACCTCGTCTGGGGACTGTAGCTTATGGCGTCTGGTGGCTTTTTGCAATCCACGTGGCTTTTGCTGGGAGATCGGGTGTTTTCGCTTTTTGCTGGGGAGGAATAAAAGGTCATTGCCAGAAGGAGGGGGGGGACTCTGCTGAAATCTGAGTCTCTTCTTTCTTCTCCAGCAGCGTCAGTCCTTCGGCGTGTCGTGGCTCCGCTTACGCGCGAACGCGAGGGGCTCGGACCCCGCGGGGCTTCGGCAGTGTGTCAGAGACACAATCGCTCTCAGTTCGGCCAGCTGGCCCTGCCAACCCTCCTGGCTGATAATTCACGCAGACTCCCGCCCCGGATGAATTGCCCTATTCACGGTGGGGGGGCCGGAGTTCAGCGCCCGGCTGGCAGGGACGGGTTTGGCGTGACGTCCGCCTTGCCGCCACAGCGAGGGGTTACGCTCCCGCCGGCAGCGGGCAGCGGTAACAAATGCCGGCATGCGTGCTGGGCCAGGGGGGGAACCGATTGTGCCGGGGTCATGCCCTGCTCCTCAAATGTCAGAGTAAAACATGTCCATCCCCGATGCTGCTGCTCTGCCGTCTCCACGGAGGGAGCAAGCTTTGTTCCAGGCCGGCGGGGCGGGAGGTTCATTTGTGCAGCAGAGCATGTTTGCTTAGTTTGTGTGTGTGTCTCTCTGGCAATGGGCACCGTTAGACCCAGGGCAGTGTTGATTAAAACCCCTTTTTGCAGGGGTCGTTTGTTGCGGCCGATCAAGAGGATGGAGCTTCGTGCGCAGCTCTGTCCTGCAGATCATGCTGGGGAAGTGGCACGTAACTGCCCCCAGTTTTGCTTCTGTATGCTCGTTACCTTAATTAATTTTTTGCAAAGGCCTGTGAGAGAACCCTAGAGATTAAACGGCAAAGAGGCTGTTTGCAAGTGGGATGGTAGATGCCTTGTTGAATTGCGCGCAGTTAATCCTTTGCTTTCCCTCGCTATTTGTGAGCGCTCGATGGGTCGGGGCTCTCTGTGCCTCATCGAGACTGGGAACACGGCAATGCCCATTGTACCAGCACAGGAAAACTTTGCTCCAGAGGCCAAAGAGTAACCCACTGGTGACAGAGGCTGGATTAAACCCCCCAAATCCTGACTCCTGCACCTAGGCAACTAGGCAGTGCTGCCTTTCTAGGCTAAGCTTTATTTAGAGCAGGAGTAGGCTTGTTTTGGGAAACAGCCTTGCAAGGACAGATGAGATGTTTTCTAAATCTTGGTGGAGCTTGGTGGCTTCCTTTAGGCTTTATGCCACGGACTTGGGTCTCTCGAATGCGTCTGCATGCCCCTCTTCTTCACCACTCACCTGTGGCCATGTGTTTTGGAGGAGAGAGGGGAAAATACTCCAGCAATTACCTTGGCCATGGCTTCTTCTAAAAAAATAAAGAGAAATGGTGTAATGGCTTTTACTGTATCATCACCCTCAATTGCTAGAAGCATCTGATTTGTGACCACCTAAAGGGTTTTTAAGGGTCGTGAAACTGCGTAAAACCAAATGTTGTTGCTGCTCGTTAACCAAACTCCCAAATACCTCCTCTTTTGGTTTCCCAGCTCCTGCAGGTGACTTTACAAACGGGAAGGGGGTTTTAGTAGTGTGACAGCTCGATATCCAAGTGCTGCCTCTCGGCACCGCTGCAACAGCTGGTATTTACTGGGAGAAAAAATATGTTAAGCAAATGTTGATAGTGAGGCAGTGTGAAGCACGTGTTTTCTTGTTGCACTGCAGCGTATTATTGGTCTGCATGGGGGGGTTGCCGTTGCCGGACTGCTAAACCATATGCCTCTTGGCAGGGAGCTCTTGCTAAGTGGACTAAGGAGCTGGCATCGATTTAAAGTTGGGAGTGGAACTGTATGGTTGTGCGATATTTAACTCCCCAGATCTTTATCGGATGCAATCCAGCGTTAATATAAATGTGTTTTCTGAAATATTTGGGGATGCACATGAAGAAGAGGAGCTGCCTGTCTCAGAAAGGATGGTTGGCTGGATGGATTTATGCCTGCTAGCAAGGGAAGAGGAGAGTGTGGGGAGGTGGCAGGCATAGCTGGGTTGTAGCGTAAGAGTAGGTTTGTTGGTTATTCATTTTGTTTTCTGTGTTTTGGAGCTGTGCTGTGACCACGTTGGGCAGGTGCAATGCAAACACAGACCAAGGCGCTGTTTTCTTTCCAGTGAATCAATATTGATGTTTTTTGGAGCCCAAATCACAGTCCTGTTGTGGTCAATGGCAACGCTCCCCCTTCTCTCCGGGTTTCAACGATACCAGGATTTGAAGATGAGCGCGGGATAAAATTAGTTTGGATGAAGCAACTGGATACCAAAGCGGTGAGCGAGGCGCACGCAGCTCCCAAACACCTCCCTGCACAGCGCTGCCGCGTGTAGCACCCGTGCAAGGCGGTTTGCACATCCCAAAGGTATTATCGCAGCGAAACCGAAACACTGGCGTGCCCTCTGCAAGCTGGGCAGCACCGCCACCTCGGCTGGACACAGCATCTCCCGGGGTGGAGCAGCCGGCAAGAGCTGTGCACCGCGTCCTCTGCCGTGGTGGGGGATCGCAGCGCCTGGCATGGTCCTCGGAGTGCGATTAGCACGTGGTTATTCCTTAATTATTATTTTTTCCGCCTTCTTTGTACAGGTAACTAAAAAACAGTGTTATAGTTGAGCCACAACCGTGTTTCACAACCATGCTTAAAATGGATATTTTTGTAGCATAGTCAGGGCCTAAAACAGCCTTGCAAAATTCTGCTCGCCCACGCGCCTGGCGTGAGTAATTTTCTTTTGATGGGTGAGTAAAATATCATTATTTTTTTCATGCTCATCTTGGAATGGGTGGGAGAGTAGATTCTGACATTATTTTTGATTTGCTTAACACTGACACCGCGCTTGGCTCTGTGCAAGATGCAGAGATACGAGCAGCCCCTGCTCCGAAGAGCTCGCCGTCTGCGGGCACACCTCTCTGCTGCCAAAGTTGAGGAAGGTGCCTTGTTCCCCGGCCTGACCTAAACCAACATAAAATGGACGTTTACATCTTCTTTTTGCCTTCTCCCCTGCTGCGGGGGCTCACCCTGACATCCATTGGTGGCTTAATGCCTGCAAGTTCATAGGGACGGGGTTGAAACGCAGTGGGAGCGCACGCCTGTGGAGATGGATGCATTTATTTCCGAGGGACCGTATCCCCGCATCGCTCCTCTCCCTGCCTCTTGCCACCCCGTGACCTCCCCTCTCGTCTCCACTGAAGAGAAAACCCAAACCAGAATTTGGCGCAGAGTCTCCCTCGACATAAGCTGTTTGTGATCCGTTTGAATAATTTTTTCCTTTTTTTGCCTTCGCGCTGTGTTTGGAGCGGTTGCTATGAGTTCCTGCGAGGCGGGGGGAGCGGGGTGGGACGGTGCATGCAGTTTCCATGGACACGATGTAGTACAGCGAGGCATCCGGAGCGATGCTCGAGATTAATGCCTAACCCGCGTCTGCCTTTGTGCCTTTCTCACCTGGGCAGGGCTGGGATCCCCCACCCTGGCTCTGGGGTAGCCTGCGCGGCCACGGATTTGCAGCTTTTGACAATTTTTAGGAAGCCCAAAGTCGTGAGACCTATGGTCCAGGTGCCCAGGGTTGGTGTTCTTTGGCGTGCACGTGCGTAGCACCACGTGTCCTGCCAGCCTTCGGCACGTTGCCTCTCCTGGGGTCCTGTGCAGGCTGTCTTCAGCACTTGTTAGGACTCGGGAACGCTAATGAGATAATTACTCCTGCTTCAGCAGCTACTGATGGTGGTCGCAGCTGCCCTTGAGCTTCCAGGGTGCCCTGGCTTTCCCGTATCACACCATGGAAAGCTCTTTTCTTAACAGTTGTAACGATGCTTCCCTGAGTGTGGAAGGCACGGCATGGGGAGGAGAAGCACCCTCCAGCCGTGGAGATGTTCGCTCAAATTCACTTGATAACGGCAATGAGAAAGTGAAAGTTACTACCTCCACGTTCGCATCCTTCCTCGTTCACATCCTTCCTTGGATGCTCCCAACTTTCCTGTTGATATTTGCAGGAACGCTTTGATCTCTCCTGGATAGCAGCTAGTCCCATGAACAGAGCAAGTCTCCTGGCTGCAATTACACCTCGAGCCGAGTCCTCTTCCAAAGCAGGAGCTTGGCACAGCCCAGGCGAAGGGAAGGACTCGCCACCGAGCAGAGCAGGGCTTGGGGAAGGGCCCCGGACTGTCGCAGGGGGAGTTTCTGGGGTAGCTTGGGGCCAGTTTTTGGCTGGATCAGGTATAAATGGATGGTTTTGTAGAAGCCCTCGGCATGCCGCATGCCAAAATCTTTGGGAAGACTGGCTTCGGTGGATTGGGGTCACCTCTTGCAGCGCGGGAGGCTGGGTGTTGTCCTCCTGGCTGCACACAGAGAGAGGTTTCTTTCCGGTGAAAGAATTGAGATTTTTGGTGGCAATTCAAAGAGTGAAAAGCTCTGGCAGAAGTCCAGGCTGCGCTGGCTTGCTGGTGCTTGGGGTTTCGATGCAAAAAAAAAAAACCAAACAAAAAAGCCCTGAAACTTTCCACGGGAAGCGGGTACTTTTCACAAAACATGAATTTAGTTGGCAGTCTGACGGCAGTGGTGTCACCAATAAAAACTGGTCGTTACCACCAGTTCATACCGCACCGAGACCTGCAGGTCCCTGGCAAACGCCGCCTGCATCCACCACCTCCTGTGGCAGAAATACTGATTTTGATGGTGCACAGTCGCCAGAGACTTGGCATCGCTTTTCCTAAGTGTCTGGGTAATTAACCTCCAGAATGCGGTGCGAGCGAGCACATTACCCCGGCCTCAGTTCTCCCTGCCCTTTCCCTCAAGTGCTGCTTGTCCATCGGTCTGTCCATCCGTCCTTCCCTCCCCAGCCCCTGGTTCCGCAGCAAGCGGCTCCGCGTCCCCAGGGGCAGCGGCTTATCAGCTGTGGGTGAAAATGCTTTGTGCTTATCCCTTGCTTATCTGCACGGCGTCTTCTGGGGCCTGATTAGGGGTTGCAAAGCGATGTTCAGATGAAAGGTTCTACAGGGGAAAGGGTCACATCCACTGATTATTTATCCCCTGCGCACGCTCCGAACGCCGGCCAGGCTTCCCAGCCTCCCCGCCGCCTGCTCCGGGCCGGGGATGGTGCCAAGGTTTGATGTCCTGCTCGGTCCAACGTGGCAAAAGGACCATCGCCTCCCTAAATTAGCAATGATTTAGTCTGATTCACGCTGGCAATTCCTGCGTGCCTTCGTTTCAGGGGACTGGCGGAGAGTGGGAGGGGGAGCTACATGTTTTAAACTCCAGCTCCCTGCAGACCTCATTGAGCTGTATCCCCCCCCTGCCTGCGAGGTTTGTTTGCAACTCTCCTGTGCATCCAGAGGAGAATTAGCTGCTTTGGTGTGTGGCCCTGGGTTTGCACATGGAAAAGCCAAGTAAATATATGACATTGCTGGGGAAACTTCAGAGAAAATTAGCCACAGCTTCTCCCACCTTCCCCTCCCTGGGGTTCCTGAGCATCCCCGAGTAGAAGCTTGCAGGATTCTCTCCACCCACACTTTTTTTCCTACTTTAAGCTCTTCCCACCCCCTCCCTGCAGTGCTTCGCCCTTCTTCCTCACAGCTGAACCCCACTGCTTTCCCAAACTCCTGGTGACCTCCCCGGGTGGGGTGCGGGTGGCCGGTCGGGGCCAGGGGCCGGGATGCTCCCCCAGCCCTGCGGCGCGGCGGGGACCGGGGTGGGAACGCTCCGGTTGTGACTCAGCGCGCTCGCGCTCTTCAGGAATAGGATTTCAAGGGATTTCACACCCCAAACACAACCCCAGCTTTCTCTCGCTCAGCAGAAATGAGAGATCAAAAAAAAATGCACCGATTCTGGTTTTCCTTCGGTGTATATAGACCTGTGTTCAGCTTCTAAGGTAACGGTGATAACCGTGCTACGCCGGTAATCCACGGCAGTGAAAGATCCCATTTCTCTCCAACTTGTTTGCATTGTGCCCACCGTATATTTTCTAAACAGAATAAAACACCCAATGGCTCTTAATTTTTAAGCAAATAATTGTAACGTTGCTGTGTCAGGCGCACGTTGTCTCTCCCCATTTTGCAGGCTGGGACGCCAACTCATGGAGGGACAAAAATTCTCAGTGCCAGCAGCAGCTTGCCGTCGCGTTTTGAGGCGCGGGGTATCCATTTGTTTTAAAAGCTCAGATAAGATCTATACCTCTCATCTTTTTTCTTCCTTACTGCTTTTGTTCCTGCTTATGCGTCTTCCCCCCCCTGCCGCCCTGAACCATATTAAAAGGCAAAGATTCAGAAACCAGGAAGATTATCTCAAATTGTAAAACAGCAACCAAAAAAAAAGTAATTGGTGAATAGACATTACTTGTGCAGGGTTATTTTTTAGAGGTTTTACTGAGACAGACATAATTAGCCAACTGGTATCACGATGCTAATAGAGATATTTACTGCTTCGAAGTGTATTTGCAGTGTTGTGAAGCGCTCCAGTGACTTTCTTTTGTTTTGGAAGAAAGTAACCGTTGTTTTGTTTTTTTTTTCCCCTTCCCCTCTGTGGTGCAGCGGAGGTGGGGGACAGGACGGGACGGGACCCCTGTGCTCCCCACTGCCTTCCCCTTGGCTGCTGCCTGCACTGCCAGCTCGGTGGCACCCAATGGCTTTGCCCTGCCCCTTCCCTGCATCTTTTATTACCAGAATTGCCTTGATTTAACCCAGCTTGCCGGTGGACAACGACGGTCGGGATTGCTTCTCTAAATAACCTCCTTTGGCAGGGCTGGCTGGACAAGGGAGAGGGAAAGGTTGTGTGCAGGTAATGCTTTAATTGCCCTTTTAATTGTGCTTTCCCGCTAGGAACCAGCCTACCTCCAGCTCGAACCCTGTGCTTGCTCCCACGCTGCCGGAGATTGGCCAGCAGCCGCCATGGCTTGTCGTGCAAGCTGGTTTTTCTTGGGGTAACTCACTCCCCTGGGTAAAGACCACATCTTTTTCTCCTCCTTCCACCAAGATAGGTTGATGCCATCACTTCCAAAAACATCGAGTGACGGCACCTGGCTGCAGATGGGACAGCCTGTGCCTGCGAGAGTAAGGGAGGTGCCTCATTTTAGTTTATATTTGACCCATGGAGGAAAACACAAAGAAAAAATCCTTATTTTTTTTGCTTTCTTCCTGTAAGGCACCACACACCCAGTTATTGAAAGGGTAATTATACACCAGACAAGTGTTTGTTTATAAAAGAAGTGTGATTCACGGTTGCCAGGCCTGCCACAGGAGCTGGAAAGGGTTAACAACCTAAAATTATATCGGTCCAACCGGAGAACCATAAACAGGAAGTTCTCCAGAAAAATTTAAATTTAAACCTGGTGACTCAGGTTGGCTTGTGCTCCCTGAGCTGCTTCTGAGGTACGCATGGGTTGCAGCCCCGGTTTATTACCGGTGGCTAATTACACTGTCGGTTCGAAAACAGCGGCAAAGATGGGCAGAAGCGAGGCCGGGAGGGATCAGGTTGTCGGATAATCTTGGTTTTGCTTCATCCACGTGAACGGCGAGTTGCTTCGTCTCAAGCACTTTCTCCCATCGCGTGGCGTTGCTCATCGCTGGGTTTTACAGCACGTTATGCTAATAAAAATGTTTTCTGGGGTTCCACTTGTCCGACTGAGCGGTATTATAGCAGCGCCGGTGCAGGGGAACTTGTAAGTAAAGCTGATGAGAAGCAAATGGAGAACCAGCCACATGTTTGCTGCCCAGCAGTGAGAAAAGCCAACTGGGGAGGCAATGTGAGCAGCGGCCAAGCCAGAGTCCTAAAATGCATGTTACTAGCTGAGGCTTTGGGTAGCAGTGTGAGAATTTGGACTGGTCCAAGAGGGGACTCGGGCACCTTCCCAAGAAGCGCTTGGTGCGGATTTGGGATGGGATGCCAGTGCCACTGAGCTATAGGCACGCTCTAGGTGAGGCGTCTCTGGGAAAAGATACTTGCATTTCATTATGAGACCAATTTTTTCTTTCTAGTTGAAGCAGTATGATGCAGAAAACCTTGGGAGATTTTGGGTGAGATGCTTTAACCAAGCAGTACCTCTTTAACTTAATTGAATACATAGAAAACAGCAGTTGAATTCCTGGATTTTTATTATACTGATAGGTGAAAGAAATCCAATTATTTTCAGGATGGCTGCGCGGCTGTAACCATCTGACCCAGCCACCCTTACATATGTTGTGTAATTTATTTTGAGTACTCTTCACCTTTGAGCTAGCTCGCGTGGGGAAAATCATTCAGGTAACCCAGTTTTTACTAGCAACCATATTACAGATTTTAAGAATGAAGGCTGCTCTGCTGGCAGGTGAGCTGCTCCTACAGCTGTTGTATCAGAGAAATCCTTTGAAGCAGCTCAGAGCTCCAGACACTTGGGTTGTTACTTTTTTTAATATCCTCTTTCTAAATATTTACAGGGTTTGGGTTTGGGTTTGTTTTTTTTTTAAATTTTTTTTTTCCTCCCCTTCGGATTTGTTTTTAAACATAGCGTGTTCTTCAGCCGTTATTCTGCCAAGGAATGCCTGGAGCATCCATTGCATTGCTTTGCCTTACTAGGACGGTGGGAGGGTGGGGAAAAGAGCTACTGCGGCTGCAGATGGAGGTGCTGACCTCGGGGGAGACACTGGCTCTCGGGGGGGTGAGGGGGGGGGGGAACATGCTTCATGGAAGGGGGTGCCGCTGCCCCGGGACAAGCCCTGCTCACCCCAAAACCTGTCACCAAGGACGAGACCCGCGGGGCTGGGCTGTTTGAGGCCGGTATCGCTTGCTCACACGTTCCCTCTTCTCTCTTTTCCAGGATACCGTTCAAGATCGGGCAGCCCAAGAAACAGATTGTACCCAAGACAGTGAGTAAACCAGTTCCCCCTTTTTAGATCCAGCCTTTGATCATGTGGCTGATGAGTCAAGCCGGCACTTTGACTCGTCCCATTTTGCGAGCGTGTGCGTGTGCGCGCGCGTGGGAGGGAGATGTGAGCGAGCAGAACCTGTTGCCGCGTGTGACCAGCGCTCGGTTCCTCGTGCGAGGAGTGAGGGGGAGCCCCAACCAGGGAGAGTATTTTGGTTTGGGATCTGTTTCTTTTTTTTTTTTTTTGGGGGGTGGGGGGGGTGGTGAGGGGAAGAGCTCTTTTGGTCTGGCACAGTTTTCCTCGGAGATGGCTGAACGGGCTTCCTTCCTTCCTTCCTTCTTTCAGCAATGGCTTGTTTGTTCATCCTTTCTGAGCAGATGGAGGAGGAGGAGTGGTTCAGATCGCTGAATATAACTGTTTCCAAAGAAAGGCTTATAAGCTGAGATGCTTAGTGCTCAGGCGTGAATTAATTTGTGCTGCACAGCATTTGCTTTAAAAGCAAATTAAAAAAGCATTTTGTATTCTCATGTATTTGAGACTCCTATCCCAAGTGCTGTTGCTTGCAGCTGGCTGTGGTATTTTCCCTTCTTAAGCAGATGGTCTTTGCCTTTGTCCCGCGCAAAAAAAGCTGTGGCACCTCACAGTAGCTGTCCCTGAAAACTAACCTGCATACCTGCTCTAAAATAAGTGCCCTGACAGCAAGCACGGTGGAGACCTTGTCTTTATAACGGCATTGGTGACCTAATCCCTTGAACAGGCTAACATCTCTGATCCTTCCTCTCTGGGACACTCATCGCGGCTAATTCCTCAGGATGCGTGGGCACTCGTGTTTATGGGGCAGTTTCTCCTTGGGACATGACATTTTCCCCTGGAGGCAGAGGGCTAATTCTGCCACTCCCTTTATGGGTTGATTGTCATGTTTTATTTTAAAGGATTTGGTAGTTGTCTGCTTCCGTAGAGCAGCAATTTTCTGTAACGGCTCCAAACTGTCAGTACAAAATTTAAGCCAGGCAGGCAGCGAAGACAAGGACTGATAAAATCCCTCCATGGTTTATGCATCTCTTCAGCTGCCCTTTTTCCAGGGGCTGGCGACCAGCTGGCAGAAGGAGCTGCTGTCTGTGGTCCCCCAGGAAAGGCAGTCTACCAGCCTCAGGTCTTCACACCCATTCCTGTTCATTTCAGGAGACCCCACATTGCCTTGCTCCATGAGATTTTGCCTCTCGTCCCCTTTACCGGTGTTTCCAACGCTGGTGTCCTCCCAGGCTCTTGCAAGAACCAACTGCTCTGCAGCTCTGGATGTCTTGACCAGCTTTCTTGGACATCTCCATCCCACCCATTCTTACATCCAAGTTGACTATATTTTTTCTCTTGCCAGCACTTACTGATTTCCCTTTGCTTCTGCTGCTTTTGCTGTTGCGAGAGGTTTGTCTGAGAGACCTCGTCTCCCCTGCGTTGTGCTCCATTGCTGCTGAAATCAGCCATCCCCGAGCTGCGGCAGGAGCTCGGGGTCCATGCAGATGAACGGTTGCACCTTTGAGGGCTTGCCTTCCCCTGGGCTGCTGGTATATGGTCTTCTGAGGCAGTTGGCAGGCATTGCTTAAATATATATATATATATATGTATGTGTGTATGTGTATTAAATAGAACAGCTCAGAATATCCGGCAGGCAGAGGTGTATTCAGCAGCCTGAGTGTTTCCAGACCTTTTCCCTTTCCTTCCTTGCTTCCTTCCTTCCTTCCCCCTCTTCCTTAGCTCCCCCAAGAAGAACAACAAGTTCTTGTGTCGGCGACTCAGTAGCTCAGAGTCGGATGTCGATTTTTAAATGGCTTCCACTTGCCGTGTGTTGATGATGATGATACTTTCCAGGCAGCAGATACGTGGAAAGCAGAAAACAGGAAGCCCAAAGCCTTGCAACCTCACAGTAAGTGTAAAGTGCAGCTCTTCAAAGGAGAACAAATGGCAGGAAACCACCGATCTCCCCTGGGAGCGAGGCGTTCAGCAGCATGGTGTGGAAGCGATGGGGCTGCTTTGTAGCTCTAGCGAGCTCGAGGCCCCCAACTTTACCTCCCAGTTGCAAGCTGAGACGCTCCATCTGTGCGGGCTTTTGGGAACAGCGGTAGCAGCCGAGGTCTGTGATATTCCAGATGTTGGCCTCTGGAGCCCGCTGCAGGAAGTGGGAAGGTGTGGCATCTCCAAGGCTGCATCCCAAGCCGATCAGGAGGGAAGTGGTTGCGGGTAGAGGATCTCCCACTCACAGAGATTGGACCACAAAAGAGGAGGGGAGGGAGGAAAAAAAAAAAGGATTTGTTAGGATCTAACTTATTTGGCTCTCCATGAGGCATGTAACTCGAGTGCAGGAGAGGGGAGAATCGCTCTGCCGAGAGAGGCTTAGCTCGCCAACCAGCCTTTTTTCTTTTCTTGATGAAACTATGCTGGGGCTGGTGTCAAATCTAGGCCGGCAGTAGTACTGAAAAGCAATTTACCTAGGCTGCAGAGGGAATTAGTCATGACTCCCTATGCCCACTCGCTTCTGATCCTTTGAAGAAGGGCATGGTGTCAGCCACAGTTTAGCTCTTCAGGTAGAAGGAAACCCCCGTAGAAAATATCGGCTGGTGAACTGAAGTGATCTCCCACCCCCCAGACATGCCTCTGCTTTGTTTCCACCTTAACCTGGGCAAATCCAATTCCAGACAGCATAATCTCTCCCCTCCTCTCCCCTGAAAAGAGCAGCTGTCACCGGGCTTGCCGAGAGGCCAGGAGCCGGGTGGGAGGATCTAATGCGCAGAGAGGACCTGCTGTCAGCGGAGCTGCAGAGGACACAGTAACACAGCCCAATTAAACTAATGCCCAGTGATAGGAGTTAAACCTGTTAGAATTATATATCTCTGCAGAATGTTTATTGCTCAAATCCGATGCAGCGATGAAGCCTCTTACGGCAGAGTTGTTCTTCCCTCCCCCAGGACAACTTCGGTCCAAGCAGAGGTTACGCTGGAACCAGAGCTTGTAGTTGTCTTCCGAGCTCTCTTGCAGCTCCAGCTTGCTGAAGTTCATCTGCGTCACCCCGAGGTTGTACCCTGCTCTTCACTGGGGCTTGGGTTATCCGAGCTGGCAGGTAGCCGGGAAGAAGAGCCAGCCGTGCATCCCCACGGGGCGCGGAGCCAGGTCGGCAGCCGGGGGAGTCAGCCGGCTCTCGGGATGGGGCAACCCAGCGCGCAGCCCCTTCACGTCACCCGGGTTTTACCCCTTTCTCCCTCCCTGCCTCCCTCGGCAGCGCTCTGGCCTGGGCTGACTCAGATGGCTCGCCTTCCTCCTCCTCGCTGGCTAACCTTGGGTGAGTCAGCTTGGCAGGGAGCGGAGACCCGAGCTGTGGGCCTGCACGCCTGCCAAGCCTCCCTTCCTTGACTCATCCCAGCAGCACTGCCTTCCCCAGGGATGTCGGACGGAGGAGCTCCATGAGCAGGAGGATTCCACTGCAGCTGCCGGCCGTCAGCGCCTTTCCATCGGGCTCCACCAGCGAGCTGGAAATCCCAAAATAATGGAGTAAATGTCGCAGAAATGGTGGGGTGAAATCAAGTGACGCCAGTTAAATAATTTTACTCATTTTCACTCTCTTCCTTCAACCTTCAGCGGGACATAACTGGTCTCTGCAGTTCGGAGGTGCATCCTTTTTCCTTTTTAGCGTGCTGCCTAAGCAGCCTCTCTTGAAAGCTTTCTGGCTAGATGGGGGTTTGGAGAGTTTGCTGCGTGGCGAAGCCTGTGAAGTCCCAGATACACCTGCACTCTGCAGTGTTGCTTTGGCTCGGGGCTCTGCTGTCGGACACAGAGCAAACATTCATCTGTGTTACTTGCCTTGAATCTCTTCTTGCTTGATGGGATGGCAAAAGCTCAGCAGAAGTTCCAGGTTATAGCAGAATTTCTGGCCTAATTATATGGGTTTCTTTTTTTTGGAGAGGAGGGAGGAGGAAGCATATGCTTTCCTCTTTTTCCCAAGACCCACGAAGATGCTGAGACCACTGGAACATGTAGAAATCAGCTAGTCCTCCTCCTCCAGGAAAAGAAATAAACCTCAGGGGAATAAGAAGGTTCATCACAGTCCCTTATTTCCATCTCTTTGTAGTATTGGCTTTGGTCTTGCTTTGTTGCCTTGTAACCATGGTGTCGATTGTGATATTGCCCTTAAAGCAGGAGGGATGTTATCGCAGGTGGAAGGCCCGGTGTTTGCAAACAAAAATAACTGGGTGAAAAAGAAGAATGTCGTTTTATTTCAGTGCTTTTAAGAACTCGTCGTTCTTTATGTAGATTTAAATAAAAACCCAGAGACAAGCAATCTTGCATTAACTAGCTCGAATGCCTAGAAGAAAAAGCGTTCAGTACAGAAACACATTTTGATTTTGAGTTTTCAGAAAGAGGCTGCAGAGAAGTGGGATTATTTTAATATTATGGAAACTTCCCTTCAGGATATTGTAATTTTCTTGCCTGTACTTCTTGTTCTCGTTTCTCTTAACGTGATAATCCTATCCATAGCCTTTTGCCGTAAGTGTTGGGTATGTGTGGCCATTGATGATAGCTACTGGGAGCGGGAATTACTGTGTACTCTGCAAAATGTGCTCGGCTTGCTCTCAGCTTGGCCTCCCTGCACGCCTCTGATCCGCCGGTCGCTGCCGCCTGTAAATCTGCACGGTGGGAGCACGTGAGAGCAGGTCTTCTCCATCTAGTGCATGGGGACCCTGCTTCTCACTGCTTGTGTCGTATATCTGGGCTCCTGTGATGCAAATGAGAGCAGCGATGACTGGGAGGGCTACATCAGCCTGCAGACTGTGATGACTGGTAGCCAGTTGCTACTGTGGGCGTGAAAAATAAGAGCAATCCTTGGGCAGCTGTCTCTGCATAGATGGCACTGGAGATGTGAGTCAGGCCGGGCAGCTGAAGTGCCGCCTTGTAGATTCACCTCGATCATATGTAGGAAGCGCACAGGCAAACTGGGTTGGGTGTTTCGGGGAAGCTTGGAAGCCCTGGAAGATTTGGGGGTTCACATCACCCGGAGGGTGGCAGGGTGGCGAAGTTCTGCCTTCTTTTGTATCCGTTAGGCAACGATCCCGTTTGCTCATCTCCGCTTATTGCACAGTAACGGGGGAAACGAACAGCAAAAAGGAAGGGGCAGATACCGTGAATCTTTGCAGGTAGTTTAATTTCATGGCCAAAACCTCCGGTTCTTGGAGGAATTGATTGCTGAGCAGACACAAGGACGAGCCTCCCGAACGTGGTGAGGGCCGGAGCTCCATGCCAGGGGAAGCGTACCACCAGCCTTCAAAGGACATATTTTTGAGTCGTGCCCGACCCTCTCTGGTTTGCAACCAAAACAATTCACACATAAGGCATATAAATAGAGTGCAATACTCCCTGGTTATTTTAGCAGCCGGAACAGCCATAGAAATCGAGGGTGATTTTTACTATGTGCTGGTTACCTGACCTCCAGGCACCAGCTGCTGCGGATTTCTGCAGAACTGTGAACCAGGCAGAAGTCGTGTGAGCTGCCCCCACACTGCTCCATGCTTGTTCTCCAGCGACCATTTTTAGCAGCACGAAAGGGAGTTGGAGCTCAGTGGAGGTTTTTCATCGGCAGGGTGAGCCAGCATGCATCCCCCGGATGGTGGGAGCTGATGGTGTGGACAGCTGTCCACTGGGGATGGGGCTGAAACTCGGCACGCTCGCTGCGCCGGTCACCGGCTGCCTTCGGATCAGGCTGGCCGCATCGCCGCGGAGTTCCAGTGTATCTGAAAGCGCGGACCAAAAAGATATTTAGGAAAGGAGCTTTCAAGAAAACCGGGATTACTGGGCTCCGTCTTAAAATACTGGTCTTTTAATAGCAGTATTGCTTGAAAAGCAAATGTCCCTATTAAGCATTCTGGTTTCACATAATGCTGTTACATCAAGCCTGGGTTTGAAATCCTGAGGACAGCATGAAGATTTGGAACAAACCTTTGGATCCTTCTAGTCCTGGCTGCTTGCAACAGTTAGCGTTTCCTTAATAGCATGGTAGCTTGACAACACAAATGAACCCAGTTTTGATCCCATGACAACAAAAGCGCATGTATTTACTCTTGGCTGGTCAATTGAAATCCATTTGCTTATTTGGTCGATGAGGTGTGGAATGACTGTTTAAGTGTGTGTTAAAACAGTCAGCATGGAAGGAAAGTTCCTTAAAATATCTTGTATCACTGGAGATTTGCTGCCAGATAGCAAGTAGGAGGAAGCAGTCATTGATGTAGCGTTGGGAGAAGGCTGTTCTTTAGCTCTGCGCTCTTCGCCAGCACAGGTTTCTCCTCCCTTTGCGAGGTGTCGCAGTCCGCTTGGACAGTTGCTCCCGCTGAAGTATTTCATCGGAGGGAGCTACTGCAGGAATAAGGAGCCTAGCAAGGGGGCAAATATTACGGAGACTGGAGGGCTCAGTATTGGCTTGAGGGGTTTGCGGGGAGAAAACCCGTCCTGTTGCGGATGGGGAAGGAGAGAGCGGCTGGGTGGGGGTCTGGCAGCCAGCCACGGGCAGACCCACCGCAGGGCTCCTTTACAGCATGCTGCTGGAGGAGAAGCAGCTCCTCAGCTTCTGGGACGATCGTGCCTCTGGAAGAGAAAGCGGGCTCGTCCCCCGCCAGCACCGAGCCGAGCTGTGGGCGCCTGTGTCAGTGCGTGCTAAGTTGCGATCTCTCTGCTTTTAAGGCATTCCCGTTCACTCCGTCAGCTTCCAATTCATGTGCTGGAGCACATCCTTGGAATGAGCTGATGCAGTTGGTGGCAGTGTCTTTTGCTCTGAGAGAGTCTAGAGGAAAAAAACCCAAGACTTCATTTACTTTTGAAGTGTAACTCCCATTATAGCTGCAGCTTATGCTTGCCTGGGTTCACGTAGGCATTTCATGAGGACAAGTTTCCCTGCGCAGGTAGTTGCCACTCCAGGCTCTGCTGCAGTACCTTTGAGCTGATTTCCATCTCTTCTTTCCACAGGTGGAGAGAGACTTTGAAAGGGAATATGGAAAGCTTCAGCAGTAAGTATCAACCACACTGGTAAAACAGGAACAGTAGCATACTTCTCTGTTGTGCCTTCTTACTGCGTCTTCCCAGGAAATTTTAGCCAGTTATGCTCTTCCCAGCAAATCACTTGCTGCCCTGTAATTTCTAATTCTTCAGAGTTTCTCTGGTGGCTGGGTGTTCAAAGGTGTCCTAAGAAGTATTTGCAGTGGGGTTGAGGTTTGCAGATTATGGCAGCTCTAAAGTAAAGAGTGTAAAATTGCCAGAAAACTGTGGGGTTACCGAACAGCTCAGCACCTCTGAGGACAAATATTGGTTTTACCACACTGACTGTGTCGCATAAGCTCACACTTATCATCTGGAAGCATTTGGCTTTACCCTTTGTGGTAAGTGTGAGGACTTAAGAAAATATGTGACTCTGAATAAGAGATCACAAACTTGAAAAGGTTGAAAACCATCTGAAAACAACCAGAAAAGGTTGAGCAGCACTGAACTTCATAGAGCCTTGCCTGGATATTTTTAACTCATAACAGAAGCCAGCATATTCAGCCCTTAAATGATTTGTTGCACGTATGATACACTTCGGTTTGTTTCTTTCCAAGATTCAGGCTTTGCCTTGTTCTCCCATCTTTCAGATTGGAAGATCAGACCAAAAAACTTCAGAAGGATATGAAGAAAAGCACAGATGCAGACTTGGGTATGTAACTGTAGGATACATAGACTGTGAACTTGGCCACAAAGAGATGAAGTGACTTTCTCAAGATCACATGAGTAATCTGTGACAAGTCTGGAAAACAAATCTAGATCTCAGTCCCACTCAGTTTGCTTAGTTACAAGGCCATCTGCATGAGGGCTGCTGAGCAGTATCTCAACCAAGGGAACGGAAAGTATGTTACAGGCTTAGTCCCTATCTCTTCAGCTGTGGCTTGCTGTGTGGCCTTGGACAAGTCACTTTCTTTGCCTCAGTTTCTGCAGCTGAAAAAAAAGGAGTAATTATTCCAGTTCTCATGTTAGACAGGCAGGAGCAGTCTCCAGCTGAGCCTATTGTGTCGAGCAGCGCATATTCACCTACTTCAGTCGAGGGCATCTTATGCAATCTGAAGCCAAAGGAAGGTGGGACGAGGCTTTGGGGGGGGGGGGTTTCTGCAGAGCACCGCGTAGGCATCGCTGTACGTGTTTCGCGTACGAACTGCTGACCTAGCAGCTCTCGTTCAGGAATAACCCTGCTCGTTCCCTTGGTGGCTGCTTGCCTTGGCTTGACCTCGTGGCAGTGGGCGACGTAGGAAGCAATAAACAAGTCATCTCTGCGGGCACCGCCGCGGCTGCCTGCCGCTGCCTGCGCGGGGTGACATCTGCCCCGCAGGTGTCCCGTCCCACGGCACGGCAGCCCCTGCCCGCTCCGTTCATAGCTTCTCCAGTAGGAAACCGGTGTGACCGCACCACGTGGCTCGGGCTCTCAACGAAGGCGGGAGAGAGGAGATGGAGCGATCTGGTGGAGGGGAGCTGGGAGAAGTGGATTTGGTGGATGCCGGTTATTGAACCGAGCAGGGCAGCCTGCGGAAACATGCAGCAAAGAGCTGTTTTAAACACAGATGGCTTTTCTCAGCGTGTGGTTTGGAGTAGTCCCTGTTTGTACCGGGCCCCCACAGCTCTGGAGCCAAGGCAGATGCACCAGCGCAAACAGGTGTGGGCTGGACTGGTCCAACGCTCATCTCGTGGGAGTTTGGTTCACAGAGGGGCAGGGGAGTGGGGAGGAGCCCCACCGGGCCCTTTGCCAGCGGGAGGGCTGGCAAATTTGGGGCTTCCCATGATACAGGCTCTCACCTGTGTGTATGTGTGTGTGCATGCTCAGATATTGCCAGACAAAAACACGGATCCCGGCCCTTGCCTGCGCTCTCCCGCTGTTCCCAGCACAGTGCTGGCACATGCGTGTACTTGCACAGGGAGAGTGGTGGGAAAGGCACCAGTAACTGGCGCTGCCAGGACTTCTTTCCAGGGTGAAAACTGCCCTTTCTGGGGACTCTGGTCATTGTCAGGGATCCTTGGTAAGTTTTTCCTTGTTAAGGATTCCCCTCCCCTCCCTTGCAGTGGGCGTTGTTTATATGGAGCATTTCAAGTCCCAGAGGAGCTGTGGGAGGACTTTCTTTTTCCGTTCTGCTACATGGCAGAGTCACAAATGAGCCTTGGCCAGATCCAGTAGGATCTGATTTCTCATTTAAAGGCATGAAATCATGAGTGTAAGGGAAGATTTTGAATGTGGTCTGGTGAGGGATGGGTGAAGGAAAAGGAGGTAGATCGGATCGAGCACCGAGGACTGCTTTCCTCACCTGGCAGTGCCCATTCCCGAGGGGAGATAGCTGTGCTTGCTCAGCCAACATCCAGCCCCCATATCTGACGAGAATGGCAGCGTATCAGCGTTGTTGTGTCCTCCTGAGTGTCTTATTTCTTCCACTGTACCTCTGTGCCGAGGGGGTTGATTATTCACTGCCTGCAAACACTCTCTAGCAAACTGGACCTGGTGGTTTGAGTCTCCACCTTCTGCCAAAAAGGGCTCAGCTCAGAACAAGACCAGTTCCTCAGTCTGCACGAAAATGTTCCTGCGAGGCTCGGCCGCTGCCCTGCCAGCTGCAGCAGCATGGCTGGGAACAGGGTATGGGTTATTAGCAGCTCTCTCTGTACGGTGGCTAAAGATCACTAACCCCCTTCCCCATCCTCTTTGCAAACAAAATACGATCTTAAGGAACAGGTTCTTTAATGGGAGACAAAAGCTCTCCTTTCAAAATGAGGTGCAGGTGACCCACTGGATCACCGTGGCTCGGTTTTGCTCTCTGGAGCGTGCCTGGCTGTTCTCCGCTACTTTTATCATGGTTCAAACAAGCAGCGGCTCTCTCAAAATCACTGCCTTTAACTGGAGTCGCATCCCGCACGCTTTAGGAGCGAAGTGCAGTACAGACCCTCCTGAAGCCCACCCGGAGGGGCAGGCGATGCTCTCCTCCCCTCTCCCACGTCAGCAGTGGGCCTGTTGAGTTTCAAGAGGGGGCTCGCCATCGGGCACGTGGAGGTGGGAGCGGGGGATGCCCTCCCGAGGTGCCGGCTCCCTGCACACCAGTGGGGACGCGGCGTGTGCTGGGGTCCGCAAAGCTGCCTTGAGAACCACGGAGCCCACCGTGGCTGCTTTTTCAGAGCCGTACAGGTGAGGTCAGTGAGGCAGGGGAAGTGCCTGGCCCAAAGTCTAATTGAATGTGCCTGAAAAACCCCAATTTCTGGCCTCCCGGCATGAGCCCGCTGCTCGCAGCAGCTCCCCTTGCTACAGTACACTTTCGGTCCTCTCCTTATGAAGGGAAACTAATTTTTCTTCCAGCTGAAGGAGTTCTGCCATTCTTAACTCCATCCCATTTTGGCACAAATCCTTCCTCAGATGTGGTCACACATATGGATTATATCCCATCTGTTTAAAGGTTTAAATGCCTAAACCCTTAATGTTTGGATAATAGACGGATACGGTAGCTTTGTTATTCCGTAGTTAGCGTCTCGTTCTGCATTGAGCTTCCCAGCTATTTAGCTTCTGAGCTCTCTGTATAATTGTGTGTAACCTTTAAATCAGAATGTTTAACCCCTTGATTTATGATCTTAAGCCCCATTATTCAGATGACTTTAACTTTTAATATCTGAGTGAGTACAGTAGGAGTCTTTCCAAAGCTCATCTGTAGCACGGCTCAAGCATCTGGCTTTCTGATCTTAAACTGGAATAACTTCCAGCAACAGTGCTGACGAAAAAGAACATTTTTTTTTAGTACTCATGACTTTTTTTTTCTTCTTTATTCCCATTTATATTGATGCTTGCCTTTTTATTAATCTTTTTTTCCATTCTGTACCTTCGCTATTTTCTTGCTCTTTTGTAGTGGTCCCTGATTTAATTTTCCCTTTGAAGACCAAGTGTTTGGATAGGAAGAGAGATGTGTCTGATGGAAAACAAGCAAAAGTGCTCAGCAAGACAGGAACTGAAGTCCGTCAGAGTGTGACCTGGTGTTTCTGGATTTCTTGGTGGCAGTCTCAGGGTCTGAAAAGACTTCAGCCTTTGCATTTTCCCCTGGCTTGTGGGGTTGGTCTCCACAGGCAGAAAATTTCGGCTCATTGAGGGAAAGTGCTTAGCCAGCTTGTGTCTCTGCTGCTTGTGTAGTGCCTATTTTGAGAGGAAAAGAGAAACCTCATCTTCCAGTCCTGTCAGTCTGGTCCTTTTCCACCAGCACTAAATCCACTTCAAATATATATTTTTGTAAAGCCATTTGAAAGACTTAATGGACTGTGATTTTTCTCATTGTGGAAGAGCTGTAGTGAGACTGAGAGTGACACTTAATAGTCTGTCGAGAAAAGACATATAAAAAACTGCATCTACATTTTTTTTAAGAGAACAGTGCTTTTGTTAGTCTGGTATTATTTCTGGCAACATCACAAGCTGTACATTGGAGTGGTTCAGACTTACTTCTATAAAAACAGTTCTCTGGGTGTTTACATGAATGAATTGGTGGCTCTGCCCTTCTTTTCTCCCAACCACCAGTGAATATCTTCCTGCAAAGTTGTGCTAAACCCGGCCTCGGTGGCTGAAGTCCCCGATTTTTGCCCATGGTCACCCTGTGCAGATGCAGGTGCCAGCCCTGGCAATGAGGGGTTGTGTGGCTGTCCCACCAGGCAGCTGCTGAGACCTGACCCTCTCTGCTTTCCTTTGCATGCTCCTGTTGCTCACAGCCATGTCCAAGTCGGCTGTCAAAATCTCTTCGGACCTGTTGTCTAACCCCTTGTGTGAACAGGAGCCCAGCTTTCTGGAGATGGTCACAGCCTTCGACACAGCCATGAAGAGGATGGACTCTTTCAACCAGGAGAAGGTGAATATGGGTTTGGCTGAAGAAGGGGAGACCAGGGTGTGCTGGGGTGCTGGTGGTATCCCGCCCTTCCAGACAGATCCTCCTTCCCTTTTTGTCATCATCTCCAGGATGCTTCCCACATGAGTTTCTCTATAATCTTACTCTTTTTCTGACTCTGGTTGTACTGGGGATTTCAGCTCATCCTGAGCACATGGGAGAAGTTTGCTATTTTTCGGTTAACCCATATCATTCTATGGTAGGCACTGTGCAAACATGTGGTGTTGTGCAAACAGGCTTCTTCAACAAGCCTGACATATCATCATCCCTTTTGCTTTCAACAGGTGAATCAGATCCAAAAGACAGTCATAGAGCCTTTGAAAAAGTAAGTACCAACATTGTCTTATGAGCCATATCGAGTGTTTGTCATAACCGTGTACTTTAGGGATGTGTATCATCAAAAGAGATGTTAGGTTAGAAATCAGCCCTTCCTAAAGAGGTTATAGTTCACATCCCTGTGACAAAATGGCATCCTCCTTGCTTTCCAGCTGGGGCATGGAGAGGTGGGATGGTTTAGCTGACTCCATACTCTCATTCTGTGGCAAGGGTGAAGACCTATTGTGTCTTAGCCTGCCAGATGTCTTCATCCGTACTTTAAAGAACACCTGAGATGAGTAATACTGAATGCATTAAAGCATTCAAGTTCTCTCCATTGATGTGTTGGTTACTACCAACACTTTGCTCCAGCAGGAGGAGAAAAATCGACTGGGGAACTCCCCTGTGGGCAGCAGGCACGGACAGTGCCATCCAGCCCAGGGTGGCCAGTGGTTGGTTGTTTGAACAAACGTTTCTTTCCTTTGGATGTTTTCTAAATAAAAAAGTAGAAGCTTGCTTTTAGTGAAAGTTCTCTCGTGTTTATAAAGAATATATCCATACAGGAAAGAAAGAGACATTACAGAGCCATCGTAGCTAGACAGTGAGCAGGTGGGAAGTACGGACAGAAAAGCACCAGCATCACCCATCCCGGACTGGTAACCGATCCAGGACGGGATGTCTCGGACCCTGGAGAAAGTCTTGCAAACCTCTGCAGGAAAAGCTTCCGACCGTGCCTGGTCTGAAGGGCCAGCGTGGTGTGCACGTGGAGGGGAGCCCACTGCAGGGTCACGCCAGGAGCCACCCTGTCACTGCCAGGGAGCGGGCCGGAGCTGGACCTCGCTCCAAACTGTGCTCGTCCGCAGGTCGCACGGCTTGGAAATAAATTCTTATCGGAGAGCGAGAGCCAGAGCTGTTGACAGTATTGTTCTGGTAGCAGGTTTCCGTATTTTCCTCCATCCCTTGCTAACTGGTGCCGTACGGTGCGTCAGTACTCAGTCATGCCTCGGTACCATGGCAATTTTGTCACCTAGGTCTCATCTGGTGCAGTTCCCCTCTGTCTGCACAATTTCCACCGGCGTTAGCAGCCATTACCGGTGTCACAGGCTGTACCCCTAAACATTTAAGGAGTGCTTCAGTTGCTATACCAAATGTCTTCTGAAATCCTGAGATTTGCTATTTTGTTACAAGAACAGAGCAAGCGAGCGAAAATAAAATAAAATTACTTTAATATGACAGTAAGTGTTGCAAATTGCTGAATAACAATTTTAGTTTAGGTTTGACACAGGGTGGGTTTTTTTTTTTTTTAAGTTGTTGTTTCTGCCCAAATCTGAGAGTAAAATCTCATATACCACTTAGTGCATGAGGTTACAGTGTGCTTCTATCTGGGGGATGTTTGGTGACTCAAGTTTTACCTTGGTCATCTATCCATGTCCAGAAATTATTGGTTATTTAGGGGGAAAAAAAAATGAAGAAAGAAAGAAAGAAAAAAAAAAATCCCAGGCTTGTGCTGTGGAATTGTGTTGCTTATTATCTAGATTGTCCTCATGAAAGATACATTAACTTTTTCTTCCAGCATTCTGTTAAAATTGGAAGAAGGGCTTGTGTCTCTGAAATCTTTATGGTTTTTTTCCCCAAGTTGTGTTAGTTGATGAAATGAAAGATAATACCTTTGCCTGCAAACCTTGCCTTGTGTTTTAAACCCTGGGCAGCGTATGGGGCTGTTAATTAGACAATAAAGCCATTTCCACATCACCGACGTCTTATTCTGCACTTCCGCAGTGTTTAGCTGCTGGTCTAGATGCTGCTGTAGCACAGACAGTACAGAAGGGGAAGAACCCTTTCCTGTTGCTTTGGGTTTGAGGCAGCTATGCAAGATCACATTATATTATTCCTGTTGTAGGGAAACATTGGGGAAATAGCGGAGTCTTGCAGGACATGGGGGCAGTTAGTTCGTTCCTCCTTGGCACCAGCACAGTGCCCGGGAATGCATCTCCCAAGGTGTAATGCTCAGCTCGCTGGTTATCAGTCCAGTCCTGTGTTTACTTCAGCGGCCTGGCTGCTTTCCAGCCTCGGCAATTCTCTCGAACTTCCTAAATTTCCATTGAACTTGAATATGGTATTTTTTCCCTTCCTGCCCTTTGGCACCTGCAAACAGTTGCTGTGTGCTCTTAAACAGCTTATGTTTCATGCTCGGAGAGGCTGCATCTCCATGCCGAGCCAAAAATGTTCCTTTCGTTCCCGCTTTCTGACTCTCTGCAAGTGTAGGTACGTTCGTGGCCGAGTTGTGCAGCCAGGAACATTTCTAAGGAGCCCACGGGTCCATTTTGAGGCTAATGAGATGCAGGAGAGAAATGCAGAGCTTGCATCTCGCCTTGTCCTGCTGGCAGATAAACCCCAGCAACATTTCTAGGATAAAAGTTTCAGATTAATGAAAGCTGCCTTGAGGAGCTCTTCTTATTTCCAGTTAGGTATTGCTTCCCCTCACAGAGACAGTCCTCCCTAGCCTCTCCCAAACTTGCTTTGACCTAGAAAAAGGCTTTTGCTACAACAGCTGCACTTTATTACATCTTCACTGGTGGTCTTTTATAGTTTATTAGCCAAAGAAACAGATAAGTATAATCCAGGCAATTATCATTAGTGGTAATATATTGTAATCAGAGGCACATGTGCAGTAAAATCTCCATTCAGTTGTCCAGGGATAGTAGGTTTCAGACAAATATTGGAGAATTTGTTAAACCGTGTAGAAGAAAGCAGTAGTAGATTTAGAGGGGGGTGGAGGCTCGTATTGTTTAAATCCTTCTGCTTCTGGGGATGTAGGGTTATTCAGAGTTTTGCTTTTTGAGGCCCAAGAAGCGCTTGGCTGGGAATCACTCATTTAACTTCAGGGAAGGAGCAAAGCTCTAGTGAGAATACTGCATATTTCAACGTGTGGGTTGGGCAAGGAGCTGGGGTGGCTGGGAAAGGTCAGGAGGGATCTGCTCTCCTCCTTGGGAGATGCCTGCATAAATTCACAGAAGATTGGTGCACTTGGGGCAAGAGGGGAGAAAAACAGCTGGTTTTTACTTCCCTCTTCCAGTTCTTCACTCTGTCTTGGGTGAGCAGCGAGGTGTATTGGCTGGATCGGGGATCGGCGATAGACTGTGTAGTGTCATCTTAGTATTACATATTGTGTGTCAGTATTTAAGGAAGGAAGCAGCTTAAACAAGCCAGGTGGTTTGGAGATTCACGGGCTTTAATGCCTTTTAACGTTTGGAGCCGATCTTCAGTGCCGCAGGGTCTCGATTTAACAAACTCGAGCTGTCTGAACCTCTCTGAGCATCGGGATGTCGTGGTCATCGTGGCACGGTACCATCCCCTCGGCTCGGAGCGGGGTCCTGCTCCTGCAGCCGAAGCCGAGGGGCTGCTGCAGGACCCGGAGAGGCAGCCGGAGCTTGGGCATCAGCACAGCGGCAGGTCCCAGAGGTGCCATCCAGGAGCCGTTCGCAGCAGATCGATGTATAAAGTCAATCGTCAGGGTTGTACGTCAGCAAATATCTGCTGGTGATAGCAACCGCTGCTTGGTGTCCAATGGAGCGGGGGTTCTTCTTCTTCGTCTTCATCTTCTTCTTTGTCTTTTTCTTTGCCTTCTTCTTCGTCGTCTTCTTCATCTTCTTCGTCGTCTTCTTCATCGTCTTCTTCGTTGTCTTCTTCATCTTCTTCTTCGTCTTCTTCGTCTTCTTCTTTGTCGTCTTCTTCCCATAACCCTGCCATTAACGTGAACTCCCGAGCTGCGTTTCCTCCCCGGCAGCCGAAGCAGATAACCGGCCATGAGCAGCCCCAGGGGTGCCGGGGACCGGAAGCAGGAAAAGCCGCTTTCATGTCCTTAACGAGCCCCTAATGAGGATTTCGTGCACAAAGCTAGCCACATGGCTGCCTGGCCCCCTCCCGCCGCGCGCGGGGCGCTCAGCCTAATCCCCGGCTCGCTGCTTTTTTGTACCGGCATCTTCGTTTCTGTTCCTTTTCGCTCTAGTCGGAAGGGCTGGTTTTAATTTCCCCCTTCCTGGTGGGTGGATGGGCCCACGGCGGACGTGTGGGCACGGGCTGAGGAATGGCAGGCATCCCCCAACATAGCCCAGATGCTTCGGCCTCGCGCCGAGCCATCCTTGTGCCTCTCCAAACTTCCTCCTCGCCTCATCCACCGTCGCTTTCTTTTGCGTCTGATGCTCCCCAGCTCTGGTATTCCTTTTTGTCCTCTCCGGTGCCAGCCGTAGATCCCGTCCGCTTCCCTTTGCTTTCGTTATCCAAGCTGTTGTCCCTAAAATAAAGCCGTAGGGAAGAGCGTATGTGCAAGCCATCCCGGCCCAGCTCACAGGGCTGCTTGAGACACTGACAAATGGGGAGAAATAAAGATTTTACCATTATTTTTCCCTGCGCCGAAGGCCTAGCACCTCTTTCTCATTGCTGACGCTACAAATGGGGGCTGGAGGAAGCCGCAGGGCGAGCGGGGGGGGTGCACTGGGGCAGGCAGCGGGGACGGAGAGGGAGAGGAGGACGGGCTGCTCGGGGACCTCGCTGCAGGCGGGGAGGTGACAGGATGGTCCCGCTCCTCGAGCATCCCCGCCACGAGCCGCTGGCTGGGCTTGCCGGCAGCCTTCCGCCAGAGAGGGAGAGAAGTTTTCAATTTTCAAGCACCAGACTTGTCAGCTGGGCTGCCTAACGAACGAATCTGGCGGTGATGGGAATCCTGGTGGCACTTTTATCTTCCGTGGCAGTGTCTCTCCAGCCCTGTCCTTTAATTACAGGAAGCTGAAGGGAGGCTGGCGTGGAGACGAGGTGGCAACATGATTTATAATTCAGAGAATCGGGTGATTTATATTTTTTTTCCAAGGCTAAACTGTCATCCTAAGAGGAGTTCACCGGTACGTTCCCCCTCTCCCCCCCGCAGCAGCGGGGAGACAGTAATTTGTATTTTCTTTTAGTTATCCCTGCGTATCTCCCCTCACCTGCTCCTCTTAAGCTGCCTGTACTGTAATCCCCTCTCAGCAGCCTTGCCTAAAAAGTGACAGGGAACAACGGCGGCTTATTCTGCAAGCTGCTTTTGTGACGGGGGCTCTAATGCCCTGTGCTGCTGTTTTACCTTCACTCCTGCTCTGTGCTTTTAGCACCGTACCCACCAAATTTTCTTTAAGTCGGCTTCAGTTTGCTTTGCTTTGTATTAAAAAAGAAAGTATCGAGTAACAGAGGGCGGTCCCGGGGATTTGTGAGTGGTTACGGCTGTCAGACCCTCTCATCCCCTACAAAAGCAGGGTCTGGGTGGAGCGTACGAGGGAGGATGGTGCTGGGCTTATCAATAAATACCCACATCTGCTATAGGGCTTTTCATCTGTGCTTCTCGGAGCTCTTTGCAGCAGGAGGAATCGTTGCCCTTGCTCCACGTGCAGGGGGGAATGGATGGGTGAAACGACCAGGGTTTGCTTGTGAGGCTTCCCTGGTCCTGCTAAAATGCTAAAATTCTGGGTTTAGTTGTTCAGACTTCATTTCCAGAGTGGCTGATACCGCTCGGATGTCGCTCACCACCCATGGCACTAACGATGGTCCTCGTCCCTTGCGTGCCGGCACCACGGCTGCCGGGAGGGTTCGCGATGCTTAGCCAAAGGCTTCGGAACACGTTTGAGATCCTCGTAGGGTTGTTCTTGCAGGGCCAGGGAGACCGAGGGATGTGTTTGTGGATGGCAGCAGCTTCTGGAGGCTCTGTAGATGGCCTTTCTGCCAGGCTTTCCACGAGGAGCATTTGTAAATAACATGCATGAGATATTTGTGAAGACACTGGGGTGACGTGAAATGCAGCAGTTTATTAAGTCATCGGAATAACTTGGCAGTGGTGGGAGCCCCTATCACCCTTCACGGGTGTTTACCACCCCTGGCACTTGGCTTGAGATCGTATTTCTGTACACACGGGGATCAAAAAACGGGCAGGACTTCAATGTGGGCAAGAAACCCTCTTCTCTCTGAACTCCAGGGGAATTTCAGAGCTGCTGGGTTAATATGGAATTCATACAGAGTAATTCCTTCAGGAGCCAGAGGCAGCTTCGCCTCAATCCAGATCAGTCCAAGGAAGGAGCATCCTTCCCTGCTTGAGCTAAGCTAATCCTGCGTGAAAATTAAACCAGGTGGCTCGCAGGGAGAGCTCGGTCGGCACGGGAAGAGCTCGGTTGGCACGCTGGCGGAGTCTGAAGGAGCCACGGCTGGCCCGGTCCTTCCTGCCGGTGCCGGCGGTGCCGGACCACCGCACCGAGACAACCTCAGCTGCCACGTGGGGTTTTGCAAGCGACTTAGAAATCCCCACGCCGCTTCGCTTCTCGGCTGCGGCTGCTCGGGAAAAACTCAAGTGGGTTTCAACTTCCCTGCTTCACAACCCTTAAAACCCCTCGAGCATCTCAGGGGGAGGTTCGAGCCCCTCGTGCACATCCCTCAGCAACCCATTGACTTAATGCTGATGTTTTCCAGCACCCAGACTGGAGCCTGGGACACCCAGAGCCGGGCGGCCGTGCCCAGGAACTGCGGATCCAGGGAGCCAGCGTGGTGTGTTGTGTTAATGGCAGCTTGTGGAGCACTGAGCCGCCCCTCCCTCTCTCTGAAATGCAGCATATAATCTATGCATTAAAAGTCCTTGTGAGACAGTAGTTGCTGTGCCTACACAGTAACAGCCTCTTCAGATCCAGCGCTGTAGATATTTTTTTAAAGTGCTGCTGGAGTACAGTGTCCTTCCATTACGGGCTGCAAAATCACACTAAGTTGATACTAGGAACAAAAAGGGGATAAAAAAAAAAAATAAAAATCAAGCCTTATTCCTTTTTAAAACCAGATTTAACTTCAAAGTAAATGGAAACTGTGTCGCTGATCGTCTTCTGTGTTCTTACTTGCTGCGTTTCTGAGCTAAAGGGTTCACTCTTCCCCTGCGGTAGCGAGTTTGTAAGATGTAAATGGCTGCGTGCTAATTCTCTGGCGTCTCCTGGCTCTTCTAATGTATGAGCACCGTGGAAGTGCTGAGCATGAGGGAGTGTGCGAGAGAAAGGGCTCAAAAGCCGGGCCATCAGAAAAACGCCACTGAAAAACTAGCGTTGGGTACCAGCACAAGGCTTAGCGTTTTTGAGGCATCTTCTTGATAAGCGTTTTCCAAGAGCTGATGGATGTGCGGGCGACGATGGCCACATCCAGGCCACGCTGGCGGCTCGGCAGCCCCGGAGAAGGGAGGATTTCCCAGCCCCGGGCCATCTCCTCCGATGTTTCCCAGGCCCGGAGGCACATGGCGGAGGAGCAGCTCAGCTCGCCCCTCCAGTCCTTAGTGAGCTGCAACTTGCTCCTGCCCCGCTTTCGGGTGCGACGCAGAGAGGCAAGAGGCTGTGTGTCATTACCAAACCTCCCCCCATCAGGGATAAAACACGAAAATAAAGCCGAGAGCCGCTGGCCTGCCGGGAACCTTCCTTTCCATTGCCAGCTCATTACCAATTGGGAGAAATTTCTGCAGAAGCTGCAACCGCGAGCTGCTGACATTAGGTGTGCGCCGTCGGGAAAGAACGTCTGTGCTTTTATACCGAGGAGACCTCCCAACCCGGGTACCCCCTTCCCTCTTTCCTTGCAGTCCTCACTGCCCACCCCTATCTCCCTAGCCCTCTCACGGCGTATTTTTGGACCTTATGTAGAGGGAGGAGGTATTTTAGCAGCAGCCCCAGAGCCCAGGAGATGGCGAGCCCGTGCTCGGAGCCCGGCGCAGCCGGGACGCGTAAGCCACCGCGGCATTTAAATAAAATGGGGAGCCGTGTGGGAAGGTTACCATAAAAAGCAATGTCAGGGCAGCAGCATCTGATCCCCGCGCGGGCAGCTGGGCGGCGGGGTGACGCTGGGCGAGCTCCCTGATGACTTTCGCAGGTTGCTCCTCGTGCCGCGGCCCCAGCCACGATAGTCTGTCGCGATGGTCGAGAGGGAGAATATCGGGGGGGGGGGGTGAGCAGGTGAGAGCCGTGCGCCGACCGGCCCTGGTTATCCTCGGCCAGCAGGATTGCAAGAACACGTCCCCATGGTTCACCGTCTCAGCGAGGGATGCTCAAACACATGAATGCTTGAACACAAATATTTCCCCTTCCCCCTCGCTTCTGGCATTTGCCCTTTGCAAACGGGTAAGGCTCAGGGACAAAAGCTTTGCCTCTGCACCCGCTGGTCCGGCACATTAGCACCCTCCGGGGCGAGCACGGCAGCGGAAAATGAGATTTTAATAGGGGATGGAGTGGCTGTGCGGGGCTGCGAACGCCCGTGGTTTTGTTTGAACCCGAGTGCCTCTGTATTAGCCCTGCGTCTGATTACATCTAAAGCAAATTACAGTCGTGAAGTGAGATTTGTGTTTTTTCTTTTTGCTAATGTGCCCCCCAGCCTGGATTATAGGAGGGGTTTTTTTCAATTTAGAGAGATGGGAAAGCTGTTTGCTCGCCTCTCGGAAGTGAAAATCATCAGGCTGTTCAGACACATTTTTCACGACCGGTTCCTGACCTTGGCCCCCGAAAATGACCCTATAATTTGTGGAGATTAAATTAATATATCTGGAGGTAGTGTGACCCATTTCATACGGACCTATAGCCCAGCACCAGCGCAGTCCCCACCGGTATAATTTGATTTACTGAAATTTGGGAGGCAAAAGCAATGCTCCAGTTTCTGGCTTTCCCTCTTCTGTCGTGTTCAAAAATATTCTCTCTTGTCTTTGCCGTCAGATGTTCATGTTTCCTCAATTTGTAACACATTTTAATAATATGAATCTTCCTGTAGCCTGGCTAATTGTTGGCTGCTGTTAATCCTTCTGTGTGAGGTACCGAGCTCCTCTTCAGCTGGGCAAGCCTTGCTGTGTACAGCAGGCTGGGGTTTGCAACCCCAGGAGTTGCCCAAAAAAGCAAAGTTTGCTACAGTTCATATTTGGTTTGGACTTCATATTTATTTTTTCCTGGACTTCTGATTCAGCTCTTCTGCCTGCTCATTCCCTTTCCAAATGTGGGGAAATAGCACATTAGCTAACTCTATAAGGGGGGAAAGTTGTTTATTTTTCTCTCTTTGGTTCGCTCGGTGGAGTTAACAGCTTTGTTTTCTGCAGCAGCAGCTTCCGTCCCCCGTCCCAGATAAGGCAGCTCTCCATGTTCTTGAATACAGCAGCTGGAAGAGAGGAGGAAAACTGTTAAAAATAAAGAACTAATGGTAAAAGCATAAGGGCTGGCAGGAGAAGTCAGAAGCAGGTTGGGACCTTCAAAGTGCTTTTACCAGGCTTTGCAAATTTGGCTCAATTTTTATTATTATTATTTAAAAACACACCCTTTGACACGTGAATTGACCTTCACAAAAATCCCCAAGCATGTGCTTCTAGCTCTCCTCTCAAGCATTGTACCCTGGCAAGGCTTTGCAAATCTTTATATACAACTTAATCCTTTCTTCCAGTCTCCTGGAAGATTGCAATGAAAGCTTTTGTGTTTGGAACGGGCTTTGTTTAAACCCCTGGGTATTTTTGGTCTGAATCCTGAATTATTTGGGGACTTTCAGCTGGGAGATTGCCTCGGATGCTGCATCCCACCAAGATATCCCACCCAAAACCCCTTCCCATCCTTTCACCAGGTTCAGCAGCGTGTTTCCCAGCCTGAACATGGCAGTGAAGAGACGGGAGCAAACGCTGCAGGACTACAAGCGCCTGCAGTCCAAGGTGGAGAAATACGAGGAGAAGGAGAGGACCGGCCCGGTCCTCGCCAAGCTGCACCAGGTACCCAGCTGCTCACGGACCCGAAACCCAAGCAGGGTCACCGGGAAAACTCGGGAAGAGCTTTTCTCTTGGCGTTTGACATCCATGCCAAGCCCCTGTGAAATAAAACATTTTGGAAGGATGTCTTTTATCGATGTAAAATTGCCACGTAGGGCGCTCGATAACAGAAATGTGAATTGGAGCGCTCAGCGAAGGGAAAGAGCCAGTTTTCCAAAACCAAAAAAAATAAATAAAAATAAAATAAAAGCCACAGGAGCTGGGGGATGCTCGGAGGAGCAGCCCGAGCTGAAGTCGAAGCACAGGGGGTTCCCCCGACCTCCGTGTCTGAGCAAGCAGCTGGATGGGAAAAGGGGAAGATCAGAGCGTTTTGAGGCTTTATGTTCGCCACCTGTTACAAAAATTCGTCTTGGAAAATTGCAGTAATTGGTTAACAGGAAGCTTTGCCAGATTCTTTTCTCTCTCCCAAATTTTAGCGAAATCATGATTTTTTTTTTTAAATTAAATCTACACCAGCATTTCTCCCCAAATCTGTCGCTCCTGCAGAACATTACTTGATCCTTGAAGAAACAGTTGACTTTCTTGGCGTCAAAGAACATGTATTTTCTGATGACTTTCCGCACAAAAATTAAGTTTTGTGTTAAAGAATAGCCCTATCAGCCTTAACAAAAGAGACCTCCGATTTAATAGTAAGCAGCTTACTTCGCTTAGCCTCGGTGACTAAAGCTGTGGCTGGAAAAATGTGAATGCTTTTGTCCTGGTGATTAAGCAGGTTTTAGTTATTTAATTTTTTCCCCTTAATGAACTTCTGTGTGATCTAATTCCCCCCCCCCAAAAAAAAGATCTTAACTAACCACTGCATGAGCTTAAATGCCTGCAGGAGCCTTAAGCAATCCCGAACCCGGGGCATCCGGGAGGTCCACAGATTTGATGGAAAAATAGCGTAATCTCATCCAGGTATTTTTATTGAGCTGCAAATTTGCATCTTCCCTTCAGAGCTGTTTGCTCAAAGTCTTTTGCTGTTTGTTGCCCCACGTGAACTCCACCCCGGGGAGTTTAGACGCTCCTTGTATCATGGCAGACAATGAATTTGCTCATTTGCCTCTCGGACCTACTTAAGCCTGATATGATTTAAGGCTTTGTCCGTGCCGTCCCTCCAGCGTGCTGTCCCAGGGAGCGGGACCGGCGCCGCGGCTGGGCTCGGCTTGCCGGCTTTCTCCCGCGTCCCCCTCCCGTCGGAATGGCACCCGGATTAAATGGCAGACTTGAACCGGTCTAATATTTCACAGCCCACCCCCTCCTGCCCTTTTCCACACCATCTCAGAGACATTTCCCTTTCTCCCCACGCTTCTGTTTAAAGAAGCCAGTTGGACGCGCTGAGCTGAAGGTCACGGGCGAAAATGACGGTGGGGGCAGGATCCTGTGGCGATGCTCTCGGGAATCGCAGGGCGAGGGGACATGGACGTGGCCGGGGATGTCCTCCAGCCTGACTGAGCTTCGGGGCTGATTTTTGCACCCGTTTTTCTGAAGGGGAGAAGACCAGCTGGCTCGTGATCTCTGCAGCAGCCTCTCTAGGTGTCCCATGGCTTTCTCTGTGGTCCAGCGTCAGAGCTTGGGTCCCACCAGGCTCCGTCAGCTGGTCACTTGGGTCCCACCAGACTCCCTTAGCTGGTCACTCGAGTCCCACCAGGCTCCGTTAACTGGTCACTTGGGTCCCACCAGGCTCCGTTAGCTGGTCACTTGGGTCCCACCAGGCTCCGTTAGCTGGTCACTTGGGTCCCACCAGGCTCCGTTAACTGGTCACTTGGGTCCCACCAGGCTCCGTTAGCTGGTTGCTGGGTCCCACCAGGTTCCACTGGATGGTCCCCGTTAGCGGGTTGCTGGTTGTCCTTGGGTTAAAGCAGAGCAGTCCGCTGGCCTGGGGTGGCCTTCGTGCAGGTCTGCCCAAGGGAACGGCATTTTCCCAGATATCTGACTCCCCATCCTCTCTCCTTTCCCAGGCCCGTGAAGAGCTGAGGCCGGTGAAGGAGGACTTTGAAGCCAAAAACAAGCAGCTCCTGGAGGAAATGCCCAAGTTTTATAGCAGCCGCATCGATTACTTCAAGCCCAGCTTTGAGTCGCTGGTCCGGGCGCAGGTGAGATGCTGTCCCCTGTCCGCCAGGCCCTGCCCCGTGTCCCTTGGTGGGCATCCTCGCTGCAGAGCAGCCGGGGGGCCCGCCTGGGTGTGAACTGCTCTTTGGGCAAGGCGCCTTCTCGAGCTGAATATTATACACAGGTAACACACAGTACCTCAGCAATTTAATTGCCAAGTGGTGAGAGGGCACGGGGAGCAGTGGTGGGACACTGGGCAGGTAACCACCAGTCCTTGTCCTGGCAGAAGAGCGGGTTGGCATCTGCCGGTACCTGCGGTGATGTGGTGCTGGCTGTTGGATAGAAAGGACAGCCGGAGGTGAGTTTTTGCTGGTTTATATGGATCTGCCTCCTATCAGGGACACTCCTGGTACATACGTGATGTCCTGTCCCACGAGGTTGCCTGTGTAGTGTGGTTCAAGCCCTGGTTATATATTAGCTGCTGGCATTTGATGGCTTTATTTCTCTGGGTATGTCACCTCTTTGCATTTGTAGTCCTGAGCTCAGGGTCGGATCTCGTTTGAGATTATGAGATGCTCAGGGCTCGTCTTAAGGGTCTCTTCTAGCTCTTGGTAACAGAACCAGTGTGTGCTGGCAGAGATAGAGGAGGCTGCTGTGTAATCTCCACACCAAGGATTTGCAGGAAGGGGTGGCCTAAATAAACCACAGCCTGCTTTAATTTCCATCCTCCAGCTTCCTTCTGCGACTTGCTGCCGCTCCTCCTCCGTCTTCCTTCTCCTCTCGCCCTTTTCTTTAGGCTGGAGAGGAACATTATCGGGATCTAATCTAGCTTTGAACTTCTGGCATCTCGGGCGTACGTCGCGCCCTGGATCACGGGGTGGTCCAGCGCCAGGAGGTGGGCGAAACCACGTGCTGCTCCTCGCGTGGGCGTTTTCCTACGGTATTTTTTTGGAAGGGAATTGCTGCAGTGACACAGGTGCGGTGGGGTGGCTGCAAGGAGGTGCAAAGAGCACGTGTTTCATCTCACCTCCGACTTGGGGGGGGGGCCTCTCCGCAGAGCTGCCAGCAAGTTGTCTGCAGGCTGATTCACCTACCAGATGGTGCCGATGCACCCTGCCGCCGCCTCGGCGGGTGCTGGGGATGCTGTTCTTGCTGTTCCCTTAGCAATCGGGCGCGCGGGGCTCCCTGTTCCCAGCTATCGCAGCCGAAATAACCAGACTCCCTGGAGCCACCGCAAAGTCTCGCTGGCCCTTCCCCCCCTGCAAACCCTCTCCGGCCGCTCGCTGTGGGTGGGTTGTTTGGACGAGACCTTGAAACCCAAATGCCACCTGCCCTGTCTGGGTGTTTGTGATCCGCTGGCAGTTTCCTTAGAGAGCAGCTTTGCCCCTCTGTCCTTGGCCACGATGTCCCTCGCTCCGCTCGTGCTGGCTCCCGGCTGCCAGCTGGCTCCTGCCTCGGCTCGCCGGGAGCTCGGGGGGAGCGATGGGCTCGGGGCACCGGGAGGTGCAGGGTGCCGTTGCCGGGGCTGTTTGCAAGACTCTCCGTTCCTACCCTCTTCTTCCTCGGGAATCCTCTGTTTTGTTTCTTGGCTGTCTGCCCTGCCTCTCTTCAGGTGAGGATTTTTGTTAGGAAAGGCGAGTGAAATCTCGTTTTTGACACCCAAGAGGCAGCGTCATAACAAAGCTGATGCATCTCCTGTAGGCTAGACTAAAGCTGGTCCCAGATGGATGATGCTAAAGCATGTCACATCCCGCCCTCCCCGCCGACCTAGATGGGAGCCGCATCCCTCTTTCCCAGCGCTGGCTGCATCCTTCCACCCCTTGGGAGGGATGCACCGGCACGACGGCATCTCCGCTGCCGGGAGGAGAGCTCGGCGCTCCCCCGTTGACTCCTTTGTGCCGAGGCTGGGCTCAGGCCATCTGCCCGCTCCCCGCTCAGGAGCTCTTGCCCGGGGGCTGCGCAGCGTTTCCCCCATGCCAGGTGGCTGAAATAAAAAAGAAAAGGGAAGTGACTTGCCCAAGGTAACTTCATGAGTCAGTGGCGAGCCAGGAATAGCACCCGGGAGCCCTGACTCACTGCAGCGGCCGCTCACCTGCAGGGACCTGGGCAGGGGAGGGCAGCCGGGGGGGGGCTGCTGCGGTGATGCCGGGAGCATCCCCATCCCAACATCCCAGGTCTGAGCTGGCAATGGGGGGGCATGTGAACAGGGACGGGGCTGTGCCGGTGCCCCCGGCCAGCCCCGTTCATCCTGCCGCTGCTTCCCGGGTTCTCTCTCCCTCCGTGTCTCATCATTGAGCTTATTTAGCATCTCGGGGGGCTTGCGTGTTACTCAGTGGAATTTCTATTTTCAGCCTTTTCTGCGGGTACCTGTAGGAGCGATGGTTGGCTGATGGGGCTTGAGCACGCATCCCTCAGGGAAAGGGGCAGACGGGGACTGGGAGGCTGATGTTGGCTCTGCCTTTGGCTGCGGGCAGCCAGCAGCTGGCACCATGCTGGGGGCTGTGACTCTGGGGTCGCTTGTCCCCAGGTCAAACCCACCATTCAAAGGTGGCCCTGGGTGCAAAATTGTGTAGTTTCCCCCTTTTTTTTGGCCCTGGAGAAAGCGGGGAGGTTAAAGTGAGATAGGTGTGTGACAAGTGGCACCGGCCAGCGCGACGATGAGCTGTGAACGGACCGGCTGACTTGCTGGGAACAAGCTGTGCCATGGCAAAAGGAAAGACCCTGCTTCAAACCAGCTCCAGAGCAGCAGCTTTATGGCTTTGACCCAACGAGACCCTCCAAGACCTTCTCGCCGGGCGGCTGGGTTCCCATGGCACAGCTTGGCCGTGGGCCCCGGTGCCGGGTGTCTCCTGACGGCATGACATGCCCCGAGCTCGCAGGGGCTGTAACATTCAACACCAAATACTTCTGTCCACCCACGTGCCTGGGCCAAGCCAACGGAGGCAAATATTTTCCTGGCTGGGGACTTTGAAGTGGCCACATGAAGATGAAAGGGGGAGATTTGGAGCCCTATCACTGGTGCGAGTGCGTGAACAACACTTCCTTCCCGCCTTGCACTTTATTTTCCAGCTAGAAAACATGATACTCCTCCGTTTTTTAATGAAGTGGGGAAAAAGATGGGGCTTACGAGGCAGGACTGTCCATGGGGCAGTGCTGTGGGCTGCTGCAGTCCAGCTCTGGCAGCGACCCTGGGCTTTTGTTTTGTGTAGGGCTGACATAAACACAAACCGCTGCTGCCCGGCTGTGGCATTGTAAACGCGATCTATAGAAAATCAGGAGAACACGGTGTCCCGAAACAGAATTAGTTCAAGACAGGTGGACTTGGGGCCGTTGGCTCGGTCTCAAAGGCGAGTTGGAGATGGGATTTGATGGGATGGGGACGGAGCATATGGTATCCATAGCTGGAAAAGTACTGGGCTGCAGGCTGGCACGGGGCTGCCGGCAGCGGGTACCGCGATGGCGACTGTGGGTCGAGCTGCCCGCCGTGCCGTGGGTCCTCGCTGCTGGAGCTGTCAATGCCCATCGGTCTGGGGTGCATCCCCTCCCCAGGGACCCCCCCCAAAGAGGCAGTGATGCTCTTCACCCGTATTTCAACGGGAGAAAAGCATCGGGGGATCAACGCCTGTGGGATCTTGTTGATAAAGCACAGGAGACGCGGATGGCGATGCACGCTAACGCCCCGGATGACTGCCTACTGGTTAGGCACTGGGTCCTACTGGGGGAGAAGAGCATCCCCAAGGAGAGCCGCTGGGCCCTGGGGACCTGGCATCTCCCGCGGGAAGGGCTCAATGGCTGCGGCATGTGGGCGGTGGCGGGGGGGTGGGCAGCGACCAAAATATTTGCTCTGCCTTGCTCGTTCAATACGGAGGAGATGCTGCTGTGGCTGCTGGCATGCCCAGGGCTCGGAGGGGGGGCAATCTTTGGCGGGGGGGGGGGGCAGCAGCTCCCCCAGCTGCACGCAGCTGCCTCCGGCCCTGCCACCCCGGGGAGATTTGTTTCAAGAACCCCGGCGCCTTTTCTGTGCCGGACTTGGCAGCGCCGCTTGGCCGTATGTGAATGAACCGAGTCCGTCTGACCCCGGGCTGGGGACGAGGGACACGGAGGGCTGCTCCGGTGCCCATCTTCTCGGTTGTCCATCCGGGGACCGTGTTCACCCGTGGCACTCCCGAGGGATTGTGGGGGGGTGGGGGG
>JAVJGG010000050.1:16504583-16545660 GCA_035590195.1 Aviceda cuculoides | reverse complement strand
GGGGGGCGCCCCCCCCCCCCCCCCCCCGCCCCGGGCACCCCAACCGCTGCCACGCCGTTCCCAGCACAGTGCCCTCCCGCAGCCCCATCCTGCTCCCACCGACTGTCCCCCAAAGCCTGGCTCCCCGTCGGTCACCCCCTCCTCGCCAGCCCCCGAGCCAGCTCTTACCTCCTGGGTGCTGCCAAGCGGGGGTCCCCGTGCAGCGCCAGCCTCGGGGGGGCCGGAGACCTGGGGAGCCCCGCGGCAAACGGGACGGAGCTGCGAGCGGCAGGGAAGAAAAACGCAGGGCGTAAATTTTGCCGGAGGAAAGAGAGGGGTGGCCTCAGCACATCATGGGTGGCCGGTACCGAGAGACCCCCGGCAGCATCCCCCCCGGCCGGGTCAGCAGCCGCCGGCCTCCCCGGCAGTGGGTACCCGTGTGCCCCGGCCCCCCTGGGGTGCACTCGCCACCCCCCCAGCGCTCCCCGTTCTGGAGCGGGGCCGGCCCATTCAGAGTTTCCAGTGACATTTCCAGGGACGGGATCCAGGGAGACGAGCCAAGAGGCTGAACTCATCCCACGCCCCGCGCACGCGTTCCCGCGCACCCGGCCCCCGCTTACGAAACGGGGTGAGCCTGGCGTCGCTGGTCCCCCCGGCCCCCCCCCCTGCCGGCAGCCACCCCCCGCTGCGATGGAGCCAGGAGCTTAGAGGGCTTTTTGGGATGAGGATGAGGAGGGAAGTCCCAGTGGAGGTGGGGAGCAGAGATCCACATTCCTACAGCCCCCTGAGCCACAGCATGGGGGGGGGGGCACAGCGAAAGACGGGTCCTCATCCTCGCTGCTGCCTGCTTTCCCACGGGCGACCCTCCATCCCCCAGGGGTCTGGGCATTGGGGACCCCCACTTAACACCTCCGCGGGTGCCCCCTAAGCCCACCTCATCCCCTGCGGCAGCGCCCACGTCCCAGCCTCCGCCGCTTCCTTCTCGCCGCTCCCCAAAACTGCTGACGGCCCCGAAACGGGGCAGCCCCGGCCCTTCCTCTATCCCACGCGCTCCCACGTGAGCTCGGGCCTCCCTCTGCCCCCACGGGAGCTCGGGCGGGAGGATGGCGGCTTTGCTGGGTCCCCACCAAGGCACCCGTCCCTTGCCAGAAGGTGCCGGGGACGGAGGGGACGGAGCCCTGCCCGGCCCCGGTGCTGCACCCAGGGGACAAAGGGGACAGGAGCGGGTGTGCTCCCCGCTGCCACGGCCCTGGAGGACGCAGCTCCCATCCAAGAGCCGGGAGGGCTCCTTCCGTGGACCGGTGCAAGCCGGAGACACGGCGGGGAGGAAGCAGGTCGGGGACGGGAGCTGGTCCTGCCAAGGGAACTCGGGGAGACAAGGGCGGAGAGGACGGCGGGGCCTGGGGCGCAAGCGCGGGCAGCCGGGGAAAGGGTTAAACCCTGCGAGGGGGACCCAGACCCCATCCCTGCCCCCCCCAAAGGGGTGACGGTCCCCTCCAGCCCGCCGCGTGCCGAATGACGTCTCTGGAGGTCACAGCTCCCGCTGGCAATGGCTTCCTGCGGGCAGCTGGATCCCGGCCACCCCACACCGCTGCAGCCCACCCTGGGGGTCCAGCTCCCCCCCCCCACCCCCCTCCCCTCCAAGCAGGGACCCAACTCACCTCCACAGCCCCATGCACCGTCCCCTTTCCCGACGAGCAGCCACCAGCCCCTGCCCTGCCTCCCAGCTCCCAGCACCAGCCTCCGCTCGCAGATAAATATTTAACGCGCAGCTCGGGACGGGATTAACAAAAGGGCGAGTGTTTCCTGTTTGCTCAGCGCGGCGATGCCAGGCGGGAGCGTGCGGCCAGGCCGGGAGATGCTCTCCTGGTCCGGCAGCTGCCCACGGCAGCCCTGAACCCCTCGCTGCCGAGACCGGTGCCGTGCCCCCGTCCACGCCAAGGGTCGGGGAACACGGGGCTGGGCAGCAATGCTGGGTGCAAGGCACGTTGCTGGCAGCTCCCCCCCCCCCCCCTCAGTTTGATGGAAACACCCAGGAAAGGGGTGGGAAAGCCGGAGCATCCCTTCCCCGGTTGCACCCTGGCCGCTTCCAGCAGCCGGGGACTGGGAACAGCTGTGACACCGCAGGCGCGCTGGGCCCGGGAGCGGCGGTGAGGAGCAGGAGATGGCACACGGATCGCACGTGGCGAGCTAAACTCGACGGCGAGATGCCGACCCAAGCAGCTCCGGCAGCGGGTGCTGCAGGGGAGAAGCCAGATGTGGCAGCCACAGCTGGGAGCCAGGTCACCCCGGTTCCCCAGCCAGGCAGGGAGCGATGCCGGAGCCAGCACCGCCGCCGGAGCCGCCTCCTGCTCGGGCCCTGGGCTGGGCCCAAGTTGGGGATTCCCGGAGAAGGAACCCGGGGAACCAGGCTGGCACGGGAGCTGTAAGCTGGCAGGATGGAGCCTGGGCAGCACCAACACCAGGGCTGTTAGCCGAAGCCCTGCAAGAACAGGGGGCACCACGCAAAAAGGGCGAGGAAGGAGCCGGTGGGGGGGGGTGGTGGTGAAACAAGAGGCGGCAAATACCCTCCTCTTCCTCCTGGCACCCAGGAAGGCAGCGGGAGGAGGGTTATTGACTCAGCCAGCGGCTGGAAGGATGGAGAGGCAAGGAGAGGCAGCGGAGAGCTCTCCAACAAAAGCGCCCGGGAGCGACTTCACAAGTGCCGACGTGCCGGGGAGGTTGGGAGACGCCGTCTCGGCGCTGCCCTGGCCCCGGAGAGGGGCCCTGAGCGAGGCAGTGGCTGTAAAACAGACCCTAAAACCTTTCTCCCTTCCTCCCCAAAAGCCAGGCAGCACCCGTGGGGCTCCTCGCTGTGCCCTCCACCCCGGGAGCCAGGCACCCCAGTGTATCCCAAAAAAAAACCATAGCGGAGCCAAGTGACTGTGTCAATTTTTAACTTTTTTTTTTTTTTCTCCTTAAAGATGACTTCCAATTTACATTAAGACAGTTCTAACAAATTCATTCCTTGTTCACAAAAAAAAAAAGAAATTATATTAAATAATTTCTGCCAATAAATAACATTTTCACCATTTTTTTTCTCCTTTAAACATAACTAAAAAAAAAAAAAGCAAAACAAAAAAAAAAAAAAAAAAAGGAGGCAGTCTCCAGGCAACGGGCGTATGATCCTTCAGCATCGAGAACCCTAAAATCACCATCACTGCACCCAGCACGTGTTCCGTGGGGCTTCAGGTCCTCCCTGGTAGAGGCCGGTGGGCCTCCACGTACCCCTGCCACCACACCTAGCTAGGTCGGGTCTGTGCCCGAGTGCCGCGACGGGCTCCCAGGCTGGCACGGGCAGTAAGAGGTTCTCCCCAACCCCAAAAAAAAAAAATAAAAAAAACAACCTAAAAAAAAAAAAAAAAAAAAAAAGAAGCTTGAACTCAACCCACCACCCGACCCATTGCTGACTCCCCTCCTTGTTACATGCACCTTGCTATAACATGCAAAAAAACCCAGGCTGTGAGGCCAGCCTGCGGAGGAGGCGGCTGGGCTTTCCCCGGGCCCGGTCGTGCTCCTTGGCTTGCATTCCCGGAGTCCTGTTTGCCAAACTCCGGGTGGCAGCCGGGGAGGGAAAGGGACAGGCGGGAGCTCTGAGATGAGGAGTCTTGAGATGTGCATAGCTCCGAGGCGCTGGCTTTGCAAGGGGGGGGTTGGAGGAGGACGGGGGGACAATCTGTGTATTTCTGGCATTTTTTTTTTGTTTTGCCGTGGTGGGGATCGGGGCAGGGCGCTCTGCCGGGATGAGCGAGGGACCTCGCTAGTGGCTGCCGGCCTCTGCTCCGAGGTCTTCGTCCCCCTCTTCCCCAAAAGCTGGGGAAGAGGAGATGGGGTTGCTCGGCTCGGCGCTGGGGCAGGGGAAAGCTCTGCCTTCCCCGCAGCTCCTGCCGCCAGCCGGGGGCTGCGCTCGGCAGGGATGCCAGCACGGAGAGGGTTACACGGATGAGCGTTAGTCAATCGAGGGGGTAATTAGCACCCACGCACCCCATCTCTGCTGCTCCTCACCCCCTCGGGAACTCGTGTCAAGGGAAGGGGGGACCAGCACCAGCGTTGCTACAGCAACGGGAGCCTGTGCTTCGCCTGGCAGTATGGCATCCATACGTGCCGCCTGCCATACGACTCCCGGGCAGGGCTCCCTGTCGGTATCCACCTTCCCTGACAGACACCAGCCCCTCCTGGGATGGGATGCTGCAAAACTGTGGCCCCACCAGTCGCAGGGACGTTTTTGGCAACACCCAGCTCCAGGGACAGGGATGGGGGGTCCCAGCTCCTCGCAATGCTGTCAGCGCCCCCCCGTGCGTTGCAAGGACAGCAAACTGCAAAGCACAAGGGTCGAACGGGTTTTGGTGGGGGGCTGGCGATGCTGGAGCACGAGAAGAAGGTTGGGGGACAAACCGTCAGCAAAGCAAATCCCCCTCCGCAAAAGGACGGTCCCTGCTGAACCCCCACGCACGGGCTGCCAGGCTCAGGGTACGAGCATCCCCCCGCGGCACCCGTCCCAAAGCTCCCGACTAAAACTGCTGCTTGGGTGAGATCCCAGCCTGGGTCAGAACAACATGCCCGAACATGCACGGGCAGCACCTTTGCACGGTTTGCGCTCTCAGAGGAAGATACCACACATCGGCTCACTGTGTTTCAGAAAAGATGCCATTAAAAAACAGAAGAAATACTCACAGACAAAGGCAATTGGCCCCACGCCTCATATGGGGTTAGAGAAGCTTGCTCAAAACATCTCGCACTTTTTGCAAAGCAGTGGGCGTGTAAAAAAGGAAAAAAAAAAAAAAAGAAAAAGAAAAAGTGGAGGCATGTGACTCAAAAGTCTCTTGTGAAAACCCAGTGGTCTGTTCACAGATATGGTTTCCTAAATAGCTGGCATGAAATTAAGTGACGTATGATTATAAGACAATTTGAAAGCTTCCTGCAAAGTTGCTGTTTTTCTCTGTCGCTGGAATTGCAGCTTAGGGCCAGAGCACAAAGAGAAGACAGCAAGATCCAAAGAAGGGGTTGGCAAACATCCCTTATTAGAGGCTAAGCCTGCTCACCTGCTGCCCTGCCTTGGAGAAAGCACAATAGAGAGTTAAGTTGGAAAAGAAGTGAAAGCTGGCAAGGGATTTGCTTCTGAAAGCTGCTGCTTTGACTCTGTGCAATCACAGGCAGAAGAGGACATGGCTCAAGTGACACGCAGGGAAGGGAAGCGACCAAACGGGAATCTCACAAAATCCTTTTTCAACACTCACTCCAGGTCAAAGTTTAAGTGAAAGAACGAGGCTCCGCTTAACAGATCCAAGCTTCAAAACCCTTGACACAGCAAAGGGGGAGTCCTCTGGAAACCCGCCTTTCACTGGGAGATCCCCCTCCCTCTCTCCAGCACTGCACAAACACCCTTCCAAAATTTCTGCCAGATCCACTCAGTTCTTCTACCTGCCAACCTACCATAAAACCATCCTCCCTCCCCTGCAGCCGAGGGAGGGACGCGCTTCCCAAAACCAGGGGCTTTTTAGCAAAGCCGCCTCACCGCTGGCCATCAGCCAACAAGCCACATCTCTACAGAAACGAGCAGCACCATCACCCGTCCTTCCCCAGATCTTTATCACAAGCCGGCAAACCCCTTCCAGCTGCTGGGAAAGGCCGATGTGCCCGCAGCTCCTCTGGAATAGCCACTGGCTAACAAGGTAATGGGCAGCAGGGTAAGCCCCAGTCGACCGCAGTAGGTGAAAGACACCCCCCCAAAGACACATGCTGGATGACTGGGAGGCGACGCTGGCTTAGGGGAGACCGCTGCGCACACTCACCGCTCAAATACTGATCAGCAAGGGCTGATTTGAGAGCCGGGCACATGGGAGTGTGCCACAGGCTCTGCAGTATGTGATGGTGGTAACGGGGTGTCTTTCTGTCCACAGGTTATAAATCACGCCCTTTTTCCTTTAAAATTCAGGCCCTGCAGATTTCCCAAAGACCTGCTGATGACTAGAGACTGGAGATAATTCCTCTGCTCTGAATCAGAGGGATTCCCAGAGGGATTTCTGCTGCATGGGCAGCCCCAGCTGACCAACTCTGGCGTACAGCTGGCTGCACTGAATCTGAACGGCCGAAGCTTCGGGAAGAGCTGCAACAAGGGGCAGAGCTTCTCCCACCTGCCTTCCCGTTCTTAGTAAGAGGTTACTTTTTCGCTTGGGGCTCCGCTGGAATAAAACTGAATTACTGAAGGAAAAGGTGCTGTGATTGGTATAACACACTGGAGTCCTTTAGAGCTAATCCTGAATATTTGGATGTCCCCTTGGAAGAGGGATGGATCCCAGCCAGTTGCACCATGCAACGTGCCTTCCACAGAATCGGTTGCTAAAGCAGCAGTTGCAGGTAGGCAAGAAGTTGAAGAAAACAACAGCAAACTCTGGGAAGAAGACAGTTGTGAAAAGAAAAACCAAACCAACCCTATCTTCAATGAAAGGACCTGCTTTTGAAAGCACAGGCTAACTTAGAATTGTACCAAAGTCAACGACCCAAGTTGCCTGGGACTGTTTTTGTTTCTTTTAATCCCCCAACAGAGGTTTGCCTCTCGTGGAGGAGAGGTCAGCTGTACAGCACAACACTTCATATATGCACTAGCAGTTAGATTGGTTTCTAAATTAAAAAAAGATGGACTTTTTATATATTGAACATAAATAAAAAAATTACAAAATGGTCACCTTTCTTACAGAATGGATGCAAACTGGATTATGAACGTGCCTCCAGGTGAAGTTGGTTTCTCCCCTGCCCCCCCCCCACCCCAATAATAAATAAAAAAAATTCATTAAGTTTTGGATCCTTTAGTGGTGCAGATTGGGCGCTCAGACCGTTACTGGGCTTTCTTCCCTGTGCCATTCTTGTCCGCAGAGTTTGTTGAGGTTACCAAGTTCACCGGCCCGTCTGAGTGCATTGAATCTTTGCGTGGCGGCATGCGTTCGTTAATGCGATCCAGCCCTCTGGCTTCTTCGAAGCTGCGGATCTTGTGCTGCGGTGAAAATCCACGAATGGCTGCAGAGAGAAGGGCCGAGAAAGAAGAGTTAGTCTGAGCCGCGGATTCCCGGATAGGGGCCCTTTAGCACATGCCAGACACGTACAGGACAGAGTCAGGGTGACAGAAAGCACGTGTCTGGCTACAGAAACCACGAGACGGGTCCGTAGGTGATTTTTGGCATCGCCAGCTCATGTGGATACCACAGTGCAGCTGGGAAGTTGAACTGCGCTAGGTCACAGCGCAGATCCAGATTGCAGCAACTTGCTCTGCTCCCTAACGGCTTCTCTTTTAATACAGTTCAGTAGCAGGAACTTGAAGACCAGACAAGTGCTCAATGTCCCCAAACAGTGAAATCTCAGGAAACTTTCAAAGCTGAAAAACAGGATACTAAAAAAATAAACAAGGCAAACCCAAAACAACACAACAAAGACACCACCACAAGGCTTTAACTCCAACACAAACCACACACTGCAACACCAGGAGAGGGAAACAGCTAGTCCTCGGATCACAAATGCAACATTTCTTGCATGACCAGGAGACACACAGGCAGTCTCACGAGCGATGAAATCCCACCAAGGGCAGGCGTATCTCTCTTTCATCACTACAAGGCTGAGTACTTCATCCTTGCAATGATGATATGGACCAAATCTTCTAACTTCTTTGTATTACGGATAATTTAAGAAAAAGGGGTTTGTGCCAAATCTTTTTACAAGGACTTGGCTGGTTTACAAACAAACTTCCCTTGGTAATCAAAAAGTTCTCTACACAGAGGTACAGCTCCATTCATCAGTAGTTGAACGGAGCTATCGAGGAGAAAACCTCCCCAGACGGTAACCTCATGAATCTGTCATTTCTACACGAACTACAGGGAGAAAACTGCTTCTCCACACTGGGACCACCTCGGCCCACCTGTGGGGAAGGCGAGGATTACATCAGAGCCGTGCAATCTGCTATTTCCTAGTTGATTTTGACCAAGCGTGCTGGCAGCCTTCACCGGATCAAGTTACCCAGGGGATGAACTCAGCCACGAGGCATCCGAGATCAGATTGCAGGACCCCAACACCAAGGTCTTGAGACACCAGAGCACAAACCGCTCCAGAGAGAGGGCAGTCTTGGAATAAAGGTATTGCACTAAGCAATAGCCTAGTTAAGGCTAAAATAGACTTGAACCAGCCCGCTGTGTATTTTTTGCTTCCCAGCAGGGGCCCATCCTCCCCCACTTCTGGTGATGCAAGAGTAAAAAGCTTCCATAAGGCTGATAAAGCTCTTTAAAATTAGCGCACGCACACACAGAGATGATTTGAGTCTCTCGCCGGATTCTAGCCATACCTTCCCGTGCCTCTACTGCTTCTACTGTGGCTGCAATACAGAAGAACAGTGGCATGCAAAAATGAAGACAGAAAAAAAGAGTGACAGTGAGTGATCTAACATCATCGCTGCGAACGCAGAGCCCACAGCCTCCCAGCCCCAGTGGAGACGACCGTAATCAAAACCAACTGGCAAGAGGAAAAAAAGGTGACAGGAGCTTGAGAGGAAGGCTGAAAGGGGACTCCCTTGGGTTTAGCATCTGCTGAGCACTGACATGGGGGAGTCTCCTTTCCTCGTGTTTGCTGGACTCATCACACAAATAAATTCGATGGAAAGAAACAGAGAAGCAGAGAGATGGCTTTCTGCTGCATGCACTGGAGGGCTTGGGGGTGCAGGCATCCCATGCAAAGGACAGTGATAGGCTCAGTCTAAGCCATGGGTCTCCACCTGCATTTGCAGCCCCCTTTGCTCCCAGTTAAATGGCTCTAGGGCACCCTGGCCACCTTCAGAAAATAAACTATGTGGAATTCACCCCAGAGCAAAGCCCCAACCACCAAAGCCACGTAAGGGGAGCGACGCCGAGGGGCGTGATGACATTTTGGAGCAGTGGGGAAGAGAAGGGCAGGCAGCAGCAGATATCAGGCTGCTCCGCTCCCGATGCCTTGAATTGTAACAAAAAAATAGGCTGATGCTTCAAATCCAGCTTGGCTTCGGCTCCACCTCCTAAAAGTGTTACCAAGCAACAAGGCACCACAAAGCTGAGCAACGTCCCCCTTCCTAAATCTGCTGCAGCAGCTGTCCAAGTTTTGGTAGTCCCTGCCTCAACATCTGGGAGGAGGCCCTTCCCTCGAACAGATCCCCTGCTTTTAGCCTCAAAACGCCACAGTTTTTTGCTTTGGACACAATACAGAGGCCACGTGGTCCTTGAGAGGCCACGGAGGAAGAATAGAGTTGTGGCTGAACATCTTTGCTCCAGATTCGGTGACCTTATTCAGCCCATTTTGCTAAGCTGTGCTGCGAAAGGTTGGCAGGAGGCTCAGGGAGGGAGGGGACCCCCCACCGCTGCAACCTGCAGCCCTGTCTCTCCTCTTTTGGGGTGCAGAGGCACCCCAAAAGGGGGGCAGCCCCCTCCTCTCCCTGCCAAGCAGACAGGCTCCCAGCACGGCTGCTGAAGAAGCGCCTGTACATTCACCAGGAGGCTGCTGCGAGCAGACGGCGCGGTGCGAAGGGACGTGCGAAATGGGAAGGAGTGAGAGAAGGAGGCACGATGGGGAAAGGAGTGTGAGAAGGGCACAAAAAGCAGGGTGCTGCTGAGGGGAGCATGGGGTGCTGGGAGCAGCAGGGCTGGGAAGCCTGCAGCCACGGGAGGAGACGGCAGGCAGGGTTGGGTAAGGCAGCAGCAAAGGTCCAGCTTGTTTGCCCTGTCTCAGGGAGATGCGCAAATCTCAGCTTCTTTACTGGGGGGAGCTGCCTGGTAGCCCCTCAGAAGAACCCCCCCGAGAGGGAAAGGTGCAGGAGAGCATCGTGGCACTACCCGCTCCCTGTGCTGTCAGCTATAGGGGCAAAGCTGTGGCACCACGAGCGAGCTGGCTGCTCGAGCTGAGCTGTAACAGCCGCCTTCCCACTCAGGCTCTGTTCCTATGCCTGCAGCAGAACTGGGGCGACAGAAACCATTATGGTTGCTATAAAAAAAAGAAAAAAAAAAAATTCACACTCCTCTGCGGGCAGAGAAACCCATGAGTTTGAGAGTGATACCGCATCCTTCCCACCCCCAGGAGCGGGCAGCAATATTTACACGTTTCTCACTTGTGAACTATTTAATCGAGGCAAGGCAATCCCAGAACAAGCCCTCTTCTGAGCCCGCAGGAAATTACCCAGCGCTGATAGGAAGGGGAAAGCAGGCTGGTGAGATGCCAGCATTCAAAGGCTAGCGGCAGGAAAGGATTAAAACACTAGATTACAGGATTCCCCCCGGGGACACATGTTACTATGATAACTCATTCCCTGACCATCAGCCAATCTCCCTGCCCTGCGAGTTTAAAGCACGCAGATTGCTAGCTCAGTCCTGCTCTCAGCACACTAGTAAGACAGACCAGTTGGCTGCTGAGGGAGGGAGCAAAGTATTTGCCAGCAAGCGCAGAAAAGAAACCTCCAAAACCAGATCATAAACAGGGGGCCAAGAGAAGTCTTAATATGAAACATACAGGCCTGGAAGAATCTCCTTCCTTCAACTAAATCTAAGCTTCCTCTGTTTGGAATTCACCATTTCATAGGGTCAAAATTGGAGGGGTTTCGTTTAACAAAGAACAAACAAGCAGGCGCATTTATTATTACATTCATATATACGCTATCACACAACAGCAGCAGATAGATGAAGCACAGGATGCTTATCATGCAGCGTTAGAAGGGAAATAAATGATAAAAATTGTTGCAGAAACATACAATAAAGCAATACACATGCTTTAGGCAGGGTGCTGTTTGTTGTCTTTTTTTTCCTCGCGTTCCCCTCCTCGAGGGTATACAGGGACATCTTGGAAGGCTCTCCACATCCCCACCTACATTTCTGCTTTTTCCTATTTCTGAATCCTTCCTCCCCGTGGGCCTGAACCATCTCTCAGGTCCCCTGGCACCCTGAAGTACGCCTACGGGAACTGATGGGAGTTGTTTTCAGGGTAGCTGAGGGCCAGGTATAAAACTGGAGAGGGGGTATAAAACTGGAGAGGGGGTACAGTGTTGCAGAGAGGAGGATCATTCATACTCACCAGTCTGTAGGGTCTGCCTCCCCCCTGAGAGCACTCCCAGGGGCAGTGTACCTGTGGGAGTCAGGCCTTTGAGAGTCAGCACGCTCTCGCTCTCCTCTCTGCAAATAAGAGGCAACACAACCAGTTACCGAGAGATTAATGCAATGGTCGTTTAGGTCCACGCAAAACTGTTAGCGGTGAGCAGCATGAAAACCGGAGTCTGCCCTGTGCTGACCACAGGCAGTGCGTGTCTGATCTGCTGGGCACCAACCACAACCCTGCCTCCTAAGTACAGCACCTCTGCTTACTCAGCCACGACGCATCAGAGCTGCGGCACGGCAAAGGCATCCTGAAAGGGCTAAACGTACCTCGTCAGCAGCATTTCTGTTGGCAAAGGTGCCAGTGCTTGAGATGAAGGTTTCTGAGAGAGTCAGACCACCAGGCATACAGAAACCACCACCTCAAGCCTTTGCCATCCGCTCTGAAGCAAGAGTCTCGTAAGATTTTACCCCAACGGGACTCGTGCCTGCATGGTGCACCCTGACCAACGTCCCCCGTTACCCAGATGAAACTGAGACCCCAAATCACAAGGTGCTTCCTTACCGAAGGACGGAGAAGACACGTGCCATCTTCCCAATGGCTCTAATCTTATTCCTGATGATCTCTTTACGGACTGTTGTCCCACCTTAGGGAGAGAAAAAACAAACACCAGCATGTTTAAGGCTTCCTGCTTTCCAGGCACAGGTAATGTCAATATGAAGCACCTGCCTGACTCCAGGAAAAGAAATCATGGTTTACAGATTCACAGCTACACTCTTGAGAGAACAGTGCTGAGAGGATGGCGGTCAGGATGGCAGTGAGAAGGGCAACACCAACGAGATGACACACGGACTTAAAGGTCTAAAGAGAGTAGAACCACCAAAGGAAACAGATCGGGTAGGTCTTGTTCGAAGCTCACCAGGTTTGATCACACTACACAGGATGTAACACAAATGACTCAGCCATGTAGACACAGTTTTGCAAGGCAGAACACTGACGAATCTGACTGCTGATGAACACTGCAGAACACTGGGCTGTGCTCGCCGCGGGGAGGAGTGTCACGCAAGCATCAGCTTTGGCATCCAACGCGCACAGTGAACGGCTGGCCGGAGCCTTGCAACTCTGCTTTGACCCCACACAAACACAAAGTGAGATATGTGAACTCTCCTTCCGCTATACAGACCGAACATGAGAAAAGCATGGAGGGTAACTGAAAACAAACAAAAATCAAAGTAAAAGAGGTAACGAATACATCTCCTCTCAGCTGAGATTCCTCACATGGCCCAACTACACATTAGGACAGTACAAGCCAAACCGGAGGTCTAACATGCACCGATGGCTCAGCCATGCACTAAGTGGCTGCATTCAGAAGTCAGATAGAAACGTGACCCCGTTTCTCAAGTTCCTGGAGGAACGCAGTAGGGTTAAAAAACACACGGCGCTTATGTTAAAACTGAAAGGGGATGAAGAGACTGCCCAACTAGTCAGCTATTCAAATCCACTCCAAGGAATCTGGTGGCACAGGCAGTGAAAATTAAGCTTGTAGCAAATTCTAGCTGGGTACCTTTCTGATAGCTTGAAATGTAGTGATCTTCAGGGAGAGGAGACACCAAGAAACAAGTAGATGAAGACAGAGATAGAAGAAACAAATTTAATTTTCATGGGAGGGAGAAAGAAAAAAAAAAAACAAAAACGAAATGCAATGGGAGAAGCGGGTTAAAGTCTCAACCTGTTGACTGAAGCAGCGGCACCTTGTTGTACCACAATGGTGTTCTGCTTCTCTGAGGGACTGACTGTCCTCTACTCTACATGGACCGGTACAGGCAGCTCCCCCCGGACCCACCCCCATGCATGCTCATGGCCCCACTTCTTGCTGCAGGCCCCACGTCTGCGCCTGAGCTTCCTCTAGGTCACCACATCGCTCTCAAGCGATTCCCCTCCAACATAGAAACTGCAGATCAGCTCAGCAACTGTTTTGTCCCTTTCATGCATAGCTTAAAACCAGGGCCAGAACTGCCTTCTACTTTATTTGGGGTGACACAAGAAGCCATTTTACAGAGGAGTTCACTGCAACAGATGAGAAGATTGGGTAGATATTTTGGTGCAGAAAATTTTGGATTGGGGGAAAAAATAACCACTTGGGAAGCAGTCTCTGTAAGGAGCAGGAAACCATTCTCCAGAGTAGCTGGCAAGAAGCGTCTGTCGCAGTGAATATAATTTAATTTCTCTGTGACTGAATAGCAAAGGAAAAAAAAAAAAAATTTCCTACCCAGAACTGTACAAGGGTTGGCCAAAAAGGAATGGGAGACCCTGGCTGGGCATCCAGCTATAAATCAAGTGCTGATCACTCTTGAGCTAGCATCATACACCTTCCCCACCTTCACCCCCCCTGCACTGTTACCAGGTTGGTCGTAACAACGTTTTTTTACCTTCCAATGTCTCATCACCATCCGAAATCAACTCATCATCGGAGCATATGTTGAGGATGTTAACGAGCATTTCTGTGACTGTAAGAAGTACAGACAGGAAGATTAGAGAGGCCTGGTGCACACACTTGGCAGACAGAGGTATCTGGAGGACGAGCTGGACAAGCAAACGATTTCAAGGTCATTTATACCCGGGAAGTGGAAGCCCAAAGACACTTTTAGCTGCATACTGCTGGTACCTCACAGCAGTACCCAGAGCAGACGACATACTTTAACACCTTCTGCCAACGAGGTGGATGCAGTCCAAGCACATCACAGATGAAACAGACGTGGAGAGCAGGGTGCCAACTTTCATGCAGAACAGCCTGGGCTCGCTGAAGGTCCCACCTCCCCACCCCAACCCGCACAACAGGCCACCTGGCTCTAAGTATGTAAAATCTGGGGGGAATTCAACCTCTGGTTCGTCAAAGTCAAAAAACCTTTGGCACTTCAGACCTTAACGTCATACTCCAAACGTACAACACTGGGGTGGAGTTTAAACTCACCGGGAGATGTAAAAACCCTTTGCTAAAAAGCTGAGGCAAAGTCTTGGTCATATTGTAAGCTGCCTCACCTCCTTCAGAATAAAATAAGCCTTTAAACTGAAGTGAATGCTTCCTTTTTGGTGGGCCACAAGCCAACAGGAGATTTGAATTTCTCTGTTGCAAACCCAGAGCAAGAGAAATGTCTCCAAATTCCGAGGTGGGGCTACACCACTCAAGATCAGCTCCATTAGCAATGCAGAAATAGCAAAAAAGGATTGTTTTCTTGGTAAAAACTTCCTAAAACAGCTATCAAAATTATTTTTACAAGAACTTTACCCGGTAATATGCAGATCTCCTTGAACTTGAACTGTCTTCCAGTGCTATCTGGTATTAATGAGTTACAACGCTCTCCCAACACATTTAATAGCCTGTGGGACAGGTTTCTAACACTCAGAGTACTATGACCAGTCACTGGGCAACCCATAACAGATATCCAAATATCTCTTACCCTTTTCACCTACAAAAGGCAAAGACCATGTGAAGACATCCATGAAGTTTGGAAGCCAGTACGGATGAGGGGAACAGTTGAACTGCCTGATGTTCATGACATTGTTTTCATATTTCAGTACAGCAGCTAGGAGAGAAAAAGGAAAGACAACACATGTCCATAGGCACTGTCAGCTTCTGGGAGTTGTACCTGTGCTAATGAAACTTCATTATCAACAGGAGGTTGCACTCATGCAGAATCAAACTACCAGCTCTCCAAAATGAGAAGGCTTAAGCAATATTTTTTCAGTTTACCCATTACATTGATTCACTAAAGCTTATCATAATAGTGAAGGTCAATTGAACAAAGCTGTTAAAATTTATGCAAATCAGAAGTGATGAACACAGAGCCAAGATCCAAAGTGAGGGGTAAAAAAATCCCACAACTGAGGAAAATTCCCCATCATACTCATACGGTTTTAGGGCCACAGAGAAGTTAAAAGCTTGCCTATACTAGCAGCTTCTCTTTTATGGCAGCATTCATCAACAGAGCTCAGTTGTCACGTGGCTGGAAATGAAAGCATTATTCTAGGCTTTATAACTTGACAGCTAATTGCCACACTAATACATTAAGTCTCCGAGTCAGAGAACCCAGCCACTTCCAGCTCCCCAGCTGCTGCCAGTTTAGCATATAAAGCTCTTTTTCATTTCATGCATAAGAATGCAACTAGAGGACAGTGCAGAGTGGGCAAGGCAAGGGAAGATGGAGAGGGATTTCCTAAGCACGTGAGGACAATGCTGGCATCCAAACAGCAAAAGAGCCCTGGCCTTGCCAGCCTTACCCTTGTTGTTATAGACATCTAGGTAATTTGGTGCAGAGAAGATTGTGATTAATGACGGAAAGCCTGTTGTCTGGCTCTTCCTGTACATTCGGTACCTGAAAAACAGGTCAAGTGTTAAACATACTGGTCTTGCTAAGGATAGCACGAATGCAGACGGAGCCTCCTCAGCTATCGGGCTGCACCACTTACCCAGCATCCTGGGCTTCGTGAGCTCGGATTACGGATAACAAACTATTGTTCTGCAAAAATTCACAAACTGCAGGATAACTGGAAAACAAAAAGCAAGTACACATTAGTGTGTAGCACAGGAGTCCAGACAACACCCACGGTCTTGGTTTCAGGAACCAGCCACTTGCAGCATCCATTCGGTTTGTGTCCAGCATCCCCAAACAAGGCCAGTATTTATTACATCATTCAAAAACTAACTGCAAAGCATTCTGTTAAACAGACCCCTGGTGCCAAATCCTCCCCGTCAGCTGGGCTACAAGTGGTCTGTCAGCACAAATGCTTCTCTTTTAGACAGGAAAAGATTATTTCCTAGAGCTCCTGGTACTGTCCAATGCCTGAAAACCACTCAAAAGGCATCCTGCCAGCTAAAAGCAGCATCTCTGCTGTCCGATACCACAATTTCACAGAGCAACATATCCAAAGAGAGCTCAACGTTATAGCAGGAGAACACAAACAAGATTTTGTGCATAAGAGCCAACTGAAGACTATTGCAGAGCCACGTACACTGTAAAGTCCCACAGAGTGATCCGAGTAGCAATTTATCTCCCTATACACCTTAGTGTAAGGGCACACAAAAAGCTCTAGTCCATCAGAGCCCCCTAAAACACCACTTACCTGTAGAAATAGGAGCAGCCTCGAACAGTGTTGTGGGCAAAATGCTCCAGCGTTTTCTCATTGCCATAATCCTCTGATGGATCGGACCAGAGGAGGTCACACATTGGACCAAAGGCTGGAGGCTCCTTAAACCTGTCTAACTGAAAAACGTACACAAAATCAGGACAATGCTGGTGAAAACTGCAGCAGCGTACACACACCTATGGTGTGGACTTGCAGAGCACAGACGCCTTGACCTCGAACTCCGTGCAGGAATCAAGCAAGCCATTAACCACACTATTAATTGTAAGCTATGTGAAAGGACCATGGAGATTACTTACTTTCCTAATGTCATCTAGACACGTGATTTCTGGAGACAGTCCTCCATGAACACACAGAAATTGCTGGTTTAAGAGGGCAGCAAGAGGAAGACAGTCAAATGTATCCATACACGCATCATACACTCGCTCCGAATACTTGATTCGACCTGGAAAGATGGGGGTAGGGGGAGGAAAAGAGGGAAGAATTGAATTCATTTACTCAGTTACACAACAAAGATTGCTCAGGCTGAAAGCAGAGGGGTTGGGGTTTTTTTTTAATCTTTTCTTTTTTTCTTAAAGGGGAGTCATTCATGCATCCAAACCTACATGATATAAGAAGCATTAAGCAAACCTTTGATTAGCCAAAGTGCTGATAAATAAGTTCAAGGAACCCAACTCCTAAGGTGATTTGGAAACTCTATGTATATGGCCCACCAAGTCGAACTTTGCACCCGTGTATTAGTGCAAAAGCTGACTTAGAAAATGCTTGTTGGACAAGAAGATAAAAAGGCTTCACAGTAATCTGGACACGGTCAAGAATATTAATCTCCTTTCGAGCTATCTTCTAGAACACTTGCACCAAGATTAACATAGAAAAGAGGCTAGGTGCTTGCCACTAATAGAAAACTTGGGATACTAATAAAGCCATCCCGTCACTTTCCTACATTCATACCGCACCTCTAGACTCCAAGAGTCTTACCAGCCTCAGCTGCTAGGCAGATTATACACTGGAAAATGCAGCAGCTGTTTAATTTGGCACAGCAATATTACACAATCATTTAAGATAGGAATTGCCTTTTCAGCTGGACAGGAGAGCTTTGAGTCAGAATTTGACCAAGATGCCTGCAGTTAAATGAATCTTCACACAGGATCTTTCAGGACTACAAGTGATCACAATCTCCACTGGATGCCTCATCTTAACAGAGGTGAAGAGGATGTTTCGATACATTAAACAGAGATACCATGGCCTTTCCAAAAGCAGCTTAGCTTTTACAGCAAGCCTCCAAGTACGTTCAGAATCTCTCTCAACACTTCCCATTAGAACAGAGAGCAGGAGCAGAGATCACCACACATCAAGTGCATCTTCTTGCACCTGCAGCCCCTTCGCAGGGCAGCAGTATGTTAACATAGCCAGATCTTCAAGAAAGCCCCATTAGTGCTATAAAACACATCTCTGCCTAAAGCAAAAAAAGTGCATTAATGGAAAGTTTACATTTCCTCCAGCTTTATTTCAGAGATACTAACAAGTTTTTTCAGTTGCATTCTATGATACAGGAAGCAGAAAGGCAGTATCTCCTGTTTTCCAAAGGGGGAAAAAACCCCATCAACTCTGACTCTCTAGTTCAAATTGAGCCCAGCTCAACAGGAGCTCATCTACCACCATCTGATGACTACAGTATCCAGCAGAGAGCTGGCTGGTGTTTTCCAACTCATTTCTGAGTAAACAGATGCCATCATCTCAGTACCTATCAGACTTATCCTGTCCAGCAGCATCCAGAGCTGAAGGGCTAAAGAGTGGACTTGTGCCTTGCCTGTAACTATTCCTTGAGCTTGGGTCCCTGAGCAACTATTCCCTAATCGAGAGCTGCACGTTGCTGGTGTATACTTTTTTTATTGCTTGGAGGAATGACTGTCATCCTCTGGGGAGAGGGGTCATTCCCCAACCTTTCACCATCATTGTTTTAAAAATATGTAAATGCTGCATGAAACTATCTTTAACTCAACTAAAATGATCTTAAAGGTAATGATTCTCTCTAGTGCAAACACTGAGGAACAAATCCTTTATTTGCTTCCAATTGTAATCACTGATCCCAGCTGCACAATCTGGAGCTGAAAGTCATTTGGCAGTAATTATATGTTGCTGGGCCTGAAAGTCAGGGAGGGGGGGGTGCATGCAACTGGCTCATCAGCAAGACAGGGAAGATGTGTTCGCATTTCTTCCATCCACGCTCATTCTTTGTAACCAAAAGGACACATCAACATGCACTCAGTACTTTACAGAACTTATATATTTTGGGTTTTGGGGCTTTTTTTTGGTTTTTTTTTTTTTTTTTTTTTAGCAGGAGCTGAAACAGGAGAAGAGCTACGTACGCAGGAAAAAAACAGATGACAGTTTTTACAGCTCCAGAGCTAACCAATACCACTCATAGCAGGCACAAAAATTAAGACCCACACCTGGTCACAACATTAATATATTTAAATCCTCCTTATACTGCTGATACTTACATTCCTGCTTAAAGGTGAAGTATTCTGTGAGGTGCCTGCACTCATGGTTCCCTCGAAGGAGGAACAATGTTTTGGGATGATTTATCTTTAAACTCCATAAATACAGCACACACTGCAAGAAAGGGAAGGAGGAGATGGCATGTAATAAAAACCTTTTATAGGGCACTAATCATCCGTAGACTTCACTAAGTGTTTCTGGGAAGACACCCAACAAGCTGAATTCAAAGTGGAACCCTGATAGAAACCCAGCTCCATAATCGGCAGTAGATCTTATCTTGGCCAACTTCACCAGTGGGGGAAAGCCACACTGAGCATTTCTCTATATTAGGCCTGAGTTGGAGAAGTGACAAATGAGATCGCATTCAACTGAAACCAGCTCTGGGCTGGGTGGGGGCAGCTTTTCCTTCCAGCAGAAACCAAAGCAAAAAGCACCCATTTTCAGAGCAGCGAAGCAAAACCAGCTGCGCAGCGAGATGTGCGCTCCAGATGTCCCACTGCAATCGAAACCAGAGACCATCAAGTATAGCAGCCAGCCATCTTGCTAGACATTTTATCAAGTGCATTAAACATCAGAAAAATTAAACTTGATCTTCCCCACTGACGTCCCCCCCCCCTCCCGCCTCTGTTTTTCTGCTTACGCTACAGTCATGTGAAGTTCAAGTTCAAAACAGGAAAAGCCTAGCCAAAAAACAAGCTTAGTAAAGCCTTCTGGCTTTGAAGAGGGCTCTCCGCATCCCCTATCTGAACAGCAACACCTGTAAAAAGATCATCTTTGATGAGGTGCAGACCAAAGTCAAACTGAAACACAATCATTTTTACCAGAGACCCAGAAATATTTCATGGTGGCTTTCCAAAAAGCCTACGTGAAGAAGGGAAGGGCTGGAAAGCAAGTGTGCTTACCCTTCTGAGCTATACATTGTCAAGCTGACAGCTAAATCAGCTGGTATCTAGCATGGGGAAATGTTATCACATTTCCCTTGTTGATTTTGAGTGCTGGAAGGACAACCCATAATGACAGCAAGCTTGAAGATCTGGATTAAAGTCTCTAATAAGAGCTTACCCTTTAGGCTGACATGTTACAGAAACGGCACACACTTTGAGAACGTGAACCATGAAGTCTGTCAACAGTTTTACACTTAAAAACATTGCTGATCTGGTGCACAGATCTCCGGGAACCAGCTGCTGTGTCACAGAAAAAACCTCAAGAACCAAAATAAACCAGTTTCAAGTTAGTTTCCAGTACAGACACCTTAGATATCATGGTATTTAAGCACTGAACCTGCAAGGTAAGCGCTACATTAGTCATTCCAGCTACATGCAGGGATCCCTAAAACCCTACGGAGCTGTAAAACACCCATCTCCATCTAACTCAGAATTCAACCCCACAGAAGACAGACTGGATAGCAAATTCTGAATTTTAAAATTGAACAGAAACAGGGCCAGTGGCAGGTAATTTAAGCTGTGGTTAAGGCTAGCAAAAACAATGTTTTATTGCATCTGATAACAGGAGGAACGTTCCCAACAAAACCATTTATAATTACTTTGTGGTCTAAAGCTTTAACCTCCCTGTGTTTGCAACCTAAATGTCACTTTTCTGGGCTAGCATGAGAAGTGAAAAGTGAAAGTCACTATAAATGAATCAAGTGACTTGCTAAGGACTGGAGAAAGCAACCAGCCCTGGCATCACTGGTTCAAAGAAAGCAAGAAAGTAGAGACACACCATCAATAAAAAGGAGGATTTGGGATGTATAGAAGGTCAGCAACTTGCATAAGAGATATTTAAAAAACACATTTGAAATGTTTTGAAGTGAAATGGAAGTGAACGGAGTCACTCGGCACCACAATTCTTCCCGGACACACAGCAAGCAAACCACAGACATCAAGAGCAAATGTCTCTGGTATTGCTGCAGTTCCCCGTGGTTTGCAGCTATTTCACAAGGACGTGGGGGCTGCCAGGTACTAGTGGGGTAATGATGAGTAAAGGACATTCACCAGTCCTCGCGAGCTCCGGAGGGGCTGGAACGAGAAACAAGGCAGGTTTCTACACTCGCATGCCTCAGATGCTTCCTGGTGTTTTGTACGGATCCCTTTCCCAGACTTTCAAGGCACTGTGCCCAGGAATTGATTACTGCATGTTTACAATAGCCTAGTAGCAACTCGAGACAATTATGGCTTACTTGGCTTAAATAATCTACTTCTCTCCTTATTCTGCCTATCAGTGTGAAGCCCAAAGCCAAGCGTTTGGGCCCATGCCCCCATTTGATTCCCCCCCTTTCACTCGCAAGGGGAAAGCTCAGCAGGTCACGGTGGGGGAAATGCAAGAAGAATTGCTACCTGCAACCCCACACAAATGCACGAGGGGCTGCTGCCAAACCTGCCCGCAACAAGCCACACCGTAATCTCTCACACCATTTACAAAACCCAGCATTTATGAGAAAGTTATAAACATCAAGCCTGCCAGCGCTTCCCGGCGTAGGCACAGAAGAAACAGCACTGCAAAACTCCTGCATCCCGATCCCACGTTTGGCCCACAAATCTACCTTTGCTTGTGCCTTATAGCATTGACTGGATCTCTTTAATATTATTCTGGGTAAAACAGTGCATTCAATCCTGGCCAGATTACTGTACATACAATTCTGTAATTAGACAGCAATCATGTCCCATTGTAACTGGATTTGAAAAACTAGCCTGGCAAAGGTGTATGCCATTATCACGCCATTTTTACTGATAAATCTCCTCTTTCCATATATTCTATTTCTGGTAATAATAATTGTTTCATTTTATAATTTAATAAAACAATTCTACTCATTGTATTCCAGCAGTTCTGGCTTCATGGACGAGGATGGTCCCTCATTGACTAACACGGCACAGACCTCTCTTGCCTAAGGGCTAGGAGATGTAACTAAAAGCTTAAAGCACTTTGAAGGAAGCATCTTTCCCACTTGCGGACTGACGAGAGAATCCTTCACCAGGACGCTGCCTCATCAGCATCTCCAAATGGAGGTGTTCAGTCCGATTTCCATGCTGCCTGTCAGCCCCTTCACTACAACGTTTGAGTCCGTGGCCGCTTAGTCTCGCTGTCGCAGTGGGCTTTGTGGCACAGACTGAAAGCAAACACTTTGCAGAGTCCTCTTCCAGTAGACATCAGCCGCCGCAGCTTTCACACGGTTGCTTCCCTCCCCTCTCCCCCCCTCCCCAACTCTTTTCTTCTAAAAAACCACAACAAACCGCACTTCATGGCCTCATTATACTTACTGGGAATGAACGTTTTTAAATGAGAATTTCCCTAAGCCAGAGGCCCAGAAATAATTTGTTGAAGACATCCAGCTGAGCTGATGAACAGAGGCTTTGGGGGTTTTTAAAGGTTTTGCCTGAGCCACAAACTGCTCCTTTTACCTTGACAACCAAGTACTCACAGCAATGGGAAAAGCTTGCAAGGGTTATTTGGGCTGCTAATAAGCAACACGGTTTGCCTTAACACCTCCTTGGCCCCCAGTTTTGCATCTTGTTTCCTGATTGCCTGCATCAGGATGCAATTATACAATTACCTCCTATTTCATTCAGTTAAAAGGTCATGATTATCAGCTGCTCTGGGCAGGCATTGGATTCATATCCCCACCCAGCACATGGATGCACAAGTTTGTGTGGTGACTCATGAAAGCCTGATGATGCTGGCTCTCCACCTTCCCAGTGGTGAAAGCCCAGGGAAACCTGGATGCCTTTCCATCACCTGAGCCTCTGGGATAAAGTGATCAAAACTCCAAACCCAAAACATTCACAGACCAGCCATCTCTGCACTTTAGAGGACAGCTGCTACAGCTTTGCATTTTATAGAAGTCTTTAAAAAATAAATAAATGCAAAGACAGCCATTCAGCATTGTTAACTCTTTAACTGTAGTGATCCTCCACACCAGCAGCAAACCTCCTGTTGTTTCACCATAGAAATCAGTTTCTGCACACCCAGGTGGGAATCTCTTAAAACACATCGGCTGCACTTTGCAGTAGGTGGAAAGAAGAGGCACACATCAATAGGAACAAGGGAATCAAGCCTTCTAGATTCTGCTTTATCAGTGACATTTGGATCAGCCCCCGCATGTACTAATCAAAGCCCACCCTGATTCGTGAAAGATCAATGCTAGCTCTGTGGGGTAATGGAGCACTCGGTGGCTTTCCCTCTGCAGATGTGGGGGAAAAGGGGAAGGAGGATAGTCAAGAGCAGCATGAAATAAGAACTTTGTGCTCAGACCTTACAAAGACCAATTGCTCCAAGGCTTTCCAGTCAGAAAACACCAGGCTGCCTTGCACAGGCCCTGGGTTGGAGTGGCAGGCCACAGCAGTGACTTGATGAGGTTTACCTATAATTTTCAGACCTTCCTCAAAAAAAGTAAAACGCCTCTTCCCATCACCTCTGTTCTCCAATGTGGACTCATCATCCATCCCCCTGTAATTCTTCCATACTATCACAGCATGGAAAGACGAGGGCACTGATCCCCAACTCCTGCACTCACTTCTGCAGATCTGGGAGTAAAATCCCCATGTCAGATCAATCGCAGGCTAAGAGCTAAGAGTGGGAGAAGCACTCCGCCACCCAGGATCTGTAAAATTTGTGTGTAGACACAGGCTATGACAACTCTCATTTGAAGGTTTCTTGGTTAACACCAAAAAAAAATCCACACCTTATCTCATAGAAGAGTTGCTATGCTATAATATAATCTCTTTTCCAGGTAAATACACTTAAATTGCAAATCCAACTTGCACAAGCCAAGCCATTTAAACAAGTGGTCAGATGCTTGCTGTTCCCCTTCCTCCCCAGAGGTTACGGGGCTCCTCCTGCCAGCACCACCAGAAATCCCAGTGGCCACAACCCCACCTTTTGAGCATCCGTCCCCACTACCCCGGAAACTGCTCATCGTCACACCTTGGCTCACCGTCAGTATTTAGGAACACATGAAGCGCAAGGCTGGAAGTAAGCCAGAACGCTACTAAAGCACAAGCTGTCGGCAGTACCCTCCTAAATCCTCTGCAGAATCCTTCCAAGAAGTGCTTGCATTAACTGCTTTCATCGCTGTCCATGAGAATTCCTCCCCAAAATTTAACCGAGCAAGATTCCTCTGCAGACCCAACAGCTTAGCTATTCCTGCACTGTGATATGCACCCTCTCTCTTTGAAGAGAAACCACTTACTCTGTTATTCCAGGCCGGTTTTGCCACCTTTCATGCCCCTATTTTCCCAAACACCCCCTGTTATGTTGCCTCCAACTGGAATAAGCACTCCTTTTCCACTCAGCTCTGCCTGTGAAACCAGAAGGCTGCAATCCCTTGGGGTTTGTGGCATTTGCTAATAGCTCTCCCATCCTGCCTGCTCTGTCTCTCACAGGTATCCAGTGAGTCAGCAGCAGCCACGGGGACCCATCGATTACTTTGCCCTTTAAGACCAACAACTCGCAGTGTTACCCAATACTTGGATGGTGGCAACCCACAGAGCTGCAAAATCCTAACACAATGCCAGATGTTTGGCTGATGTCTGTAAGGTGACAGTGTTACTGTGACAAGGCAGATTGTCATGTGGGCACAGCATGCCTAGATACACAATTAAATGCCTCGGTACTAAGCTTGTGGGTCATAGCGAGATGTACAACAGCCTAGGTGATTTATTGCTCCTTTCTCCTGACCCCATCTCTGGCATTGCAAGGTTGATGCTTTCAGGAGGATGGTAGGGAAGCAGTGACTCAGTAGTGTAGTGCTTTCTTTTCCCTGCTAAGCTGAATCCTGTGAGTTTTTAAACATTTGCTTCCCACTGCCTGGTAGGATCCTGTTGCCTGCAACATACAATCAACTCTCCCTCTTGTTCCCCTGACTGACAGCTACAAGTGATATTAAAACTTGAGTTCAGAAGCCAGAATTTAGTCATTAACCCCACTGCTGCTGTTTAACTCTGTCACTGGGTGAGGATCCAATTCAAAATCATGACATTTGGCCATCTCTTTTCTGCCAAAAATCATACCATAAGTTACCTAAAACATGTTCTCCCTTGCATGCAAAACTAGACTAGAGCATAAAATCCAGCGTAAGAGAGGTCTGTATCTGCTAGTTTAGTTCAACACTTTCGGTTCGTTTAGTACGAGCACCCCCAAGCTCAACTTCATTTGTCACCTCTATACTGAAGTAGCCTCTGTCCACGTAGTCTCCCAGGAAGAGGTAGCGGGTGTTATTGGGTGATCCTCCAACTTCAAACAACTTCATCAGGTCAAAAAACTGCCCATGAATGTCACCGCACACTAGGGGAGGAAGAACAGCACGAAAGAGGGACAGAATTACATGCCAAGAAAAGAAAGGTCATGACAGCAACAAGGAGCATAGCATGGCTGTGCTCTGACCCAAGCCACCCCTGCTTTACATCCAGCTTCTGCAAAGACGTACTCGATCTACACCAGCAAAATCCTCTCTTCTGAGAGTTCAGGCAATTTAAAAAACCTTGCTGACGGAAGGAACACAGAAAAAAACCTGCTACTTTGAGCAGCCTGTGCTTCCTAGATGGCCCTTATTTAGGACTCCAGTCACAGAAAGCTCTCTGACCTGTGATCGGAGCCTCCACTTCAATCATTGTCTTCTCATGCCTAAGGATGGCAGCCCCATCGTTGATGATCTTCAGCGCCGCATCCTCTTCCAGGCGCCCTTCCTTTACCAAGTGGCTCTTCAAGACGTCAAGCCTAGGCTTCCCATCCTCAAACACCTCCTTCAGAGTGAGCCGCTGCGTGGGAGGAAACGGGACAGCTGGAAATGGAAGTGAAGAAGTTAGCAACACGTCTCTTTTCGGGAGGAAAAAAGAATTACAGTCTTTTCAGCAGAAGGCTTTCGTTCCAAGCCTCAAGACAAGCATACACTCAGAAACATACTTTCACTGAAATTATGCTCTCAAATACCGAAAGAAGAAAAGCTATGCTGCCAGAGCAACTGAATATACCCCTCAGCATGTTTTAAAAGCCACCATATGCAGACTAAATGCCATATGCATCCGCAGAAAACATGGGCACCAAAGCTGTCTCCTAATTCGGTGGGGATAGTTGTCATCGTAATGTCGCACTAAAACAGGACTGCATGCAAATATCAGCAAAAGCAGGAGAAAAACACACTGGTTCCCAGGAACTAGCAATTAAGGTAGGAGGACCAATACGTAAAATTCCTGCTTCTCAGGAAACCGCACATACCTGCAAAGCAGAAGCTGCCTTTACCAGGCAATAGCCTTGCACCTCTCAGTATGGGTCACTTCAAAAAGCTTAACCCCAAACTTAGTAATTGATAAATCTTGATGGACTCCAACACTTAAGACAAGTTAAGGCCTCATCTATTTGCAACACATTCCCCGCTTTTTAACACTAGATAGAAAAACACCCTACCAAAAGCCATTACTATTATTTTCATGCTAGGCAATTGTATTATTTGTGAGAAGGTGACCTCTAGCAGAAAGGAAGCATAAAAACAAATAGGAAACAAAAACAATAGTTACAAGTGAGAACCATCTGACTTCCTCATCTACCTTCTCCTGGGCCCAGCTAATTTAAAAAAAAAAAAAATGGGGAAGAAATGACACCTGCATATTTAAAGGCTATATAGTGTCTTGATTTAAAATAAATTCCAGGAAGGAGGTCTGGGTGTTTGGGAAAAAGAGGAAAAACTGGAATTAAAATCCTGTCAGCCAGCCCCAAATGTGTGGCCCAGCTGCTGGCAGCTCCCGCACACCACAGAGCAATTTGCATCTTATCGCAGCGATGCAGCGCAGAGATCATCTCAGGTCCCGGAGTCCATTTCCTTCTCAAAACATCTCGAATAACCAGCATCTCCTCAGCCCTCTGGGTTCAGCCCTTTCAACACCGCCAGGTCACACCAGGACCAAAACAATTACAACCAAGCCCTGCTGACAGACTGATCCTGCAGTATGGAGGAGGAGATGCTGGGATGGGTTTTGCTTTGGGGTGCTACACACACAGCGGCACCCACAACCCCAAGAAAAGCCTCTTACCAGCCTCTTACCCCAGCGTGGGTACCGCAGGGAGCTGCTGCTCACCCTCCTGGCCTTAGGGACAGGGCACACCTCTGCAAAAGGTCTTGGAGGCACCGCTGTCCGTAAGACTGCAGACAGTCGGACAGACCGCCTGATCTTTGCTGGGCATCCCCCAGACTACCCCAAAATCTGGAATGCAAACAGGCCTTTTACAGCCATTTTAATGATTCCAGTGCCAGCCTGCTTCTGAGTAAGCAGTACCTCCAACACACCCCGCGTGTAACGGAACCCACTCACTAGAAAATGTACCATCGCTTCCACAGCTCCCGCTTCTGATGTGATCATGTCATGTGGTGAAAGACAGATTTGCACTTAACTGTAATCCAGCTAGAGAAGAAAAATATCTGATATGCAAATGAAGTTGATGTCCTTACCCATCACCCAGTAAAGAGATCCCATATGCCAAAATATGTTGAATTTAACAGGCAAAGCGATAGCGCTGGTCAAATAATACAGTGACTAACAGTAATGCAACCGATCTCTTTTAAATGCAAATAGAGCAGGTATTTAGCTTGGAAACCCAGGGGGCAGAGAGAAAAAGCAGAGAGGCAGCACAAGAGATTCTTTGCAGCTGAACATCAATTTTCAAATAATGTGAAATGTAGGACAGAGGAGAACAAGAGCCGATATAATGAAAGGGGAGCCAGTGCCTGCAATAAGGTGGCCCTCTTTCATCAGTCTCTTTAGAAGTTTTGCTCTGCTGGGTACTCGCTAAGTGCCCTGCGTGCCTTGAACGGTCCAGGGCACACGCAGCGCTTTCCCCACGGAGCCGCCAATTAAAGAGGTTTAAGCAAGACCCCTGCTTATACCAACACAGGCTGGACAACATTTTTTTACTGCATATATAGCTCATCTCTACAGCCAAAGGAGGAAAAAAAAAAAAAGACCCCTCTGGTTACCGATTAAAAACTTGACATTTTGCAGAATTTCGCATATATTTCCTTCCCCCACCCTGCACTCTCTGGATCTGTGTAAGGATGGCAGCGCTTGCACTGCAGAAGGAGGCAGAGGGAAGCTGCAGGTCTGACACAAATAGGTTCAGCTGGAACAAGGGAGGCCAAAAGGAGCTGGGTGGAAATGTGGGCTTGGGACTCGGAGCGAGGGGCAAGGGACGCTTTGGGACTCGCAGCCATTAAGTGACTGGAAAATGACTTGTAAGTACTTCTACAAACTGGGCAGTTGTCCTAGCATCTGCCATCTGACTCCAAAGGAAGCGAGAGTGCTTGAAGGTCAAACGATTTATAAGGAAGAGAACAGAGAAATGTGAACCGTTCAGCAACATATTCCCCATTGTCCCAGGCCTTCAAACATGGCCACCAACTCCGGAGCCACCCTAACAAAGTAAAAAGCCCACAGAAGTTGAGACGAAGAGCTTAATGGAGATGACATGCGACCACAAGAGCAGTGCTACCCCTCACACAATTCAGAAGAGATCCATGAAAAGCTCCTGGCACGGTCTGCTTTGCCTTTTCTTGGTAGCCCTAGTGAGCGGAGTTATGCAAGATAAAATATGACGCTACGCCGATGTGAGCAGCCAAGAACTTTTATGTAAGTTCCCTCGCTGGCTTTGCACGGCTCCACTCCCACAAGAAGCTGGGCACGATAAGGAACCGGCTTCTCCTCTGCTGCGCCTGTCTGCCAGCCAAGCTGCAGCCAGCATGGAGTGCAGGGAGAAAAACCTGCTTCAGAGATGCCAGGGAGACCAGCACCGACCTGGGGATGCACACGCACAGCAAAGACATCATGCTAGGCAAGGGATTACTCCACATCGCCTGTTTTCTACTTGCTATGCTTCCTGCTAGCCCACTCCCAAAAAAGGCTTCTCAATTCCCCGAGCCGGTTGCGCAGCGCTGGAGCAGACACTTGTGCCGCGGTGCACCCAGAGCTGTCAAGCATTTCAAAAGCTTTGTGGGGGCTGCGTGAAAAAATCCTGCACGCACCAGAGAGTCACGAGAAGCATGCACTGGAGGCCGAGTGCTGGGAAAACCAAAACCCAGCGATGCCCATTTCCCCCATGCAGCAAGGGATGAGGACGAGTACTTAAGTAATTAGTGCTGTCAAAGCAAGTAATCCTGTTAGCCAGCATAACTTGTATAAGGGCTTTAGTCAACTTGGTGCAAGTGGCTATCTGATGCACAAATATCCACTTTTTTAAAGATATGAATTTTATCCTTATTAATGCTCAATTCTGTTGGAGTGACTAGCAAAGCAGGAGGGTGTGGAGGAAGGGGGCTCCTCCTGCAGCCAGCCTGGGCTCACAGACAGTGGGAGCAGCGCTGGCTCAGCCATCAGAGCAAAAGCTGACCTGAAATCTTGCACCCCCAGGGCACTGAGAAAGGCGGAAGAGTCTTGCCCACTTCCTGCTCCTATCTGCAAAATGGGGAAATAACTCCTTATCTCACAAAAAAACGCCTGGCTAGTCCCAGAGTGCCCAAGCAGTGAAAAGATACAGCGTGCTAAGCTTACCCTCAGAGCCAGCTCCTCCCGTGCACTGCCCACAGACTTCAACGAAAACAACGGATAAAACATTCACAACATTGGAGCAGCAATCGCTGTGATCTTCCTGCCATCTTCCCTTTGTACACAAAACCACGTGTTGCACCCAGTCTAGTTTAAATAGTGAAATCTTTAGGTCTGGGACTTATAATTTTGCAGGGGCATCAAAACACACTCTGTAGATTGCTCCTGAGAAAAGTCAATTCCCACTCTACCAACAGGACATAGGCAGCACGCCAAAACACAAACAAAAGGACACAAATGCAAGTGAACTTTTGAGGTGTAAAATGGATTAAAAGGTCAGCTGTGCTCAAGGGGCTTCAGTAAAATGAAGAGGATAAGGATATCTTTGCTAGACTACAGTGCAAGACTCCATTTGCTGCGAAATTAATACAGATTTTATTTGCCAGACCAGTAGCAAGTGGGTATTTGCAGCACTCCAAGAGGATGTGTATAGTTAAGGATGGGATAATTCAACAATAAGCTGCTTCTCAACCACCAACTCTACAAAACTAGAGCATCACAGCCCATTCATTTGCCCCTCAGTGCAAAAAGACTATATTCTTCCAGGAGAAAAGCATGTGTTGCATTTCTACATCCGTACTTAAGCTATGCCCCTATTAAGCTTCATCACGGCTCTTCTAGCACAGATTGGGTTGGACCACATAATCTATCATGCATCTTCATAAGAGAGTGGTTGAAACAAAGCAAAGATCCTCTCCTCCCAGGACTGGAGGCAGTAGCAGCAGACAGAGCAGGGCTGACTGATCCACACCTCCAGAAAGAGCCAGTACCATGGAAAAGAAAACAAAGTGATCCTCAAATTATTGTTTATATATCTGAAAGTCCCTTGGATTGGTACAAAGCAACAAAGTAAGATTTGTTACTGAAAAGGGAGCAAGTACTATTTGCCTGAAGTTGCAGCTACAGCAAAACTCAGTTTTTTCCCTAAATGTTTGGGTCTCTAAGGGAAAGAGGTGTCCTCTCACACTGGGACGTGTGGGACTTCAAGTCCAAAAAATCACCCAGGATTAAACACGCTCGATAACAAACTTGAGATTTCTCTGCAACTTCCAACACTCATCTGGGAATGAATCTGAAGGGCAGTGAATGCAATAGCCCCCTTCCCTGCTTGCTCCTCATCAAATGAATGATGTTACAGATAGATCAACAGATGGTTACAGATGCACTTTGGGGAGGAAAAAGTACATTTTGGGCAATTTGAAGCAGCCAGTACAGCTCAGACAAAACTAAGCACAAGTAAAAGCTGTCTTTTCTTATGCTGAGACACACGACGTAAGGTACTAACAGCTTCCAATTACTGCACCCTCTCCACCTGTGCTGGAAGGCATCTGAAATATTTGACTGACATTCAGCTAAGCGTTTGACGACTGGGGATGACAGATGTCCATCTGCCACAATGGAGATCTGGCCGCCACTGAAGCTGGACCCGGCTGTCAAAGGTAGAAACATTCACAGGCAAAAGTCTGTATGGGAGCCATCTGTACCCCCTTTGAAAGGCAAAGAGAAAGCTGCCTCCTGTGCTGAGCTGTGCATAGCAAGAGCAGCAGGTCAGGGTTTTTTTTCCCAATTTCCAAATAGCCAAATGTTATTTTTATCAGACATTTCTATTCCCATTCACACCTAACCTACATTCATCTATTCAAAGTTGAGTCCAGGGCTCAAACAGAGCCAGGCAACGACCTGGAGAAGTTCAGCAACGAAAGGCAACAGCAATGCCATTTTGTGCTTGCAGAAAGCCTAAGTTTCAGGATCGTGCAGAGCTTTCACAGTCATTAACGGGGAACTAAACCTTGAAGGCAAGTGATGCATGCCATCGTTACCTACAGCAACGCTCTAGCCAACCTGCTTCAGTGCTTCCCTATTAGGGAGTCCAGGCCAAAAGCAAGGATGGGTTGAAGCTCCGCAGCTAGAGTAAGCTTGTCAAATTCAAACTTGCTGTTAGTCCTAATATTTATTAGCAGCTACCCAGTTTTCCATGGAATAATCTTTATTTTCTTGAAATTATGAACAATACAAATTTCTGGTCATAAAATGCTGAGATGTCTTTGCTTTAAGAATCCCTATGCTGGTTTGCATGACATTTCCTCTCCCCTGGGGAGCCTCAGGGCAAGTTTACATGAGAGTCTGCAAAAACAGATGTATGCTTGATACCAATTTTTCAAAGCCTGGACCAAACCCTGACAAATACTCTGTGTCATTTTTCAGTCTAAAGCAGTGCTGGCACAGGCACCCTGACCCTGCTATGTCAGAGAACTACTGCTCTCTCCAGCTACAGAAGCTATGTGGAAACAAAGTGATCACGAAGTAGAGCAATATCTAGCCTCCTTACCACCTGAGAAAATAAGTAACTTCTCCCCTTGCCACTGGATTGTGCTAACATAAATAACATTAATATCTCGGAAGAGTCACTAAGTAAAGCAAAAACCTTCCTTGCATAAATGCAGCAAGAGCCAGAAACTATTACTATTGCCATTTCTGTCTGCCCTCCTCCAAACTTTTGCATGTTCTTTCTAATCTTCTGAGAGCAACAATTTTCCTTTCTTGCTATAAGTAAGAAACCCCAGATTTCAGAAGCTCCAAAGACTCACAAAAGAAAAAAAAAAAAAAAAAAAAAAGTTGTTCCTCACCCCTGGAAGAGCTGCAGGAGGACCCAGCCCTGCACACAGCTCCTGAGCTGAGCATCAACCAAAACCATCACACACCCCATCCCCATTAACAGAGTATCTGGCACACAAGACTTTGGTATCTTTCTCATCCATTTTGCCAGTCTAAATTCCTACTGAATGGCAGCATCTTCAAACATAGAGGAGCATTAAATGCAGTTCCAGCTTTATACAAAACTAGTCAGAGCTGTGCTGCTGGAGCTGAAGCTGGCCTCCCAGTGTGCAACTGGTTCAGAGAGCTTGCTCTGATCCTTACCTTGAGCCAGATTCCTTTTTGTAGGACAACTAGAATATGAACTCACAATAACCCTAAAAATATCTATATTGTACATCAAATTCTATCAAGCTGAATGATTTCTTTGAAGGGGGAGAGACACAGCCATCACAATACTAGAGTCAAGCAAAATGGAGACAGACTGGTCAACTGAACTGTTGCCATCAGCAAATCTGTCTTTACCTTACCAGCTGCCTTTCACTCATTCAAGGAGTAACACCCAAATTTTGAGGCCATGTTGACTTTCGGTTACTAGAATCTGGCACACGCAGTCTGTGCAGAAGCCAGGTGCATTTAATTCCAAAAAAAGCAAGTGACAGTCCTGTGCATCAAAATGCAAATACAAACATAAAGTGTGCCAAACGAGCATAACCCAGGCCACGCTTAAAGCTCCCACAGACCAGCAGAAATACAAAGTGCAAAGCCAAGAGGCTAGAAAACCATAAAAGCTACCTAAATCAAAAGTCCATCTGTGCATTGTGGAAGCCACACAGCTTCTGAAACTTTATAGCTACCTGAACTGTGCTCATGGACTCCTAAAAACTTTAATCAGGATAGAAGGTAATTATCCTTAAACTGTTCTGATGGCAAAACATCTAGCACGGACAGTAAACAGTGTTATCAGACTAGGAAAAAAAAAAAAAAAAAGGTGTCTTTGCCAAAGTAAACCACAGCTACTCAAGCAGGGTTCACCAACAGAGCTGTGTGCCAAGGTCTGCCATGGTAGGCAAGCCCAGAAGCAGTTACGATGTCCCCTTGCCGGGCTGCTGACCCGCGAGGTGGAGCTGGCACTCTGCTCCTTCTCCACGCTCCTCAAGGAGCCGGGTGAGATTAAAACCGGGAGTATTTAATTAGAAGAGAGGCGACTTAAAACTGTCACTGCACATCAGCCGCCCAGCTCTCAGCCAGGAGAGCTGTCCGCAAAGCTTTCCCTGCGTCAATCCGCTATTCATGCCGGGGTTCCCGCCCTGTCACCAAAAACGAAGCCGAACCTCAGCCATAGCCGAGACCCAGATCCATGCTGTGCCAAAGCACTCTGCGGCTCAGAGGCTGTCTCAAAAATGTATTCGGTGGGCATTGAACTTTCTCAGCCTCTTCAGGAGCGACGCAGACATTAAAATCGTACTTGCTTGCAAGGTCCATCAAGTTTCCAGCGACCACATTGCTATGTGTAGGTCCCTCTCTTAATGGCCAGCACTGATGCAGATTTACCTGGGATTGTCATTGAGACAATCTGTCCAGAGTGAAGTCCTCTGCTGAGGACACGGGCTCCTTACATCACTGAGTGCCAACTTGCTAGCTACTGTCAAGGAGAGCACATAAGCCCTCAATACCAGCCTGGAAAAAAAAAAAATCTCTTTTTTACCCTCAAGCTCTATAGACTTTCCAGGAGTTAAAAATACACTTATTCCTATGAAACGATGACTCAACAGCACACTGACCCACAGCAAACCTGGTGCCTTCCTCTCAATGTGTCCATCGGTGGGACAGTCTCTCAGCCTCAAGGGGGTCATGGCTAAGCTTGAGTGAAAAAGAAAAAAGAAGGAAAAGGCCGAGGTCTACAGGAAACAGCTGCAGCTACTTAAAAAAAGTGAGCTCACCAAAGGAGATGGGAGGGGATTCCTAGATGTCAGCAGGCAGGGAAATTCACCACCTGTTTCACAAGGTTAGCAAGCTGCCAGCACATCCACTAATAGATCATTAATACAAGAACAGCGGGGTCTTTGTGTCAAAGGCAAATCCCCCACCTGCTGGTGAATGTAAATCTGACCCCACCACCAGCAGCGGCAGGGGACGGGGTGCTGGCTCCCATTTTAAAGCTACTTTAAGCAGACACAATTTTGCACATTGCAAACTTTCAAGATCTTGCTCAGAACAACACTGTAGGCAGGAATCAGCTGTTCCACAGGGGAAACCTTAATAACACCCAGAAACACTCAGGCTGGAGCCCAAGCACCACAGTAGAAGCACACAGAGCCCAGCCTGCAGGCCCTGGGAGAAGGGACTGTTTCACTGCATCCAGCAAAAGGTGGTCACATCACCAATAAACAAGAATTTGAGCACTTGCAATCACCACTGCAGCAAAAAAAGACCAACTCATACACAATAGGGGTCTCAGCTTCTCTTCTCTTCCCATCTCACGCCTTAATGCTTCAACCCGAGCTGCATTCACACTGGATCAAAACAGCATTGGTTAAAACATTTCTTGCAATGCGCTTACTCCAATGTTTGACATTTATACCCACATATCACCTTATAACCACATAGACGTGCAGACGGTCTGAAGGGAACTGCGAACTAATTAAAATCTTGCCGGTGGCCATACTGGAGATCAGCCAGAGCAGCTTTCTTGCAAACCAAAGAGTAAGTAGCCCAATAAATGGGCTAAGTAAGTTCTAGCAATGCTTTTAGAGCGGCTTCACAGACCTTCATGTGCCAGGGACGAAGCTCAGTGACGGGAGCCCCCAGTTATCGCTGAACCAGCAAAACCAGCCCTCTGCGCTTCTGTCTTCCTCTGGAAAACCTTTGTGATACATATCCGAGACATCACCTTTGGGATAATAGTCTCACTGCTGTTTGAGAAGCCATTTTACCACGTTCGCTACACCTCAGCAACTGATAAAAGGGAATATTTTCTACAGCAGGCTAGGGAACCGAAGACTCTTACTGGGATCACTGTTGACACCGCTTCTCCCTGTTTTACTGAAATTTACCCCGTACTGCTTGTCTTACACAAGGGAGATCCTTGGGCACTCTCACCAGATCCGCCTTGGAGCAGGGAAAGTGCTTTAAACTCACGTCTTACAGCCACCACTATTGCAAAGGTATTCACTAAAGAGCGGGAAGCACTCAGAAGCCAGGAGACTGATGTAGACTTTTGGAGAGAGAAACCCCACAAGCCCTCTCACGGCAGCATACCCAGTCTCCCAGCTGGAGGAGGTCGCGTTACTCAACACGCTCACATCCACCTCTGCTTCTAATGGAAACACAGCGAGATCCTATTAAGGTTTCATAGCTGGAGACGCTGCAGCCAGAGACAGCAGCAAGGTTTTGCTTCGGAGGCTGCAGGTCTGAAGTCGGGGTGCAGCCCGGATAGCCTGACGTTCCTCCTCCCTGCCAGCAAAATCTTTAAAAGCTGCACTGAGATTTCTTTTTCCTACCACCTTTGAGCACCCTCTGCACACAGGAGCACCCACCCTTCATCCTCCATCTCATCTCTGGTCCATGCCATCCTAACCAGAGATGCTCTGGGTGCAGAGCTGCTCCCCATCCCTCCCTCTGCCCCTACACCAAGCTCCCTGCCCTGAAGTGTCTTCCCAGTACACTTGACCCGGCTCTTAAGTGTCATCAGCGTATGCCTCTTCAGCACCATGAGCCTGGCAGACCAGCCTCCAAGAGCCATTCAGAGCCAAGTCTTGCATTATAGGATAATGCTGATGCCTTTACATAGCCTGTTTCCTTGCTCACGCTGCTTAATGATGTCTAATTCCATTACCATCCAAGACATTAATGCACCGTACATCTAGTAAATACACCCGCCATCCCAATGCAATCTGCAGAGGAGTGCAAGGGATTGAACAGGGAACACCTGGAAAACCAGGCGAGACGGGAAGGATCCCGGACAAATATAGGTCTCCAAGGAGTATCTTTAGATTAGCAGGCGGCTCTGCCCCCACCAAGACCCCAGGATTTACCTAAATAGCTCCCTTCATCACAAGCAGCCCAGCGTTCATTGCTATTTTAAGCCAGCACCCTGCCCTACTTCCTAAGGAACAGCCTGCCTTCTCCTGCCCATGCAACCAAATGAGCACCAAAAACATTACAGCTAGAGACAAATTCTTCTCAACTCTGCCTTCTTTTATTAAATGAAAAATACTATTTCAGCACAGTACCTAGCTAATCAGGGCTCATTTGTTCTAACTGCTACAGAATGGGCCCTCCAAGCAGCTGGCACAGCCTTGAACTGGGAGAAATGGGACTAACCTTTCACAGGCTGATAGCAAGATAGCAGGGAACCAGAAAAAACATATTAAACATGGGGGGCTCCAGAGGGACATGACCTTCCCTCCTCTCCGTCCCATCTCCAGCACTGATCAGAGGAAATAAATAGACAGCCCAATCTGCTTTCCCTGATGCCTTATTGCAGTTTTCCAAACAGGTTTTAGTACCTAAGGCTAGTGTTGGGGTTTACGTTTTGCCACCAGTTGTGGCATTTCTGTTAATGAGTATGGCAGCAGAGCATCTCTGTTACAGGCTACAGGGAGACCTGGCTCTGGGAAGTTTTATACACAAAAAAATGGTACCGCTGGCTCTGTTTGGGACAAACGAGGGCTACATGAAGCATACTAGAGCTGAACAGCTTGCATTACCCTAAGATGTTTGCAGAAGTGCCACTTAGCACTGCATTCGACTTCCGATTCATTTTTGGATGAAGTGCCACATGATCTGGCAAAATCAGCACCAATTCTGCAAGACCCAGTCTCGGCGCAGCCAGAAACCTGCCCCTTTTCCTAGCACATCCCTTTTACAAATAACAAAGCATCTTTCCTGCAACAAAGACTGCCAAAATACCAGGTTCCCAAGTAATTTGGAGAGGTCCTACAGGGTTCATGCTTTAAGGGTTATCTATGCTCAGGACCTACTTGAGCTCTGTCCAGACAAGTTGCTATATTATGACACAACTTGCTTTTAAAAGATCCCACCACTGCATCTTGACCGTGATGGTATTTGCACTTTTCCTCTGGCATGCCCCAGGTCTGAGAGCATGCACCTTGGCCTTTACCTCCATTTTTAGCCATTTTCACAGCTCTTTTTTCCCCTCAAGTATTCCTTATTAGCTACAAAGTAGCAACACTAAACAAAACAAACCAATTAAAGCATTACAGAAGAAAAACATGAAACCAACAGCAATCACAGTGACGGTACTACATATTTTTTCTTTTCAACGACCGCAATTTCCCTTGTATTGAAGATTTTCCTGGGTCTTCCCTTGCTTTCCATGCAATCACAAAGCTACTTTGACTTTTTTATCGGCATGCTCCATTATAAAAATTCTCTACAGCTCCCAACCTACTGCAACTGGAGAAAGCCCAATGCTCAACCATCCAACTGCATTTCAAGAGAAGTAGTTCATATTAAAAACAAGGTAGGAAGGAATCTACACATTTTTCATAAACTGAAAGCATCTTCAGCCAACAAGATGAACCAGCACACCCTCTGAACCCTATCCACTTGGCAGCAGCGTGGGGGAAGCTCTCCAAAGCCTCTGAAGACGGCATCTATCGATCTGATGCTGGTTTTTGGCTCCCCAGAGGCACGGCTTCTGCTGAAGGCACCGGGAGCCTCACTGAACAAATCCTGTGGGATTGGACTCCACGCCTCTAGCAGCATCTCTGCCATGCTACAAAGGCACGTGTTCACTGTGTGGAGAGAAGGGGAGCAGCTCGTCGGGTGTTTTCTGTTTGAGCATGACCTCACCCAAGCTGAACACGCAGGTGGTATGAGATACTGCTGGGGTAAGCATGCTCAGATTGCCCCACCGTTCGTTCACTCCCACAAACCTTAGCTAGGTATTAAACAGATGATTTACAACACATCTGAGAGGTTCACACCATGAACCAGGCAGCTGACATGTAAGAGAGCATCACGTCAGGGGTCTTACATTCCATACACGCACTTTAAATGTCTTTCAGCTGGGGAAAAAATAAACTAGATATGCAGAAAGGTGCCTGAAAAAGCCTTATGAAAGTTCTTATCAAAGGACAGCAAAGCGCAAACTTGAAAAACCCACCTGTTTACAGGACACTTTTAGTTACACGGTCTCAGCACTGGTCCCAGCTTTACCACCACTGTACAATTCCTCAACGTCAACCCACTGATGGCAGCTCAGTCTGCCTATCTACAGAAAAGCAGAAACCTAGCAGTACTTCATAAAACATAGCACAGGCACTATTGAACAGTACGTGAATTAGGCACGTCACTAACTGCTGACAAACACACAAGGGCTGCCAAAAAGAGGGCACCAGATCCTAGCTGCTCCTCATTCACCAGCTTTCTAACAGTGCAATGCTTCAATAATACACACATACAGAAAATCGCTCTAGATTACTTGCTCTGGCTCAGCCAGGTGTCTAAATATCAATACCCTGTTTTTTAAAAGAATTTTTCACGGGTGCAACTGCAAACACCGTAAGCTGGGTTGCCTTCCACCATTCAGCCATGCTCACGTGTCTTTGGAAAGGATCCTCACAGCACACAGCTACGCTTACCACTGCTGTTGCTTCCCAGAGGACGTCGCACCTTGCAGGCGTGATTTGCTGGAAGTAGAATGAAGCAGGATCACTTCTGTGCAACAAAAAGCTCTGCAGGTTTGTTTTCACGGGGCTCAGGGCGGGAAGGCAACCACCATGCCCGAGTCCTGAGCTCGAGCATGCAACCTATGTGTGTCAGGGGCACTGCAGCAGCCCAAAGCATCGCGCCCACGTGCCTGTATTTCACAGGCTGTGGATCCATCAGCTAATTCAAGTCTATCTTTGGGCTAATGTAGATAACCAGACCTAGCTAATCACTCAGATTTCCAGCATAACCACCCCAACTGCTCTTACGAGAGTACCAAGTCTGAACATTAATGATCTCAGTTAACATCAGCCATCGGCTTGCCGCTAGAACTGGGCTACTAAAAAGCAATTCTTGACGTACCCTAAAATTAGAGATTTTAATAATGAACATGAAGCTACCTGAGTACAAGTTCAAGCACAAAACTGAGGCAAAAGGAAACACTGCGTTTCTCCTGACTAAACGTAATTATAGTTAACACTTCTACAGGGCTCTAGAGATGTAAATATATAGGTTAAACATAGTTAAAATTCTACATCCTACTTAATTGTAGGCATTTCCAATTGAACAAAATTAGCTTTTACCTTCAGGTTTAAATTATTAATAAGCGCGAACAATGTCACCACCTTTAAACAATAATCACAACCATGGAAGAAGCTATTCCTCCCCAGATTTCTAAAGACACTCGAATCAGCACCCCAAGTGTACCTGGGGGAAATCAAATCCTCTCCTTGTCAAGTTCCCACGGCTCTTGGAGCATTAGTGCATGGAGCGAGCAGGCTCCAGCCAACACCACCCCACCTGGCTACGGACTGATTACCAAAATTAGTGGGGGCTGTCCAGATGCGGAAGGGTTGTCAAGCCCCCGAGTGGCGTTGGTAACGTCGGCAGGACTGCTGATAGGGTTTCCTGGGATCTGGAAGCCCGAGCAGCAGGGACAGCATGTCGGTACGGACGACTCAGCTGAATCATAATGGCTGCATTGACATTACCTTCCCTGTACAAGGCCAACCTAAACACACGCAGCTGCCTGGGATTTAGCAGGAGATTTATGGTTCGCACCGGCCACTCGGGCTGCCTGCAGACCCACAAATCACCAAGCCGCATGCACGGCTCTGGGGAAGACCCTGGGTCCCCCAAATCCATAAGCCCTCCAGCCTTATTTTGAGCGGCACACTGAAAGCAACCCACGAAAGACACCCGCGGTCAGTGCGGAGCTAACTAAGCCCGAGGGGCCTCAAAGTGCGGGCTGCCACCCTAGTCCACTCTCCTTTCATTTGAGGCCACAGTTATTAACGTTTAAACATGTGATCGACCACATGACAGGCTAAAAAAAAAAAAAAAAAAAAAATCACTTGGACCCATCCAGAGGAGATGGTAGAGACGGCAGCGTGCATCTCTCTGGTGGGCACACCCCATACCCGTGTCTTATAACCGTTCCTGGGAAACCGCTCTTTTCATCAGCCGGCTCGGGGCAGCACTACTCCCTGCAACGATTCAAGCCATCCAGGCGAGAAGCTTTAATAACCGGGCGATTGTGTAACTTTGACAGCTGGGTGCCTCTCGGCTACAGCGGTGGGTGCTGAGCAAAAGTTTAAGCAAGCGAAGGCGTGCAGTGGATGTTCCCCAATGCGTGGGTACGATAATGGCACTAGATCAATTAGGGCAGCGAAATGCACATCATACGAGCCTCCTCCTAATCCAGGAGTTTCTCAGCTAACGTATTTCTCTCCTCGTTAACTGCTTCGGTGTCTTCTGCTCTTTCAAAAATAGTACCTACTATAACGGGTCCTGAAGAGGGGGCCAGCTGGCACCCGCCTCAGGGCATCGAAAGAGCGAACAGGGCTTTGGGGGAGGCAAGGCACAGGCAAGCAGGCAGAGAGCTGCTGGAATGAGGGCAGGGTGAGCTCTCACCCCCCACACACCCCCAGTCCTCAGGGGAAGATACAAAGCAGGGCCAGGCCGGCCCCCTCCTTCCACCCAAAGCAGGGTCTCAGCACCCCAGGCTGGGGGGCAAGGACCTCATAGGTGTGAAGGAACACAACGCCTGCCTCAGCTGCTCCCTCCGGGCTGGCACCTCTGCCCTCCAAGGCCACCCCCCCTGCCCTCCTCTGGGCACTGGGCTGTCCCCAGGACAGGGATTCCCCCCCAACAGGGCAGGGATGCCAGGCCCCCCCCTCCCTCCCCCTTGCCACCACCTGCCTCCCGCTACCCGTGTGTCCACAGCCCCATGAGGCTGGGGGTCCCCCAGCCCATCACCCCCGCAGCAGGACCCCAACCTCCCACGCACTGCACCCCCCCCATCCTTGCGCTGCACCAGCGTGAGGATCTGCACCAACGGAGAAATGAGGCAAGACTGCTCATCCTCGTACACAACGGGGGTGCCCCCCCCCAAGCCAAAAATGTGTGTGTCCCCAGACTCCTCTTAGAGCAGGTGGCGCCCCCAGACTCACTTAAAACCGAGATAACCCCCC
>JAVJGG010000050.1:16443181-16461023 GCA_035590195.1 Aviceda cuculoides | reverse complement strand
GCCCCCCCCCCCCCCCCCCAACCCCAGCAGCCCGTGGGGGTCTCCGTCTGCCGTGCTGGGTGCCAGCGGTCCAGATGGCACCGGGATCCGCTCGGTGGGGATGCCCGGCAGCATCCCCAACCGTAGCGAGGCACCGGGCAGGCGGGGATGCTGGGGTTAGGGGCACCCCGAAAAAAGGGTGGGAGGTGGGGCAAGGAGGGAGAGGAGGGCTGGGAGGAGGTGGGGTGCCTTCGGTGCCGTGCCGGCGGCTGGTACCTTCTCTCCGGGGGTGACGGAGATCCTCCAGACACAGTGCATGTGGGCAGAGTATCCGTTGGGGAACTCGGGGGAGGAGAAGTTGCCCTGGCTGTCCTGGAGCGTCTCCCCACAGGCTGCAAAGGGGGAAAAAGCAGGGCTCAGACCCCCGCCCCAAAGCCCCCAGCATTGAGATGGGCGGCACTGGGTTCAGACCAGCTCCTGCCTCCAGCCCCCCTGCACCCTTTTACCACCCAAATTCCCAGCCCCAACGACAGCTCTGCAAACCACCCCCCCCCCGCCGCAGCAACCCCCCCAAACCCCCCAAACCTCACCAGAGCAGCTGGTGATGCTCCCGGTTTCCCGGCACCCCCTCGCAAGCACCGTGCCCCCCTCCCCAGCCACCGAGCCCTGGATGCAGGAGCCATCCCGTGCCCCCCCCCCGTGCCCTGCCACGCCGCGGGGGCCCGGCTCGCCGCCCGGGCTTTGGGCAGGTTTACGCAGCCGCGGCTGGATCTGGCCCAGAACTGCCATCTGGAAGCCACATGATGCCGGGGCCACGGCACACGGCGCTTCGCTCCGGCTGTCGTGGGGCCAAGGCGGCCGCCCCCCACCTCCCGCTGGGGGGGGGGCTGCGAGATGAAAGGTGAAACGTTAAAAAAAGGCAGCCTGAAACCTGGGCTCGCTGCCTTTTTTCCCTCCTTGCTTCACAGTGGAAACAAAGGGAAGGGAAAGCTGGGCTGCAGAGGGGCTTTGGGGGGGGGGGGCTTCTTTTTGGGGGCGTTTTTATGTTCCCCTCTCCAAACTAATCACTTTTCCTGCTTGCACTCGCGGCGCCGTTCCCCCGCAGCCCCCGAACGTGGCACGGCTGGCTGCTGGGGCCCCTCACAAAGACGTCCCTCTTCCAGGCTGCTAATTAGTTGCTGGAATTAAGCGGGAGCGTGCGGGAGCCAAACTTCTTGCAGATGTTGCTGGTAAAGTCCCAGAGCACGTGCCTGCAGCCAGGGGACTCGTTCCAGTCTCCCCAGTGCCCAGGGCAATGCCACCGCTCACGGGCCGCGGTCCTCAGTGCCGTTCGAGGTGCCGACACGCGCGCCGGTCGTGCCGAGCATCCCTTGCTCTGCGCCGGCCCCGGGGAGGACGGCGATCTGCGGCGGGACCATGCCGTCCCACCCGGACGGTAACGGCCCTGCATAACGCCCAGCCCTCATCCGAAACCCTCTTGCTGTTGGGGTGGGTCGGAGGATGCTCTCGGAGGATGGTCTCCGAGGATGCTTTGCTCTCGGAGGATGCTCTGCTGCCAGAAGATGCTCTCGGGGGATGCTCTGCTCTTCAAGGATGCTCTTTGGGGGATGCTCTTTTCTCAGAGGACTGGGGGGAGAGGGCCGCTGAGGATGCCCTTGCTGGCACGGGCAGAGCCCCGTGGCTCGCCGAGGTCTTGCGTTTAGCTTCTGCTCACAACCCCCCCCGGAAAAGTGCCGTGGACGGAGGAAAGCAACTTTGCGTGGTCCTTGCGGGGGGTCCGATGGCGAGGAGGACCCCACAGAACATTTTGCCACTGGAAACAGGGGACCCAGCCAGGGCGATGCTTCCTTTGTCAAGTCTTGGGGGGGGAAGCAGAGCCGTTCCCCGGGAGATAACGGCCCCGTGCACGCTCACCCCAGGCTGATCAGCCCGGCGGCCGCTCCAGCCCCCCCCGGCAGCGACACACCGCCCCGGCCCGGGGCTCGGCAGAGCCGTCCCGGTGGCACTCACCCGGGCAGCGGTAGAGCTTGCGGGCCTGGGCGATGTCCCCTTTGCTCAGACGTGTCCGCTGGCCGATGGCGGGCCGGACCCCGTTCACGTCGTACTTGGGCAGGATGGTGTCGAGGAAGATGCCCCTGGGGCGAGAGCGGGCAGAGGCTGAGCGGTGGCTGGAAAGCAGCGGCTCCGCGGCTGCTCCCCGCTGCTGGGGGAAGGATGCTAAAAACAGCCCGGCTAATTAAAGCCTGCGGGCCGGTGAGTCAGCGGGGACGTGTCCCCGTCGGAGGTGACCGCGGGGACAGTACCATCCCTGCCCCGAAATGGGATGTCATAGGGCTTCATCCTGCCCGGCACGCCGTGGCACGGCTCCGCTGGAGACGGGAGCCTTGCACAAAGTGTATTAACCCCATGCAAAGCTGCTGATGTGCCACGGTCTCCTCTCCCAGGGCTGGGAACCCCATGCCACTGTCACCAGTGCTGCGGGGAGGACGGAGAGACGCGTGGGCGAGCCGCCCCGGCCACATACCTGGAGAAGGTGTTCCTGGCGTAGTGCATGATGCTGTCGAAATCGTACGTCTCGCCCAGCGACTCCACCTCCTCCGGCTCCATCTTCAAGAAGTTGTACTCCTGCCCTGCGGAGGCAGGCGGGATGGGGATGCCGTCAGGGGGCACCCCGGCTTTGGCAGCACCCCACAGCAGGGAGGAAGAGGAGGAAGAGGAAGAGAAGGAGGGAGGCTGGTCCCTACCTGGCTGGATGTTCTCCCGGATGATGGAGACGTGGTCGTCCCGGTCGGGGCGCGTGTGCTCGTGCCAAAACCCGATGACGTGGCCCAGCTCGTGCACCACGATGCCGAATTTGTCACAGTTTTTGCCGATGGAGATGGCCTGGGGTCCCCCTCCTCGGCGGCCCACATAGGAACAGCACCTGGGCGGGGAGGTGGGTGGCACTGGGTCAGCCCCGGCTCTCCCAGGGGATGCCCCTGCGGTGTGGGCATCCCGGTGCTTCCCTGGGTAAAGACATGAGTCAGGCTGGAAGCATCAAGCCTTGGTCCCGCTCGGTGTGGAGCATCTGGGAAGCATCCCCGCTGCCTCGGCTGGCTGGAAGCTTCAGCCATCCTGCCCACGCGGGGAGCTTGAGCCGTGCCTCCAACCTCAGCTTCGCCTGGAAACTGGGAGACCTCTGCTCCTGCCCCCAGGCTGCCCGGCACGGCACGGCATGGCACGGCTGCAGGCAGCCCCGGCATCCCGGGGCACTTCTCCCGTGGGTGCCTATCCTGCACCGGGGACGGACTCTCCCTGGCGCCCAGCGGCTCGGCTGGTCCGACTCTGCGTGCCAGACCCACGCTCAGGGTTTTTTGCCCATGCGGGGGCGCGGACCGGCACCCCCCGCCGCCGCGCACAGCCCGTTCCAGGGGAAAGCCTCCTCCTAACCACCATCTGCTTGGCTGGGGCTGTGCCCTGACGCGTGAAGACGCTGAGCTCTTCCAAACCCCTGTTTCCTTTGGCGTCAGCCCTGCTGCAAGCCCGGGCTGGTGCCGCGCCACCGACCTCAGCCCCCGGCCCCCGGCGGCCAGTGTCACCGGTCGGTGGCTCCGAGACCTCCTGTGCCCCCACCACCCGCAGGGACCAGACCCCGGGGACGGGTCCCCTTTGCACCCCAGCCCTCCCCGAAACCGAGCGGGTCTGGGCCAGCCATTTAGCACCACGCACGCACCGACGTGGGCCTGTTGGTGCCGAGGCGCGTCAGCCGAGCATCCTAATAGCCACCACGCTCCCTCCTTGCAGCGTGAGAGCCATGGGGCAGGGTGGTCCCGGTACATGCCCGGGACTCCCCCCCCCCCCCGCCACTCCACGTACCCGCAAGGGCGGTAGGTGAAGACGATGTAGCTGTCCTCATCGTTGCGCTCCAGGAAGGTGACGCAGGTGTGCTTCTCCCAGTGCCGCATCGCCTGCCGGAAGATGGCTCGCTGGCTGCCTGCGGGAGGGGGCGGCGGGGGCCGTCAGCCCGGCGTGGGGAAACTGAGGCACGCCGGGGACGGAGCATCCGCCCCCGGCTCGCCTGCACTCACCGCTGAAGTTGCCGCTGATCACGTAGGGGATGACCCCGTCCGGCCACACTCTCTCCGGCCGGGATGTGGCGGCACGGCGGTTCCGTGCCCGCTGCCGGCCCCGGCGGCGCGGTTGGTGGCTCGGCCGTGGGCCGGCGTTGGTGGAGTTGCTGCCTGCGGGGAGCAGGGGGGGGTGAACGCGGGCAGCCCCCCCGGGGTCAGAGGCGGCCGGGAGGGCTGGGACCACGGTGGTACCTGAGGAGTTGGTGGGCAGGCGTGTGATGGTGTGGCGTGCCAGGTCCACCACCCGGTCCACCTGGAAGAGCTGCAGGTCTTCCTCATCCAGAGCGATGTCTCCCAGGAAGGCAGCTGCGGGGGGGGGGGAGGAGGTGTGAGCCCCCCATGCCGCTCCCGCGAGACCCCCAACCCCGGCGGGGCGGGGGTCCCCGCTCCCAGCCTCTCCCCAGCCCCGCCACACCCAGCATGCCCCTGAAGACGAAGGCAAGCCCTTCCTCCTCCTCCTCCTCCTCCTCCTCCTCCCCCTTTCCTTCAACCGGGGGCTGGGAAGGAAAGCGAGCGTGGTGCTGGCCGGGCTCCCCCCGCTCCCCAACCCGCCACCGTGACGGCTCTCCCAGCAGCCAGAGCCAGCCCCGCGCTGACATCTGGTTCGCATAAAGCCCGGTCCATCACTTTTTAGGGTTTCTGTTATTATTTGTGTTGCAAAACCGCTTTTTCTGTTTCACTTTGCAAAACCCAAGGCCGAGCTTGCCACCCCCTTCCTGCCCGGCTCCTGTCCCGTCCCCCCCAGCCCGATTCCAGCTCCGACAGCCCTGAGATGCTCCAGTGACCTCTTGAGTCATCTGCCACCACGAAGCAAAGCCATATGGCCCGGGAAGCTCCCGCTGCGCCCAGCACCCGCAGGAACGGAGCTGGCCGAGGAGCGTCCGTCTGTCCGTCCATCTGCCAGGGCCAGGAGCCCCTCCAGCACCGCTCTGCCACGGCTGCGGCGGTGCAGAGATGCTTTGACATTCCAGGGCTGGAGGACACAACCCCGCGCAGCCCTTCCTCCTCCTCCTCCTCTTCCTCCTGCCCCGCTCCCTGGCCTCCCGCCCGCCACGGCTTCGCCATGAGTCAACGCTGCAGGACGCGGCTCCCGGCGTCGGCGTTTGGCCGGAGCCGAGCCCCGGGAGACCCGGCTTTTGCGGAAACGCGGCGGCCTGAGCACGAGGGCTGGCTGAGGTCATGCCGTGCCGCTGCGCCAGCACCGGCACGGAGGCTCTGGATGTGGCCGGCGTGGGGTGGAGCTGGGTTTCTCGCCGGGTTTGTGGGCACCTGGGGTGGGTGGGTGGTCCTGGGCACCCCCTGCCCTCGCCAGCCCCTAGGGAAGGGCAGGGAACCGGCAGCGGTGGGCAGCGGGGTGGCTGGACCAGCTTAGGGGCTGATGGGGAGTGGCGCCAAGTTCGCGCTCCGAGCGATTAGCAAGTGGATCCCCAAAGAGCCACTAATTACGAAAGCGAGGCGGGACATCTAGGATAAGGCTGACAGGTCCAAAACAACCGGCACGGGGCGAGAGGGACAGCCCGGGCACCCTAGCTCAACCGGATCCCCTGGCTTTGCGCGGCACCGAGCCCAAACCCCGCTCCGGCGGCGGCGTGGAGCATTTTGGGGTGAAGGAGCCATGTTTTTAGGGCTGTCCCCGGCACCATCCAGCCGGTGGGCCCATCCCAGCAGAGGAAGCCCCGGGGTGGAGAGCAGACCTGCGGCAGAGCCAAGGGAAGAGCAAACAAGCCGGGGCCGGCACCTCCCCTGGCACCAACCTGCCGCTGGCACGGCCAGGCTGCAATTTGAGGGCAGAGCAGAGGCAGGAGCCGGCCCCGGCCTCCCCGCACCCTCCCCGGGGCCGGGAGAGACGTGTCCGAACGGGCAGCGCGGGGGAGGACCAGGGCCTGGGAGAAGGACGAGCATCCCGTGCCAAGAGCTGCATGGAAAGACAAGGGAAAGTAAGCTCGCTTACAGCCGAGCAAGCGCCGGCGGAGCCAAGTGATATAGAAACCATATGTGAGGGATTTGGGATACGTGAGAGAACCGGGCAGGCGAGCGCGGGGACGTGGGGCTGGTTTCCCAGGCGGTGCGAGGCAGCTCGACTTCCCCCAAAATCCCCAGCCCGGGCTGGGGGGAAGGCGGCTTGCTGCTCCCGGAGGGGACATCGGAGCCGCGGGGCGGAGATGAGGGGGTGTCCCGGCAGCGATCCCTGTAAGGATACGTTGGGGACAAGCCCAAAGCGTTGGATTGAGAAACTTCCACGTTGGTTTGGGCTCTGGTGGCGTTCTCCTCCCATTCGATCCCTGCGCACCCTGGCCCCGGCGACACGTGGGCTGGTTTGGGGGTGGGGGGGTCTTTGCTCACCAAAATCCCCCAGATGCTGTTAACCTCCCCGAGGGGCTTCGTCGGAGACGCTGCCACGCTGCTGCCACTTGTCCCTTCCCGATGCCAAGCGAGCACCCACCCTCCAAGGTGGAAGGGACCCCACGCGAGCGCAAGGGACCCTCTGCAAGCAGAAGGGACCCCCTGAAAGCAAAGGGGACCCCGTACAAATGGGGGGCTCACGGGGTGAAGCTGCCAGGGGCAGGAGAAGTCCCAGCCCACTGCCGCAGGCAGCGAGGAGCTGCCGAGGCTGGGGAGAGCACAGCTCAGAGGAGGGGGGAACTCGGGGGGGAGCAGGGAGATGCCAGCCCGGCTTCGTGCTCCCTGGGGAGCAGACGGCACCCACCGAGCCGTCTCACCTCTCAGCACCCATGCCCAGCAACCTGCACCCCCAGCCTGCCGGGGCACGATGCCACTCGGGTGCCCGAGAAAGCCCAGGCTATGGGGCACAGCTCCCCAGCCATCCCTGGGGGGGGACCCGGTGCTCCCGAGCCATTCCCAGCCCGTGGGCTGGCCGTGGGGGCACTGGGGGCAAGGTCCGAGCCGCAGAGGTGCCAGCGGGCAGGATGAGGTGCCAGCGGGGCACCAGTTTCAAGGGCTGGCACTGGCCACGGGGTCATGGTGGCCCCATCCTCGTCCCCATCGGCCAGAGAGGAATGGGGATGGGAGTGGGGAAGGGAAGAGGGGGAGCACCTGGGCTCTGGCCGTGCGCATCCCTCCCACCACCCAGAAAACAACCAGCTGTTTGGGACCCACTGGCGAGGCTCCCACCGAGCTCTTCCTCACCCCGAAGCCAGGAGATAACTCAGCCCTCCGCTGTTGTTTGACTTTTTGTGCTATGTATTTTCTTTCGGGTTCTTGGAACGGTGACGTAACCCCCGGGGCTGAAGCTTTAGACAAACAAGGTTTTTCATTTGGAACCGGGGCCAACCCCTGCAGCACCCCGTCCCGATGCTACAGGCATCTCCTGCCCGTGCACGGCTCGGTGGCTGTCCCTGCACCGTCCCTCTGTCCTCCCTGCCGCGGCACGCCAGGGATGGAGGAGCTGCTCAGCATCCTTTATACTCCTGGGCAAGGCAAGGAGTGGAGAGGGGTACCCGTGGGCCTGACCTCTCCGGCATCACCAGGATGTTGGGATGAGCCTGACCTCGGATTCCACCAAGGCTGGGAACCGTGTCGCAGGAAAAAAAAAAAAAAAAAGTAACCCACGGGAAGAGGCCGGGGCGCGAACACGATGTTCTGGTGAGCAGGCAAAAGCAAACAGAGCGGCGGGGAAGCCTTGGCAGGGGAGGGCGGCAGATAAACAGGACGGGATCATGTTCCAGGTCAGTCTGGGGCAAACGAGCCTCCGTCCGCGGCGCCGGACGGGAAGGACCCTCGTCCCTGCACGGCTTTCACCGGCCCTCGAAGCGGCACAGGGCAGGACGGGCTCCCGTGGCTCCGTCAGGATGGGCAGCATCCCCTGCCCGGGAGTAAAAGCTCAGGCCAGCCTTCTCTCGCTGGTTTAGCAGCTCCGGCCCAGCCACTGCGAGTCCTCGTGCGATGCCGAGCCACGAGCATCGCTCCCGGTGCGAAGCGGGGAGCAGAGGGAAGGGTTCGGAGCGTGAGGGAAGGCAGGGAGTGAGCCGCTCTGCCCCGGCCAGGGACGGAGGCATCGCCGGGGTGGGATGGAGGAAAGCGGTTTAATAGGTGCATCCCGGCCTCGGCCGAGCTGCCGGATCGTAAAGCCGTGGAGTCGCCGGGGCAGCATCCCACTGGCTCGGCAGAGCCGTTAAATATGTGAGGAATGCTCCTCGCGCCTCCCCCTCGCCCCCGCACGCCAGCCCAGCTGCGCCCGCTGCGAGCTCCGCTCCCGGCAAAACATGCCGAGGCCACGGCGAGAGGAGCGGGCACCCCGCTTGGCCGGGCCTGGGGGGTCCCCCCAAACTTCGGGGGTCTGCCTTGCCCGGAGAACCCTGGGGCGGAGGCGTGGGTGTAAGGGCGGAGGGATGCGGAGCATCCCAGGGGCTGTCGGGGTGGGGGGAGAAGCCCCCCGTGGCTGCTGCCTCCTGCCGAGGTCCCCGTCGGGTGCCAGCTCTCCCCCCGCTCCCCGCAGCCTGCCAGCGGCCGGTGGCCCCGCAGAGACCCCGAGGACAGCGGGGACAGGACGGAGGGACGCAGCAGAGGTGAGCCAGGCCCTCTCCTCTCCCCCGGCGGCAGCGCAGCCCCTCTCCCGGTGCCCCTCGCCGGCAGCCGGAGAGAGGGAGCAGCCAGCCCGTAAATGCCGGGGCGAGGAATATTTGCTTTCCCAGAGCACCTTCCGACGAGCGCAAGCAGGCACAAAGCGGGGATTCAAGCCTCAGCGGCCAGGCTGGGAGCCAGGCCAGATCGTGGCCCCTCCGCAAGCAGTGGGGAAACTGAGGCACGGCGGGACGGAGCAGGTCAACACCAAGGGGCAACCCCCCGAAGAGCCCGTCCTGGCACACAGCCGCTCTGCTATCGGTCACCGTCCCCGCAGGCAGCCTGCAGGCAGCTGGGACCCCCTGCCTGCTGTTTCCTTGCCGGAGCACATTTGTCCCAGTCGGTCCCTTTCTGAGACCGGGGGCTGTAGCAGCACCGGGCACCCTCCTGCCAGCAGCCCTGCCCTCCTTTCCCCAGGTCCAGAAAGCAGCATCCAGGCAGCCGGGGAAGGCAGAGATGCTAAAGAACAGTGTCCAAGGCGGAGGGATGATCCCTCTCCCCAGTTCTTCTCCTGTCTCCTCTGTGCATCCCTCTCCGGTGCGAGGCACATCTCGCCCGGAGGCAGCACCCGTCTCTGCCACCGCTTCCCCGGGCGTCCATGGCCAATTCACCTCCCCAGGCCTGGGCATTGGGGTGCAGGCTCTGAGCCCTTTCCCTCCTCCATGCCGGGCGATGCTGCAGCATAGCGTGGAATAAGCACCGTGAAGCCTGGCCTCTAATAAACATGGCCTGCAGCAGCAAACATCTTCCAGCTAATGAATGTCCGGGGGCAGGTCAGGAGCAGGAGGGATGGTTTGATCACTCCGGGGGAGGATTTTCCTTCTGCTTCTCTTCCGTGACAGCAAACGGAGGAGAAAGCCTCCTCCGGGGCTCGGCATGGAGAATGCCAAACCTAAGGCATGTCCGAGCCCCTGGGAAGAAGCGGGGGAGAGTGCTGCAGAGCCGTGTGTGGGGAACGGGCTCTCCCTGCCTCCTCTCTGCAAAGCCAGGTCACCGAGGAAAACACAGCCTGGGCCAGCGGCATCGGTCACTTGTGAAAGGGAGAGCTGCTGGAAAGGAAAATATTTGCAAATTGCTCTGCCAAGGGGATGGGGGGGGTGTGTGTGTGTTGTTGCATTCCCTTGCGAGGAGGGGAGCCCAGCGGCAGCAGGGTGCGAGTGGGGACCGGAGCCCGTCGGGGATGGGAACGCGCCCCGACACCCGGCTCAGCACGTGTGGGGGTGACCCCGGCTCTCACGGCTCGGGGCGGCCGCCCCGGCAGGACTGGCCCCTGGTAGCGGCACCGTGCCCGTCCCTGCCAAGGGGCACCGGCTCCCAGGGGCTCCCAGACCTCTGTGCATCTGCCCCAGGGCTCTGGCTGCAAACATCTACCCCCCCCCCCCCGTGCTTTTATTGCTCAACCCTGTCCCCACCAGCCCTCCCCATGGCACCGATTAATTCCTTCCAAAGTTTGCTTGCAGCTCCCTGGCCGGGCTGCTTAAACTCTCCTGCAGCTCGAGAGAAAGGGGGATTTTCTCATTGCCTTTTGCATGTGTATGGAGGGGGGTTTGCCATGCAAAGCCCCCCCTGGGGTAGATGGGACGGTGGTGACCGACAACACTCCTGCAGCCCTCGGCCAGGTTATAAGCGGGACAGCCGCTCTCCACAGCTCGGTGGGATGGCAGCGGGATGCTGTTTTCTCTCCCCGCCACGATGCCGGAGACCTCCGTGAAGCCTCGGCAAAGCCATGGGCAACCAGGAGGACACGTTCTCACCCAGAAAACACCCTCCGCGGCACAGCCAAGATGACAAATTTGGGGAAAACCACCCATGAGCCATCCTCCCTCCTTTCCCCGTATCCCTTCTGGCTGCTTTGTTCTCCCCGAGTCCGGCCACGGCTCCCCAAGGCCGCCCCATCCCGCCGGCCATGTGTTTCCCAGCCCCGGCACGGTGGCGGATAAAGCCTCAGGAAACACCATCTCCCCCCTCGCCACGACCCGCCGGCGTGAATCAGCAGCCGGAGTGTTTCCCAGGAGCCGGGAAGGGAGGGCAGCGAGGGCGGGTGGGCGAGCGAGCCCCTCGGCCTCGCCATCGCACACCCGGCCCCCGCCGGAGCACGCCGCCGCGCCGAACGGGTGATTACACAAAGATAAAGCAGATCCCGGGATCGGCCTGAGATTTCCCAGGTCTCTGTGCCATCCTGAGCCCCGAACCGCCGGCCTCCCGCCGGCCCCAGGCTGTTGACGATGTAGTGCGAGAGGCGGGAGCTCTCGGACACCGAGAGCACGAAGTCGGCGGGGATGGTGCCCGAGTCGCGCACCAGGAAGGTCCCGTGGCGCTGCCCCTGCAGCAGCGACACCGCCTCGGCCCGGCTCAGCCGCCCCCAGTACCAGCTCGCCCGGTCCTCGGAGGCGAACTGCCCGGCCATGGGGGCCGCCCGCCCGCAGGCCGCACTCGCTTCCCCCCCCCACCGCGGGCCGCCGCCGCCCGCGGTGCCCCGCTCCGCGCCCAGCCCTACCACCCAAACTGGCGGCCCCTGCCCTGACCTCACCTACCGGATGTGACCGCACGCGGGAGACGCGGGGAAGACTGTGACGTCATCTCTCCACGCGGACCGATAGGCGGGAGGGTGGGGGTGGGGTGTGTGTTGGTTGGCGCGCTGCGCATGCGCTGTGAGGGGGTGCGCGCGCAGCGCGGGCTCAAGGGGGAGGCGGGAACGCGGCGCTGAGGGGAGCGGTGGAGTTCTGGGGCGTTTTATTTTGCTGTGTAGGTACCGTCGACGACTGCCCGCGGCCGGGATGGTCTGTTCTGGGTATCTGGGAGCAGTAGTGACCGCCTCCAGGGCAGGTCCCTCCTCACGCCTTGCCGGTGCTCTCGTATCGGCTTCTCTGTCACGGGCCGGCGGGAGGAGGGTCCTGGGGTGCCGGTGTAGGTCGTGCCTTGCCCCAGGAGGGCGGCCCGGACTTGTCTCTGCAGTTGGTACATCTCGTTAGGAGGGCTGCAGCGTAGCTCCCGAGTGTCCCCCGATGGCTTCCCAGCTTCTGCAGCTCGCTGTGGTAGCTTGTGTGAAGCCAGGCTTGCCTGCATGTTAGGGTGCAGCTCACTCAGCTTTTTCCTCCAGAGCTGTACCAGCAGTTCCTGCCCTCGTTTTCCATGCCAGCTGCACATTCCCACCCCATGGTTGTGCCAGTACAGCTGTTTTCATGGGACTACAGGCTGAATTGGGCCAATGAGCTGTTCTGGGTTAAAAATAGCCCTGCAAAAGAAAAAGTTTATGCATGGCAGTTCTCCGACTGTGTTACTGTGGGGTTCTGCAAACAGGGAAGAGCTTAAGTTCCACTGGTGCCACAGAGGAATGCATGTGTATGTGTGAGCACAAATCAAGAGTGATGTCTGTAACAATAGAGCAATATTTACCACTTTTAGATTGTTCTCCAAGATCTCTTAAGTTCTGGAGTAATGTATGGAGCCTGGATAAATATGTATTGAATTCTATTCCATCTCTGCTCAATTCTGTGAGCTTTTTCCAGAAAGGAATGTGCTTTTTTAACTGTGGTCCCCATGTGGCAGCACTTGCATAAACATAATGTTAGACCACAGCTGGTCTGTGTCTGTGTTCCTGCTTGGCTGACAGCATCTCTGCTTTATTGCAGGGCACTTTGGAGCCCTGTAACTGTCTCATGGATGGGACTTCAGCATTGTGTCAGGTAACCAGGGATGCATTAACCTTCACAGTATCCCAGTATGAGAAAATATTCTGTCTTATAGGTGGGAGCCTATGGTTCACCAAATATGTAAGAAAACACCAGGTGCTTGATTTCAGCTTATCTGATGGTTTGGTTTAACAAATGAACATCCTTCCTCTGCTGATCCTTTTCTCTCTCCAGATGGACTGTAGGTAGGAGCCAGTCGTAATCTATTTAGAAGCTAGAGTCCCAGTTTCCCTGGTGATGTATGGAGTTTGCTAGCCAGTTGCAGAAATAGCACACCTCCATGCCTAGGTTTTTCCCAGATTTGAAAAGCTGCTGAGAGCCCGGGACAGTAGGAGAGTTAAATCACAGCAGCAAGAAGTCCATTCTGTTCAGTCATTCACAGACTTCAGACAAACAACCCACGACTTTCTTACCATGGCAAAATTCATTTTTCTGACTCCTGCCAGACCACTGTAAAAAAGTCTCCTTTTGACTGAGGGCCCACAGACTGCTTTTTTTCCCCTCCCTTCCCAGTCCCCACCCTTGTACCCCATCTCCCTCTGTTTTCGGCTGAACCGGTGGTGGAGGTTTTCATCAGGTTTGGTTTTCTCTGCTGCAGGCAGTGGGGAATCTTGTTGCAAGAGTTCCCTCTGGTGGTCAGGGGTGGGGAAATGAATAATACTTCTGTTGTAAGAGGCTCCTTTTGATACTTTTATGCTGGAATGATTTCTTGTTCAGTCACTCTCTGGCTTTCGTTATTTGTAACAGCCTTTTCTTACTTAGGGCTTCTGCTGATAATAACTGGTAACCTTTTCCAAATTCCTTTTTCCTCCCATATTTAACCCCAGCACTCCTCAGTAGTTTACTGCCCTTGATCCATCTTTTCTGCACAAAGGTTACAATAAAGGTGGAGCCCTTCTGCCCAAACCTGCTTTCTACACTGGTCTTTCACAGGCAGAGGGATTGCAGCCCGAGAAGAATGTGAAAGGAAAACAAAACTCTTGGCCACAGTCTCAGAAGAATAAAACTAAATCAGCTTGTAATTCTGAAGAATTCACTGTTAATGAGATTCTGAAAGAAGGTGTAAAATACTGAGAGAATATTCCACTTACCTACCTGGCAGTAAAAGCCCCAGTGGCACCCAGGCCTGGTTTTCCTCTCTCACAGCCTGGTCTTCCTCTCGTGATTTTATTGTCCCCACCAGTTAGCCTAGAGATTATTTTTGCCTAAGGAGCTCTAAAACTTTGGCAACTGATCTAAAGCCCCAGTTAATCAGTAGAAGGTTTCTTGCTGAGTTCAATGAGCGTGTCTTGAAATTGTGCCAAGCGGAGAGTGCTGTAGTATAGCGATGTTCTGTCCTAGGTGACATTCAAGGATGTTAAAACAAAATAAGGAAACATCTGGGTTAACTGAAGACTTCGTCTGCTAATGACAGCAGCGCAAGGCAACCTGGTGTCACACAATCCTGCCCTAACCGTTACTTTGAAGGGTTAGGCTTTATAAATCTGCTCGAGATGGGAAACATCAATACCATGTCCTACTTATAAAATTAAAACTAAAGGAGTGAAAGGTGCATCTTTTGTTTTCTTTTCCCTGTGGCCTCAAGAAATGGCGTTTCTGCCACAGAAATATGTTTCCTCTTGCAATTGTTTTGGAATCTGCTCCTCGCAGGAGGTGTCTATGTCCTGTTTACTACTGATGTTCATGTTATGCGTGTGTGGCCTCTGCCATAACCGTTCCCACCTGGCTTGGAAGCGTCACCTGTGTCAGAGGTTCCTGCCAGGTGCTGGCTATGTGATGTCAGCACCAAATATAGGACTTTTGGTGAATGCAGGTGACATTAGCTAATTGTGTAGAGCTCTGCACAGAGACTGTTAAAAATAAATAAGCTTGGAGTGTGTGATGGGTAGCACGAAGATCTATTAGTCCTACTGGATTATGTGTAAGGAAAGGAGCCTTTATGTTGCCAGCTGCAAAATTTTTTCATGATAGAGTGAAAATTTGCTACTGAATTTTGCTGGGAAGTCCCGTCAATTCGGAGGGAAGGTGACACATTGCAGAGGATGGGCTGGAGGGTTTTGGTTTGAAAAATGTGCAGAGCTGAGGAACAGAGCAGCCTGAGCAGGGTGGAAGGGTCCTGCAGCTGGAGAAATATTAGGAATTCTTAATGAAATTGGCTGGGTGTGACAGAAAGGGGGGTTGATAATTCACGGTGACGCTGATGAGGGGTGGCTGTGGAGCCTGTCAGTTGTGGTGTTATGCCAGGGATGGGGAAATAACGATGCCGAGGCAGGAGCAAGCCCTCAGCTAGAACATGGTCCTGGTCCGTTGTGTGCGAGGGCGATAGAACTGATTAGCGTGATTAGGGGAACGAAGAACTTGTCTCATGGGGACAGATAAAACCAGTATGGTTTATTTAGGCTCAGAAGAGATAGGGTTTCTCTCTTGAAACCACCCGAACATCTTGGGTGGAAAAACAGTTCTTGACAAAGAGAATAACTGAGCCCGAGAACAACAGGATACAGGCTTACTGCAGAGAACTTTAAGCTGAAAATTTGCTTTATTTTATCAGAGATGTAAAATACCGGAGGGATCTTCCTATGTTGGGGGCGGGGGAGGGGAGACACATGGACGACGACCCACAACATTTTAAGAATTCAGATCACTTTTCTAAAAATCATTGTAGGAAGCAGAGCCTGCTATAACAAGGCCTGAACCTTGCAAACATCCCCCCCCCGTCTCTCTGGTCCTGTATTTCTAGGCACACCGGGTATTTTTCCCCCGTGGCGCGGCCCCCAGCCCCGCGGCGGGCTTGGGGGGCGCCTGGGGAAAATGGCGGGGCAGCCCTCTCGCTCTCCGTAGCCCTGGAGGACCGGTGGCGCCGCGCTCTCCCCGTGTCTCTATGGCCGCGCCGTGCGCCTGAGCCTCTTGGCCCCCAACCGGCTCGAGCTTCGGGTGGCGCTCTGTCCGCCCTGACGTCTCGGTGGTGGTTCTGCGGCGGCGCTCTGTGCCGCGGCGGGGCCCGTCTCGTTTGCCGGGCGGAGGGCGGGCCTGGCGGAGCCATGGCGGCCGTGCGGGGCCTGCGGATCTCGGTGAAGGCGGAGGCAACGGCGACAACGGCGGAGCCTCGCGGGCCGGAGCCTGAGCCTATGGAAGTGGAAGAGGGCGAGCTGGAGACCATCCCTGTGAGGCGCTCGCTCCGGGAGCTCATTCCGGTGAGGAGCGTGTGGTGAGGTCACGGGCAGGGGGGACGAAGGAGGGAGCAGCTCCTGAGAGGGGGCAGGGTGGGGGGTCTGCGGGGATCTGTAAGGGCATTTGGGGGTACCTGCGTGGGAAAAGGGGCGACGTGGGGCGAGGGGTGCGTGCGGGGAAGCTATGGGGTGAGGGTGGAGGGGAGTGAGGGCATGAGGGGGTTTAGGGGTGTCTGAGGGGAGTGTGGGCAACAGTCGTGAGAGGAAGCGGCCAGGATGTGCTTAGGAACGAAGGGAATAAAGGAGGTGGTGGAGAAGAGGATTTGGGATGTAATGCCGGACTGTAGAGGAAGGTTGTGGGTGGGAGAGTGTAAAAGGAGGGAACATCGGGAGTAACCTGGAGTAGGGAGCAGGAGGGTGACCGTGGGAGAGCCGAGTTGGAGGCACTGGGAATGTGGGCTCTGATGAGTGGGTTTTGAGGGTTTCCTTTTTATTCCCCCTCCCCCCCCTTTTTTATTTTTGCTAATTGTTCCGGTACAAGTTTTAGTAGGATCAGGTTTAATACATAAAAATGCATCAAAGTTCTTCTAACCTCCTAAGTAGTCTTTTGCTCTCAAAACTTGCGTGGAAATTTCTTCGGAAACTAATCTCTAATTAGCTGATTTAGCAACATGCTTGAGCTTCTACCAAATACGTGGGCTAAGAGACAGCACCCTACTGTGCTTCTTTGTGCTCTGTGAGTCAACCTTAGATAGTAGGGTGTCTTAAAAAATAATGCTTATTGTGCTTTTGTTTTTTAATAACTCTATACATTTGGCAGCTTTAAAGAAACTTCGACAGTCTTACTAAGAAAGGCAGTTAGATTGTCTGTGCTTTGGTATTTCTAAACTGAGCCTGCCCTACTTTCTAGAAAAAGTCCTTTAGCTGAAATAATTACCGCACCACAAGTGTAAACAACACATTCATCCCTAAAGAAAACAAGACGTGTTCTTGCAGCTCCAAACTTTTGGCACGTGATGGTCCTGAGGGTGCCAGAATGAAGAAATGCCATTTTTTGCATATGCAAACCATGGAAGGGACAGAATTGGGTCATTGGTCCAGGGTGTGTGTGGTTCAGTGCTGTCTTGTGAATTCAGCAGTCCTGACTAATGGAAATGAAACTTGTAATTTTTTTTCTACATCGTTCTCCTTTTTTACTCTTATCAATAGGGTTGTATCAAAATAGTAATGCTTCATCTTGCTGGTATTTGGAGGTTGGATTTGAAATATTGATAGGAATAGGGGTAAAAGTTGCTTGTTTAATTGTGGATGTGTCCTGGTATTCTGACTTTTGAGACTAAAGGTTGCAAATCGACACTTCAAGAGTCAGGTATAACTGTTAAATCTGTTCATGTTTTACAAGGAAATTATACCTGAAACCAAAATTTTGGAAACTTTAGGTAGGAAAGGTGCCTGATGACTTTCTCTGTATTGCTGAGAGAGAGTGAGTAAAAACCATAGCGGCAGCAGACGCAGAAACTAAATTTTGCCAAGGGAAGGAATCCTTACAGTAAAGGAAGTTTGGTTCAGTTCATATGCTACTATGTTCACTGACATCAGTGAGAGTTACTGCTTGTGTACCTGTCTATCAAGGGATGTAGTTTGGAGTAAGGATCAAGGAAAAGAGGATGCATTTCTCATAGAAATGGCCAGATTTTTTTTCAGCATAGCAAGTATGTTGTTTTCAGTGTTCATTGAGATTTCACCACCATTTTGCTTTGTTTCAGGACACTAGTAGGCGATACGAAAACAAAGCTGGAAGTTTCATTACTGGAATAGATGTAACCTCCAAGGTAATTTTTGTGCTGTGGTTCTTCAACATATTCTAATTACTGCTACTGGAAAGGAGGAATTGTTTTATTTATGTCTTCCCTGATATGCACAGAAGCTTAGCTTCATGTTCAGATAGCTGGCATTTTTCAACAACTGGGGAATTCTCCTTTTGTTGGTTGTGGCCTGCATCAGGACAGGATGTCTCATGTAAATTGTAAAAATTATCATTTTTAAGTTACAAAAATTTGTGTGCCAAAACCTGAAAATGTGTCTATTGAAATTGCCTTGTGTCATGTTTAACCACTGGAGGCAACTAACTACCATGCAGCAGCTCACTCGCTTCTCCCCGCCACCCTGGTGGGATGGGGAGGAAAATCGAAAACAAGTAAAACTTGTTGGTGGAGATAAAAGCAGTTTAGTAATTGAAATTAAAAAAAAAAAAAAAATAAAAATTGTAATGACAAGGAAGATAACAAAAAGAGTGACATAAAACCCAACA
>JAVJGG010000050.1:16429118-16440259 GCA_035590195.1 Aviceda cuculoides | reverse complement strand
GCACCCCACCGCCCCAGCCGGCAGCCCCCCGTCCTGCACCCCGGCCCCCACCCCCACGTCCTGGTCCTGCACCCCACATCCCTCTCCCACATCCCACAGCCCCGCTCCTGCACTCCCCGCATTCTCCAGCCCTGCACCCCGTATCTCCTGGCCCTGGACCCCCCCAGTCCCACATCCCTGGTCACCCCACATCCCTGGTCACCCCGCATCCCACATCCTCCCAAGCCTTACTGGAGCAGGAGGAGGAGGATGCAGCATCCCTAGCCCACGCACTCTTCCCAAACACGGGTGAGCTCCGGGCCCTGGAGCAGGCACCGAGAAGCTGCCTGCACCCCACAAACCCCCAGGGAAGCATCACGGACCCTGCCTCCTCCCGGGGGGTGGGGGGGGGCTCAGCCCAGCCGAGCTCAGCCAGGACCCCCCCACCCCGGGATGCTATGGGAGCGTGGGGTCCGTGCTCCATCTGCCTTCCCTCCCTCACCCCAAAGGGTGCACCCAGAGACACCCAGTCTGCACTGGTCACAGGCCTGCCGGGAGCTGGGCGAGCACCCTGGGGAGGGTGGGCGAGCACCCTGGGGAGTGTGGGCGAGCACCCCAGGAGCTGGGCGAGCACCCCAGTCTGACCAGTGGGCGCCCAGACAGCCAGGCGTGGGAGAGGCAGCTGGCAGCCCTGGCTGGGCCGCGTGGCCGCGTGTGCAAGCGTGTGCCCACACGTGTGCACGCGTGTGCGCCGAGGTCTGCGAGTGACACCTGCCGTCAAAGCGTTGCCACTTCGGCAAAGCCCGTCACGGCGAGGTCCCCACGGGCCACCCAGCTCCACGCTGGGCCATGCGGGGCAGGTGGGGGCCACGCGGGGGAGGTGATGGAGACGGGGCGGGACGAGCCCACGGTGGTCCCGGCGGTGCCACCTCGCTGGCTGCCCTCTGCCAGCTCCCAGCTGCCCACCCTGGGGAGCTGGTGCAGGGGGTCAGGGTGGCTGCGTCCCCCCCAAGTCAGGGGTGAGGGTAACCCCAGCCTGGGGAGGGAAATGGGGTCCAGCCACCCACTCGCTGCTAGATAGAGCTCTGAGTTCAGCCTTGCTTTGCCCGTGCGGGGGGGGGGCCTGTCCCCTTGCATGTCCCTCGTCCCCTTGCAGCGTCCCTCCCGCACGTCCCAGTCCCAGCCTGGGATGTGCCGCAGTGGGGACGAGGGGCTGAGTGTGGCCCCCTCCGGCTCCTGGCTCATCGTCCCGTGCAGCGTGGCCTGCTCGTGCTGCTCCCGGACAAACGCAGTCCTATCGTCTTACTTACAATATTCTCATAGCTTGCGTTAATGTTATTTTTTAAGTTTTTAAGTCTTCAGTGTTGCTGCATACAATTACTGCCTCGGGGACACGCTGGATGCACACAGGCATCCAGGCTCCGCTCCATCCCCTGCCCACTAACCCCCCCCCCCAAATCCTCTTTCCCTTTGCTTTCAGGGACCTCCCGCGTTCAGGGCCTGACTCGTTCCCACCAGGCACAGCAGATCGTGGGGAAATCTCCTTCGCGCCTTATCTTGGGCCGTTATTTTCCTCCCCCAACAGCAGATCATCTCGGGATGTGTTTTTGCTCATTAGCCCGGCATTGCAAAAACTACTTGCAGTAAACCTTTCCCCTTCAAGCAAATAAATAAACCCCTGAAAACTGGTCTCGCTCTGCTTCCCCACACCGTCCTCAGCCCAAACATTGCATGGTGCAGCCCGGGGATGGGAACGTGGGGAGCAACTGCCTAATTCATCTCCAACCTCTAGCTGGTCTCCCGAGAAAACAAACAGATCCCCCGTGAAAAACAAGCCGGGCTTTGAAATACTTTCCATTTCCATCCCTCTGTTTTGCTTATGCTGGGAAGGATGTTTGAGGGCTGAGTCCCCGGATGATGTAAATCCATGATGTCAGGATCTGGCCGCTGGTTTCCACCCTGATATTGCCCCTTTCTCACGGAGCGCTCCGGGGACCCGGGGCTCTCGGTGGAGGTTTTTCCACACATCCCTCCCTGGACCAGTCTGGGTTTCCCACGCTGGCGTTCGCTCCCTGGGACCCAACTCCCTTGCAGACGTAGTTTTCCAAGCTCCACAATCTCCCTCGACCTGCCCCATAAGCTTCTTCTTGCACCTTCCCCGGAGGCGATGGGCGGTCGTGGGATGCCGTGGCCCGTGCTCCATGGCGGGCAGCTGCCTGCTCCGGCAGGGCCAGCCCCACGGAGCCCGGGAGCCTCTTCCCTGGCTGCAAGGCAGCTCCCCCTGACGTGTCGGACATATGATGTTTTCTCGAGCCCTGGAATAAATAACCCCCCGAACGCACATCCTCCCACGCCGGCGGCCAGCTCCTGCAGCCCGCGGTCGGCTGCGCCGTCCGGCACTGCCCGTCTCCGCGTGCCGCGGATCCCCCGCACCGGCGAAGGCGCAGGAGAGGTAAGGGGGTTTCCTCTGTCCCCAAGCAGTCGCTGTGGGGTTGTGGCGATGCCGCAATTTCGGCTCCTACCGCAGTCTCTGGTCCCTCACTTTGCTCATTCCCAAAGGGGTCTGGGCTCCCGCCGCCTTCTCCCCTCTCGCTCCGGCCACGCGGCCGGGCCGTGGGGTGGGTTGTGTCCCGCTCACCGGCAAAGCGGGCAGGTCGCCCGGTGCGGCAGGACGGGCAGGCAGGGCTCCTGGTGCTGACCGCAGTGCATCGCTCCGTCCCTCCGCTCCCTGCCCGCGGAGCGACGGGGGGGGGATGGCTGCCCTGCCAGCCCCCGTGGGCTTCCCCGAAACCCTTGGAAAAGCTGCATCTCCGCTGCGTGCTGCCCCGAAGGCTGAGCTGGGAGGGCAGCAGGCTGCACGGGCGTCCTCGCAGCGCCCGGGGCAAAGCCCGTCCCAAAACCCTGCCAGGAGCCGTTCAGCTCCGCCGAGGAGGTCGGAACCCCCGTGTCCTGCCCCGTGTTGCCCCCACGCCCTCCCCGGCTACCCCGCAGCTCACCAGGAGCGAGCGCTTGCAGCCCCGGGGGTGCGAAACGCCCCAGCAAAACACCCCCGGCGCTGTCTGCAAGCGGCCAAGCAGGTGGGCAGGATGAGGCCAGCGCTGGCTCGGCTCAGCCAGCCACAGTGGCCCCCGGGGCTGGGCTGCGCTCCACGGCGGACCTGTCAAGCAGTGATGGATGGAGAGCCGGAGGCAGCTCTGGGCCCGTCGCCTCCCTAAGGCAGGTGCTCGGCTCCGGCCGCTGCCGGTGGCCGCTCGGCCGCAGCCCTGCCTTCACGCCTTGCAGCCGCCCGGCACGGCGGGAGCCGATTCCCCGCCGGTGACCGCGGTGTCCCACCGAGCCGTGCCACGCCGGGGGAAATGGGGCCGGGCAGGGTCTGCTTCCCCGCGGCACTTCTCGTCCTCGCAGCCGCAGGGGTCCGGAGCCGTCAGGCGGGTGAGTGAGGACATCCCTGTGGATGGCCACGCCGGGGAGGTGTCCCACCGTGGGGCGCGCACGTCCCCGCGGGAGACGCCACGCTCCGGCCCGCTCAGCCGGATTCCCGCCTAGCCCAGCTGGGTCTCCGTGCTCTGTCCCGCAGGACCGTGCGCCCTCCACGTGCTGGTGGCCCTGGATGTCACCGACTACCAGCAATCCAACCTGCAGCCCTACCTGGAGCGGGTCCTGCGGGACCTGACCGGGCTGGACCACCTCACCTGCAGCCCGCTCAACCTGAGCCTCAGCCTGCAGAGCACGCAGCGGGAAGGGGACACCCTCTTCCAGGAGCGGCTGCGGGAGCCCTGGATGGATGTGCTGGAACGCCTGGCACGGGCGCACGCCTTCCAGCGCTCCTACCTCAACCAGCTCGCCCTGCAGAGCTTCCTCGGCACCCTGGCACGGCAGGCGGCTGATGCCAAGGTATAGCACCGGCACGGGCATGCCCATCGCTCCCCGTGCGCTCCCACTGTTGGGGGCTGCTGTAGAGCACCGGACCCCCCCCCCCTCCACTCTCCCCTCCTCGCCCAGGTGCTGCTGGTGTTCACGGATGGGCTGGACGATGATGCGGGGAAGATGAAGGAGGCGGCGACGTCGGCTTGGCTGCAAGGTGGGACGGCGACGGCTGCGTGGGGCTCGGATGGGTGAGCCCTGTGAGCGGGGAGAGCTGGCGGGGACCGGGGGCCACCCGCCACAGTGTGACACCCCACAACACCCCGTCCCCTCCAGACCAGGCTGACCTGCTGGTGACGGTGGCGGTGAACAACGTCACGGGGCTGGGGGACCTGCAGCAGATGGAGTTTGGGAGATGGCTGGCGAGCGGGCAGCACCTCGCCGTGGACGTGCCGGAGGTCGGCGGGCACGTGGCGCAGGAGCTGGTGAGGATGGGTTGTGGTGGGGCGGGCGGTGGGGGCCCCGTGGGCTCTGAGCGGGGTTGCCACCCTCTCCCCGCAGTTGGCCCTGGCAGAACGGACCTGCTGCCAGATGTGTCCCTGCACCTGCGTGGGGCTGCCCGGTCCACGAGGCCCCGGCGGCCCCCACGGGGGGAAGGTAAGGGGCTGGGGGAGCGGGAGGATGCGGGAGGGATACCCAGTGCTGCAGACGGCCCGGAGCAGGGCTTAGACCTTTCCCTTCCCCATCAGAGGGGATGTTTCCCCAGGCCCCCCACCATGCCCGTAGGAGAGCAGTCCCATCATTCCCATCCTTTTCTGCTGGGATAGATGGGTGGGCTCTGGGCCGTGCCCACCTTGATGCTGCAGCCACGGTGCCAAAGCGCTGAGCAAAGTAGGGGGAAACTGAGGCCCGGGGGATGAGGGGGTGTCCCCACACTCCCCCAGGAGAATTGCACCCCTGTGCTACATGCACAGCCCCGGATCCCTTTCCCAGGGCCAAGAGGAGCCCCGGGAACTCGGCTCAGCTCAAGCCCTTGCCCTGCTCAAGCCCTTCCTTCCCGAGCTGGGAAGGGAGCCCAGCCACGCTGGCTCCCAGCCCAGGGTCCATCATGGGGCTGGGGGGGTCACGGCTGCTGCTTCCAGGGTCTCTCTCTTCTAGGGGGTGCCAGGCAGCAAGGGGCGTGCTGGAGACGAGGGCGAGCATGGACACAGCGTGAGTTGGCCGTGGGACCCCCAGGGGTAGGAGAGGGTGGCCCCATGGATGAGGGGACCCCCGTCACCGCGTTGCCTCTGATGGCCCCCCCTCCCCTCCCGAGCGCAGGGGGAGCAGGGACCGCCAGGTCTCCACGGCAGCCGAGGGATGCAGGGATGCCCAGGGCAGTATGGACCGAAGGTGAGGGGCTGTCCCAGCCCGGCACGGCTCTGTCCCGCAGCGAGGGTGCCCACCGCTCCCCGGCTGCTCTCCTTTGTCTCTTTGCAGGGTTTCATGGGTCACCCCGGGGAACAGGTACGTCCCGGCCTCGTGGTTTATCCTGTGGCTCCTGCGGGCACCGATGGTGGCCAAGGCCACGGACAGCTGGCAGCGGCAGGGAGACCTCGAGGATGGGCAGGGAAGAGAGGGATCCAGGGAGGGGAATGGGAGATGGTCATGATGGAGGGGTGGGATGGCCTGGGGTGCTGCGGGAAATGGGGCAAAGCCAGGACCTGGCTATTGCACCCCATGCCGTATAACCTGGCACCAGACCGTGTCACCTCCTTGCAGGGACCTCCTGGAGAAGCGGGCTATGATGGTGTGGACGGGGAGCAGGTGAGCTGTGCAGTGGCACGTTGCACCAGCCAGCCGCTGCAACCACCCCTCCATCCCAGCACGGACACCCAAGTGGGACCAGGCACGGGCACAGCCTCCTCTCTCCCCCCCAGGGTGAAGCGGGGACCCCCGGCCGCCCCGGAGAGAAGGGGTCCCGGGGGAGGCAGGTGCGGCACTGCCCGGCTGAGCCTCGGCGAAGCGCTGCCTCCTTCGCCCACCGCCTGGTTGCTAAATCCCTTCCTCCTGCCTTCACTTAGGGGCGGAAAGGTTCCCGGGGTGCCCGGGGGGAGAAGGGTCCCCCGGGCCCTTGCGGCGAGGTGGTGAGTAATGGGCTCGCAACCCCGCGGCTCCGTGGGGTGCTGGGAGGCTCGCTGAGCACCCTTCTCTGCTCCCCAGGGGCCACCCGGGAGGACAAGCCCCGAGCCCGGCACCCCAGGGTGGAGAGGAGATGGGGGTCCCCAGGTAAGGTCTGGCAGAGGCCAGGACCACGCTCGGGGATGCCGGGTGGCAGCAGTGGAGCAGCCGGTCGGCAGGACCCTTTCGGGGATGAGATGTGCAGATAGGACAGCCAGGAGCTCTGCCTCCCTCTCAACCCCCGTGATTTCCAGGGAGACCCCGGACAGGAGGGTCCCCCGGGGCCAGCGGGGCCCCCGGGTCCCCCTGCTCACCCGGTAGGTGCCGCGGGCAGGGGGGCACCGAGGTCCACGCCGGGTGCCCCAGTGCCACGTGCCCCCGAGCTGGGGACACGGCAGCTGATGGCATTTTCCTCCACAGACCTCATGCCAGAAAGGGCAGCAGGGAGCGCAGGTAGGGCTGGCAGAGCCCAAGGATGCGGGGGTCCGTCTGCCCTGGGGACCGGGGACGTCTCCCCGCTGGAATCTGAACCATCCTGTCTCCTTGCAGGGCAAGAAGGGGAACCGTGGCAGCCCCGGCCTTGGGGGACAGAAGGGCTACGGAGGTGCCCAGGTAAGGCCAGGGCAGACCCCGCTGGCACCGGGACCCCCAGGTGGGCATCGCCGCTGCCCCCTCCATTCTCCCTTTGCAGGGGCTGCCGGGGCTGCGGGGGACGAAGGGTGTCACCGGCCATCCGGGGCGCAGGGGACTTCAGGTGCCGTCCCCCTCCCAGTGCCGGGGTCCCTGGTGGGTGCTGGTGGCCATCCCAAGCTGGTGGCCGTGCCAGTGGGTGCCCAACCCACAGGTGCTCCCCAGCATCCTTGATCTGCCTTTGCCTTTCACCTAGGGTCTGCCCGGAGCCGAGGGCTCCCAGGGAGCAGCCGGACCAGCCGGTCCCAAAGGGGAGAAGGTGAGGAACACCACGGCACGGCATTTCACAGCGTCCCCCACGCACCCCCCAGCCTGCAGCCCTGCTTTCTCTTCCAGGGGGAGGCAGGAGCCAAGGGTAGAAAGGGAAATGTGGGACCGCGGGGACCCAAAGGCAGCCTGGTAAGGCTGTGTCCCTCGGGGCCACGGCATCCTCCCCAGGGGCACTGCGGCAGTGGAAGGCGTGGAAAAGCCATGGCCAAAGAAGCTTTGGGAACAGGGGTGTTTGTGTAGGTCCTGCAGTAACCTGCTTTGGGGTTTTTCTCCCCTGCTAGGGTGAGAACGGGTGTGACCGGAGAGGTGCTCCAGGGAGGAAGGGTGACAAGGTACCGGCAGCGCGGAGCAGGGATGGAGGCGGGTGGGATGAGCGTGGGGCAGAGCTCCGTCCCTGCCCGTGGGGCTGCCGGGGGGTCCCGACCCCGCTCATGTGTGCTGCTTCCCCCAGGGTGCTTGGGGCCTGCCGGGATACCCCGGGGCTCAGGTGAGTGCATGGGGGGCCGGGAGGGGACATGGGGACCTGGCCAGAGCCGGCCAGTCCAAGCTGTGGGCTGCTGGTAAGGACAGGGTCAGCTTCCTCCGAGTGTCCCCCCCAGGGTGACGGGGGTGAGAGAGGAGCCCCAGGGGACAAGGGTGCACGAGGGCTGTCCGGGCGCAGGGTGAGTATGGAGCAGCCCCCTCCCCGCTCCCCCTTGCTGTGCCCACCCGCTCAACTCCTCGGGATTTTCCAGGGCGATCCCGGCAGCAGAGGAGAAGCAGGCGGCCGTGGCAGTGCGGGACCTCCGGGAGAGATGGTGATTCCCTGCAAATTCCCTTTTTCCTACCGCATTTCTGCAACCATCCCATGTTGTGCAAAAAGCAGGGAAGCCCCAGTGCTCAGGGATGTGTTCCCTGTTCATATTTCCTCTTTATTTCTCTCCTCTCCCGCTGCTCCAGGGCCCAAAGGGCTTGCCGGGCATTCCCCCCTCCACGGTACGGGATGCTGCCGTAGGGCCGGCTGGGGATGGGGACCCGGCCTCGAGGAGTGTCCTCGAGGGACAGAGAGGAGCTCGGTGGCCGCCTGGCCCCAGCAAGCCTTGCTGGGTTTGCTGGGAAGAGCTGGGTGGGAGAGCTGGGACTGACGCCGCTTTGTGCATCCCTCCAGCCTTGCGAGCTCAAGGCTTTCATCCGCCGGAGCTGCGGTGAGAGCCCGGGACGGCGGCGGGAATGGCGAGGAGGGGATGGGGACCGGCTCGGTGGGGGGACCAGGGCAGAGGGGACAGAGGGACGGCTGGGTGACGGGGACCCAGCTGATGGATGTGCGCCTGGAGGAAGGCAGCGGTGGATGGGTGGGCACGGGTCCCACGAGCACAAGATGTCCCGGGGCGGGGGGGCTTTTCTGGCAGCCCCTGAGATGCCACCATCCCCTCGCAGTCACCGCCTCGCCCTCCTGCCCTCTTTTCCCCACCGAGCTGGTTCTGGTGCTGGAAACCTCATCCACCGTCTCGCCAGCCCTCTTCTCCCGCATGAAGGAGCTGCTGGCCCTGCTGCTGCGGGACCTCCACGTCTCCCCGTTGGGTTGCCCGGCGGGGGCCAGGGTGGCCATGCTGGCTTACGCGGCCACCCCTACCTACCTGCTGCGTGCCGGGGAGGTGGGCAGCCGGGCCGCGCTGCTGGACCACCTCGGCCGCCTCTCGCCCACCCGTTCCTCCCGGCGCGGCCGCCTGGCCACCGCCATGCGCTTCGTGGGGCACCACGTGCTCAAGAGGGTCCGGCCGGCCACCCTGGGCAGGAAGGTGGTCCTCTTGGTCACCAGCGGCCGAAACCAGCACCTGGAGGGCATCGGGGAGGTTGCTCTGCGGTACGAAGCCCTGGGCATCGTGCCGGCAGTGCTCACCTTCAGCCCGCTGCCCGAGGTGGTGCGGGCTTTCCAGGTGAGCCTCGGGGCTGGTGGTTGCTCCCCCTGGTCCCTTGTCGCCCCCTCCCCAGCCCTCACCCCTCGCCCGGGCTCTGCCTCGCCCCCAGGTGAACAGCCTCTTCCGAGTGGTCCAGCTCTCGGCGGCGGAGCCGGCTGACGACGCGGCGGTGCTGCGGGATGCCGTGCTGCCCTGCGTCCTCTGCTTCGGTAGGCAGCCCCAGGGCCGCACCGGGGATGGGTGCCGGCCGGCTCCGGGACTCAGCCTCCATCTTTTCCCACCACAGATCTCTGCCACCCCGAGAGCTGCACCGCAGCCCTGCCGTCCCCTGACCCGCTGGAGGTGGACTTGGCCTTGGTGGTGGACAACGCAGCCCCAGGGATGCTGGCGGAGAGGCTGGAGGCTGTCGCCGAGCTCTTCCACCATCTCCTGGGGCACCTGCAGCTCACGGGGACGGCTCTGGTGCAGCGAGGCACCCGCGTCGCCCTGGTGCTGACGGGGCCCTCCAGCCCCGGGCAGGGTTTGGCCGAGGTCCCTTTTGGGCTGCCCGGCTCCGGGGAGCAGCTCCGGGAGCGTCTCCACCTCGCCTTGGTGCCCAGGGCGGCCGCGGCATCCTCCAGCGGCGCGGTGGTGTGGACCCTCCGGCACGTCTTCCCGCAGAGCTCCGGCGACCGGCTCCGCGTCCTCTTGGTGGTGGGGACGGGGACCGCGTTGTTGTGGGACGGGGAGGCACGGCAGGCGTTGGTCCCCTTCGCCCGGTGCGAGGATTTTGGCATCTTGGTGCTCTCCCTGGGGCGAGCCGGGACGGAGCAGCCGGAGGCGGCCGTGCCGGAGGCGCTGCCGGCATGGCGGTACCATTCCCTGCGCCTGGGCTCGGTCCACCCCCCCGAGATGGGGTACGCGGAGAGGACGGCGCTGGGCTTCCTCAGGAGGCTGCGGGGTGAGCGGGGTGGGGAGGTCTTGGGGGGCTGGAGCATCTCTGGGTCCCGTTCCCGGCTGCTCCGGGAGCGGGCGGTTTCAATCCCCCCGAAACCTGCTTGCCTGCACCTCTGCCACACCTCCGCTATCGCTTCTGCTCCGCAGCGGAGAGCAGCCAGCGCCCCAGCACCCCGGGGTGCCCCCAGGAGGTGCCCCCCGCCGGCACCAGGGCCAGCAAGCCCCCCCCAGGGACCCCTGCGCAGTGAGTGAGCGGCACCGGGACCATCCCCTGCTTGTGCATCCCTCAGTGCCCCATGATACGAGTCGGGGGGCTGGGGGGGGGTTTGCACCTCCTCTTCCCAGAGAGGGGGTCCTCCTTCCCCCAGCACATACTGGGGGAGGTTTGCTCTGATTTCCCCTCCCAGGACCCCCGAGGTCCCCACTGGGATGCCCACAGCGCCCACCAGCCCCGGTAAGGGCCGGAGGGCTGCGGCCATTCCCGGACCGTGCACCCTGGACAAGGACCCCGGCAGCGCCTGCACCCACTTCTCCGTGATGTGGTACCACCGGTGGGAGACGGGCTCCTGCGAGCGCTTCTGGTACGGGGGCTGCGGGGGCAACGCCAACCGCTTCGGCAGCGAGCGGGACTGCATCCGCGCCTGCATGGACCCGGGTAGGCGAGGGCGGGCAGGGGACCGGGGCGGGGGGGGGTGTCTATGGGGGTGCCCCAAGCCCGAGCAGGGGGCACAGTTGAGGTTTCGGTGCCGCCGCTCAGCTGATGCTGTGACCGTCCCGGTCAGGTCGTGACGAAGCCGTCGTGGGCGAGAGCAACGTGACGCAGGGTGAGGAGCATGCGAGGGGGGGGAGGCAAAGGGGGTGTCCTTGTGGCGGGTGACTTGAGAGCAAAGGGGAAGCAGGCAGGGAAGCAGGCAGGGAAGCAGGCAGGGCTGCCAGCTCACGCACCGGCTGGATCATGGGCTGCATTTCCCGGCACCCAACGGTGCCGCATGCTCCGGCCCTGCCGTAAGCGTGCTGTGCCGCCCGCCTTGCAGCTGCCTGCCTGGAGGCGAGGGACCCGGGACCCTGCCGCTCCTTCTCGCCCAAATGGTTTTTCGAGGGTCACCAACCCGGCCGCTGCTCGCTTTTCTGGTACGGGGGCTGCGGCGGCAGCCGCAATCGCTTCGAGAGCCGGCAGCAGTGCGAAGCCGCCTGCCTGTCCCCGGGTAGGGTGAACCCCCCGGTCTCCCACCCCGTCAACGCCTCTGCCTGCAGCTCTGTGCCCAGCTGCTAGGGCTGACAACCCTCTTATTGGGGTTGGGGGTGCCTCTGGCCTCCCCCCCCCCCGCCCCGGGGATGCAGCAC
>JAVJGG010000050.1:16297859-16346072 GCA_035590195.1 Aviceda cuculoides | reverse complement strand
TCACACTTTTTTTTGTTTTTTTTTTTTTTAAACTGAGTCAATATAAACCTTGTTCAAAATGTTATGAAAAAATGTACATGTTTATACAAGGCAGGCTGCAGCAGAGCGCTGGCGTTCCACGCAGACATTCGGGTAGGGAGACGCTGGATTCTTGCACCTGGCTTATGCCCTTCCACCCCCTCCCACGGAAACAGAAGCACCCTGCCCCGGTGAGCTCAACAACCCCTCCTGTTCCCTCCTCCCTCGAGACGTGGAGTACGGCCCAAAGCGAGCGCCGCAATCCAGCCCTGGGGAAGAGCAGGGATTAGAAACGCCCTCTTTTCTTTCCATCGGAAACGGTAACCCCTCTGGGCCAGGCCAAAGAGATGCTGCTCTGTACAGGCGGAGTTGGGAGACGTCAGCTCATCATGTCGTTGCTGTTCACACCGTAGGTGGAGTTCTTCATGGAGTCGTTCACCTCTCGCCTGAACGCCGACAGGTTTTGTGTAAACCTAAGGAAAAGGCAGAGCAGCATGTTAGAGCAGGAGGTTGCCCATTCCTCCTGTGTTTTGAGGACCACGGACTCTCTAGGCTGCGACCCCGCGTTAAGCTACAGGCTCGGCACGCCTCAGGACAGGCACGGGTCTTTGGCCCACACTGACCTGTCCCTGTTCTTGGTTAGGAGGTTGCGTTCGATGCCTTCCATGAGGTTCTCAAAGCAGAGGTGCATTGCCTGCTGTTTCTCCGGAGGCTGGCTGTTCACTATACTGTTCCTCAAGTCAGAGAAATACTGGGGAAGACAAGAGAAGGACGGGCTAATTTTCAGATGAATAGCCACCTTGGCTTTGAGACAGGGCGTGCACAACAGGCTCTCGGGAAGAGGGAGGAAACGCGCTACAGTTTTGCAGGTGACTTCTAGTGCCCTTCTGAATGGAAGTTAATAGGATTCCCGAGAGCCAAGGCTGCGGCAGCGGAGGGCTGGACACCCTTTCCTCGACACACGATCTCTCCAAGCCCCGACTTCCCAACCACCTGCTCTGACACAGTTCTGCTCCCTTCAGGCCGTAGGCTCCAACATCACTCAAGCCCAGACAGCTCCTCCAGCTGCGACGGGAGGATGGGATGTTTACCTTTTCATTAAGCAGTATCAAGCCAAGCAGAGGCCGTGACATTGACCACTGGTTCCTGCAGTCCTCAAAGATGATGATATTCAGCACTGTCGACAGCATCTGGAAGAGGGAAAGGGAGGTTTAAAACCAGCCCTTTCATCCCAGTTCTCTCCTCACCACAGCACCGTGCAGGCTCAGGAGCAACGATTCACCTTTGACGCTTCCATTGTTGGAGCTCTCGGCACCGTGGCACAAGAGGAGGACCTGCAGCCCCCATGAACTGGTGGAGAACTTCACTGAAGGCACATGGAGGTGGTGCTGAAAGCTGTTAGAATTTTTATTCCTGACACACTCCATCCTGCCCCAAGGCAGCCAGGGGAAAGATTGTCTCAGCTTCACTTAAACAGGGTAATAGTAAGTGCTTAAATGCAGAGAGCACATGCTGTGGCGCCCTGGGGAGCTTCCGCTAGTCCACACTAAGGGTGTCCGCATTCCCTTCCAAAGCCTCCTTAGGCTCAAGCCAGTATCTAACTTAGCTGGTTTGGAAGATGCAGTTTCTCTTTTTATCCTCAGAAAACACAGCTTCTAGCTCCCCGAAAGCCTGCTTTTCTTTGCATTTCATCTACCAGCAAGGGTGGAACAATACTCTCTCTTTTCATGTGGGAGTCACACTGACACTTTGACAAGTACCAGCAAGAGAGGTTGGATAACACTTGTCAGAAATGCACCGAGCACTGCTGTTCAAAGCAGCATGGCCAGGCAAGAGGCATATAAAAGTGTTTTGCTATAAGGTATGGATATCCAGATCCCAGCACAGGGCCCTCTGGAGCACCAAAACCTCTATGAGCAGAATCGTCTGTCGCTTAATGACACAGAGGTACCTCAACTACATGGTACATGTAGGTATGTGCTGAGCTAAGCCTGATCTAAGCCAGGAAAATGTCTCTGCTCACTATTGATCCTCTGCCACTGCACATGCTCCTGACCCAGAGAGAAGACAAAACCCAGCAAGCTCCGTGTCTATCGGAGGTGTTGTGGGTGGAGGCGGGAGACAGATGGCAGATGTGCTACCAGCATGTAAAGCTCAAATATCAAATTCACCCTGCAGAGGCCGTTCTGAAGGCAGCCATGAATGGTGCAAAGGCAGCACGTGCTCCAACAGGCCGTGAACCCAACGTTCACGTGGTCCCCAACACAAGTGCCACAGCAGAGAGATTGTTCCCGTATGCTGAAGGCTATGCAGTTAAGCATGGGGACCCCACGGTGCCTGCTCTGCTGTGAGTGCAGATGTACCACTGAATTGTTCCAGGGATTTAAACAAACCCTGTTTTTTTTTTTTTTTTTAAAGCAACAGCAGAGCACACACTCTCTGGTTGAAGGTATGTTTCCTGGCTTCATTTCTACAAACCGCCAGCACCGCTCATAACTGCATTTCTCTTAAAAAAACCCAGAAGACAAAAGCTCATTTTTGTCTACTTTCTTTCATATCTAAAATGCTAAAATGGTGTTCCTTGCACAGGGAGAACCACGGCCCTGAAGCATGGCTTTGAGTCAGACCTACCATATGATGAATGTGTAGGAGAAATGCAATACTAGCAAAAAAACCCTTTTTGCTCCGGAAAAGCCTGGGGCTCTAGAGCAGGGAGCATGCAGCCCCCATATTACACCATGCTACAAAAATTCAGGGCTTATCAGGAAGTTCACCATGCCATGCCACAACAAGGCCCTGCGCCTTTGGTCTTTACCTGCTGAATCATCTCTGGGTGCTGCTGCATAATGTGCAGGAACCGGTCGCTCTCCTGGGTCAGAGGTGTGGTCCTCTTCTTGGTGCTGCGAGACAGTTGCTTGAAGAGATAGGTGACAATGTGGTCCAAACAGGAGCAGCAGCCTGTGCAAACCATGGTGTCTGCAACAACAGGAAAGGGGGAGATATTGGGGCACTGCCAGCATTTCCCTTGCTCAGGTGCACTTGGGCAGGCTCCCAGGGAAACACCACCATTTATCTGGGTCCTTTTACAGACTTTGCAATCAAGAACCAGCCAACCCTAAAGAGGTCAGCAACTTCCTCACTGACATATTCACTATCTCTAATGCTCCAGCTTTAACAGAGGTGAAACTCCTCGACCCATTCACAAGGTCTTAACTCATCTGTTACCCTGAAATACGAAGCAATTGAGATCTTCCCCCACCTCCAAATCAAAGTGCTAAGAGCACAAGAGAGAGCAGAAGTAGTTACCTAGTGCAGTGAGGCCTTCTGAAATGGAAGAGAGAATATACATGATTACATGAGGCTCCAGACTGGCTATAAAGTTCATGTGGTCCTGGGTAAGAACTTCCAGCAAGGAATAGTATGACTGGCTGAGCTTGGGATAATCCTGCAGAGAAAGGAAGAGAGAAAGACTTTTAGGGCCTCATGGTTAGCCTGTAACCATCAGTTAAGGTTTTCTGCTAGACCCAACCCATTCATTAATCACCTGAAAACTGCTTACTGAATCTCCTGGAAAGAGAACAAACCAACCTCTCTCGCAGCATAACTTATGGGCCAACATATTTTCCACCTTTCTCCCCCACCAAAAGCCTTCCAAACAGGCTCTAGCAACAATGGTCCAGCAGGTTCCCAGCACTGTTATATCAAAACATCTTTCCCCACTGCTTCGCTCTTTTCTAAATGGGGAGTGTTAGCTGACTGATGCCAGTGCTGGAGATGCCGAGATAGAACCGCCTCTCCAGGTGTCCATGTAGAATGCCAGATCACATAAAAATCAACACGCACAGTGCTGGGCTCAGCAGCCTGCACTGCAGTCAGTGCCACAGACCCCTCAGCAGCCTCCAGATTGGGAGGGACTCTCCTGGGAGTCCTGCAAAGTGGCCCCATCTCAAGAGCTGCATGTCTCCAGAGCAATGGTTTGGCCACTGGTATATTAAATCAAGAACATGCTGAATGCAATCACAGAGATGGCAACAACAACTTTCAGCTCCTGCTATGGTAATAGGACAGGTAAGACTTGGGAGGAATATATGCTGCCCTCTCTCCTTGATATTTTGCCAAGTATGACTGTGCTGATAGGGCCTCAAAGCTCTGCCGCAAAATGGATTTCTGTACATGAGGTCTGGATAGGAGCAAGACTCTGTAGGTGGATGTCTTCAGCAAGCAGGTTGCACTGTAATTGCTGATGCATCGAGATCTCTGCCCACAGGCAATACAGGGAAGAACAATCCTTCACTTGCAGGAAGTGTTTTTCAGATAGTGAAGGAATAATTTTGGTAATTGCTCTGCTGAGACTTGGAGCATATCCCACTGGAGAGCTGAGCAGCGGGGCCGCCCAGCAGGACCTTAGGTGGTGGGGTTACAGCCTTCACGCAGGACCTGCCACTGCACATTCCAGGAGCTGTAATTTCCTGCTGGCCTGTGCCTATAGCTGGGGTTCCAGGAAGTGGCACAAGTTCACTCATCTCTTTGATTAAAGTATTCCTTTACTGTATAATCTTCCAACCCTGTCTTCCCTAGCCATGTGTTTATGCTGCTAATCACAGGTGTCAGCTTACCAGAAGGTCACTGTGAGGGATGGAAAGCAGAAGCTTGATAAAAGTTTGCAAGGCATTGTCCAGTGCATCATCCCCGTACAGACGGAAGACCCCAAAGTTGACGTAGCTCCCACTCAGTGCAGCCTTCAGCATGGAGAAGCAGATGGAAATCCCCTTGAGCTTCAAGGCATAGACTTGATCCTTTGGAACCTCCCCAAGTGTTAGGATACGATTTCCTGCATGAGCACAGAAGTGGACTCAGTGTTTCAGCAACTACATACAAACCCCTTCTCCCCCAGGGTGCGGGAAAAACAAAAGTAGAGCCATAAGGAGTGACTCAGAAGTCAGCCACAAGCACCAAAGACTTATTCCCCAGCCAGAGGTTAAGGAACCTGTTACAAGTTAGAAGTGTGGCTCTGCTAGGAACCATGAGAACACAACTGCATGTAATTTTGCTGAGGAAACAGGACAGCATAAGGACAGGACTGCTCTCCACTTGCTCCATGGGTTCGCCTGTGTCACCTTGCACAATAACAAGGGGCTCAGCTGGGCTCCTGCTGGTTGCTGTCATTTTCTTCCTTATTTGCATGGCAAACACCCTGCCCCTTCTGCTTGCCTGCCCACCCAGCACTTCAAGTAGAAGCATCTCTCTGTATCTAAGCATGCATTCAGCAAGCGATTTGGCACTGCTTCCCAGCCTGGGCTCGCTCCCTGAGCTGGCAAGTGCCCCAGCCCTCACTCCTCAAGCAAGCGGAGGAGTCAAGGGCAGACCAAGGCTGCTTGGATCCCACCTGCTGGACACTCACCATACGTAGTTATCATTTTACTCGTTTCTCGGAAGAGCAGGATGCCATTCGGTGAGGACACATCAAATTGCAGCCGTTGGGATCTAATGGAAAGACAGGGAATAAATCGGAACTCAGACATACCTGAGAGTAAAAACAAAACTAACACTCCAGCACCTCCGTGCACTGCTGTCTACTGGGGCACTCTGCTCCCAGGGCTGCTCCCCAGAGTTCAACAAAATGTCCTGGTCTGGTAGAAAATACTGCTGTTCATTACCAAAGCCAGACAGGACACAGCCACTTAGGGACAGACAAGCTCTGCTGTCGCAGAAGAAAGAGCCTGTATTTCACAGACGTCAGGAATATTACAAGATCGAGGCTGGAAATCCTCTCTTGGCAATAGTCACTAGGCTACTGTACACAAACACAGCGAACATCTTGGAAGCAGCATTGTAGGGCTGCCTGACTAGTTCCTATTCATAACACGACCAAGAATTCAGCTTGGCATTTTTTCCCCTACAGTGAATAGATCTTACAATTGAAGCAAAGCGAGTTGTCCAGTTCACCTCTGAAATAAATGAATGGATTCATTCCAGTAAGGATTGTCCTACTGCAAAGATGCCGCTCGGATGTAGCAAACAGTCCGACAGTACGGAAAGTCAACTCTCAAACGACTGTGCCTGAACCTTGTGTCCCTTCCACTCGGCTGTAACAATGGATCCTTCCTATAGGGTTGTGTTCAGCTGGCTGTAAGCCAGAGCAACATCTTGGCAACCTTTCACTGCCAGATTAGACAGCATCTGAATTATCTGAATAGTATCAGAGGTACCTCTCTGCTGGCAAAAAGAGCTGATGCTCTAAAGCAAAAGTGGTCATCTGGCTGCCAGACAGAACAATGCTCATTTTAAACACAGGTTTTAAAAATTAACCTGAGTTGCCTGCCTCCATCTTATAGCGCTGTCCTCGGAAGCAGACGCTGAAGAAATTCAGTGCTTATTGATCGTGTCTCTTGGTCTGAGTCATGACACGACTGATATCTGAACCATTAGATTTTCTTCCCTACTGAAAGAATGCCAGTTTCCCCCTTGTCCCCTTAGCAGCCTTTGCAGCATAAATAGACTGAAGTAGAGAAAATGCAACTGGGCACCAACACCCATACAAAGGCTGAAGCAGCAGACAGACACAAATACCTGCCAGCCTTCAGATGCTGGAGGTTCATACCTATTATGTACCAACTCAGCCATCAGTTTGAGGACAGGTGTAGTGCAGGCTGGGTCATGGTACCAGAGTTCAATTGCCCGCTGTAGGATTGGCATGTAGGAAGGGTAGCTACAAGGTGAAAGCTAAGGAACTTTGTTACTTTGCATGAAGAAGAAAGGTCACAACTTCTACAAAAGGCTTATTTTGTGTACTGCACCCAAGCCTTGCAAAGCAACTTACTTAACAAGGTTAAACAGAGATGCTGCTTGCTGGGGTCTGTTTTATCACAGGAGGAAAAAAAAAAAAAAATTAAAGTCTGTTGAAGAAGTTGAATCCACACTGCTTATACTAGGACAAATCAGAAACAAAAAGGTTTTGAATGAAAGAAGACAGATACAAAGATCTGTCACTGCAACAGACAGCTGACCTTCACCAGCCAAAGAGAAATCTGGAGCCTAGATACCGTGCTCTTTGAGCAGCTATGCTCTCACCAAGAGGACAAAGATACCAACTGCTGTTGGCTTTAGTGAGCAAGAAGAAAGCTTTTGTTGCTGCTGAGATGCAAGCATCCCATTAAAGGCCTTTATGCTTTACAGGTCAAATCTCTTTAGGTCCAATCGGAAAAACCCCAACAGTTCAGCTCTGAGCAGATTTCTAGGTTGACTTGGTTGCAGACAGACCAAGTCAAATCTATTTTAGGGCTTAGAGACAGGACACCGAGTACTATAAAAGTGAAGAGAAACCCCCGTCAGGATTTAGCAGGGAAAATAGGGCATTTGGTCACAGTCAGCCAGAGTTCTCCCCTCTGACACATAGGATGACTCAAGTTTTAGGGCAACAGAAGGATACATCCACTCAAACAGCATCATGAAGCTGGTCTTGGCATTGAAGGCAAAGGCTATTCCCCTCAAGTCTCTCACCAAACCAACCAAAGTTCTCTGTATTGCAAAAGAAAAGATATGTTAAAACATAACACATGTATGGATCTCTCCCTTCTTGGCTCCACCAGCCCAGAGCCACTTCCCTTCCTCCCATTCCAACTGCAACACAGCCTTTCTGTGCTGGATGCCAATCCCAGGTTAGGCAGTTCATCCTCTTCAGTGCCAGAAGCCCTTTTTAATTTGAGCCAGCGCAGTGACAGTACTAGGGTATTTCATTCCCAGCAGAAGGAAAACTAGCAGATGAGGCTCACATGAACTACACCTAGACCCCAAGGAATGCAAGGCACATCGCCGCTTCCCCACATACTGAAAGAAAAGCACCTATCCCTCCAGTTTCTACTTGTCTCGTTCAGAGGGCAGAATGGCTCTCACTCTGCAGGAGTTACTTGTTGTGTCCTGTCTGTCTGAACTGAAAATGTCAAAGCCCCTAAGGGAAAGACTAGGGAGAGCATGGATAACAGGGAAGGTCCTGCTCAACTTACTTTTGCCTCTTGTTCATTGAAAGTGTTTGTGCTGAACATCTGTGCCACAGTCTCAAAGGCAGCTGTGAGGGGAAGCATGAACTGCTCATACTGATCCTCATCTTCCCCTGAAAGAAAAAGAGAAATCAGGAGGAAATAGACTGCACATCCCTGCACACTGCAGTACTGCCTGTGCTAGACATTCAGACATTGCTCACTGATGGAGCTAGAGGCAGAGAGGCTACAGGTTTCTAGACAGGTCATCTATCGCTGCCAATATCTAACTTAGAGGAAAGGCTTAGAACAAAGCCTGACACCTCAGGAAAACATCTGGAATATTATGAAGGCAAAGTTTAGCCTTAGCCTTGGTGGTGTGCACCTCTGGACTACCTGTACCTAGCAACATGGCATCAAAACCACTCTTGAGCTTCTTTCCCCTCCTTTTTCTTATCCATTTGGCTTCTCCCATTCCAGCATCCTTTCCTGCAGGAGCTTACAGCTCCCCAGATAGCAGGACCTAGCCTACTGCAGAGCCCAGCATCCAAACCAGTGTCACCGTTTTGCTCTGGTTCTCAAGAAAAGCCCCGAGTACCTAAATCCACCATGAGAAGACGCCCAAGTGCAGTGTAGAACGTAGTCCGACATCTCATGTCAGTCAGGTTGGACTGATTGTTAATGCCCAGGAAGGAAAAGTGCTCACTCTGCAAAAGGAAGAGAAGAGATGGGTTAAAGGGGAACCACCACCTTGAATGGGCTCCTGTATCAGGGGCTGAGGATCCCTCACCCCCCTGTCTAATTCTCAGACTGCACAAGGATGAGCAGTAGCGAATGGCACGATTATCTTGCTAACTGCTTCACATCTGCCAGCCATCTTGGAGAACAGGCCACCAGAGGGCAACAGGCACCGTGCATGCATGCCCCGAAGCAGTGTCCTATCTGCTGGCAAAGATACCAGAGCTATCATCTTTCATCTTGGAATTCCCCAGGACCAGATGAACAAGGAAGTCTTGCTTGCTTTGCCACCACGGCGCAGAAGCAGTCTGCCCCCCTTACTCATGGGGACCCTTTAGGCATTAAGGTTGCTGAAAACCAGCCCTCTGCAGACAGATCCCCAGTTACTCTGCCCACATTCTCCACAGAAACAGCAGCCCAGACAATGCGGCTTCTGGGCCAAACACAGGATGTGGGACTGCTTGCAAAATAACCCCTAGCTCAAGGAATACAGTGCCTCCCTCGTTCAACCAGTCCATGCAAAACTTCTGGATGTGGTACTGGGAGTCCTATCACTCCAGCATCGGAGCATCAAATGACCACATGCTAGCAGAGGCAAGTCAGGAATCTGATACTTTGCTGCTGGCTTCTAGTTGCTTGTTCCAACATTTTTGATTTCAAGTCAACATCCCAGATCCGCACAGGGAGTACCATACTGGTAGCAACCAAGGAACAAGGCTGCTATCCTGACCGCTGCAAGTGATGGCACTTCTTGCAAATCAGCACTTTTAGAACGAAAGCTGGCGCACTGAAATGCTGTTATATTTTGCCTTAAATTGCACCAACAGTGCTCACTGCTGTCTGCCTGCATGTGCAGCAGTATCAGCTGTCTCCTACATTTCACTCTGGAGATGGCTGTCTTTCAGTGGAGAGTAAAGACACCCCCACATTCACCCTTTGGGTATGAAAGGTACCACATAATTACAGCCCCTCAAAATTGAAGGGCAGGCTTTGAACAGAGAGAGATGGAACACAGATCACATTTTCTAGAGGCTCATCGAATACGACGGAAGCATCTGTGAGACAGGTAAACTTCAAAACTATGTCCAGGTGTTAAAATTAGGGGATTATCTCAGATGCACAAAGGCAGATGGAGGAGTTTGCTGTGAGACAAGCAGCAGAAGGTGAAAGGACTTACCGTGTGATTGTTCAGCATGAACTGTACGGCGCTCAGTTTCACCAGCTTTCTAACACTACTGTACGTAAAGGGGGTGTTAAGGAAGCAGCAGAGTCAGCAGAAAACTTCTTGCCATGCTTGCAAAGCACTTTCCAGGCCAAAACTGGAAGAGGACTTACGTCTATATTATTCAATATGTTCTAGCCTCTCTTCCACTTATTTCAAGAGCAACCAAGTTGCATAAATCTCTACTGTAGAAACCTGCAGTGACCATTTTTATTTACTCTGTCAGGAAGGACAAGTGAAAGACCATAAGACAGACTGTGACTGTAAACAAGTTAACTGTGGATGGTAAGCTACAAAGCAATTATGATCCAAAATAATACCCCCCTCCACTACAATATTATAGCCATCTACTGCAATTCAACAGCTAGATAAGATGTTGACCAAGCACTTGCACTCTGCTCTTCTCACTACCCAGAAGACGAAGTGGGTCAGGAATCTGTTACATGCAGAGTACTCCTGTTCCAGCTGAGCATCTGGGTCACTCTTCCCTCATCCTGAGGTTTAAGTGTGTCCTGTGCACCCAACAGCTCTTCTGAAAAGGATATCCAATGGAGAGGTCATTGAGCAGCTGCAGTGTCTTGGAGGTGATAGGCTCGCATCGACCCCAGTACTTCAAGTTGGTGATGCTAGGGAAGAGGACAACAAGGACAGATCAGAGGGGTTTGCTCGGCTTCCCCTTTGTTGTGCGGCGGATTCTTCCAGTTCAAAAGTTACCCAACATCATCAGCTCCACCCTCCACCAAAACCACAGACATCACAAGCCACAAAATATTGGTATAAAATCACTGTACTTACATTTGGTTGACTAGAAAATTATCCTTCAGATAATCTTCACTACTTGGATCCCAAGCTACACTGGCCCATACCCAGGCCCTTGGAATTCTGTGGCACTCCAGGGCTGGTTTCTGCAGCAAGGGTAAGAGAATTCTGCGGCAGTGACTACATGCAGACGTATGCAATTCTGCACCTGCACCATCCACTGTCAGCTGCAGAATTCTAGTAGCCCTTGCTTCTTCCAGGAGAGCCATTTCACCCCTTGGGGATGATGCGCAGCCAGGGCGCGCGAGGGTAGGCAAGGCCCCATGCACATAAAGATGGGGGCGATGCTAAAGAAGTTGAGCGGGAGCTAGGGGCTGCACATCACCAGGCGCACGGCACTGGGTGTCAGCACTGGAGCTACTGAATTGGTTCAAAATGCTAGCGGAGGCTGCCAAAGACATGACAAAAAGCCAGTCGACAGGTTCGGTCCAGAGGAGAGCTGCCAAGGAACAGGCCGAATAGGGTGCTCACCAGAGTGGAAGAATTTTAAAAAAAGGACTTGCACTACTCTGGCACTGAACAGCGCAATTTGCAAAGAAAACCTTTGAAGGAGCAGTCCCCTCCCCATAGAGCTTTCGTGGCTGGTGATTGCCAATAGTCAAGTGATAGGGCATGAGTGCTTGAGGCTGTCCCCTCTCTGACTTTGGTTTTACTAAGCAGGCACTGGAAAGAGAATCCATTATCCTGGTGTACGGCTTATTTTTGCGTCTCCACGGTGGATAAATCAATCCTGGATATTGTGTGTGACTTAAGCCCTGATAAAAGCCTGTAATTCTTGTGAGTAGCCAGATGTTACTAGTTTTAGACTGCACGACACTCCCTCATATTCCAGTTTTCCTGGTTATACCTTCAAAATCAACCCTGGAATCTCTGATGCCTGCAAGCAGGAACACTTACATTTTTCCTATGAAGACGCTCAGGACCATGGTCTCATCATTCAACCCCAGGACCTCTGAGAGACGGCGGTACAGCTGGAGGGAAAAAATAACACCAATTTAAAAGCTGTCAAGAAAACACGTAATCATCAAAGACTATTTATTTTTCACTTGTTCTCCCTTTGTGGCACACATGCCTGGGAGGGTGTATGCTCTGGGCTTTCCCAAATCAGTCAAACAACGCACAGAGATGCTTGTGATCTGATCCAGATCAATACCTGCCCTAATCACTGCTAACTCTTTTCTATTGCTAGTCATAGTGGGCTCAGATACTGTACATAGAAGCCAAAGCACTTGCTTTTCCTAGGAAAAAGGCACATAATAACTATGCTTCTCTGCCTGCAGCTACATGCAGTATCTTAGTGAATTTGTCTGGAACTCTAAGACTCTTGTCACATCACTGCTCCAAAGTCTCAGGGGTGGGGAAGGAAGGTCATAGGTTACTGGAAAGGAAGAGAACCTAATTCTGGAGTTATGATGTTCCCACTCTTTACGTAGTTTTTTTTTTTTTACTTAAAGAAAGATATTTTGCCTCTCTAAAGAGGCACCAAGGCATTCAGTCCAGTACATCTACAACTGCTTTGTGATGAAAAGACTGGATATTTATCTTCACTTCAGAGCTGAGGAAGCAAGGCACAGCTACTAAGCTCAGGCTCCTCATAGGTGTATGAACTGGTGCGACTTGCACACTTTCACAAGCATATAGACTTAAGGGACTCATTTGAAGTCACAGCAGAAACCTGGCAGGTAACAAAACTGAATCCAGGTCTCAAGTTCTAGGTTGTCATAGTCACTGGCTCATTCCTGACACGTACAGAACATGGTATTTCAATCAACAGCTCAGGCTTTGCGATGTTAACACTGGACATGTATCTAGAAAACACAGTAGACAGGTCTCTTAAATATTTTCAGCTATAAAGAAGAGAAAACGAGTGATGCCACTGGCCTTCATTTAAAAAGGGAAGCTATTACTGGACTTTGTATCACCAAAGAGACATAGCCAAAGGGACTGATTACCTTGGAAGACTTCTGCACCTGATCTCCAATATAGATCTTCCGAAATTGCTCAAAGAAGCTCAGCATGGCAAGCTCCAGCTTTTCATTCCCAGCCTGTGCCAGACGAGAGTCCGTGAGGTTCATCAGCTGCAGCACTCTGGAGAGAGGTGGGAAAAACACACCTTGCTGATGGACACTGGGAGAAATGAGGGATTTCTGGCACATGGTGTTGTTTCCAGGCTGCGTGCACTGTATTTTTTACTTCCTGTGGGCATTGTCATTTTGGGTCAAGAACTGACAAAACTGATAACAAAACACTGACTAGGGCACATTCCTCTCCTGTGCAAGGCCATTATAAGGCTTCTATACCCCTTCTAACAGGGATGCAAGGCCTTGGTCTTAATTTGCTGGAGAATTAAGTTTCGAGTCACTTACCCAGTGACCGATCCATCGTGTTCTCAAATCCACCTGAGAAACCACTACCTGCTCCCCTCACAAGAGCCAGACTAAACGCCACTCCCACTCCAGTTTGGCTTTTGTTGTGAGCCCTGCAGAAACAATGCTGTGACCTGTGCACAGGCTCAATGAGTAGACCTTGCTGGCAAGGGAGGGGTGGAGGGATTGTAGGGTAAGTAACACACATGCAGCAGAACGGGAGGGGCAAAAGCAACAATATTCTTTTTCGCAAGTGCCACAAAACAGAGTGGGAAAGAAGATAAAATGTAAATAGACTTCTATGAAAAGGCATCATATACTTTGGCACTAAAGGCAGCCGAAATATATACAAGGTCTCAGTATTCCCCCTTCAGTAACTCATCAGCAACATGGGAAGCCACTGCTTGATGTTATCTATTGGCTCACCAACAGGCCAGCTTCCATTATAGATTACTTTATACATTCACAGTTTAACTCCTTTACTGCCCTAGCTTCCAAGCAGAGCAAGTAGGCTCTGGACCACAAAGCTTTCAGCATGACTCAAGGTTGTTTCTGAGTTGTAAGCTACACGTTCTCACATCTGTCAAATAAAGCTTGCACTGGAGAGGATTTACAATCCTGAAAATCCAGCATGTGTTAGAAGACAGTATAAAGTTTTAACAGTTGTAGAAGAACTACAACATTCACGGTGTATTTACGGACAAACCCCACTTTGGCTTCTTAACTAGGAAAAAGACGTTTTCCCCCACCCTAGAAAAGAACCATCATACATTTAATTCTACTCCAATGCATGCATTTAAGCCTGGTATAAATTCCCCTCTTACATGCTCTTCCCCTCTCATTCTCTTTCTTACAACCCAAGATTTCCCAATTTAGCCAAGCCACAGCAGAAGTTTGCTGACTGACTCTAGCCAGTGCTGCCAATCTCTTCTTTCAGGATGGCCAATTCCACGCTGTTCTTTCAGTGAAAAGAGGGGAAGAACATGGTGGCAGCTTTGCGATAGCAATTCTTTTGTTGACCTCAATAGTGGTGCAGCTAGAAAACAGTCAGCATCCCTACCGACAAACCAACTCGCCATCCATCGCATCCTGCTCATCCGTGCTGGCGAACGAGACCCTACCACCAATCACTGCCCCGATAATATAGACGAGCCACGTCAGGCGCCCTGAAACCAACAGAGGACATCAGAACCAAGCACGTCACACATTACATGGAAGAAGCTGAGGAGATTTGCATTTTATTTTGGCAAAGACAAGATTCACAATGAGTATCTTTCTGCTTTAGTCCCCATCTATACCGAAATTACTCAATTTTCCACTTGGTGGAGAACAGGCACAACTTTTCTAGTATAGAAACAAGAATGCCAGGTCTGCCTGGAAGATTTTCATTATTTAAAGCTATTCCACTGCAGAAAGCCACTTTCTTGTAAAACTGTATTCTATGTACTTAAATATGTGCAGATACCAGCAGGCAGCGTATATGCTTTCAAAGTACATGTGGCTGGTGGAGAAGTCAACATCATATGGAGTTTTGCCCACACACAAAGAACCCCATGTACTGCATTAGATCAGACGATACTGTTTCAGAAGGAAGAGGAACAGTTTCCATACTTGTGCTGATGTGCCCAAGTCCTCCACAAAAGGGGAAGCCAGCTACATTATTAGAGAGGGGGCATAACACAGCTATACCTGAACCTCCAAAGGAATTGTTTCTTTATGGCCAGTGTTAAGCAATTCCTAAACCGACCAGCTGTGCAAGTACAAAACCTCCACGCTGCATCCACCCAATGCTGCGGACAGACACCCTCCTTCAGACAGTGGCACTGGCTGAAAACCCCACTCCCAGTTACTCATTACCAACAAACAGCTGAGGTTTCTGCCACAGCCAGTGGGGAGGTTCAAATGAGCACTCCGTATCCTGCCTCAGACAAAAGAGGGATGGGGGAACATCCTTAGAACTTGTCTCTGAAAGACTGGGCAAGGAGATGCACTACATTCCCCCCAAAAAGGAACGGAGTCAGTTGTAGGACAGCAATATCTTCAGTCAGCAATGCTGTGCGCATTGGGAGTGTCTGTCCACAGCCAAAAATATTCTACACCATACGGGCACCTCCCCAAGGTAATGTTTGTGAGATCTGCCTCCCCATTTACGGACTTCACCAGGAATGCAGGCTTCTGAAACATACTTTTGATAACAGGCAACCTACTGCAAGCTTACAGGCCACAGTCCTCCAAACATGCTCACCTTCTTGTACAGCAACATCCATAGGGCTAGCGGTGGCACTCTGCAGCAGCTCCTGGTAGGACTGGGCTGACTGGTCGAAGAGCTGCACAAGCAGAGCACAGGTCTTCTCATACTCGCACCGGCCAATGGTGGATAGCTGATCTAGCTGCTGTTGCACAAGGCCAGTATCATCCAGTGGATCCTCCAAACCATCCCTAAGCAGCAAGAAAGCACATTAGAAAAGGACTTAAAATGCAGAGATAGCTTAACCCATAACATAGGCTTATTTCAATCAGAAAGAGAATGCTTTCCCAGGCATACAGCAATTCCAGTGGCTAAGGTCTCTGCCTCTACTATTTGTCACTATGAAGAGCTACACAGACCGACGTAATCATCTGATCGTTAACTGCGGCCATAAATCACACAAGCAGTAGCGGTTCAGGAGGAAAGGCCATCAGGACCTGGGATGAGTAAGCTCTTCTTAAGTCTTTAACATTTATCCAGGTCTTCGAACAGAATGTGCAGAGCCAAAAACAAGGTCTCTATCTGGTTGTCTTTGTATAACAAAGCTTTCCATCTTTCTCAATGTTTTAGTTGCCTTTTCCTCTAAACACACTAACCTCAACAATAAGTTTATTGCGAACTCCAGAACTAGCTAAACCTGCTGCTCCTTCCTTGCATTGCTAGATACCTAAAAAGGTATAAGCCGATCAGTCTTCCTTAAGAGAGGCATTATTTTTCAATACTTGACCATCTGTTTTCATCAAACACAAACACACGCAAGGTAGAATTCATCCCACACAAATTCAGGCACTGCAACAGAGTCCTGAAGGCTGCCCCGACACTCAAAGGAAGGAAAAAAAACATCCCAAAAACCCAAAACAAACCCGCCCACTTTCAGGTATAATTTGTGCCATCCTACAGCAGAGATCCAAAAATTAAGCGAATCGCGCTTTGCATACTTATTCCTCTCTGCTACAAAGGCACTCTGAGTGTAAACGGTATGCTGTGGATGTATGATGCTAGGTAAGATCAATTTTACCCATAACATGTCAGAGACCGCTCAGATCAATCTCAGCCATTTGAGATTGAGCAAGGTCTGAAAAAAACCAGCTTAAAAAAATTTAAAAAAATCTCTTTTTTATAAGCAACAGAATATGCAATTTAGGTAAGCCTCCCTTAGAAACCTTTTGGTGACTCACAAAACTTCCTGCAGTCATGCTCGTTTTTAAAACAAAACTCAGAAAAGAAACACATCAGAGCCTTCTGCGTTAGACTCTGGTGCCGACAAGCAGAAGTGCTGCCACCTCTCTGCTTTTCTTACCTCAATATGATGTGCACAGATTCCAGCCTGGATGTGATGTAAGCTTTTGTGACTTCTGGTGTGTATGTTTCAAGCATGTGAGGCTCTGTGGCTTTAACATAGGGCACTGATGCAGCCAGCCGCTGCCACAAGCTTAGGAGATAGTGAACGCTGTTCGGCGCGAACTCCCAGTGCTACCAGGAGCCAAGAGAAAAAAAAAGGAAAGGAAACTAGTGAGTTATGGCCTTGATTGTTTTACCCATACTATTTTGACTCATGTAGCACTAGATATAGCAACATCTAAAAGCTTTAATGATCTGGTTGCCAATTTTAACAATGGAATTCAGTTCACACCTGAATTCAGCGGGTATTATCAGCATTCAGTAAAGACTGAAAGATAATCCTGAGTTCCTAGGTTGTGTAACTGAGCCAAAGCCTTTGGTCCCAAACTACTACTGAGCTCATACTGCAGCATACTGCAGACAGCTCCCCAAACAGAATGAACAGTTTAAAGCTGTTTTCCAGATAAATATTAAAATTTAACAAACAAAGGTATTATGTAAGCTATACAATTGTTTTTTAAACCATATTCTGTGCAGGAGTATAACTACAAGCTGTATACCAGTGGAAAACTCAGTGGGAATATGGCATGATATTCATATTACTAGCAATCCCTGCAACTGCATTTTAATAGTGAAGTGGTACATAATTCTAAAAATAAGCCTTATTTAACAAGGTTTGGTTTGTGGGGTTGTTTTTTTTTTTTTTTTTTTTCTTCTTCTTTTTTCCCCCCTGCTAGGACATGGAAAGACTCTGGAGGCATAGCAACCCTGCCTTCCCCCACATACTGCTCCTGTTCCATTCAGTAGGAATTCACAGAATAATCAATGCTACACCGCAGGATTCTGTCAGAGTCTGCAGGGTTTTTTGGTAAAAATAACATACAGTGAATTAAGGGGGGAAAAACAGACAAGAGGGTTATAATTTTGTTTCAGGAGAAGACAAGGGGCATAAAGACCCATTGAGGGTAAGTAAAACCACTTTGTACCTGCAGGCTGGTCACGGTGAAGTTGGCAATGAGTCGGATGACCTCGGGGTAGTTCTCCACCTTCACCAGCTCTCCCAACTGGTAATTGCTTTTCAATCGGGCCAGCAATCGGCAGAACTCATGGTAGTTATTTGGGTCTGACAAACTCTGAGAGGAGAAAAAGAGAAGAATTGAGAAACAGCACTACTTCGCAACACATGGCAGTCAGCTACAAGAGGCGCAGATTTATGGTGAAACAGCAGGAAAAGGCAAAGAGCAGCAAGGTGTTACTCCCTTCTCTCCAGTGCCACAAGTAGGACACGTACATTAGAAAGTATTTTTGGTGAAGAAACTTGATGCAGAGGAAACAGAGACACGATTCCACTGACTGCATCTGAAATACTCACCTGTGGGTTTTCCAGTATTCGTTTAACTCCATCAACGAGATGAGATAAAAACTTTGCTCTTTCTGCATTGTTGAAGAGGGATCTGCGTACAGAGGCTATCTGCACTAGGCAGGATAAAACCTAAAAGACGCAAAGAGAATGAAACAGAAAGGGAGGCATTAGAACAGTAAAATGAACAGCACGTTTCCTTTTCATGATACAACAAATCATTTAAGTCTGATGCTCCATTGCATGTTACATGACAGCTCCTTCATCTTTGCAATTCTGTGTAGTCTATGTAAAAGTGTAGAAACAAGTTACAGCAGAGAGAAAAACCACATCACCCAAAGGAACATCTCTATCCTGACAGTCAAAGGTGTGTCCAAACTCTGGTCCCAAAAATGCCAGGATTTCTTCAGATGAAGAACACAGATTGCATAAGACTGAAAACAGACTAGGACTGGCCGGGAAAGCTCGGAAACAACACAGACTTGGAAAAGTATCACGGAAGATAGAAGATTGGCAAGGAAAAAAATTAAATTGTTCTCAACCCAAACCTCTGAAATTTATATCAAGAGGAAATTCCCAGGGTGCACCTGCAGTAGTGAGTAACAGGCTGGTGAACAGGATTTTGACGAGCAGCGGCAGTCAGTTATGACTAGCACCCTGCAATCCTTATCCGGAGGCAAAACCGCATTCCCTCTGACCAGCGTAAGGACTACCTGCTCAACTGCTAAGCTTCTCATTCTTGCTGGTTCTTACATTTCCTGATCAAAGAGGCAGGACAATTAAAGGCATAATTGCTTCAGATTTCTATTCAGTAACAAAAAAAAAAAAAAAAAGAGTCTCACACTGTTAAAATCTCTTATGAATATTTGAGGCTTTAAATTCAGAATTAGCGAGTAACCCTTCAACATAATGAACAGTACTGAGAGTCTCAGCGGAAAAAATACTTCTGAAGGACCCTTCTCTCCCTAGCCAAAGGGCATGTTTTCACTGTAGAATTAATTATGAAAAATATTTATCCGATAGATAAATGCCTGGCAGGCAATTTTTTCAAAAGGAAATAATCCAACTTTTAGTTCAGTTGTGCTATTGGCCATTTCATCCAACTGGGACATGGCCTAGTTTTAAAGTGTGGAAGGAGAAACTACATTTTTCGGTTGTGCTCCCAGACTTGCTACCTACTCGCAGAATGGTTTTAGGATCAACTTAGCAGCACAGTGGAAATAACATAAGCTACATCCCTCAAAAAGGGCTTACTGGCAGAGTGAGCAGGCAGACTCTAGGCTACACAAGGACAAAGAATCATAGAAGTAGGTTGGACTTCCAGCAAACAAGCTGCTCTTAGGTCAAATCCAAAGCCTGCAGATCCATCAAAACTATTAGCAGCAGCAGGACCAGACCAGCCTCCCCTTTGTCGCTGTAGCACAAGGCAGTGCCATCAAAGTAAAGGTCTGAAGTCAGCCTATGGCATTTTAACTGACAGTAAGTCTCCCAGATGAATCCTACAAACACTTTCTGGTAGTGGAGTCTGTAAGGAAAACAAACACTTAACTTACCAGGGGAGAAAACGAAGGAGGGATGGAATGATAAAGATCAAAAAACAACTGAAGGGTCGAAGAATCCAAGAATGCTGAAACAGAACAGAGCATTTTACTGAGAACACCTCCATTTACTGCTTTCCACAGGTCTAATGCTTATCTTATCAACAATGACATATGTACTTGTCACATGAAGTACCATGCTTTAAGAAAATTTCCAAAGGATTTTACATTTTTACACAATTGCCCTCCCTAGAAATAAAGTAAACCCACTGGTACTTGGTACTAAGTACAAAATTACAGGAAAATATTTTAAAAACACAATCTGTGAAACTGCCTACAAAATGACCAGTGAGAACAGCAAGGATATTGAGAACAGGTACCGAGTTATTTGTTATTTACATTTAAAAAAAAAAGACTACTGTTTCTTGAATTGGCAGGTGTAAGACTGGAAGGGTAGAGGAGTGTTTTTATAGCTCAAGATGGCCAACCCAAACTGAACTGCATTTGTAATCACACTAAGAAAAGGCTGGATTCTACATCTGGCATTGTATGCAAAAGTTTATTTGTTAGGTACAGAGAAGGCTTTAGCAAGTCACCCATGCTTTCAGCTGGTATGCTGTAGATTAGCCCTCTTCCTCCAGCAAGATTACCTGATCTCCAACTGGTTGGGATCTGCACAGTGCAAAGATCATCTGAGGACTCGTCTGTTGATGTGCCAATGAAATCAAAGTTCAGGCAATTATGTGTGAGCTTAAGCAGCTGCATGAGCAGACCATGCTGGCTTTCATCATTTAGATTCAGGTTCTTCCCAGAAGCCTATAAAATACATCAGATTAAAAAAGTGGAAAAAAAAAAAAAATCAAGGTGACAGCTGAGTTTGAGGCAGGTATTCAACTTTAAACAGGATGTGGCAATCATAAGGATCATATGCCACAAGCACCAACCCCAGCTATCGCATACTTTTACAGACAGCATGTGTATTTACATGCTCAGTCTTTACACAGGATGGATAAACAGACAGTGCTTTCTTTTTCACTCGGCTTGTACTGCACAGGAGAAAAGCAGCCAGGCTTGCCAGCTCGCAATTAAACTGTGAGATTCAGGAGATAAGGAAGTTCTTATTAAGGTTAAACACAAGAACACATTTTCTGCCTGACGAGTACCTAGCAGCAGGGAATCCTGTTGCTCCACCTAACCCTCATATGGAAATGAGTGCATTCACTTTTGTTGCACAGATGAGCTGTATAAGCTCTGCTCCGGTTACAACACCCTGTTATGGGCAGGGAAAACATGGACACTCAAGTAACACAAGGAACTCGATGGATATGAAATGCTAGGTCATTTCACTGCAGTTTAAATGTAGCACTCAGGCCTGTACTCCAGGGACAGGCCAGCCGCTCTATCCTTTGTATTATCACTCTGTACTTTAACCAAAACTAACTTCTTCCAGCTTAAGTCTATTGCAAATAACGCATTGCACTGTGCCGACACTGCCAGTGGTCGCTGGAATGTCTTCCTCACTCTCTCCACTGCATCAGAAAGACTCACTCTTCTGGGGCTGCCTAAATGCACCCTGTTTTACAGAGACAGATACAGACATGATCATTGGTTTTTTGCAGCCCAATCCTCCCCACTCGAAAGGATCACCTTAGAAATTTCTGCTTTATATACAGAAGCTTGAGATAGCTACTACTAGACCAAAAAAAAAAAAAAAAAGACATAAATTGGGTAGCAGGTGTTTAAGCACAGGAAAACAAGGTTGTTCCATGAGACAACAGAGAACATTCCAACTTGTCTTAAACCATAGCATCGCAAGAAACAAAAGCAAGATGATTAAGAGTTAAGGTGGAAAACTAGAGGGGCTTCCTCCTGAGACAAGCCATGTCTTTCCAGTCTAAGTCCCCATGATCATGCAGCAACAGTAGGGTGGGCAATAGCTCAGCCGGAGCTACACGTACGGGACAACAGTGCAGTTCAGGGGACACTGGGTTAACAAGGTCTGGTTTATGCCTCATGGCTGAGTACCAGTACTTGCTGAACTTTCTCCAAGTCCGGGCAGTTATAGGGACCCTGTCCTGCCTGTACCTCCCCAGGCGCTTCTTTTCACAAAACTAGAGGAATCCTTTTATTTTGAGACCTCTAATTGACCATCAAATGCACCTGAAATAAGCCAATGAATTCAAAAGTTACCAGAGCTGTTATGGTTCAGGAGGATGGGTGCATGGGAAAGGATCACTAGCATAACTGTACAAGCCTTGCTTCCTTTAGAAACCAGGAGGAGAAAAAAAGATCAAATTACACCCACGTACCCACCTTTATTAGCGACAGAACCAGAGCTGTTCATTTTGAAATATCTTTAAAATAAAATTTCCTTTTCACTCTTTGTGCTATTTGTCAACTTTGACACTTCACTCAGCTAGAAGGATAAAAGTTAAACTAATCAAATCTGTGCTACTGCCACTCAGTTTATTGGGATAGACTTTCTCATACGGGGCTATTTTTGAAGGCACCATTAGAACTCCAGATTAGCTTTTTAGAAAAGAAACATGACACAGAATCATGAATTTTCTTCAGATAATCTACCTGCTTACAAAAAATACACACATGCTACTTCAGCTGAAAGAAAAAACTGCTTTTTTGGGGGGTAAAACCCAACCCTACTAGCAGAGCATTGCTACCTTGTCCCAAGGTTAAGTATTTTTAAGCAAGTTAACTCATGCGTGATAATGAGCACAAAATAAAAACCTGTGGAACACAAGACAGTCTAATATTCATCATGAGTTAAAACATCAAGGACAATCCTTAGTCTCAATCCTTAGTCTCAATCTACTAAACCTATCTTTACTAGCATTTTTTCTCTCACCATGTGGGTTTTAAACTGAGGGTAAAAAAAAAAAAAAGAGAGAAAAGAGAGACAAAGACTTATTTTACAGGAAACCTCTCTGCCATCTCTGTAAATCAAAGATATTTAAAATGTAAAACAAACATCTCATCTCTTTCCTGACGCTTTAAGACAGGAAAGTTTAACCCAAACCAGGCATGTATGTTCAATCAAAATTGTTGAAAAGAGTTTTATTTCTGTATTTGTGTCATGTTCATTTTTTTGTTTTGTTAATACAAACCTAAGTCAAAGCTTTTCTGAAAAACAAGTCCAGAACATAGCTTTTAGAACAAAAGCGCTCATTCCAGGAGAGTTACATCAGAGGGAACTTCAGCCCAAAGTCTGTTGCCCCAACATACAGCCCCCAAGAGAGATGACAAATGACCGTCTCCTTACCTGTTTCAGTAAATTGCATGACAGTGTGAAAATATCAAATAAGGATGAATCTCGGAAGGAAGAGGCTATTTTCCTGTGCTTGGTCAGTGGATGAGTAGTATCCGCCTGAGCAAAGAGAAAACCAGTGCTTAGAACTGATAGACAGAGGTGGAACGAGACCAGTAGAACCCATAGGAACCCTGTTAAGCACTGGGACATCAAGGTTAACCTCCCCAGAGCTATGTCACACCAGCTGGCTAAACCAGGGGGGTGCACTGCCACTGCGTATGTGCTGCTACTGCAGAACAGTGGTTCTTCCATGGATAAAACAGTATTGCTGTCTGATGGAGGACAGGACTTTACACCTACAATACTTACAACACAGTTTCACTGTACCCCTGCCAGAAAGGAGGGCTGGGTTTGCTCTCAAGTTCATGTAAATCTCTTCCAAAGCAGAATCAACAGCAGTATTTTCAACAGCAGTTAAGTCATTTTAGAAACTTGAACACTGCTTTCTAAAGTGCTCCGAACTCCTAAGAGTTAAATCCTACCTGAAGTCGCTGGGCAGACACATGGTCAACTACTAGCAATTATAATTCCCCTCCTGAACCTGCACAGATGAGAAGAAAACTAGAAGGACAGTTAACCAGTGACAGCCAGTTTGGACTTTGCTGTACCTACTGTAAACTCCAGTTCTGCACCTCTCACCATATCAGAATAAAAAGCTGACATATGATCTAAGAGGCAAATACACACATATTGCTTTATACTGGATAACAAAGTCTCCAACTGATTCAACCAATGAATTGCCCATTCCAGCATGGGCCAGCACAGGCAAACAGCAGCACAACTTATGTCACTTCATAGACTATTTTCTAGGAAGAGGAGAAAAGCAAAGTGATACTTGACATCTTTGCCATTTATTTGAACACAGACTGGCAAAAGTGGATGCCCAGGATGAGTTATCTGACGGGCAGTCAGTTCTCGTCGTGCATCTGGGATGGAGCCTTCTTGCAGCCCAGTGCAGATGCACGTAACATGAATCTCTGTTTTCTTTATGCTTTTGTTACTATACCTCTGTTAACCTTAAATGTGCACACATCCCATCCAGTATTGCAGGAACCAGTACAGCTCTAACCACTGCAGACCTCACTTTAACGTACTAACCTTCACAACAACCCCATGGAGGATGCAAACGCTCTGTCTCTTATATTATAGGTGAGAAACAGAAGCCCTCCATCACCCAGTAGCTGGTGGCAGATCAGAACTGGACCTAAATATGTCAGGTGCTCTAATGACAGAATTATCATTCCTCAGCTCATGCTATTAGATTTCAGGGTCTTTAAGAAAACAAGCATTATTTACTCTCTCCACGGTTATTACAAATCTTATGTATTTCTGGGCTTGTGGCAAATAAGCATTTCCTTCTCTTCACCACGAGGTTATGAGGCTTAAATCAGTGAACTTCTACAATACAGTGGACACACAGTACCTCTGGGCAAGTCTGTGCAGTACTTAAAGGATGAAAACTGATACTTCAAAACAGTTACTAGCACTCTATTTTATTTGTACTGTGAGCTTTTGGAAAAGAATTTTTAGTAAACAGAGCTCTAGAAAATTTGGCTCTCATGCAATGTAGTTCGAAGTTTAAATAGTTATCAAAAAAAGTCTGAAGAGAAGCCCCAGAAGGGGGTTTTGGGTGTTTTTTTGCTATGTACGCATATGTGACCCCACTCTGACGAGTGGGCATGTTGGCAGATTTATTATTTTGCAAGTAATGGCAGTTTTAGACTTTCCAAGATGAGTCACTGAATCCAGCCCTGTGCAATTGCTGGCACAAAGCACATTTAGGAATGAGTAGTAAACTGTGTCAGATTCAATATCCAAGACACCAGGAAGAGATTTTTGATCAGTCCTTAACCTCATTGCTTATGTTAGTACCAGCTTGTAGAGATTCTGGAACTGGGACAGGTGACAGTTTCTGTGCAGACCATTCTCCTGCAAGGAGAAGCTGTAGCCCTGTACAAAGATGCTGATATACTAATTTATAGAGTTAAACAGACTTGCTTTCACCCTTGATGCGAGGAAGTGAAGGACCAGACCTCTGCGGAGATGGAGTTAGGGTTGTACAAAAGTCTGGGCAAGGAAATCATAATGGTAACAAGACATGGCTTAAGAGTTAGGAGGAGATCTATGGGTTAGGATTTACTGATCAGGCCAGGCTTGAATAATGAAAGTGAATTTGGGGTCTGAAATGGATACAGAAGCCATTCAGATTACAGCACAGGGTTCAAGAAGGTCAGAGGTGCTGAACTTCTTCAAGTCCAGCAGAAGAAACTGGTGCTTTGCCCCGGCCAGGACAAAAATCTTCTCCTCCATTTCCAGTTCTGAAAACAATTTGTAATCATCCTCCAAATCCCACTCAAGGACCTCTCCGTGCCAATGCCCGGATTACTCAATATACTAAGGAAACTAACCTTTCATTTTTGCTGGTAAGATATTAAATCAAAATACTTAGTTACTGGTACTCTCTGCAAAATTAGAGACATTTATACACATGGCAACCCTCATGCTGTCTTAGGACTGCGGTAGTCATCAACAGTGCTACGGCAAAGTCTGCCTGACCGATTAGGAAAACGATGTCAGCTTTGATAGCACAATGTAAAGCCACTTGGTTCCAGCTTTCAACATAAATACCGAGAGGTGGCATAACATTAGAGGGCTCTACAAACCACTGAGCTAACTAACCTGGAAAGACTTGCTGCAGCTGGCATGACTGGGTGCCATGCCAGAGCACCACAGACTCGGTGTGCCCAGTCTTTCTTCTGCCAGTCACCCAGGGCCAGGGCTGTGCAAGAGACTGAGCACTCAGCCCCAATAAACCAGCAGAATTTGACAACTACCTGCTGAGAACACTATGAAATTTAGTAGTGAATGAAAAGGACGCTTTAAAAATCTGCTCAATTTGACAAATCCTCTTTGTTTCATCTCCCTGGTCAATACGGAGGAGGGCATGCTCCATTCACGCCTTGGCACAAGAATGCTGTAAGCTGAAACAATGCACAGCGACCAACAACAGAAGGTGCTAGGGATGTCCTCATGCTCGGGGCTTTGTCCTCACTAGGTAGGCTTGGCTAGCTGCTTAGCACTGTTCTTTCCTTTTTTATCTCAGAAGATTACATCCAAATATGAGAGAAGATGAAAGATGCCAGCGAAACAAAACAATTCCTCAGGACAGGAGGTTTCAGCATCTTACCACAACAGTAAGTGGCTGTGTAAAAATAATAATAATAAAAAAAGCAAACCAAAACCAAACAAAAAACAAAAACACCAACCACACAACATCCCCTCCCCACCAAAAAAACCCCCAAACAAAAACCCCCAAACAATGCACAGACACACAGCAGGACACAACAATATGAATGAGAAAATTGGACACTTACTTCACTGAGGAAGGCTGTAGCACTTACTTGATTAATTTCATTAGTTAGTTGGGACAGGATTGTCACTCCTATGATGCAGTGCTCTACACTATCCTGAGGAAGGAAAGGGGGACAGGGAACACAGTTAGCAGTGCCAGGATGCTTTCATTGAGCTTCACCATCATCCAAAGACCTTTCTGCCTGGAAGACTTCTGACATGTTTGCCTAGAAATGCATTATCTTTGTAGTATTGTGATTGGCAAAAAAGCCCATGAGCAATACCAAGCAGAGAATTTAAAACGCATTTTTAAAGTACTTGTTAGCACTGCAAAGGGTTCTAAAGAGTTCAGTAACATGAGCTAATAAAAGTAGGCACCTTTTATTTAACAGTTTAATCAACATTTTTGTGTTATGCCCTAACTCTGAAAAGATTTATTTAGAATTTTTTTTTTAAATCAGTTTGTTTAATTCTAACAGAGGCTGTGGTAAAACATGCAGAAATTTCTGCAACACTAGGATGAGTATTAAAGTCTCCAGATGAAAACTCTGGGAAATAAACATTCCCCCCCTCCCCTTTTTAAACTACAGACCTTGAACAACATGAGTACCAGCTGACCAAGTTTCTCCACACACCCGCCCCACAAACCTCCTGCCAAGAAGGACAGCCTATCTCCCAGTGAAGGGAGTCCATTCTTCACAGCCTGTTCAGCCTCTGGCTGCACTCGAGACTGCCAACAAGGGGCCAATTGTGAACTAAGTCTGTTACAGATACCTCTTCACTAGAAACGGTAATCCATTTATCAAACGCTTTAAGAGAAACAACCTGTATTGTTCCTTTGCCCCAGTTTCTGTTCTGTAACTTCCCTCTCCTAGCTCTACCTTGTTTACACCTTCAGCACAAACTGCCCTGATCTCCAGCTTCAAAGACTGAACTCATCTGCAACAGAGAAATTCAAGCATATATAGGCTTGGGACCTTGGCCACTTCTTTACTGGAGCCATCTCTTGATGACAGTCTCAGCATTTACACGATTATATCTAGACAGAAGCCACTGGAAAACCTTGCTGAACCATGTCTTTAAAAAAGTGCTGCCTCCTCTACACTTTAACAGCCAGAACAGGTAACTTGGGCAAACGGGAACAGACCATCTCAAACTGAACACAGCAAGTAGATATTCGCACCATTTAATTAGGTTCCTGATTAAAAAGCACATATTCCCTATGTCACAAGCCAGGAGAGTGAGGAATCTAGCTCTGGTAATTTCAGCTAGGAGCACCTGCAAACTATTTGGAACATAGTTACCAGCCCAGAAAGGAACATAATCTTTAAATTACTTAACACCACTAGATCTTACTTCACTGCAGATATGAGTAAATGCCTAAAATAATAGTAGTTAGCCGGTTTTCTGAATGCCCACACTCTACCACTCAAGAATTAAAAGCCCTGTACACATTACATCTCCTCTTCCATGCTGGGAAGAATTTCTGGTCATTTTGCTTTCTTCTACTGTCTTCCTCCAACTCTTGGTTTTGGGACAAATTTCAGAGCAAATAAATAAGTATTCATACTGTTACAGGATTTACTGATCTCTCTGGGAGGAAGTTTCAGTTTGGAGACAGCTGTTGATAAAAATGCAACCTTTCTCCTAAACATTCTTTTGGGTTGGAAATGAAACCCTGTACTGTGGTGACAGCATGTACGTTTATGAAACAACAGTCAGGACTTCTAAAGAAAATTGTTAACAATAACGTTTGTGTAACACACTAGTTTTAAGCTACATTTTGTTATGACAACTTAGCAAAATATCAAACCTGACTTCCATGGATATATCACCCTTGCAGCGAACGAAAGCAAGTCAAGCATGGCACCTATTTCCCTCATAGACAATAAGCCCACGTTTACCATTTTGCACTAATCGGCATGGTATATTTAAGCTTCAGAGCTTGAAAGAAGAATTGTGCAACTGGAATGCTAAAGATGTGTCTCACCACTGAATACTAATGGTGGCAGTTTCCAGACGTAAATCCCTGCCCCACCAAACTTTAAATTATAAAAACTGACCTGTCCTGCCAGTTGGCAGCTGCTTAGCCTTGGCAGTCACTATTCACAGGTGAAAGACTGGACAGAGGATACCAAGGTGCAAAACAATAACTGAAAATGCATGGACTTTCAAATCCCACAAGGTGTGTATTCATCTTACAAAAAATCTGACCTGTAAAAACCTTGTGACATCTGTGATCACGTTCCTGAAGACATATTCATCCTTCTGACAGTCAAACCAGCCCAACTTTGTGATCCTGGCATATAACTGGATTAGTGCTTGTGTGACAAACGTTGCCAACTTTGGCCTAGTGGCAAGGTAGTTGAGCACATAGTTCCCTGAAACACAGAGAAGAGGGGTATAGGGGTATCTGTAGACAAGAACTTGGCAGACGGAACTGAGATGGTAACACTGATACGAAAAAACATCTTTTCAAAAGCTGTTAAAAAAAAATCAGCACGGTAGTGGTTTAGATACAAATGTTGACCTTTTATTTGTGCCTTTAACATAATAAAGCTGTGGAACAGATATGGGAAGTGGTTAGAGACAGGTGAGAGTTCCTCTCCACAAGCCTAACTTTTTTTGTATTATGAGATTAAGTCCAATCCTCTGTAAGCACAACTAAATCACAAGAAAAGCTGAAAATATTTCAAGACCTTTCCTCGGGGATGATCATCTACCACATCATTTGTAAAAAAGAAAGCAGACTGAATGGCATTCAGACTCCTTCCTTGGAGGAAAGGAAGTATCAGCCATTCTCCAGGAAAGAGCACTGTGACAGACTGATTGCTCCCTTAAGAAATACTCTAAACGGTATTTCAGAGACCCATAAAGGATTTTCAGTTTTGAAACCACATCTTCAGAAGAGGCAAGCACCATGCATATTTTATACTCCAAAAGAAATTTATAAAATGCAACTGGTTCATTCACAAGCCCACCGAGTTGTCATTCCCTTCCATCTGGAAAAATTCTGTACATTTAGCCTTGAACTCTGTTAGCTAATGATATAGGTGAAGATGCCAGCTAAGAGAAACATTTCTTTGCCTTTTGGGCACCCTGTACCTTAGGATGCCCAAACTGTAAAGCACAGCAGCTTGCAGAAAACCTCCCACCTGTGGATCAAAGTCCATACAACAAGCATTCATGTTAGTTTGGTTAGAAACAATTGTCTTGTACTTACGAATATCTATTCGTTGTTCCAATGGTAAAGGGTTGTTTGTGCGTGACACGAGTTTTGTAAGGCATGTAGCTGCCAATAACTGGGAGTAGGATGACTGTAAAGAAAAAAAAAAAAAACAACAAACCACAAACAGAAGTTTACCACACACTTCAAAAGATCAAACAGCAATGCTGGATTTTAAGGTAATTGCTCTCTGGAAATTTGAGTTTCAAGCATTAATTTAATTGGTAAGTCTAAATACTCTGCATAGCATTTACTCTATGTTTTTATAGACACTAAAGTAAACCAAATACTTGAAGAAAGTGTTTAAGAAAGAAAGGAAAAGCTTTTAAAGAGCGGAAGACAACGGAACTGCCACTGAAGGCAGGAATAAAACTGCAAACATAGTCAAACTGCACGAAGTTACCTTAAACACCACGCCTGAAATAGACAATTAGCCCTCTGAGCCATAGGAGTACGTTACTATACATTAAGAAGTATTTACAACTTCCACTTGATTACTAAACACAGGTTAAAATTTATTTCTTACAGAACAGCACGCAGACTACTGAACTGTAATCTAATTCAGGGACACAAATGATGCCATTCAACCACCTAAAATCCCTGGCTGCACCCGATTCCATAAATTACAGCCAGGGAGATGACAAGCATTTTGCATGCTAATTTCTGTAATATATAGCACTGTAGAAAGCCTAGTATCCAAGATGCAGGAAACCTATTCATTCCAACATTCCCAAGGACAGTCAGGTATAAAGTGAGTCGGATCCCAGACTGAACAAAAAACCCTCTGGCAAGGGTCAGAGAGGCAATGGATCACACACAAAGAAAGAAACTAGGCTTTAGGAACTTTCCTTAAAAAAAAAAATTTTAAAAAAAAGAAAATTATTTGTCCTCAGGTAAACCAGTTACTAGTTCCCATCGGAAGAGCTTCAAACCAGTTTGTTTTGAATTCACTGAACTTCGGATTTAACAAAAAGTTAAATAATTTGCTTTGTGTAAGTTTGCTAAGCCTGTTAAGAGTCACTCTTCTCCCCCTCCCCTCACCAGCACCTCCTCCTCCTCCTGGAGGACTTACTCTTTACAACAAACAGGCTGTCTAATGTTTCCTATTTTTGTGAACAAGGCTCCAATCTGATAGATATGAAAGCTGGATGCACATTCTGCCGCAAGTCAAATCTTCCAAGATCATGTGGCAAAGCCATTTTAAACATTATTTGTGCTGATACAAAGTAAAAATCAAATGGCCACTTAAAAAGAACACTAAAAGCGTCAGGCAAGACTTACTGCTGGCGTATTTTACATCCTTTCTGTAACGCTAATTCTAAAGCACATGATCTAATTTTCCCTGTTTTGAACTACTGGATTATTAAGACAACACTATAGCAGGGGCAATTTTCCAAGGAAACATTCCAGAAGAAACACTGCTGGTTTTATCCCCTATGAACCTCTATGCACACACCATTTTCTCCCCAAAGCCTATAGAGAAAGCAGTGGTTCCCACAGTCTATGAAATACCACTGCCATAATAATGTTTTCAACTTAAAGCTTGACATGTCTGGGTGGTAGTCTGTGAAGAATGCAGCGAGGCCCACAAGACATTAGAATTGACAACCCTTTGTAGTAACTCCTGCAGCAGCATAATTAGCCATCAGAGCCAATGCTTTTTTTGGCACAGGCTGCCCACAAAGTGAGATATGTGAGATCATACTGGGTATGGAATATAAAGACTGCATACCGGACCTTGGGGCTATTTCCCTTATCAATGCCCAAAATACCAACATACATTTTGGACAATTATATTGTTTTACATACACTCCCTCTTTCTAGAAGAAGCTGGCACTTGCTCAGGCAGTCTGGACTGTTGGTGAACTCAACCAAGGCTTTCTCTGCCTGGAGCCGTGTCGCAGTGTCTGTGGTCTCATACAGCTGCTTGCACAGGTTCTCTAGCTGGGCTAGGCTCTGGAATACAGGAAAACAAATCAATTAGTATCAAGAGGTTTAACAGTTTAGTTATACAGCTGTTTTACCTAGGTTATATATACATACACATACACACAGATAACTTTACTGTTTGTGCAAAGCAAGGAAAACGCTCCAACTCGTAGTTTGTTCTTCCATCAACTAAATGCATTTAACCTACCAAATTACCTGTAGAGAAATTTCACAGCTACCTCTTACACCTGACAAAGTACCATGTTGTCTTCCCACTTTCACCGATTTTTACCCAAACTCAGGCACCCACTCCCAGGGTCAGCGCTGACCCAGCCTGAACGCACCGCACCATGTGGCTGATGAGGTCTGGAAAACCTCACACATCTTGGGCTGTAATGGCGATAATCCTAACCTATCCATTTTAAATAGCAAAAAACCATCCTCGCGTCTAGCTTTTATGTCACACAGTGTCAAATCCCCCACAAACTTAGTTTATATTCCCTTTGCAGGGCACCATAACAGACTTCAGCATCCCAGGATGCTGGAAGGATCTCACGTTAAATCTTCCGTATTACACATGCCAAAAATACCTAAAGCAGAACAGAGAAAATGAAGAATAGGATGGATGCCTTTAAGCGGTGTCTCTGTGAACGTGTTTGAAGGGAAATAAAACTACCGGGCAGATTCTGTGTGCTCAAACAACTGGAAAATATTTGCAATAAACTGTGATCCAGGCAGATGGTTTCCCCCAGTGAAATCTTAGGTGTCCTAGTTAAAAAGTGGCTTCACAGATGGATATAAATACTCCCTCAGGTTCTTACTGCTAGATTAATAAGCAGGTATTTTCAACTGCTTTAGGGCTACATTCTAAGTTTCCAGAGGTAAATCATTACAAGCATACCATAACTTCTGTGCTTTTGTAAAAAAGAGGATAGCATCAGATGCCTAATTTATTTTTGGAGGACAGATTGTTATGCAAAAGCTGAGTTACTGACAGGGTCAGCCACTGGATTCACACACCACATCAGCACACAGCTGAAAGCTTTCTTGTACACAAATGCAGCAATTCCACACCAAAAGCACACAGAAGGTTTTGATGCTCTGTTGCTGAGATGATCATCAGATAACATACTGTTAGAAGAAACACAGAGGGGGACCCTCTGCAAAAATTCTCTTACCTTGTACCATATTCCAGAGCTCTGATTTTTATTTACTGTTTTTTCAAATAGCAACTTCATGGAAAATGTTGCCCTGACAGTTTCGTTACTTCAGAGAAATTAGAGAACTTTGCCAAATGCCAGATAGCCGTTCAACATACAGTTTTGTTTCTGAGAAAAGCAAAATCCAAAGACTTAAGCTCTGCACAGAAAATCCTCAAAAATCTAAGATTAATATAAACCATTATTAACCATGAACTATTACAAACCACACTGACTCCAGTTAAGCACTGGTCAGCACCTGTCGTTTCTCATAACAAATCCACTTTCAGTTATTTAAAATCAGTTGGCAGAGTCTACATACAGGAAGGTGCCTGTTTACATGTATCATCTTCAGCCCAAGGACACCATTTCCCCCAAAACTCCAAAATCCCTGCAACCATTTACCAATTTGAAAAGCTACCACGACCACTCGGTCCACATGTGTACGATAGACCGAATCCTTGGGAAGCAGCTCAGCCCGGCTCCACCACGCCAGCGGGACAGCGATGAATTGCAGCCCATGGTCACACACCGAAGCGATGAACACTGATCCAGAATGCTGATTGCACTACAAATAATTGTAGTTTACAATTCTGGAAAAAAAGTACCTATTTTTTTTTACAAGTTTTACATCACCATGCATTAATTCTTCAAGAAGCTCAGGAATGGGGTTTCCCTACAGTCAGCTTTCTTCACACCTCCGGGAAACGCCAATTCCCTGCGACTTTTTGTGAGTCACATGGTGGCAATAACCATGGCTCCTTTTGTGCGACACTCGACACTCGCCATGACAAACACCCTTGTTTGTGCACAGTGCGTGACCTGTGCCAGCCTTCTTGCAGATTACAGTTAACTCCCTCGGAGCTAGAGGAAACACACGACCTCTGCGACTCAAACAAAACAACTCCAAAAAGCCAAGCATGCCAACCGAATAGCCCGTCTGCTGCCCAAGAGATACAGCACACAAGATCACCGTTAAATGCCCCATTAATGACACTGTGGTCATTAAAGCACAGTTCTCCTGTGAAAAAACATAAAATCACACACATGGAAAAGCTAGTCCAAATTATCCAGGAGTGTAAATCCAGCAACTCAATGGGGAATAAATGCGCACTCTATTCATGTTAGATTAAGCCAAGCATCCACAGCAGGTTTTAAACATATTTTTAATACCTTGTCTCTTACTGTGCAGTGTCAGCTGTCCCAAGTGTCCCTGTCCAGACAATTCTCAAGTAGAAGTTCACTCAATAGTTCTTCCTCACGGTATCCCCAGATATGCAGCTGCAGAGGGGGCTGCAGGATGGAGAGTATTCTGGGGCACAGTACCAAAGCCTATGAGGGCACCTCAAAGGGAAAGCTGATGTCCCAACTTGGGAGTTTTCATCCACTATTTCACATTTGTTAACGGTCATTTTATTTTTTCATTTAATGTGCTCAAATATCCAAAACCAACATTCACGATAAGCTGTAATCCAACCAAATAAATTTCTCTCATGAAAAACCTTTAGGAATAATTTTTAGGGTTGTCTCACCAACAGATTTCTTTTCTCCTCTTGTGCCCTTACTCGATTACCTCTCACATGGACAGGCAGAGCAGTTAAGCTGCCCTGACATTGCATTCCAGGTTTGCAACACTAGGTTTTCAGCACTTTTTAACATTGCTATGAGGGCAGCGGAGCTCCCCTCCTCTCTGCTGATGGTGTAGAAATCAGGCTAGCCTTACTCCAGCACCCAGCTTCAACAGCCAGAGATGTTCAGGCATTAGGGGTAGCAAGTAGGTGCGGATTATTTCACTACAGACACTGGGCAATACCTACTCTTTCAACCAAGATAAAAAAAATACCATTTAGTATAACGATTAAGCAGGGCAAGTCCTCTGTATATTCCAGATAAGGACTAAAGCATGAGACAGCAGAGTATTTGAAATGGAGACATTCTGGCATCCCACTAGTGCTGCACGCATGGGCTGCCTTACAGGATGGAAAGGTATGCGTCCAGTGAGCCGAGAAGGAAAATACCACTGAAGACAATTACAACTAACCAAAACTTGTGTTCGTGGCTCCTTTGAGAATGAACAGCTCCAAAAACTCTCTGTAAAAAGAAGAAACCAACCCTTTGCACCTAGGGAAGGCAAGGAGACGCTGATGAAGGCTCAGGGTAGCAGGGGAGCCGATGGGGACTCTGCAGCTGGGGGGGGGCAGCGGCTGGGATGGCATTTTAGGAGAACTGCTGAGTCACAGGAGACAGCCCCAAGTGTCAAACACCTCCTCCCGCACCAGCTCCCAGCCTTCCGAATCGCTCTTATCTGCTCCTCGCACGACGGCACTGAAATCTCAGGATTTTTCTACAGTTGCACATACCATATTCTATTAACATATACTTGTAACCCAAAGTACTTTATGCAGTAATAAAAAAAACCCCACATGGTCCAATTTCTCTCATACATTGCACTGCGAAGGCTAAATGACAACCTGAAACACTGGCTAACTCCCGGCTTGGAGGATGTGTCTTAAATGCATACTGAAAAGCCTAAACTGCCACGGAATTTTTCACATAACCACCTCTCCGACTCCAAGCATGGCATAGATGACGATCACTTTTTCCTCCTGTGTGCACACACTTTCTCCCCCTTTGAAGCCAAGACCCAAACAATGCCTACGCTTTTTCCTCCAACAAAATGTGGTAATTAATGCCTATTAATGGAAATCTGCACCCTGTCTCAGTGTTCTTCTAAATCCAGCTTCCAGGCATGACATCGTATTATGTCACTGTCTACAAGCCTTAGACAATTTTTTTGCAAACAGAGTTGAATTAAGTTTGTGTCCCCAGGAAAAAAAAAAACAAACCAATATCATATTTTTGATCCATCTCCCCAAACTGAAGTTCCTACACTACAAAGCACTGGAGGATAATGCAACACATCCTACAACTGACTCCCAACACCACTGTTTTATATGTGGTAGAAGTGTTTTTCAACAAGGGAAGGTAAATATTTATCAGAAACCAGCAAACTCCACAAATGATTAGCAAAACTTCCACTCTCCTTCCCCCTCAAGAGCAACAAGCTCCAAGGGAGGTTTTGCTGCAAGGGAAGTTTTGCTGCAGACTGACAATATACAGAAAGTCAGTGGACTCCTTTCCACCAGAGCCATGCACGGAGTGAAGCTCTCTCCACCGCAGGCTGCATAGTCCTGAGCAGGAATTGCCAATCCATCAGCCTCATATGAAGTTTGGATCATGTTATTGCTTATTTTTTTAATAATATCAAACATGGAGAAGTGAGTTTTCCTCCATATATGGCACCGACTTTGTACAATCTTGGCCTTAGATGCTTGTCCACTGAGAGTAGCTGTGAAGCTCAAAATGTGGAAAAAAAACCCCCAACCTATCAATCTCATTTATACTACAAGCTACAAATAAAACTCGTCACTGTTCAGTGTTTTCCCCATGGTGAAGATAAACAATGTGTGATCATCTTTAAAATGATAAATACTACAAGGAAAGTAACAGCTACCTAAAAGGAGTCCCCGGGGCATGGCTGTGGAATTGATCTTGTATTACACGGTTGCTTAAGCAACGCTCTTTACATCCAAGGGCTGCAATAAGCTCTAGGCAGGTTTAGTTCAATAGAGTTTGACTTCGCCACGCTGACAGTTCCCATTTCAGAAAATTGAGGAAACGCACGCTGTGCTCGGCGTACTCAAGATGGCAGAGCCAGAAAGTAAGCAGGAGCGTACACAGCCAGCCCTGATCGCTCGGGGGAAGCAGGCAAGCAATAACCCCACAGATTCAGACATCTAAAATGGAGTATTTGGCTTAACAAGATCAATCCAAACTTTTCTGCTGCCTGGTGGTTCTTATCCTGAAGGATGTGCAGTGCTGTAAATCCTCCAGGCACACATTGTTTCCAAGACATTCCTTCTTCCTGCCTTATGGTTACTGACTCCCTGAGCCAGAGATCCTGCAACATGTTTAATACAGTTATTTTTGTCTCAAGCACATTCATCCATTTTAACATCCCCCAACTGATTCCCCCATATGTTACAACCAAAGTCAGGCTTCGCAAGTGCCGGGCAACTGCAGGGCAGGCAATGAGATGTTTATGTCCCTGCTCACTATAAGCGTGCAACAGGCCCCAGAAGTTTACCTGTGTACCTCCAGGATGTGGCGTCACGGCGGTGGGAAGAAACCATGATGCATTTTTCCTTTCCCCCAAAAATCATATGTCTAAGGAATACTGATTTCTGTATTTGCTGGTAAACACGCACACCCCTAGCACACAGGGCGTTAAAGCGAGTAACAGGAGATGCAGTGCACGCTTCTTTAACGCAGCACCTGAAGCCTTGAGTTCAGTCCTACGCTGTCACTGGGCGTCAGCTGCACAGTGTGTGTCAGCTTCTGCTCTTCAAAGCTGTAGGCATTAGCTAGCTTTCCTCAATTGCTTACCGACTTTACAGCAAAACAGGGAGGAAGAAGATGCAGCATGCAGTCAGGGCTCCAAAACACTGTGTTTTAACAAATGCAACCGTGCAATGAAGATGCATCGCAGCAGTCAAAAGGCCCTGGTGTTTTAAGTGACTAAGGCTCAGAGAATGCCTCAGGTCACTTGATGAATGTCAGGTATTTCAAGCAAAAATAAAAAAGCTTTTAAGCTGAGCGGTGCAACTATTAACTGCCAAGGATCAGGATGATGCACTTCGTAAGTACTCATAGCTGTAAAAATCAAGGCCTCATGGCTCATCACCCTCATTTGTTAAGAGAATCTGAACAACAAATTGCCCATTTCCATTTACCCTACTAATAACAAAGAAAGCAAACCTACCTAAACCCTTCCAGCACATCTCAAAATTATTTATTGTGGTAGTATTTTCAGGCATCGCCCTGAATCTCTCAGGGAATCAATAAAGAGCTCTCATTTCTTTCTCCACGATGAACGGTGCTCAAGTGCAGATGGAACAGGGCTGCCTTCAGGATTCAGCCCTGTCATTTTACTGCACAATGCTTTAGAGCAGCTCCACACACCACCCCACAGAAATAATTCAAATTAACACTAACACTTCCCATAACTTAGTACTGACAACATATAACCTTGTATGTTACACAGAGCAGTTTCTATCCCAAAGAGTTTAAAGAGGAGGAACATGATACCCTTAGTGGGTGGTGAAACTGTTGAGAAACTCTTCAATATTCTAGTTGGGTGCAAACAAATACTAGTGCATAATTTTATCGAGGCTTAGCTCTATAAGGACTGCTATTTGTTTAGCTATCTGCTAAGAAATGAGAGAAAAGATAAGGTAATGTTTGGCTTTCTAACACAGGGCATGTCCTAAGTGAGCAGTCCTGAAGCTAATTATACCTCAGAGGGAGGCCAGTGGCACTGAGAACACATTGAGGGCTAAAACCTCCAAGAGAAACCTCTATATTTCTGCATTGTCAGGACTTCCAGATGCTAGCAGAATCCATGTGTATATACCAACAGCCATGAAAGAAATTAAAAAGAGGTTTGACAAATGCATCAGATTTTTTTTTTTTTTTTTAAACAATGAAACAGATGCAGTGAAAATGAGAATCATCCCTGCTTTCAGTGCTGGACAGCTGGAAGTATTTATTTCACCTTGACCGTGTTCTGGGTTTGCACATTTTTCATGCAGTACTGAGTCTGATATCATGCACAACTCAAACTGCTAATTGGAAGGTCTGACTCCTATGGAAAAATGGTCACATATCTATTATCTTCTCCGAACACTACATGTGATTGTGCAGTGTGACTCACCTGAATGCATAATTCAGTTAGAAGAGGAGCTTTGTTACAGAACAATCAGGAAAAGTAAAACAACAACAGAGATACAATGGCCCAAGGCACCAGCTTCTGGAGTCAACAGGGATAAGACCATCATTGGAGGAAAAAGTGGACAGGCTAGGAAGACGCACACGGCTGTAAACTATGGCAAATCTTTCTTGTATGCAAAATCTGCCAAACATATTTGAGGAAAGGTCAAGTTGAAAGAAATCCACTTGTCTTATTTAAAAAAGAAAACAAACAAACAAACATCTTTGAAAGTTAGCTAATTTCTGGAACAATAAATCATGTCCTGTTTTGAAGAAACTGCGTCTATACCATGACAGATTTCTACTAAACTTAAGACAACCATTCCTGTGTTCAATCCTCACTGACACTGTTGAAGTAGTAATCAGAGATCCCTGGCAATTTAACACCTAGGAATGGATGAATTACTGAATTCTACCCCAAGAAAGGCCTCTCTCCCAGTGGGAGGACTCAGCAGGGCCCTAGGCAAGGACAGCAGCACAACTGGCCAGGTAACTGCAGCAAGCGGATGCTCCTCCACTTTTGAGAATAGAAACAGGAGAGGTTGGAACAGCACCAACACCTTTGCTACAACAGGAGAATGAGTCACTCCTGTTTTTCTTTACCCTTTTATTTATATGCCACAGCTAATACACTGCTTCAGCAATCGCACACTTCTAACCTCTCTTTTTCAGAGCTGAACATTCCTTGTGCATTTGAGGGCTTTTCATTTGGCAGAGGTTGGCCATTTCCTAACCAGCTGCAACCAGGAAATTTGGAAACAGCAAGCACAACACACACACAGAACCACCACTGCTGGATACATGGAGATGAGAAAGCTGCAACCATTTGGATGAGCTAAACCTCTCAAAATTCCTTCTACCTGTTGATAACAACTACAGAACAACGTATTATAAAGAGAAAGGAGTCTCGCCATGCAAATCAGCATTCCTCATTTCAGTAATGTGGGCACACGGTCGGGGCAGGTACCAAGGTCACTGCACTTCCCTCAGCAGATAGAAATGTTTTTTCTATTATTGGGAGTAACAGTACAACCCAGATACCTCTAGGTGCGAATACAGTTTTAGAAAATAAACAGAATCGGATTTTGTGTACTTAGTCTGAAAGACACCTCTGACACCTTAGATGGTTATTTTGGAAGGATACAGAAAGCCTATGTTTTGTGCCTCAAAATTAGAAAATCGGGCAACAGACACCACAGTTCCTTGCCTGTGCAGGTCTGTAAGGTTCCGACAGATTCGAAGCACTGCCACCGTATGATGTGAGCAGGAGTTGCAGCTATGGAACAACCCTCTTCTCTAAATGGTACCATAAGCATTGTGGGGGATTATTTTTTATTTGTTTAGATAGCAGGATAACCCCTGCGGGGTGCCACTTTGGAGCACCACACAAAAAACAGTCACACACCTTCTACTCTTCTGACAGTTTTAGCCAAGTAATATTTTTTTCCTTTGAACTCTAGGAAGAACAGCTCATTTACAAAATAATCTGAATGAACTGAAAATTGCTTTTGAGGTCACAGATCCCTCTGCGTGCTTTGCATTTGTTTAAGAGGAGGAAAAAAACCAGTCTTCAGCATTGCCTCATCCCACCACATTCAGGACATGGAACAGAAGGTAAGGACTCTCATGGCAGATATCAGGGCCTAGGGAGAAAAACTAAGGCAACTGCACTACTGGGCAAGCTGCAGTGAAGCAAGCTGGCTTTCAGATTTCTGGGTCTCATCCTGTCTACTAGCAGTAACAGACAACTTTCAGGGTACTCGCTTTGCAGAACAAGCCACCTTCAGGTGCAACAATCAACAGCACACATCAAGGCACTGCAAGCACTAAGCATTTTAACTAAACGGGAATCAACTACCAAAAAAACCCAAGAACTCAAGACCAAGCCCCCCACCCCAACGGGTCTGCACCAGGCATACGGCATGTGAATTAGTTTGACACACAAAACTGTGCTCTGAGATGATGGTTCAGGAGAAAACAGAAGCCTTCCAAATACCCTGAAAACTCTGAAGGCACCTCCAATCATATGAAATACTAAAGCTACTACAGGACTGCTCAAACTCACCATCCAAAACCAGCAAAATAACCCAAGTACTGCAAATCACCCTCAACTTACTGGTTAAACTAGTGTCAGCTATAGACATTATCAAGCGCTAGAAGAGAAACAACGGAATTTGTATTTTCCAGTACCATGTCCTTGGACTGTAACTCCTGTAATCAGTGTTCACAAACACTCTGAACAAGGGCAGAGTTTTCAAACAGGAATTCAACGAAAACACTTAGATGATACAGCAATAACACCCCTGTCCAATGGGAATATAGGAAATAGAGAATAATTAAGTCAGAAAGATGGGCTGTGGAACAAGCCACGTAAAAGGTGCGTTCAAGAACCATACATTACAGAAAATGCCACTGCAGGACAGACATAAATCCTTTGTAGATCTAGAGTTGTGAGTCCACAGGGTATACGGATGCAGAGCTCATTTTACTGGCAATAGATAAAAAGGATGGAAAGGACTTAAAGATGATCCTGAAGTGCAGGTATTTAGCAGAAAAATGGAGGCTATTTCTTTTACAAACTGATCTTACAACACAAGAAAACACATAGTCTGCCTGGCAATCCTGCTACAAGGTAAAGTGACTGAATGATAAATTTCTCAACTAAGAAAAATCTTTCTGATGATCTTACCTAAACGGTGATCAGATTTGTTTGACATTAGGTAGACAACACTGGAGCAAGAAGGCTTGCATGAGCTGCAGAAAATAGTATGTCAACTGGGACAGGAATTCTGACCCTTTCCTTGCAATAGCATGAGTCCTCACTGCTGAGACCACAAAGGCCAAAAGGTGTTAAAACGTTCAGATTTCTAGATCACCTGCTTTTGTGATCTAGACTGGGATCTGACTCCTCAGCCCCACCAGATTCAGTTCAAGTTAAATAGCTGAGGATTGCTCTCTCCCTTCCGATATGTTCTCTCATCTCAAGAGACATGACTCCACAGCTGCAAACAAACCCGGTCGAGAGCAGGTTAAAGCCTCTTTTCCATTGCTGAGTTCCAAGGCCAGAGCCTATTTCAGCTATAAGCAGAGATAGGATGTTAATGAGCAGCACAAACATCCACGAAATGCTTCACAACTATTGTGCTTTATACATCATTTTAATATGTATATTAACCTAACCCCACGTTATTTTACATCCTACAGTTAGAAAGAAAAAGGCAATTATTAGTGCCAGACAGTCCAGATTTCTCCATGGCTGCCCAATGGCCGTGAGGGTGTCAAAATACCACGTCACCTCACGCTTGTGTGCCATGAGCATAAGGAAAGCAGCAACAGTGATGGTGCTGATCAGTCAACACAATCCAAGACCAGTATGGGCACTGTGCCAGCCAGGCATGAAATAAAAACAATACAAACTAAATAAAAGAAAGCAATTGCTACTGACCTTGCCTTCACTTCCTGCTGCCTCGAGATACAGATATATACACATGATAGATTTGCTTTCTGACCTGCCAATGTAGGAAAGAAATCTTCAAAGCATCCCCATTCCCATTTGGAAAAAAAGAAGAAAAAAACCCAATCTCCTTTTACAGAATTCATCCAGTAACCAGAAGTTCCCCATTACAATAAATCAAATTAAGATACTATTCAAGCTAGCACTCAGCCGAAACAGGCAGGTAAGGACACAATTTGCCTGTCTGATTCTTGTAAATACCTTCTTGTTTGATTTTCTTGTTCTCGTGTTACTAATAAATTATACAATACTGAAAAATATGTTAAAAGGAGAACTGTAAACTTTAATTTAAAAAGTTCAGCTAGAAACCCACAATTACACTTTAAACTACCAAAATGCTGCAAGCAGAAGGAAGTGCCCTTACACTATATATGCAGTTTGAATGATCTCAAACAAGGGAAAAAGGGAGAAGGCAGTCCGTTAAAAGATGAAACACGTTTTCCTCTTCTAGTGCTAAAACATAGCTTTTTTTGTTCTCAGGCTGGGTGTTGATTTACATGCAAGACTCGTACCAGGTAAGTCCTGGTAAGCCAGACAGCCCCGTGAGCACACAGCGTGATGTTTAACCAGCGCTCCTGCCCCAGGTACTGCAGCGTGATACACGACACGGCATGCCGGGACGTCCTGGCATGGCGCTCTCCTCTGCCCACCTGCAGCATGGGCAAAATTGCAGAAGACGCAGCTCAGAGCAGCTACAAACAACAGGAGAACACATTACACAGTGCAATCACTGGCCAATTGCACCCAAAAATAGTTTAAATTGCCAAAGAGCTGCTAAAAAAATACTTCTTGTTCACAGTGCTCAACTGTGGCATGTTATTTTTCTGAAGTGCAGCATATTTTTCAGCCTGGAGAATTACGTCTGATTTCCAGAGCAGGACAGCAGGCAAGGGGAGAAGGAAGAGAAGGATCAGACCACCAAAGCACATTTATAATGGAGATCTTGCATCACCCAATATTCAAAGTATGCTACCAGTCAGAAGTCAAGCACCAGAGCGTAAAGCTGATGTTCTATCCTGACCACACCAGGGCAACGAGCTTCCCCCTAGCAAACAATTACCGGACTTAGCAGGGACCATGAATAAACTTCACATTTTGTCCTTAATGAGAAACAAAAGCAAAAATGTCAGGCTTCTGCTGAGGTATTTTCTGGTTGGTTTAGCAACTATCCTCCAACAGTACCTTTTATTAGTTTGTTAGCACTAACACATACTAAAAATAACCAACAAGAGCACCACTGTCGTCAACAACTGCATGCATGAGGCCACACCAACCATCAATTCAGTGACAGATCCTTATGGTCTGGCCTGACTTTGAAGGTGTAAGAAGCATTTAATTAAGACTCTTCCCCCTATGAAGGTCTAAGTCCTATATTCCTTGCACAATCAAGAACAGGGAGAAACCAAAACAAGCCAGAAAGGACCTACCGCTCACTAACTGCCCAATCAGTGGGCTCTGACTTAAAGCTATCAGAGATAGGAAGGCTGTGAGCAACACCTTATCATGTTAACACCTCAGTGTGTTTGACTCCTACATTTCCAGAGGTTACACCACCCAGGCTTGACTGGAAAACTAAAAAATTTTTACCGTGGTCTTTTCCACTACTGCAAATCCACTATTGCGAAAAAGCCAACTGTGCCAAAGTTAGATAAGCAAAGAAATAACAAAACCCTTCTTGCAAATCAAAGCTGAAGATGCACAGAGAGCATCACAGGGGCCAGGTGGTACCAGCACTGCAATCGCACAAAAGGCCAAAGACGCACAAGCATAATTACATTGGGAAGAATGAGAGTGACCTCAGACACAGACGACACTGGTTACTCTTGTAAAAAAAAGTAGATTCTTGCAGCTAAACCACACAACGGTATCACTGGAAAAGCATCACAAACTATTCATAAATGCCTTTTTTGAAACCACAGCTTAGAAGCAGGAAGACAAAAATTACATTTTTGCTGGCAATTTTACATAGTACAAATGTAACTTCTTGAACATTGCTTTAGTAAGCCTGAGCCCTATAGACTCGTAAAACACAACTGCGCTGCCCAAAACCAAGGGCAACGAGACATTATTAACAGTAATAAAGTTCGTGAGCTACAGAGCATTCAGTGTTCTCTTAAAATGATTAAAATGAACAAATCCTCCTTAATTGTATTAGTGTTGACTACCCGAGGGAACATAGCTCAGTCGCTAAAGCAGGGAGAGGAGACCAGCCATCTGACAGCACGCTCACAGCCCCAACCTGGCTGCTCCACTCCTCTCCTCTCTGCCCTTCTTTTACCGTCATAGCGGGCACCCAGCTCATGCTGAACAGAGCTTTGCCTTCCCCCTTTGTGCTACAGAAGTTTCGAGATCTTCAGGTGAACTATTAGGGATAGAATTATACCTTAAACACAGAGTAGCTCCAGCCCACTGAAATCAGTGACAAAATCTCCCACAGCCTTCCACGAGGCCAGGATTTCACGCCGAGCCTGTCTCTCGGCAGGCTGCTAATGAGCGTGAAAACCCACAATGAAACCACCACGTTCTCCTCTCCCATCTGGGCTACTTCAAACACCATCATCTGGAGGAGAGGCACAGCGGGCTGGGGCTGCTGCCAGGACCTATGTATTGGACACCTTACCTGCTACCTAAGGGACCTCTCCAAAGTACGCTCCAGATGTCGGCTGGGGGACCAGGAATAAACTGTAGTCCCCAGAGCTGAAAAGGAGTGTCCACTTTTATCAAGTTTATCAAAGTTTGGCTGCGGAGATCTTGAGATACTGAACTGCAACTGTATACTTCCACCTTTCAGCTGAAATCCAACTCTCAACACCTTCCACGGGTATTCTGCAACTTTGGTGCTGAGCATCCAAACAGCACAGTTCAAAAAGCGCATAACTAAAAAAAAAAAAAAAGCCTAATTTACAAAAGAAATGCTGCCAGCTCTATTTTTAGTCAAACCAGTGTTTCCACCTCCCCAGGTCCAGAGCATTCCCTTGGGCTATTCTGAGATAAACACAATTCCTTAATAAGAGCTTTCAGTGAGTCCAATGACACACGGAAGGTAAAAGCTTGAACAAACGAAAAAGTATTCTAAGCAATTTGTAGTTGGGCAGCAGGCTACATCGTGACTCTTTTACCAAGTGAGTGCAAGGTTACCGAGATATCAAATGGGAAACACGCATCTTAGTCTCCAGGGTTTCCTCTGGAGCAAGCTGAATGTTATAGATTTCTAGAGCCAAATTAGATTTTGTGTTTGAGCCAAAACAACGTCCTTTAGAATACAGAAACACACAAGAAAAAAAAATTGGGGTCCTATTAGGGATGGAGAAGGAATCGCCCTAGGAAACAGTCTTGAAAAAACAAATCGCGTCCCCTTCAAGACACAAGTACAGCACAAAGGATACTCCAACATCAGCGAGAAAATCCCCATGTCCTTCCTCACACTCACACGGTGCGACCCATTTCTGTGAATTACAAACACGTGGTGGCCGTGACACCAGACTGCCTACCCAAACACACTTTTATATGGGTTTTTTCTTTCCATTGAGCTTCCTCCACAACTGTATCAAGATGAAATAAGTCACTTCTGTCTGCAGCCCACCCGGTGCATCTGGAGGCCCCAGCAGAACCTCCACAAACACTCAACTGCTCCAAACACGCAAGTTTTCCAGCTTGGAGCAAAGCGCTGTCAGCTCATTCAACAGTTAGAAAGATGGAAAACAGTCTTTGGGATTTGAAACACTCAGTCCTCAACCCAAAAACTGATAGTGTGGAAGCAAAAAATGGGATAAATTTTCCTTTTTAGATGCCAGATTTTGTATTTTTCTATTACAAGTAGACACACCTCAGCACCTGTCTTGTTACCTCTCACTGGCCCAAATTTCTTTCATTTCAACTTGGAGTCAAGCTACCGAGAACAGAGCGTGGAAGTGACAATAACTTTTAATCAGCACAATGATTTTTTTTAAATTCAAGACAAATGAAACACTCAATACATGAAGTCACAGAATTCATCATCATCATCCTGCAACAAATGTTCTCCCGCAGGAATACTCACATTCAGTTAAGTGCATGCCATTTTAGGGCAGCACCATGGGAAACATCTAAGGGGCCAGGAAAGTGGAAGAAAAACAAAGATGACATAAATCTGTCTCCAAGAAGGGGAGAAATAGGGGGAAGTGTATTTGTATTTGCCCACAAAGCTAATGGCAATGACATCCTCACTGCTTTCCTCCGTCTCTACTGTGGGCAAGTTTAAGTGATGCTTACAAGACTTGGAACAGACAGAAATATTAATTCAAAACAAGGTCATATGAGCTTTTTGAGAAGTGGGAAAGTTGGTGGACAGCAATTTGCTTTAAGACCGTAGGACTTCTTTTCAGCTACACAAAATCAGCTGATTCTCTCTGCTCCTGTATCAGTATCACTGCATCCTTTGTTTCCAGACGCTGAACAGTCCCTCCTTGAAGAACTGCTCAACAGGAAAGCATCGCAGACAGCTTTGACTACACGATTCCCACCAACAAAACTGGTGGCCTCGCTCACCATTTGCATGTCTGTTTTTTAAAGATGAGAACACGAGGTTCTGTTTCATTATGGCCTTAAAAGTTTGTCTTTATCCTTACTGCTGCTCCATATTGTAAAGTAAATAACTTCAGCACAGATGCAGTCTATAAATAATCACATATTACCACACCAGGTACAACTCCAGGAAGTTCCACTGCGAACAGGTAACACCCAACCCAAAGCTCTCATGAAGCAGCAGCAAGACCTCACTACCTGCTAAACTCTGCATAGCTTTTGACAGCCAGTATTTATTTGCAAATCCCTGTTTCCATTAAAACAGGACCAACTCCCACAGCATATGCCATAAAACCAACTCTCTCAATTATTCACACTGATAGTCAACATCTCCCCATGATGCTGGATAACTCAATAACCTTTCTGTTAAAGGAACATGACGTTTGATAGGGCAGCCTCCACAACTTAGCTCAAATCTTATCTCTGAAAGACTGATGTTTCGGGCTATGGCAAGACCTCTCACCAAGAATTTAATCTATTAATAAAAACCACTACTTCCTCCAGCCACAAAAATCCACCATCAGTTTTGAAGGGAATGTCATGCTCTCCTTTCTGAAGGAAAGCTTCTCGGAGCTACTGCTTAATGCCTTTACCTGGAGCAGAGAGAAAAAAGAGCCAATAAAAAGCAAGCAAAACCCATCCAGTTGCAGCACATAACAATTTTCTTAGCTATATTTGTCCTGTACAGGAACTGCACCAAGCTGCAGGTGCCTTAACCGTATTTGCAAATCAGTTTTCCTCCAAGTGGAACATCTTCCAAGCCTCTGACGTTAAACTTTAACTAACCAAGTTGAACACAGCAATTGCAGACCTGTTCTTACGGCTCAAACTTCCATTTGCTCAATTCAATATTTAACAAAGAAAAGCAGGGTACGACGCACAGTTTTAAAGCAACAAGAGCAGCTGTTTCACCCGCCAGTAGTGTCAAACAGCAGGTTCACCCGCTAAGTTTCAAAGGTAGGGCTCGACTCACGGCAAACGAATTCAGAGTTTCTTCAGTAAATTTAGAGCCTGAGAATTGTTTAATAATGCAGTAATTCCTCTCATCCCCTGAGATTACCCAAGAGACATTTGCCAGCAACCTTGCCAGACAACCTGAGAGCTGCACGGCTCTATTCTGAGTTAATAAACTGCTCACCCTTGTGGTTCACAAGGGTATCATGTGAAGAATATATTTATTTAAAAGTTGCATAGATAATATGTAACTACCAGTGTCATTACAGTTTAGCCAGTCTTTTGGACACCATGCAAATCCTGTGCAAGTTCAACTAAAATATTATGCAAAAAAACCCCAACCCTCACCGTCTCCCCCAGCTGTACCTATTTTTACTTTTTCTGTCAGTGGCAGCACTGACTCTTCAGAGGCTTTTCCATCCCACCACGCAAGCCTGACACGGTTAAAGCCACTGTCACCTTTGATTTCCCTCCCGGCTCCCGTCCACGACAACCACGCACTTATCCACGCAGGGTGTTGTTTTTAACGCCAATCAAAACAGTTTACCTAAACGCCAAGACTCCCTCGCGGCTGGAAAATAAAACAAAACACGGCTGGGAAAAGCAAGGATGCAAATCCCAAAGCCGGGAAGAGGGACGGCGGCTGCAGGGGCCAAGACCCCGGGACTGGCGGAGGGGGGGGGGGGGCCGGGGGTAT
>JAVJGG010000050.1:16263609-16291268 GCA_035590195.1 Aviceda cuculoides | reverse complement strand
GGCCCACCCCCCCCCCCCCCCCCCCCCCCCCCCCGCACCTCACCCGGTCAAACTACGGGAACCTCAGCTTTGCAGGCTGCGGAACCCTCACGCGCATCCCTAGGGATGCACGTCCCCACATCCCATGGGATGCCCGTCTCACGCCGTGAAGGCAGCTGGATAACGCACGGCCCCGGGATGCTGAGCCCATGCTGCTGGCCACGCACATCCCCAGGGATGCTGAGCCCGTACGGTGAGCGCAGCCGGATGACGCTGAGCCCCAGGGTGCTCAGCCCGCGCTGCAAGGGCCGGCTGGCGATGGACACCCCCGGGGTCGTACACCCCGCTCCTCGAAGGCAAGCGGACGACGCGCAGCTCGCACCCCACCCCACCTGCGGATTTCTCTTGGCCCGCTCAGCCCTGGCCGAGTTGGAACCGTGGCCACAGGCAGCCCCCAGCCCCCCCGCCCCGGGACGTCCCTCTTCTCAGTCCCCGCCAGCAGCCAGCGTCGTGGCCAGGGCTGGGCACCGTGCCTGTCCGAAGGTCGTGCCACATCCTCGCTCCGCAAGAACAGTGGCATAAATTTCTACTGTCTCGGCCATGTTTTTATTTTTAATTTTTTTTTTTTTTTTTCTATAAAACCACTTTCCAGCTCCTCTGAATTATAGATGAAATACTCAGCTTTATTGTCATGGTGATTTTCGTGGCTGGCTCCTCTCTTCCCAGTACAGCGAGACCAGTATGCAGCCTGATACAGCCTGACTTGCTCTGGGTCAGCCTGCTCCTCCTCCTCCTCCTCCCAGCCACCTCCAGCCCTGCACAGCCCTTGCTAGGGGACATCCAGTCCCAATTCTTCATCGGCTGATGGTCCCCTGGCACAGAATGATCTCTCTGGGCTCCGTCGGCGCCCATCACCCCACACAGGCCATCTCCAGTGCACACCAGCTCCGTCACCGCGATGGAGGGACCTTGGGAGCTGCTGCCGGTCCCCCCCCACCCCAGCAGGTCTGCCACCAAAAGCAAAGAAAAGGCATGAATTATTTATAGTCTCTTTCAATCAAATAAATGCTTAGGTGCTTGAGTTAATTTCCTGGATCCTGAAAATCCAAAGCGTAGACTTTTAATAAGGCAAATTAAGTGCTTTATATATTACACTGATTAAAGCTCCGTATCAATCTATCACACGCTGAAGTGAAGGGGCCAGGAAACAAACAGGTCCCCAGCAGCCGTGCTCCCCTCGTGCAGGCAGCGGTGGGCTCTGCTGCCTGCCCTGCCCGGGATCACACAGGGCACAGGGATGCTCCCTGTGCGGAAACACCTAAAATAAGTCAGGAAAAAAAAAAATTAAAAAAAAGAAAAACCGAGTTTCTAATAGGTTTTTCCAGCGAGTCAACATCAGACCAAGGAAGGGCGCGGAGCAAGGCAGATCGTGCCGTGCCCTGGGACCTGCCGACGGCACGGGCAGAGGTTTAGGAGGCAGGAGGGTGTGATGAGGGACGGGAGATGATCCTTAGCCAGCCGTCCCCATCCTTTCCCTGGTCTGTTCCTACAGCAGCGAGGGATGATCCCTGTCCATGCCAGGCTGGTTCCCATCTCCAGACCCCGGGCAACCCGGGCATGGCCAGGAGCATCCGGCAGCGTGGCCGGCTTGGTTAGTCGGAGCGATGGGGACTCCTGACGGCACGCTGCCATTCACCGGGAATCAATTGCTTAAGCGTGTGCTATTATTAATTAGTGCTCATTATGGTGGTTATTTATTATTAATCAGTGTTAACACAGTCCTCTCTCCTCGCCGTCCTCCAGCCCGGCTCCCCGCTGCCATCCCCGCTCCTTCCAGCCGCCTCCACCTCTATTTTTCTTCATTAACCAAAGAAATGGAAACACCTTCCCGACTTCACTTAAAGATCCTACGGGTCTAACGAGATTTGTACCGTGCCAGTCAGGCTAACGAGGGAGTCGCTGCGAATGGCACTAATGAAATTCCACAGAGCACGGGCCGAGTGAAGTGCCACAGGCTTTGCTGCCGGAGTAAATTGCTCACGGCATCCCCTGCCTGCCCCGTCTGCATGGACAGGGTTTTGGGGTGGAAAAAGGGCACCTGTCCTGGAATATCAAGTCCAGGTGAGGAGGATGTAAAGGCTGGGAAAGCCCTCCGCAGGGCTCAGCGAGGGGCTGGGCTGCGAAAACAAAATCGATGGCAGAGAGGGGAAGAAGAGATTACAGCACAAAGCCCCAGACAAATGGAGAACGCTTTAATCTGATTAGGGAGTTATTGTCATTATTGTATTACGCTGATTATAAATCATTTAGGAGCATGGCTAATCAAACCAGAAATTTGTTCAGAGCTTTAAGGGTCGCTACTCCGGCAAACGCCGCTGCCCCTCTCCCACGCTTCCCTCCAGGAGCGGAGGCAGAGCTGCATCCCGGGGTGAGGGGCACGGACCAGGGATGCAGCCCCTGTGGAGAAAACAGAGAGGATCCCAGGAGAAGGCTGGGCTGGCAAGGCTTGGAAGGGCAGAGCAAGGAAAAAGGGGTACGGGCATCTCCGGGGTGGAGAGGATGGGGAAATAAGAAAGGAGCAAGCTCGCCGAGCGACCCTGGTGGGGATGCTGCTCACGGCCAGGAGACGATGCTCCTGGGGCCGGCCATACCAGGACCATTTTTCCCCGCTGCTCTGTACACCTTGTCAAGGCAGCTCCTTTTTTTCATTACTGTCTCCTCGGATTAGAGATGTGCTCATTTTGCAGCGCGCTCGCCGCTCGGCGGCCGAATCCCAGGCGCCACGGTGCAGCTGCAAACTGCATTAGCGTCTCGCCAAGGAGGCCCTAATACTATTAGGAGGGAGGCATTATAGGTGCTAAATGACAAGCCCCTAATCAGCCCCCAGATTTATGTCAATCAGGTTCCCTGCGCAGGGCGGAGCAGGGCCCTTCATTCAGAAAAAATTGCCTAATTGGGAGGGTCTGGATTCTTTTCGCCTGTCTTGTTTCTGGAGTTCTGGGGCTCCCGGCTGCCTTCTTGGGATGGGGAATAAATGAAGCTGATGACAAGGTGCAGGATGAGGAGCAGGGAGGTGGTGACTGTGGCCACGGGTTGGAGCTACAGCCAACTCCTAACTCCATCCAGCTTGCTTTTTCTTTCCTTTTCAGTGGCTCGAGAAGTGCAGGACTGGTCATCGCTGGGATTTTGCAGGGATTGCATCAGTCCAGACTCTGCTGAGGACTGTACAGGAAAATAGGTGGGAAAAAGGAGGCTGTTTTTCCATTTTCCCACCCCTGCATGGGTGCCCTTAAAGAGCTGGGCTGCCTTCCTGCCCTTGGCTTCAGCAAAATTAATTGGCAATTACCAGAAGTCCATAAAAAACAGCCTTTCTTGGGGAAGGAAGCTATAAAAGCTGCGTGTCCGCAGCCGTATTTCCTTCACTCCACATTGATCCCGTGGCCTCTGCTGGCCACGGCTTGGCTGCGGGGCGACGTGCTTGGCCCCCGCAAACCCACCTCCATCGATCCCGGGGACCTCGGCCAGCCCGCACCCCCTTGCAGCCGGGACCACCGCTGACCCCCCGCTAGCACTGGGAGCAAATTCCCAGACTGGTGCCAGCCTGTAGCAGTGTCACTTGCCCTCCCTCTCCTTCTCACCCATCGGGCAATATTTATAATGATGGCTGCCGCGGGAAAAAAAAAAAAAAAAAAAATCCCATAGCTGCAGCTGCAAGGGGCACATCACAGCATCAGCAGCCCTCCCAGCACCGAAATGCCCCCGGGACATGGCACCGAGGGGTGCCTGGCTGGAGGCAGGGTTTGGGGAGCATCCTTCTGCGGGATGGAGGGATGCAGGAGGGCACGGCTGGATTCTCCCGCCGGGGATGCCCCGTGAGATTGGAGAGGCCGACGCTCCGGCGAGAGCGTGCGTGCAAAGCCTGGACCAAAGGAGCGGCTGAATTTGCTGCTTGGGCCTGGAGGAGATGAGGAGGGCTGGAGGCCAAGGGTGTGGAAAGGCAATTGCCTTCTGGAAAGGCAATTTGCTGCTGGGTTTGGTCCAGGGGATCGCTCTTCTTTCGGGACGGCGATCTGTGCGGTGCCGGTGGTCTCGCTGGGCTGTGGAGGGTAACGGGAGCAGGGGAAGGGTTCCCACACCCGCCGTGAGCCCCAAAATCCCTCCACGTCATTTTCCGGTGCTGAATATTTGACGAAGGCTAAAATACTAATAAGCTGTATTACAGCAGCGCTGCATGGAGCCCGGGAGAGCGTTTTAGCTCTTTGGATATTGCATGCTACTCCTACACTTTCATTACGGGAATCCCATTAAAGGTATTGGCTGGACCCTAATGATGGCGAAGGGGGGGATGCGGTCAGAGTCCTAATTTCGGAGTCCTGCCGGCTGCTGCCGTGTCCCTGCCTGCTCGCTCCCCTGCAGCCGCAGAGCCGTCACGGGGCAGGTTGCATTTAAAAGCCTCGATTGAATCTGGAGATTTTTAAAAGCCCTCAGCTCCCATATGTCTCTGCTGCAGCGGATGTGTTTAGTACGTTCCCTTTGCCTTAATACGCGCTGTTTGAACAAAAATAATGCTCTGTATATTTTACAGAGCTCCGCCACACGCACATTTTGTCAGGACTGCAATATAAAATATCCCCACCAGCCTCCCAACACCCACCTGCCCAGACTGATGCCGAAGCAAGAAAATTTAAAAATACACCCTCTGCACTAATCTCCTGCTGACGGCAACAATTAAGCAGCAAACGAGGCTGCCCAAACCTGCCCTTCCCCAGCCGGGTGGGTGCCCAGAAGGGGTCCGCGGCTGCTGACGGGTTTGCCGAGAGGACCCCGGGGTCCCCGAGCAGCCCCGGTGCTCGTGTGTTGCCATCGCCGTGGCACGGGGCACGTGTAGCCAATTATTAAAAGCCATTACCTGTCTGGTGTCACACTGTCCCCTGCAGAACGGCTGCCTTTCCCAGGGACTCATCTCATTAGAAAAGGAGCCAGGAAGCGGCTGAATTTCCACCCTGCTGCTCTCAGTTATCTCTGCGAAAGGGGAGCCAATTACCAGCAGCTGGTGAGAGCCTAAAATTATTATTAATTTCAAACAAAGCATATGCTTTGTGTTAACAATCCTCCGTGGTGTGGCAGAAGGGCCGATACCAGCCAGATGGCTCCACGTGCAGCGGGAATGATCAATGCACGGCTCCGCCGCCGCGCCGGGAGGTGCGCGGGGACGGAGGGCAGGGGCCGTGCCGCGGTGCCCGCTGTGTCCGACGCGAGGTGAGCCGGCAGCAGGAGCTTATCCCAGGGTCACAAGCAGCATCTAATCAGCCCTTATAATCAAAGAAAACCCCTGCGCGCTCGAGTTAACGTCGTACCTCGCGCACAGGGCAAGGGAGCAGGGATGCTGGCAGAGCCGGAGAGCCGTGGGTCCGGCAGCGAGCTCCCCCAGAGAAGATATACGTGTAGAAGTGTACTAATATAAGTATATTAAGGAAGGTTTGGTTCCCAGGTTGGCAAGAGACCTGCTGTCCCGCCAGACGGAGGTGAAGCGGCTCCTGCTGCTCAGCCCCGTGGGATGCTGAAGGCGGGTGTTCTCCCTGCCTGGTCTCAGCTCCCCGCGAGCAGACTGCCTTACTGGATTTATGTTGGAGTAGAAGATGAATCATTTTCTTTTCTATCCCAGGCCTGGCTTGCGCGTGGAGACAGGTGGGAAGGCATTTTCCAGCTCGGCTCGAGGGTTCGCAGAGGCCTGAGCCATCTGTGAGCACTCTGGCACCCAGGACTGCAGACCACGGGAGCACATTAAGTGCTGCTTTGCTTCCTTAACTTGCCATGGGAAATTACACTGATAGGTGTTAATGCGGAGTTCAGAGCCGCGTTTCCTCTTTGAAATGCAGCAATCGCATCTGAAATAGCTGGTGCGAAAATAAAGAGTGGTTTCTATTTTTACTGGGCAGCGGGAGCCGGTGCCATGGGTTGCCTTTGCACGGAGCTGCTGCTTGACTCCGCTGATCCCGAGTGGACTCAGCCCGGTGCCCTGGCCCTGGAGAGCATGGACCGGAGCAGATATTCGGGGAAAGAGGGTCTGTTCATAGCAGTGGGGACTCATTTGGACACAGATCCTCCCCAAAGGGGTTTCTCCTTTGGGTCTGCCTGGCCTCAGCTTCCAGCAAGACCCTGGTCCTTGGGAAGAGCTGGTTTGCAAAGCTGCTCCCACGGGTCCCCCTGCATCCTGCTTTTCTCCTCCCTTTAGAGAGATCAATAGATCAAAGTCCTTGGAGGGCTCCGGAGATCCCGCTGGATTAACACGATCCCACATCCACCAGCATGGAGCATGTCCTTCCCGAAGATGGATACCGAGAGATCACATCCAGAGACTCTCTGTCCCCTACCCGGGGGGGACCCACCGAGAATTTGCCCTGGCAGGAGGATGCCAGCATTACTGCTTCGGTCCCCAGGGACCCCAAGAAGGGGGTGGCAGGAGCAGCAGAGTTTCTTTAAATCCCACAACTGGAATTGAGAGCGAAGCATCTCCAGGGGAGAGGGGTAAAAATAGCTGCTGCTCTGTGTCAGCGACAGGAGCACGGGAGGTGGAGCAGCCGGGGGTTTTATTGAGGGCAGGCTGCGAACGCTGGGTTATAAATAGGAGTAATTACTCGAGTGGGGGCACGGCACTTAATGAGGGGTTGGGCTGACACCAGTGCTGTGATTGCACGATGCTTCCCAGCACGGGGTGGAGGAGCGATTTGTAGCGTGGGTCAAAGCCTTACGGGAACGAAGGAACACTGGGAATGAAGGGGTGCCACAAGGAGCCCCGGGAATGAAGGGGTGCCATCGCTGCGTGTCCCTGGGGACACGGCAGTGCCGGGAGGGCAGGAGCATCACGGGGAGCAGGGCTGCTTTGTGCCAGGGAGGAGGTGGTGGCCGGGGAAGGAGAAACGCTCACGTCTTAATTACATTCCCTGTCAGCAAAGCTGATACCTGGTGACTGAGTCATTGTGTCCAGGAGCTGCGGGCAACCGTTAATTTTAATTAAAACCTGTGGCCGTAGCTGCCTGAGCTTTCTGCATGGGTAATGGTGGGCAAGGGCTCTGCTGGGGAGGCTCTTCACCTGACAAAAGCCAACTCTCGTACCCGCTGCCCCCTTCGCACCCCTCCTGCACCTTCCCTGGGTTAGCCCCGGAGACGCGCAGGCAGGCTGCAGAGTGCCAAAACCTGGGCTTTTCCCCCTGGGGCTGCTCCACATGGGGAGAGAAAGAAGGAGCAAGGACAGGAGGGAGAAGAGGGCTCGGGAAGAGGCAGCGTGTGGGGCTGGTGCCTATAGAGAGGACGGGCGAGAGGGGCAGATCCGTGGGGCAGGATGGGGCAGCCTCCGGCCCCTCACCCTGGGATGGTGCCTGCGAAGCCGCTCCGCCTCGATGCCTAATGGGTACGACCTGCCTTTGTTGCAGTCACATAAAATATACATTTGAGTGATAATGGGGCGAGGAGCAACTGAGTACAATCTCAAAGAAATATTGGTGCATTAAAAGATAGCAGAAGCTGCTGCAGCTGGTTAAGAGATGGCAGCGGCAGAGCCCTTTCCCTGGCAGCCGGTTCCCCTGCCCCCCATCCCTTCCCTGCCCTCCGGAGGGGCATCCCGGGAAGCAGCAGGGATGCTCAGAGCGGGCAGAGGTTGAGGGGTCTGGGGCTTTGCTCCTTGCCCTGTTGCAGGGCTGGGCTAAGCACAGGAGGCAATCCAATGCACCAAATTCCCAAGGTGCGGGGCCCCGAGATCCCTGAGCCCAGGCAGAGCTAATGGCAGCTCCCATTCCTGCTGACCCAGCCGGGGAGCTTGATTCATGGCCCCATCGATACGGTGTATTTATGCATAAGTAATAATGGAGATGAAGCAAAGCTGTCCTCTCCGCCAGCGCGCGGTGGGATTTATAGAGTGCAGCCGGCTCGCCTGACCTTTCTGGCTCTCCCGCTCATCCCACAGGGCTCAGCACTAACCTCTCCCCAGCCCCGACACACGGCCGTGCCTGGGAAGGTGCCACCCAGGGCATATCCCCATGCCCAGGATCACGGGGAGATGGAAGAACCTGGCAGCCAGGCAGGGCAGTGCCAGCTTGATCTTTGCCGAGCAGCAGCGGACCTGCTCGGGAGAGAGCTGGGGTAGTGTTGAGCCTGTGCGACAGCCTCGAGAGTAATTGAGTTAAAAAGTCAATCACTGAGTCACAGATCCACTTTCCCCCGAGTTCTGCGCTCGTGAGCAGTCCAGACTCCCTTCTGCTTTGAATAAGCCCAGCTCTCCCGGCGCTGCTGCCAATATAATCTGTTTTTTCAGCTGCTTGCCGAGACCACATCTTTATCCCATCCCCTAAACTCACACCTGGCTGCAGACGCCAGTCGATGTGTCGGACCCGATCCTGCCCTGGATCTGCCCTGCTCTGGCTGTACCCTTCGCTTCTCTCCCCCAGCAGCATCAACTAAGGCAAAACATGAAATACCACGACCGAGACTTTGAATAACCCATGGGCAGAGCCCCTCTTGCTCCACGGGGGAGAAGGAGTCCCCAGGAAAGGGAGCTGAGTTACCAGATAGTGAAATGCTGGTCCCGTTTACCCCAGGCCCCTGTTTACCCCAGCCGAGATGCTGCCTCCTGCCCCGACACCCTGGTCCTCAGGCTCCGCGGTGTCAGGGAGCAGACGTCTGCCATCCCGGCGCTGAAATGGTGCACGGCATCTGGATGCCAGCACCCCCCTTTCAGACCCATTACCGAGGACCTCATTGCCTGCCCCACCTCCCGGTAAGTGCACAGCTCCCCCCCAGCATATGCTTTAACTTATGGCGCATTATTGCAGCCGTCATCTCTTTACCGTCCCCCAAAGCCCCCTCAGCTGTCAGCTCCGGACCCCTCCGCCTGCACTTTATGACCTTTGCTCCTTTGGGCTAACTGCTCCCCCAGTCGGCTCTCATCACCGAGTTTCAAGGTTGCTGCACTCTCTGCCTCCTGGGTTATTGATCCCTAATTCCCCCCCCCCATGGGGGACCTGCTCTTATTGCTTCGGTTTTTTTCCTCCAGCTGCTCTGTTAACTGCTTCTCTGCAACCCGCCGTGCCCCAGCGATATCCCGCGCTGCTCCCCGTCTCTGCTGCATCGAACGGGGGAGCGTGCATTGCACAAGGGGCTAGGCCTGGGAACACCAGGCTTTCCAGAGCAAACTGACCAGCGAAGAGCAAAGTGCAAAGCTGCCGAGGGGGGACAGCTTAAAAACAAGCACCTCCGGGCAGTTTAGCAAGCAGCGTTTTACCTGTACAGCACGGTGCTGTGAGTTTCTGCTTCAGCTCAAGTCCCGAGAGAAGAGCGAGAAGTGCTTTTTCCCTTACAAAAAAAGGAAAAAAACCTCCTGCAGCCCATCTTGCCATGCCCCAGTAAAGCCCCCAAGCTTTTATTGCCTCCGCAGCTCATCAGTCCCAGCTGGGGGGTAGCTCTTTCCCCCCCATTTGGGATTTGGCCGCTGTTACTGAGCGCATCCAGCCCAAAAGCGGCTCTGAGCTGATGTACCTATAGCAGAGATATATACTAATGACTCCAGGTTTTTGTGGCCATCCGCTCATAAGTGCAAGGAGTTCTAGGACAGGAGAAAGACTTTGCTGACCGTAAAGGAATTGCCAGCCTTTTTGAGGCTTGTGAGCTGTGAAGACGGCTCACGGTGAATAACTAGGAAAAATATGATGTTTAAGGGCTTTTTCCCAGCCCAGCCTTTGCGGCCGGCACCTCGGCTCATCTCCACCCGGTACCTCGCATCCGTCAGGATCCGCAGCATCCCCGGCCCTTTGCTTTTGTAGTTTGTTTGTTTGTTTGTTTGCGCTTGCCTGTCAGCTCCCCTTCCACCGGCATCCCAGATGAGAGCAGATTGCATGCTAATAAATTCTGGATTGGCAGCCGCACCCGGAGACGGGGAAAAGCTGCTTGAATTACAAAAGGCCCTTTGCTTCTGCACCTGGATTTGCTTCTCAGCCCAAGGTTCCTCTCTTGGGGCAGCGATGCTGTGCCCAGCGGTGGCAGAGGCAGGGGATGGGCAGGGAAGGCAGGAGACGGGATGCGGGAGGAAAGAGAAGCAGATGATGGGACTTGGACCACGATAAGGGCGTTCGCACCGCAACCGGCCTGGCTATACCCCGCGCCCGGGCGTGCGCGTACATTGCCGCCCGCCTCCACGATGCACCCAAGAGCCAGCCCAGCCCAGGTCACTCCGAGATGCTTCCCTGGGCCCCCGCCAGCGCCCGGGATCCAACAGCAAAGATTAGGGCTGTTTCCTTTTCTTCCGCGAGGAGTGTAATCCCCCCTTTGAAAGGCGCATCCTCCGCTTGATGCTTCCTGACATTAATATTATCATCTCCAACCAGCCGCAGAGCCCAGCTGTCGCCCGCGATTAGGGCGCTGACACAGATCGGTGCAAGATTTCACAAGCGTCTCATTACCGCTGACTCCGGTTCTGCGCGGCTTATATAACTCATCTTGCATAAACCTGTCACCGGCGGGAGCTGCTCCGCCGCTCAGCCCCGGTGCATGCTGATGAGGGGCGGCCAAGGGGGGATGAAGGCCGCCGGGGCCCCCCCCCCCGCCCTGCTCCATCCCTGTACCGCTGAGCATCCCGCCGCCCCGGCTCAAGTCCTTGCAAGGAGGTTTTTCTTCTTCTAGAGCAGCCTGTTCCTGCACCAGGCACCGCTTTGGGATGGCAGACTGGTTATACTGGCAGGGGAGCATCTTCCAGGGGCATGTCACAGGTCTGGGAGGGGTGAAAAGTCCCCCGGAGCCCCCCAGCATCCCAGGTTTGCTGGAGAGCCGTGGATGGAGGGGCTCCTGCAGCAAAACACAACCTGCTCCGAAACCAGCCCCCAGCGGGGCCGGGGACAGGGCACGCCGAGCTGCACGGTAATGCTCTCACCCGTCCTAATTGCACAGGCAGGGGAAATCTTGGGAAGCAGAATGTAATTACCGTGGCTGGAGCTGGGCCAGGGCTTCGCGGTGAGCACGGGGACTCTCAGAAAGAGCCGCGGGTTCATTAATGGCCTCAACCAGGCAGGAGCTCGCCGTTTGCTGGTGGTGGGGTGGGTTTTTTTGTGCGTGGCTCATCGGAGAGCTGCTGCCTCCAGCAGCACGGTGGCTCCCGAGCTCTGCCGCACGGCTTCGGCTTCGGCTCGGCTCGCCCCGCGTGGGGACCCGTGGCACCTCCGGCTTTGCACCCCGTCGTGGGGACCGGGATGCTGGTGATGCAAAGCTCCCTCCCCACCCCTCTGCTGTAAAGGGAGGGTTTAAGGGAGGGTTTTTTCCCAGCTCTTTTCGTTCCTGCTCATCCTCACTTTGCAGATGCAGCATCCTGGGGGCTGTGGCGCAGGCACAGAGGCTTTGAGAGCAGGATCAAGTGCTGTCGCTGGGTGCTCACACGGAGCAGGACCCCGCGCCCAGCTCTTGCTTGGGATTTAAGCTGAACGCAGTAACGTATGCCTAACTGCAGGGCCTTTCCGCCGTGCAAAAGCACCAGAGTGACAAGCCGTCCCTGTGAGGCTGCTGGCATTCCCTCCCCACGTCCCTCACCGTAAAGTCAAAAGCCACTTTCAGGTCTCCGTGCACCCCATCACATTGGTGTGGGGGTCCTGAGCCCCAGCAGGGACCGGGACGATCACGGCTGTGCTTGGTGACCCGGCGTCAGGCACGGGGCTCGAGGGGTCCCACTCCTACATCACGGCTGCAGACCCCCCCCCGCACGGCTCCAGTCCTTCCCCAGGCAGGAGCAGAGCTCCCAATGTGACCCTGGTCCCCAAAGGGCTCATCAGCGATGCCAGCAGAAACAGCGTCACCTCCCTGCAATTAATCAGAGGAGCTATTTGTAAATGAAGACAGCCGCTGCTCGTCAGCTGGGAAACGCCTCTGCCGCTCCTCTTGCCAGGCGTTAGCTGGTGAGCCGAGAGGGGCAGACAATTAAAATGAGGTGTCTTGGGTTTCTCTCGTGGCTGGGTCTTTTTTCCCCCGTTTTCAAACATTTCGAGTTTAAACCCTCCCCCCGAGCTCCCAGCCCATGTGCCGGGGGATGTTTTGCTGACGTTTCTGTCTCAGGTGATGCTGAACCTGCCCAGTTCCCACAGAGGAGCCATTCGGGGTGTGCAAAAACCTTCACTGGGGCTCAGGCCTCTCTATTTCCCCCTAATCCCGCTCCATGTAGCCATGCGTGTGTAGCCATGTGTTTGCCGTATCCGTTACCGGCAACACTTGGGATCAGGCGCCCGGTGAACAAAAGAGCTTCATGAAATCTGAGCTCACCTAGTTGCTATGTAATTATTTCCACGCTACCTAAGCGATAGGTGAGGAATTCATTCTCTTGCCAATACGTTTATTGTTCCCAGAAGCCTCGGTGCGGAAAATGCCAAAGCATGGTTGCGATGGACAGAACAGCCTAATTAAGAATAAATCATTAACGATGAGCCCTGCCTTGCTGGTAAGGGGAGGGGTAAGGTCCAGGTTGGCTTCTCCAAATACTCCCCTTGCCTTGCTCTACGCCGGTAGCACTGGGGAGGGACATGGCCCTGGTTTAGCTGCATGCAAAGGTCCCAGGCACGCTCCGTGGGCATGCACGCTGGTCCTGCCACCCCAAATTCCTGCTCACCCTTCCTCTGTGCCCCTCTTTCCCCTCCTGCTCCTCTCACCCCAACACAGGGAGCAGCGTCACCATTAATGCACCGATCGTGTGACATCTATTCAAAACACCCGGCCTTGGCTTTATCATTAAATGCAAATGCTGGGGAGTAATTGCTCGTGGTAGCAGCAAGGAGAGAAAAATGACAGTGAGCCCAGGAGCAGCTATTAGATGGGAAAGTGGAAAGTGTAAACAGAATATGGACCATTAGCCTGTAGTAACGCTGGCCGTTTTTCCCCTCCTAATGCCTGGCAGAGCTAGCTGGTGGCTGATGAGGGTTTCTCTTGCATTGCTTGGGAAGGAGACAGCAGGGAAGAGGGGCTGCGTTGACTCGCTGTGCCCCAGTGCCTGCTGTGCCCCCAGGGGAGCTGGAGGTGGCCGCGGGCACCCTGTGCCACTCAGGGTGGCAGCAACCCCTCTTCTTGCTCCGTTTCAGGAGGAAAACCCCCTTTTCCTTGCACCCCGGACCTGCCGGTGGGCAGAGATGGAGGCGAGGTGGGAGCCTCCAGCCTCGTCCCCAGCTTAGCCCCGCTAATCTCTGTTTGCCAGCGCCGCCGAGGCTCTGTCAGCTGCCGGCGAGCGGGGCTGAAATCTGCCTGCTAAATCCGACAGGATAATTAAAATCAGGTAGGGAGATGGCTATCACCTAATTTTTGCTATGCCCTTCCCTCTCCCTCCCTCCCAGTTCACTTTCTATCCCTCCCTGGCAGTCCCTGCCTCCTCCTCCTCTTCCTCATCCTCTGAGGAAGCAGACGGGCTCACGGAGGATGCTGTGGGTCTTGGGGGTCTCCCTGTACCCCCCTATCCCCTCCCTGTGCGGTGCAAGGACCCTTCCAGCCATCTCTGAGGCTCTTCTCCAGCCCTGCCAGGATGCAGGAGCAAATTCTCCAGGGGAAGGACAACACTACAATCAATTAGAGGCATAAAAAAAAGATAATTTTATCAATGGAGAAATCCGAGGCAGGGAGGTGGGATTTTCTGTTCTGGGTAATGGGAGCATCATGTCTCCAATTAAAGTTTGGAGGATTCATCTCGGAGCTGGGGCCTGTCAGAAGCCGACATTTATTAGGCTGTCAAAGTCAATCTCTTTCAAGAGCTGCTTCCCCAAGCACATTGGATTATGTATCATTTCTGCCTTTTCTATTGGGGCACCCTGTTTTGGGTGGTTTTTTTTGGTTTACATCTTGTTTTGTTTCACCTAACAGGAAAGAAACCCAGTGGCACAAACTGATTCAATTTCATGAAAGCTATTTCTGATGAATTATCATTATTGCTCTGCACAGAAACCTGGAGAGAAGCTCAGGGCTTCCTCGCACTTGGTGCGGTGCGGACACAAGCAGCAAAGACACTGGGGTCTTTCCTGGGTAACTGGGGAGCCAGCTGGCTGGCAAGCAAGGCGACACAGTCTGGGAAGCTCTGGGCTGTGCTGGGAATGTGGGACATCCTGAAAACAGGGGTATGGAGGGATGCTGCTGGCCCGGCTGTGTCTGCACCGTACCTTGCTCGAGAGGGATGTCGGCATCGCCGGCTTGGGATGCCGGCGAAGCTCCAGGCTCCCACCTGGGAGACCTGCCAGCTTCTCGCTCGCCTTCTGGGTGCTCCAGGGATGCAAAGAACTATTCTAGGATTCTATGAACTATGGGCTGTCGGTTTAATTGGTCATGGCAAGGGCTGGCACTGGTGGCAGCGTCTCGTTACCTGCCGTGAGCGGAGCGGGGGGGTGACGGGAGACTTTGTTGTATGCAGGTCTCCAGCCAGGACTATTTCTTGCTCCCCCCTCAATTCCAGTGGCGGAGGGGAGTTTTCTCTTGATCTCCTTCAACGCATCCAGCAAAGGAGGGAAAAAAAAGCCTCCTTTGCGCCTGCCAGTCTGGCATCCCAGTGGGGTGGGCTCTGCTCCCCAGCCAGCGCCGGCGGTGTCAGCCTCCCGGGGGGGAAGCAGCAGGATTGACAGCTCCGTCTTCTTTCATTGCTCGACACCAGGAGAAAGAACTATTTTTATCATCTCCTTTCACCGCTCCCGGCTTCCCTACCTGTGCGAAGGGATGGGAGGGGTTTTAAGCAGAGCTTTTACCCCGATCCCGGGATGTACTTTGAATTTTCGCCCCGTTTTGCCCCCACCCCGGCTGCGTGCCCGGTGCGTGCACCCGGGGGCTGTGGCCGTTCTGCCTGGGGCTGTCTCGGGGTTTTGCAGCTCTCGGCATGCGCCGTCCCGTATCGATCCCTCCTGCCCCTGTCTGAGTCTCTCCGTCCCAGTCATTTATCAGGCTGGTTTGGAGATGGGAATGTGGTGTCTCTCACTGAGCCTGACCCTCTTTAACATCCCTGGGGAGGCTCCGCAGAGTGAAAGTGGCGTGCGCATCCACGATGGCTGCGGGGGGGGGGGGGGGTTATCCTCCCCCAGCAGCAAAACCACCTGCACCCCAAGGCATCGCCCAGAGCTGGGTGGGAGGTCCCCCTTGCCTGGGTGTCGGGGAGGAGGGGGGTCCAGGGCTGAGCCCCCCCCAAGGGGAGCAGGACTCGTGAGCCTTTGCCACCGGCAGCACCCAGTCCTCGCCTGCCACTGCATCTGAGCCTGGTCAGACGCCCTGTTACTGGAATTCAGCCTCCTCGGAGCTGCCTGGACCGGGTTATTACAGGATATTATACAGACCATTTGCATGGCCACCTTCAGGTCATTTCGATCACTTTAAGCTACTTATCTGCCCATTTTGTTCCCCATAATATTTGCCTAATTCGATTACTCTGCAGCCTCAGCATGCTGCAGTGAAATAATCAGGAGATATTACCCAGAGCAAGTCAACTGGATCCACGTTTCCAGCTGCTTCTCTCCCCAGCCGGCTCACCCGCAGGGCTCTGCGCCCGCCCTTGCTCGGGGACACTGGGGACAGCCCCAGGACCCGTCCCCACCGCTGCTGTGTTCAGTCCAAAGGGCAAGGACTCTCCGCGGCCAAACGTTACGGCCTGCCTGTCCCCTGTCTGTCTGTCCCATCACAGCCCTCTGTCCTTCATCCCTATCTCGCTGCAAACCAAGCCGTTGCCAGCACGCTGCAGCGTGTGTCCCAGGACACGTCCCCTCCTGGTTCTCGGGATTTGGGGCTGGATGAAGCGGCGGCCGGGTTGGCATTTGGTGAGCCCTGGTTGCTGGCAGGGGCTGGCAGGGCAGGACAAGCCCAACCCTGGGTCTGCACAGGAGAAAAAGAGCTTTTTGGCCCCCAGCCTTGGCTCCCCGTAGCTGCGTGGGTGCTCGCCTCTACCCTTGCATCTGTCCAGAAGCAGAGCCTGGAAACTCAGCAGCCTGAGAAGAGAGCCTGGCTGCTCCCAGCCCATCAACGCAGCCTTTCCCGGAGTCCATTACCTACCCGCTAAACACAGAGCTCGTTTGTGTAATGACCTGTTTTGCAAAGAATCAGCAGGCTTTGCCCAGGCACCCACCGGCTCCGAGCTGCGGGATCCTGCAAGAGCCACCCTCCACCGAGGTGCCAGCCAGTGCCCGAGGTGCGGGCACCCACTGGTCTTTCTCCAGAGGATGCCAGTGCTTTAATTTCAGGCCAAACAGGAGGGTTTGGGCACTAAAGACCTGGAGCTGAGCAGGAGCTGGGCTGCAAGGAGGGGAGGTGATGCCGCTGCAAAGAGAGTTGCTCCCAACTGGCCCATTGCAATGTTTTTTACGGCAGGCAGGAGGGTCAGATGCCCACGTGAGGAGGACCAAGGGGAGAGAAGAGGCTGAAGCACGGTGAGGATGGGAGATGGGAGCTGCTGGCCCTCCCCAGCTAAAGCCCCTTGACATGGCTTGGAGCCGGAGGAGCCAAATCCGCTTCCAGGCTTGTTTCAGGCATGGCAGCTCCGGGGGGAACCCTGGCAGGGCAATCAATGCCAGGCCCTGAGTTAATTGGCAAGAGCGGCTGCCTAAATGAAGATTCAGTATGCGCAGGAGGAGCTGGGGAATGGCCTGTTTTTGGAGCTGGGCGCATCCAATTTGTGCCTGCAGCAGCCTTGGGAAGCTCAATTAAGCCGCTTCTGGCTTTTCTAATCAAACCCACCCCTGTCTCCCCACGGGGCTGGGAGGGGGGCAGAGGCAGCACGGGCAGCGGGGCCGTGCCTGGGCACCGGCTCCGGCAGCAGGATGGAGATGCCGTCGCGGGAGCGTGGCCAGTGCCTCCCCGAGGAGCAAGGGCAGATCAGCGTTTTGCTGAGCTGGTTTGAGCCCAGCAAACTCCATGGGAGAGCTTGTCTGGCTCCTGAAATACCCAGTTCCGTGGCTCCGGGGACCCTCAGCCTCTCTCCCTGTTTTCAGCCCTCCCGCACACCACCCCCGCCCCTTCCCAAGGCAGAAAAGGACCCAGGAGCCCCTCTCTCCCCGCCCCGAGGTGCCTGAGCCCAAAGCTTCCCTCCAGTGCGTACACATGGACACGCTTCCGCAGCCCTCTGCGGAGAGGCCGGGATGCAGAGCCGAGCCTGGGGATGCTCAGCCAGCTCCCGTGCCCACGCCGCCGGGTCTGCAAACCCCAAAGAATCAGCAGCAGCACGTCAGACCTCTTGAAATTCAGCACCTCCAGGGAGGTGCCATGGCCAGCTTGGTGGCCGTTCGAGTGTCTCCATCCGTCCCGGAGCCTGACCCCCCCGCTGCCTTGGCAGAGAGGTGCCAGCTCTACCTGCCACGCGGACCCGATGGGTGATGGAGGTGGTTTTCCTCCTCAGTGCCGGGTTCAGGCATCGGGCAGGGGGATTCGTTCTGCTCGGAAACACGGATCAGTGCCTGGGGACCAGCCCAGCAAGGTGCTGGGCATTGCTAAGCTGATCTGCTCCACCAAAACCTTATAAACCCCCCTGGGGTGGGCCACCTCCCCTTGCCCCTGCATCCCTATTCTGCCGGAGCTCGCAGCATCCCAGGGGATTTCTCCCGGCCACCACGAGTGCAGGATGAGCCCCTGCAGAGCCAGGTGTCCCGCCGTGCCCCGTTATCCAGGGGGCTGGAGCGCAACCCCCAAAATTCCCCCAGGCTAATCCAGCCCACTCGGCAGAGGTGGCGGAGCCCTCCACACACCGGTGCCAGTGCTGCTGGACGTGCTTTTAATAAGCTCCGGTTGCAATGTCAAGTTTTCATCTGCCTCCCCCCGCCAGCGCTCCCCGCACCGAGCACGAAGGCTTTCCTCCGAGCTTCTGCCGGGGCAGACAGCGACGCTCAGCTGGAGGCGGCTGCGTTTCCCTGCCTTCACAGCTTATTAGTATTTTGTTATTACTATTTGGCTTATAAATAAAAAATGCATGCTCTCCTTTGCAGAGAGGTAGGGGGGGTTCCTGGAAGAGAGAGGCTTTTTTTTTTTTTTTTTTTTTTTTTTTTTTTTTGATGATGCTTGAAACAGCTTTCCCAAGGGAGGCTCGCTTTGAGCTGGCAGGATCTACTTCTGAGAGAGGGTTTTGATTATTTGGAGTATTATCATTGTTCTTTGCACCCTCTTATCCTCCTTGACGTTCCTCGGAGGAACCAAGGAGTAAATGACAGCGAAACCTGTACTCGGTCTGGTTTGCAAACTCCGCGTGCGTCCGTGCCCACGCACACGAGCTCCGGGGTGCAAAGGCATTGCTCTGCTAAAAGGGAAACATTTTTTCTGGGGCTTTCTCCAAAAGGCATCCCCTGCCCAGCACCTCTGGTGATGCTGGGCCAGGGTGCCCTGCTCGGATAGAGATGGGGATGGGCTCCTCGGGCTTTTCCCCAAGGTGGGAGCCTGCAGCTGGAGCTCCTCTGCGCTCGGCCGAGCTCTCCCTTGCTGCGCCGGGTCTCCCTAGGGATTGCACAGGGATTATTTTCCCCAGCAGCCACCCTTGAGAGCAACCCCGAGGACCAGGAGAAGCAGCTCCCAGCAGCCGACCAGCAACACGAGGGATTTGTCCCACTGAGGAAGGGGATGACTGGGACCAGCCATAGCCCCCGGTGTTCCCTGGGGCCAGCACGCATCTCTCCCGCCTGTGTTTAGGAAGGGATCGCCTTCATTAAATGCTGCTCACCCTTCCAGGATCTGGAGAGCCATAATCCATCCTGTGCTGGCCTGGGCAGCATCCAGCACAAACACTATTTCAAGGAAAGCGAGCGCCGCGTGGGGCTGGCAGAGCTGCCTTGCCCCCCGCAGCCCCCCCCCAGCTCCCACTCGGAGCAGAGGTCCTCATTTCCCTCGCCCCGCTGTCCTGGCTCGCCGCTCTGCAAATGTTATTAATGCACTTAAAAATATCCGTAATTAAGCTCAGCTTCCAATGCCGAGGAAAATGAAAGCAGTAAATCCCAGGCAGGAGGAGGGCTGGAGCCATGCTCAGGGTCGCCGTCTTGGGAACACGGATGCTCACCCCTACTCCTGCCGCAGCCCCCCCCCAGGGCATGGAGACCCCCTTGGCAATGTCCCGTGGGGCTCCCTGTCACCCGAGAGCTGCCTGCAGGCATCTGGAAGGTGTTTGCATGTGACACATCTTGCTCACGAGGAGCAAAAGCTAGCTGCAGAGAAAAAGTGGCTGCAAGTGCCTTGGCTGGCATGAAAAAGCCTGGAGTGACAGGTAGTGATCAGCCCGGGAAAGGATGCTCCTGACATCAGTCTGGGAGGAGAGCGATGCTATAAATACGCCTGCTGACACAGCAAGCAGGGCTTGGAGTGGAAGAGAGAGACAATAAAAATAATCAAGGGACTTGGGGATATTGCCAGGGACCCGAGGGGCAAGCCATGACAGCAGAGCAGGGGACGGCTTTGGACATCTCCTGCGACGCTTTCCCAGGGATCCGTGCCCTGTGCATGCCCTGATGCCTAACGCCGGGGCTGCACCTTCTGCCGCAGCCTGTCCCGCAGCCGGGACACGGATCCGAGCTCTATCACCTACCCCCCAGCCTGGTTTACAAAGCATGTGGGATTTCCTCACCATCTTCCCAGGCCGACAGCCGAGACAGCGTTTGCCGTGCGGTGCCAGGCTGCCGGGAAGGTGGGAGGGCTGCCAGGCACTGGTGGGGAGCAAGCATCCGTGTCTGCACGGGATGAGGACCCTCACCTGGCACCCAGAGACCACTCTGCGGAGGATGCAGAAACATCTGGTGCACATCTGCAGCAAAGCCTGTCCTCTTCCCAGCCCTCCCAGTCCCCCCGCAGGGGCAGCAAAGGACCCTGCATCCCACCCTAATTGCATCGCTGTGACAAGGGGAGCATCCCACAACCTCTGCACTGCTCGGGGCAGACAGAAGGCAAAGCCTCTCCTGAAGAAGGCAGCAGCTCCTCGGCAGCCCCATGCCTCCCACCGCCACGGCTTTCCTATTGGAGCAATTCCTCCTTTCCTGCCGCGGGAATAGCAGCAGAGTTGCGCTGCGCCGGCAGTTAGAAATATCCGGTGACGGCAGTGGGCTTGCTGAGATTTCATTGCCCTTTCCACCTGCTGCTTTGATTTTTCCCTCTGTTACCTCTTCCCCCCACCTCGATCAAACCATTTCAGCTCCCCTGCCCTCCCTCGTGCCGCAGAGAAAGGGAGACATGCCGTGTGCCGTGTCTCTGGTTTCCTCCTTGCCATCCCTTTGGTTGCTTTTGTCCCCACCTCTGCTTCTTCCCCAAGATTTAAATTATCCTAACAGTTCATAAAGCCACCCAACTGCTACTTCAAGCTTCCAATGCCAAGCTGAGCCTTGCAGAGGTTCACCTTGGGTGGAAGGAGGAGCAGGCAATGCTGCTTTGGAAAAGGGTGTGTTTGGGGACAGAGATTGAAGAATACCCTCTTAAATGACGCCGGATCCTGGGATTAGGCCTGCAGAGATGCACTGAACATCACTTGCACTTCAGCAAAGCCATTCTGTCCCCAGAAATCTGGAGACAGGACAAGGAAGAGCTGGCATTCCTAAAATTTCAGATGGCTCACAGCACTCTGCTCCCCTGCCCTCGGTGCTGCCGGGTTGTTTTTCTCAGCAGCTTCACCGGGGTTTTGGGTGGCCAACCCTGAGCTCCAGGCTCCGTCTCCAGCCCAGCCGCTGCGTGCTGGACCCTTCCCTGGCAAAAACCAGCAGTGCTCCCCGTGCCTCCTTCCCTTCCCCTTACTACCTATCTCTCCTCAAAGCCTTGGCATCTTCGGAGGACGACGCACGGAGAGGGTCCCTCCCAAGGGGAAGGGGGACGCTGGGGGGGATGTGACACCTCCTGGGACCCCGCTTGCAGCACGGGAGGACGGGTTAAGCCGTGCACGGCCGCCGCTGCCCGTGCCAACAGCCTGGCCCGTCGGCCAAGAGGGTCGGCTGCCAGCGCGGTGCCGGGCAGAGGAGGGAAGGGGACCTGTGCCATGCACCAAGGCTGAGCCCAGCCCAGCAGCAGCTCCCCGCATCCCCCAAGGATGCACGGGGACGTGCTGGAGGGACCCCTGCCCGGCCTGCAGCCAGGACCCCCTCCGGAGCACATTTCTGCTGCCTGCACTGCGAGCGCGCTGATATATAGGAATTTAATGCTGTTTCCTGATGGGGGCCCCAGTCCTGCTAATCCACTTGAGCAGCGAAGGCATGGGAAGCGTCAGTCGAGGATGCCGTACTCACGCCAGCGCTCCCTGCCCCAGCTCAGACCACAGCAATTACTCATTTAATGTCCAGGGAGTGGATGGAAATCTCATTCCCTGGGACCAGGGAGCGCGGGGGCGGGAGGGGGCTGCCCAGCCCGGGCTCCTGAGCTTTTAGTGAAACTCGATTTGCTTCATTGCCTGATTAGGGCTGAGTGCGTGACACTGGAACCAGCCCTCATTACTCTGCTTTTCCCCACGTCATTCCCAGAGCAACTCAAAAGCCCCTTTTCTCCCCCCTGCCTTTGCTTCCATCCCCTGTGCCCTTCGTCTGATGGGAATGAAGAGCTGCTTGCACATGGAGGGGTCTGTCGCTCTGTCCCAGGAGGGTCTGGGCTAAGATCCAGGGTGTCCCTGAGCTGATGTGCCCAGTAAATCCACCCTGTGGGGCTCTGGGGCTGGGACCCCCAGCTCAGACATGAAGGAGAAAGCAGAGTAAAACAAATATGTTCCTTCACAAGAAAATCCCCAACCGCTTCCCTTTCAGCTCAGTGTCTCACTCAGGTGCCGTGGGGTTTTATTTAAATGTCAGCTGTGATTTGGGGCTGTGGAGGATGACGAGTGTGTGAGCATGAAACCTGACAGCTCGGCTCCGCGCATCCCGAACGGAGCTGGCTGGGCTGATCGTCCCCCCCGAGTGCCACCAGCTGAATGGCCCACCCCCATTTGAGTTGCTGGAAACTCCAAAAAACTCTTCAAGAGGGGGGGAACGGCTGCAGCATCCCCTGAGCAGACCACGGAGCACGATGATCCAGCATCACCGACGGCACCTTCCGGCTCTCCAACCCCGGGACACCCTCAGGCACCAGTGGGACTTGTCCCCCGCCCCCAGCCACGCTGCCATCCCAGCCTCCCCGATGCAGAGGTTGCATTTTAGGGATAACCCGGCTCTGGCTTGGAAATCCCCGGCAGAGCCGAACCTGCACCTTCCCGCTGCCCGCGCGCTCGGCGTGGGAAGCGTAGGCAGATCCGCCGCCCGCGCGGCAGCTGGCGGCGCTGATCGGTGCCGTCAGCGTGCCGGATGGGGCCCCGCGCCGCAGCATTCAATTAGCAGGGAGGATCATGTCCTCCCTGAACTATCACTTTCTCTCTGGCAGGACAGAGCCGGGAAGGGGATCGATAGGGCTGACGGCTGTCACCAAGGCGCTCTCGTTAGGGAGAGCCACAAAACGAGCCGAGGAGGTGGTAGAGGAGGAGCTGCTGGCTCAGCTGGCCGCTGACGTTCTCCGGTCTGGCAGGTTCAGGACCTGGCAACCAGCCTTGTGTTTTTTATTCAGAGGGGTCAAAGTGTGATTTGGTATCGGCTGGGCTCCTTTCATTCGATGCCTCTGCAGGCACCACTTCTTTCCCCCATGACCCCCGAGACATCAGGCGATGGTGGAGCAGGCAGGGGAAGGGGCTGGTTTCCCCAGCAGAGGTTAAAGAGGGAGAATCGGTTCGGAAAACAGCAGCGAGGGAAAAAATAGCTTCTGCTTTGCGTGTGGCTGTCGGGGTCCATCAGTGTCGGGGTGTTGTAAGGACTCCCGTAGCCGGTGGCTACGAGCTGGCTGCTGTCAGCAGTCCGGCAAATGAGATGCCGGAGGAGACACCCGGAGGGAGCGAAAGTGTGACCGTCTGTGCCAGGGTGAGCCCCGACGGCATCAGCGGATTCAGCTCCTGGGGATGGGCTCTTTGAGGGCACCCTGAAGTGGAAAACCACGGTCAGACACAGCATTTGAAGGAGGATGGAGATGCGGGGCTTCCCCAGCAGCAGCAAGCATGCAGCCGGCTGCAGATGAGCATTTTGCACAGTGAGGAGCGATGCAGCCTTCCCCCGTGGGTGCCCCGTGCGTGGTTTTGCACGAGCAAATTATCTGTACAGGCAGCAAATGTGCCCACGGTGAACCAGCTGTGCTCCCTCCACACCCAGGGCTCGGGCAGCCCCTTGCATGAGTTTCTTCTCCTCTTGTTAAAAAAGAATATAAAATACAGGCCCATCTGCAAGGCGGGGAAAACGAACAGGCAAAATCCCGGAGCCTTGGAGCTAAAAGGCACTAAACAAACGGAGCACACCTGCGGCGCCCGGAAAGTTATTTGCCAGCGGTACCTGTGCAGCCACCCTGCCGTAACTTAGTACCTCTCGCAGCACGGCTGAGCTATGGGGCACTTCGGTGCAGGTCCTGGCTCCCACCCCTCACAGCCCCCGCAGAAAACCCTCCAGCGAGTGCTACGGGAGCTGCTGAGCACGGGCTGGGGGGCGCGGGCAGCTCTGGGGTAGGTGGTTGGTGCTGTGCTGCAGGGAACTGGGTTTGCTGCGTGGCCCGGGAAGGCAAAGCCCTGACTTGGGAACTTAGAGCCCCAAACTGGGCTCCGCAAACCGAGTTGCAGCTCGGAGACACGATGTGCTGGTCCCGCTCTGCCCCTGGCCTGCAGGAGCACTGGGAGCAGAAGCGAGGTTCTGCCTTCCAGCCATTCCTGGGACCCTGCAAGCCCCCAGAGGTGCAAAAAAGCCCAGTTGAGACCCGGATTGCTGCAGGTGCCTGAAATACAGCATCTCTTGGAGAGCAGAGCTGGGGTGCCGGCGGAGGGGGAAACAGCATCCCTGTGAGAGCCTGGGACATCCAGGCAGGGCTGTGTCCTCGTCCCCTCGGCTCGGCATCCCCCTGCCCGCGCACCAGCCAGGGGCAGAAAGCCCACAGAAAGCCGCAGGCCCTGCGTCACCCTCACGCTGCCCGGGGAGGTGCTCATGCTCTTCTTGTAGCTGTCAGGTCTAGGAGAAGACAAGGAGTGTTGGGGAGAGCTCTTGAGGCTGGTCCTGCTCCCCATGGATTACACTGTTAATGCATAATCCATCACTTTAACAACCTTGACTCCCATTAATGTGATAACGCTTTGCAGAATTAAAGTCTAAAGTCAGGAGGGTAAGCAAATCCAACTCATATTAATGGGACTTAAACGGAGGGAGGGGAGAAATCCTCTGCTCACATTTATCAATTTCTGTGCCGAAACAAAGCCCAGTTGGCGGAGAGCTGTCCCGGCCTCGCAGAGGGGTGTCCTCCCCGCCGCTGCCGAGGGGATGCTCGAGCCGGCGGGAGTTGGATCCCCTGGAAGTGGAAGACAATTTGGGAAGAGGAGCAGCGACCCATGTCTGCCATCCACCGCCCCTCACTCCAAGGGTGCCCGGCCCCGCTGAAGGCAGCAGAAAGCACCAGAGCAACTGGCAGCAGCCCAGGCAGCCGGCACCGGCCCAGCCGCTGCGTTTCTGTAATCGGCTTTGGCGATTAGCGTTGTCATTTCACAAAGGGTCTGAATTGCCCAGCACTGTGGCATAATGAAGTTGTTGGTTTTGTGTGGTGGTGGTGGTTTTTTTTTTTTTTTCCTTCTTTTTCCTCCAAGCATAAATATTTGCAGGGTTGTATTGGTGCTCACTCCTCTTCCCTGGCACGATGGTCCCCTGCAGGTTTCCCTTGGTCCCAAAGACCTCTGCCTCCCATCCTCCTCTCTCCATGCCTCCCCTCTCCCTCCAACCAAGACCAGCAGCTCATCAATGGCCGCACAGCTCTGCACCAGACAGAGCCCTCTTTGTGCTGCGGAAGGCGAAGCCCCGCGTGTGCCCCCACAAAGCTGCCGGTGGAAAAGCCGCCTCCGCCATCCCACCCATCTCCTCTTCTCCTAAAGGAAAGTGCAACCTCCCCTGCCCCCAAAACACAGGCTGAGGGGGGAGGCTGGTCGGCGTGATGCTTCCCGTGCCGAGCCCCTGATTTAAGGAGCTCCCGGTGACACGGGTTATAAATCCCCCTGGAATAAATTCTAAACGAGAGGCCAGGTAGCTGGCTGCTCCTGATAACGCTGGAGCGGGGATGCGCCACAATCAAATGTCTCCAGTGGGAGGAGCGCTGGGATTAACCCCACGGGATGCGATGCTCGTGGCCCCTGCCTGGTCCCTCTGCCAGGCGGCTGCTGCGGCCGTGCTAATAAATGTGCTGCTTTAGCTCAGGTAATTAGACATGGGTGCTTTCCCATTAGATCCCATGGTCCCCAGCACTGGCTGGGTGCTCACCCTGAGGATGAGCTGTGGCTGGGTGTGTTAATGTGTTCCCAGAGCCCCTCTGCCCTGCCTGGGGACAGGGACAGGGACAGGGAGAGGGAGAGGGAGAGGGAGAGGGAGAGGGACAGGGACAGGGACAGGGACAGGGACAGGGACAGGGACAGGGACAGGGACAGGGACAGTGCATGCAGAGTCCTGGCAGGTTTGGGATGGAGTTGACTGGACATCACCCATGGGAGCAGGCGGGGAGACCCGTCCCGTAGGGCTCCCGCACCACCCGGGGCCAGAGCGGGCTGGGAAGCCCAAAGCCGCCTCTGCTAAAAGCAGCAGCAGCCTCTGGGGTGGGGAGGGGGGCCCTGAGGGTCTCTGATGGCCTCTGTGCACACGAAGGAAATGAAAGGCAGGGAAAATCGAGGTTTGAAGCTGTGCCTCTCCCTCCTGGGAGAGTCCTCAGCTGTCACCTTCGGTGGGGACTGAGCAATCCTTCCCCTCCGACACTGCCCAGCCTTGAGCCTGGGAAGGCAGGAGAAGGAGACAGCGGTGAGGCCGAAGAGCGGAGAGAAGAGAGGAGAGCAGATCCCTCTTCTGGCCGAGGAAATCCTTTCCCTCTGCTCAGCTCCGAGATGGCATTAAAGCAGGTTTTAAAGCAGGTATTTGCCTTCCTGAGGAAGAGGCAGAGGTGCCTGGAGATGGGCTGGAGCTGCCGTTGCTGTTCCCGCTGCTGGGATCCCATCGTCCGGCGCAGGCGGGGGCTAAGCCCAGGCACAAAGGGGAGAGAGGAACGGCGGCTTCTTTGTGTCAGGACTGGCACTTTTGGGTAATCTTACTGCAGGAAGACAAGTGTAACGCCCAGTGCGACGAGCCATTCCAAGACCCGACGAAATTAAAGCAGTGCCGGGCAGCTAAGGACACTACTTTTCACTGCTGTCTCCGTTTAGGCTCCGTGAAAGCACAGTAACATCCTGCTAAGTCAGAGACTATGTGTTGGTTTTTTTTTTTAAAGAGAAGGCAAGCCAAGGAGAGCAAAGAGCAGGAAAAGAATAGGACAGGGAAGGATGTTGTTAAATGGGAAGCCTCACTAACGCCTATTGCTCTGATCTGTTGTGTGTCATCCCCCCCCCTCCCTTTTCTTTCTGTCTGAATCTTTACTCAAAGAGCAGCGTGATCCTACGTGCTGTTTGCCAAGGCAATGTGCCAGCCAGCTTCCCAAAGCCCCTTGCTCCAGAAACAAGGCTATGTGAACAAGGGGAGGCTCGGTGCCGTGCCCCCCCTCCGCAACCCCACGGTGCAGAGCACACGCTGCCTGCGGGGCTTAGCAAAACGGGGCTGCTCCCCCCCCCCCGGCTCCCCTCCTGCTCCTGAGGCCCCTTTATTGCATTGAGGCGAACAAAGCAGAGCATCCTCACCCGTGCCGCTCATGACCTTCATGGGTCCCGGGCCAGGCCCCCCCATCGTTGGTTCTTGTAGGGTCCTGACCCCAAGTCAGGGAGAGAGAGAGGGATGAGAGGCTGGGAGGAGGAGGAGGAGGAGGAGGAGGAGGAGGAGGCTGGAGAGCTGCACCATGCCTCTGCAGTGAGGACCCTGCCTGCTCGCAAGGGCCAGGGAGCTGCAGGGGGGGTCGGGGCAGCGGTCACCCCCCGTTCCCAGCCCCGGCATGGGGCAGAGGGGCTGGGTGCTGGGAGAAGGGCTGAGCAAAGTGCTGCTGCCTGGGAAGCGGGGCCGTCTGCGGAGCCTTGGACGTGAATGAATAATTCCCCCGGCTGGATGCGTGCGTGCGTGTGTGTGTGTGTACATGTGCGTGTGCAATTCCTCCCACACACCCCGGCAGCGGGGAGCGCGGAGCAGCCGGTAGGTCCCCCTTTGGGTGGGCTCCCCTGCCTTCCCCCCCCCCTCAACCCCCCACCCTGGCAGCTGGTGGCATTTCACCCATCCGGGGACGAGGCACCCCCGTCCTTGTGTCCCTGCCACCCGACGGGTCCCCCTTCTCCCATCCCCATGGTCGGAGCAGAGCGGGGGGGCCCGGGGGTGCTCCCAGGCGGTCGAGGATGGAGGGGGGGGTGGGAAGCAGGGGGGGGGTGTCTCGCCTTTGGCTCTGCAGCAGCGGGGCTCCCCGGGGGTCCCCCGTTGCTCTCAAGTGCATCCACAGAGGAAAGCTGGGGAGATGGGGGGGGGGTCTGCACACACAGCCCCCGCTCCCCTGCCCCGGCGGACGGGCGGTAGAAGGGGCGTCCGCGGCTGCTGCGCTGCCCTCCGCGGTTCCCGGACCCGACGGAGGGGCGGAGAGGCACGGAGGGGGGACGGGGGGGGGACGGACACAGAGGCGGGGAGGGGGACGGGCAGCACCGCCGGATCTGCCCGTTCTGCGCCACCTGGGCTCGGCGGAGCGCAGCCGCCCCTCGCTGCGCCTCCCTCCCTGCCCACCCCCCC
>JAVJGG010000050.1:16243030-16253338 GCA_035590195.1 Aviceda cuculoides | reverse complement strand
TTTAAAAAAAAAAAAAAAAAAAAAAAAAGAAGTAAAAGTGTTTTCAGAGACATTTTTAAAAATAGCTTCCATTTGTACCAAAAATACGAATGTACAAATCTAAGGTACCATCAAACTTGGGGGGGGGGGGGAACACTTTCTAGAAAATTGGTTTTAGTAACTTTCCGTGAAGAGCCGTCATTCACTGGAGTGGTTTACTGGAGGAACAGCAAAGTCTTGGTGGTCTGGGGGTCCCTGCTAGGAGGGCAGCACGTGTCAGCTCCTGGGCACCTCTGAGTCCCACGAAAGCAGGTAACGGGGGTAAAAATGGGTGCAGGAGGGATGCAAGGCTTTCCAGCCACTTGAAATTTAAGAGGAAACATCTCCCATGCTTCATCTTTTCTCCCAAGATCAGGAACTTCGTGGGACAGACCAAACCTTCCATGGGAGAAAAGGAGATTTAAGTCTGTCCCAAACCTTCCATGGGAGAAAAGGAGATTTAAACCCCAATAAAACGGCCTTTCTGGTGACTGTGTTGAAAGAACAACCCCCTCGCCTTCTACCAGGAAAAATTACGACCACCAAAGCTTTTTTGTTTAACCTTTGGCGTTGGGAAGAAATGCATGGACGTGAGAAGAAGCTCCTGGGCTTTACAGAGGGTTATATAAAGCAAATTATGAAATGCCCTTGTAATAATTCTCCGACAGCTGTGATATACGGTGTGGTACCCTGGGCGTTAGGTGGGACAACTGGCATGCTCATTCAGGAAAGAAATTCACTGGGTTTAGCTGGTATATTTTAAAGGGCTGTAAAATTTGGAAAAACTGTTTAAAGCCTCTGCAGTTAGTGGCTGCAAGGTTTTGCTGGTATGACCAAAGCCAGGGCAAGGCACGTGCGGGAGCAGTGCTGCTCAGCACCCGCTGGGCTCCCTCCTGCCCGGCCACGTCCTCGTGAATTATTCCTCGATGCCTGCTCCGGTGCCGCAGCTTTGCATACGTTAATTAGACTCAGTGGGTAAAATAAAACTGAGCGCGGGCTCTCCTAATTCCCTGTCTGTATATTCATTATAGAAGCAGCAGCAACTGGGATGTCAAGGAGGATTAAGTCGAGAGCTGGGAAGTCACAGGTGGTTGCAGCGCAAATTGCAAACCCTCCTTAAGCGCACGGCGAAGCTGTTGGACCTTGTCGGAGCAAAAACTGGCTGCGCCTAAATGCATCACCCGTGCTCCCCATCACCTCTCCTTGGAGGAGCACGGGCTGCTCCGCTTTCCAGTGCTCCCAAGAAGGGAAAACCCCCAGGCTGGCAGTGAACTGGTTAAGGTGTCTTGGTTGCAGCCTTGTTTTGCTCGGGTGCTGATAAATGGGGCTGGGTGCTCCAGCCCCAGAAATCCCCATTCCCAGACCTCACCGCATAAAGGCAGCATTTTGCAGAGCATCCCCCCCCCCCGTCCCGGCTTGTTGTGCGGACGAGGGGGCCGATCCCCCCGAGGGGGTACGGGGCGAACAAGGGCTTCGCTGTTCCCGCTGGGCTCTGCGGCCTCGGGGTCCTTTCGGTGACCTTGCACGGTCATTTTTGGAGAAAATCAAGCGTGTGGGGAAGGGGGAGGCAAGGGGGTGATAAGCCTTGGTATTTCCCCCCCCAGGTCTGCTGCGGCTCCCAAACCCTCCCCGTGCCCGGGTGATGCTGGGGGGACCGCGGGGGCAGCGTGCGGGTACCCAGGGAGATGTCGGTGCGTGCAAGTTGCTCACCCCACCTAACCCAACCGCCGGCTGAGGTTTTTGGGAAGCAAACCCGCAGCTCACCCCGGCAGGAGGGGTGTCTGGAAGCCATGACACAGGCCCGAGGGTGAGCGGGAGCCCAGCTGCACCGCGCTGGCCCCGGCAGCACCGCCAGGCAGCCGGCTTGGCCGGCGGTATTTAATTAGCTGCTGAACATGACGCTCGTTTTAATTCTGTGCATTCGGAGACGTGTGTTGCTGCCCACACACACCAGTTGCCATAACAACTTTAATTTGTTTTGTAGCCTCCGCTCGGATGGATTTGGGGATTTTTGTTTGTTTGTTAATCTCCTTTCCTTCCCTCCTTTCTCCCCCATTCCCTCTTTCTTTCCTTCTTTCTAATTGCACTCGCTTCCCCTCTGTTTCCCTGCATTAATAAGAGGCAGAAAGTCGTTGTGTGGGTCTTCGACCCCCGGCAGGGCACCTGCAGCCTCCGAGCTGGCAGGACGCGACAGCCCTGACTTATCCCAATCAATCCCAGTGCGATGGTAGGAGCGAAGCCAGTGCCTTCCCAAATTACTGTCCTGCTACTGAAACACAAAGAGATGCATGGCTTCCCCTTCGCCCACCACGCTGTCCTGCAGACACTGGGTTGAAAACCGTGAATAAACCCCTTGGAAGGCAAGGCTGTATTGTCAGGACCTGAGAGGGATCGCTTGGATTGTTTTAAAGGGATTTACCATCTGCTGAACTACTTAGAGAAAGAAGTAAATGCAAAGCGCAAGAGGGAAAGCCCTGCCTCTGCATGCGCAGGTGGGAAGCCTGGAAAGGTCCCTCCTGCTTTCGGCAGGGCTTTGGGGTCCCCCCAGCACCCCGAGGGGGTCCGTGGGCCGGGGGGGGCTGGAAGCTGGGGACCGCTGCCGCCAGCCTCTGCCTTTGCACTGAAACGGCTCAGCAGCAACCGGGGCAGCTCCAGGAAGATGCTGGGAAGGATCGGTTGGTGCCACCAGGGCTTTCCCTGGTGGGAGAGGACTCATAGGATCGGGATGTCCTGATCCTATATCCCTTCCCTTCCTTAAGCCCCCTCCCCTGCTCCCACCTCTGGGGTCGGAGGCAGTCCCGCCTCCCCCAACTTCACATCCAAATCCCGGCCTGATGCGGCTGGAGAACGAGACACGAAGCTGGTTCCGCTCATCCCGAGGACTTGGTTTTGTTTTTGCGGCGCTCTGGGGTTTCTCGGGAGGGACGGAAAGGCTGCGGCTTCGTACGCTTGCCTCAGAGCAAAACGGACGGGGAAAAATGCAACGCTGGCCAAACGGGGCAAAAAGCAGCAGAAAAAGGAAAACCAGAGTTACCCGCAGCTCCTCTAGATGCAGCAGCAGATGTGCTGGGGTGCGTGCGGGGGCTGGCCGGGCAGCGGGGGGGTGCTGGGAAAGGGGTGACCCGGAGGAAGAAGAGCTCAGCGGGGAGGAAGGTCGGGCTCTCAACCGGCACGACCTGGAGCCGGGGCTGGCACGTTGACTTCCAGCAGCTCCGTGGTCCCCGGCTCCCCTTCCTCGGCCACGCGGGGCTCTGCCTCGCCGTGCGGGTGGGTGCAGCCTGGGCCCCCCCCCACCCCGGTCCCTTTGGGGTGACTTTCTGTAAAGGGGCTGAGCTGGGAGCGCAAACCGGGGAGCGTTTGGGGTGGCCGGGGCGCAGGGAGCGCGTCTTGTGCGCAGATATCCACGGCCCGGGAGGTTTCCGTTCCCTGAAGGATTAATTTGCGCAGGAATAGGTTTGCAGCGGAACTGACATTAATAACAGGCTGAGTTAGAGCCCCGCTGCGGAGCGGGGTGTTAATGACTCTGTGTAGGGATGGAAGGGGGCTGTTATGGAAAACCATCTCCGGGCTGCTGGTTTTTACTGAACCCTGGAATTAGAAGGAATTGTTAGTTTGTGAGGAGGCGAGCCCCTGCCCAGCCGCTGTGGCACGGGCTGCTGCTGCCCCAGCCCCCGGGAGAGGATCCAGACCTGTGACCCTATGGCGGGATGAACCCGGCGTTTTGATCTCTGGATGCTCCGGCATCACTTGGAAAATCCCAGCAGTGGTCCCGAGCAGTTTGTTGGCTCGCTTCACCAAGCTTTATGTGTGGGGTGGGGAAGGGTGGTGGTGGGCAGATGTAATATTTGGGGGTTTGAAACGTGGGTATGTTGGCCTTCGGTCAGCCCTGGACGTGAAGGGGATGCAGCCAGCTGGGATGCAACAGCCTGGGATGCAGCAGAGGGGACGCAGCGGTAATACTCCTGGTAGTTGTGGTTTTATGGCTTCCCATAAACAGTCCCCTCCATCTCTCTCTCCATTTTTAATTACCTAGAAAATAACCTCCATTCAATTTACAGCTCATTTGAAGCAATGAGCAAGGGCCCATAAATATTTAATGTGTTTAGAAGTGGCACCAACTGTCCGGAGCGTTTTTTCTTTTCCAGGAGTGGCCTTTGTTTTAGCATATTTATTCCCCCACATCTTTACTATTTTCCGCTTCCTCCACCCGTAAAATCCGGTGGTAAAAGACAGCTAACTGCTGGCAAAGGCTCCAACCCCCAAATCCTTTTAGAGTGATGGACCAAAACCGGCATTTAGGGCAGCTTCTCCTCTAACTAGGGCAATTTAGAGGAGCAGCTTCCCGAGCATCCCTGAGCCCTCTCGCCCTCCATGCGGATACCTCTTCCCGGGAGAAGCCGGGTTACGATCCGCTCCCCGGCACGAGCTCCCAGCCTGGGTTGCAGGAGGTTTTGTTAGAAAAAGGTGCTTGCACGCCAGGATTTCTGCCTCCTAATAGGGGCTTTGGCTGAGCGTAGGAGGGGGTGGTTAGAGCAGAACTCAGCCTGAAAGTCTGCCCTGCCCTACTTACAAAGTTAAAAAAAATAAATATTAATAGTTCTTACAGTTAAGAGGAATAACCAGGAATTTCTGTCAATGCTGTAATTTCGGCTGCTAAGATCGCAGCAGAAGCTGTGCGTTGCTTTGCCTTTCCTCTCCAAAGGAAAACTTCTCCCATTTTCTGACGTCCTGACAGTTGCCCTGAATCCCAGATATTATGCAAACGAGAGACTTTGACTCCCAGATTTTTTGTGGGTTTACCCAGTACATATTTTGGTTGTGTGTATTAATCACTACAACACATATTTTATTGTAACATAATAGATATATTTACTGTACAAGGAGTGACAGCATTTATTAATTATGCACAAGCGGGGCTAGAAAACGGATTTGTTTGCTTTGATGTCTAATGCAGCAGAGTTTTTTTTCTGCTTGTTAAACTCAATCAAAAGCAATCAAAATACGCTCCCATAAATTATAGCAAATTAATTTCAAACAAAAGGGAAAAATATTAGGTGGCACGAATGGAAAGAAAATTAAGAAAGAATAAGTGAGATAGGAGCCTGGCTAATTTAAATACCCTGTTTGGTTACAGGTTTTTCTTTCCTCCCGACAGATGGATCGGGAAAAGAAAAGGTGCAGAAACGGGGTCTGGGGGGCTCGGCGGCACCGAGGGCTTCGGTTTTCCCCCGAGGAGCCCCTTCGGCACAGCCAAAAACCACCAAGGGCCTCGCCAGCTCGACGCGGGCTGGGAACCAGAGCGTTTTATTGCACCTCGATGCTGGTGCGAGCGGGCGCGTGCCGCATCAGGGCTGCGACACCGTCCCCATCCCCGCAGCCGTCGGGAGCCGCCGCATCCTTGGCATCCTGGCCGCATCCGCATCCCCGCCAGCATCCCAGCTCCAAACCGCCCCGCGGGCCCTCCTCCGCCCCTGGTTTGGCACAAACCAAGCCGCCTCTCTCTCCTCCTCTCCCTTTTTTTTTTTTGCCCTGCCGAGCGCTTGGAATGTTTAGTACGTTCTTAATGAAAAGGCGAGCGGCTAATCTCTTCCTGGGGGTTGGTGCTAAAGGACGTTCCCCCGTGTACGGGCACCTTCTCCCGCCCGTGTGCGCCGCCGGCGCACGCCGGCAGCACCACCGCACCGGGCTCTATTTACATAATGCTATTGACATTTTGAGGGTGAAATTATGTATGCCGCTTTAATTCACTGTTAAATTAAATTATGGATGTTTGGGACGTAGTAATTTCTTTTGTTCTAGGAACAGATTGTTTTATATATCTGCCTATATTACCAAGTTATTAATTTAATGATTTCATAATAGCTGTTCATTCCTTTGGGTAATATAAAGCGAAAAGTGTGCTCGGTGCACAGCTTAGGCTGGCTTGCTTGTCCCTACACAGATTGCAGGGGGTTAGGAATAAAGATGTTGGTTTTGGCAGAGCGTTTAGGAGGTGGCAGAGTGTCTCCTGCTCCTCGGCCAGTGCTGCCGGCGATGCGGGATGCCGGAGAGCCTCCGCGGTCTCGGGGTGTCCCCTCCGGCGATGGGACATGAGCGATACCGGGATCCCCCTCGCCCCCAATCTGGCTGCATTTCTGCTTTTCTGAAACTTTAATGACTCTGCTCGGTTGCCTCTTTTCGTTGCTAAAAATTCGAACCAGCTCTGCAAACGTCAGAGCTGACACCGGGTCTGTCGGAGCATCCCTGCCAGCTCTCTGGGGCTGGCACCAAACCTGGCAATATTTCAGTGCGGTGCATTTAAGGCCTGAGCTCCCAGAGCCAAGTGACTTCACAGGCTCTTGTATATATATTTATATATATTTATCCTTTTATCCTCCCTGGCACCACCCGCTGTGGTGCGGGGAAAATCTGGGAAAAATTTATCCACCTACATGCTCAGAAATCAAGGAACGACAGCAGAAGCAGTGCCTGCGATTTGTTCTTTAAAAATGGCACTTTGATGAGAAACGTGACGCGAGGCCGGGGATGGAGGAGTGGGCTGCCTGATGATGCGTGTGGATTTTAACATCTCAGAAAAGATGGAGCAGAGGCACCGTTTAAAGCCGATCCCGGCTTGCTGTGGCCGGGGAGCACCTGGGCAAGAGGGAACACAGGAGGGTCCGGTTCCTTCCATCCCCATCCCCACCTCCGTTTCCCATCTCTAACACTAATTTGCTTTTCCAAACACGCAGGACCTCTCCTGCCCCCCTAATTTCCCAGGGGCCGGTGCCACTCCCTGCCCGGCTGGCTGCCTGGGTGCCCATGCACCGTATAAATGGAAAAGCAGCGAGTAAATCAATGACCCGGTGATGAAGCGGAGAGAATTGCTGAGCCCTGAACAATCCTTGCCTGGCCCCGCCAAGACTCCCAAGTAATTTCCATTCTAATCCGTGCCGCTTGACTTCTAAGAAGGTAATGGCTCCTACAGCACTTCCTCGTCCTTTAGCTGAACAATTTATAGCTCCTGCTTCAGCTGCCTTGCACTCCTGAAAAGCCTGAGCAGGGGGAAGCCTTTGCATCACTGCACTTTTGCACAACTGCCTTACCGTACCATTGCACGACGGCACTAGTGCGTTACCGCACGAGCGCATGGTCGCACTGGTGCATGATTGCCTTCCCCCGGGCACCTGTCCCAGAACAGCAGTTCGGGTCGTTACCGGGTGCTAATGACGTTAAGGGCAGGGATTTGAGAGGGCTGGGGACCCCTGGTAGATGAATGGTTCTGCAAAGGCTGAGCTGGCAACTTGCATCGGCTGCGACGCAGGCTGGAGCGCTATTAAAGCAGGTCTCAGGTCCTGGTTGGGACCTTCTTGAGGTGCCCACCAGTCCTCCTCAAACAAGAGCACGCCAGGTGTAGTGGACCTGCTCCCTTTCTGAATTAACTGCCTTGTTTGCTTGGATTTTTTTTTTTTTTTTCCCCCCTCTCCCAATTCCGAATGGTAAACCTATGCTGCAAGAAGGGGAAATCCAGATTTCAGCTTCCCCGCCACCGCCAAGGTCTCACTGCTTGTGTGACAAGCCAACCCACGGGCCCAGTAGACAAAACCAGTGCGCTGGGAATCCCGGAGACCAAACCAAGCCCACGAGGTGTCGCGGCTCACCCAGCAGCACCACTCCGCAGACGAGGGAGCGCTGCCGGTGCTGCGACCTGTCCGTGAGTACGGCGAGAGGAAGGCGTTAAACTTTGGGAGGTGGATTTATGTGTGAGAGCCAGGTGAGCCCTGGATGGGTTGTACCTCTTCGTCCTGGAGATCCCACGATTTAACACGGCCCCGAGCTGGATGCTCTGGGTCGGCAGGACACAAGAAACCTGCGGAGCCCGAAGGAGGAGGGGCGAATCATTGACCTTTGCCGGCCGCGGTGCAAAACGAAGCTGGTTTTTAGGGCTCCTGGGTGAGCGTTGGAGGGGCAGTTTGTGTTGTGTGTGGTGTTGGAGTTCAAGCCTCAGAAGGGACCATGAAATGAGCCAGGAATGATCTGCTTTGGCTGCTTTGTGTCCTACACCTTCCTATTTCACCTGGTTACCCTTGCACAGAAAGCAGAGGTGGGTGCTGAGCTGACCCCTGCCCGGAGAGGGACCTGGCCTGGATTCGAAGCCATTAAAAACCGCAGAATCCATCATTTTTGCTGGTGTTCGCTCCGATGGTTAATCAGACTTGTTAAAACATGTCCCTTATTTTTCCAGTGGGAAGCTGAAGCTAGACATGATCAACTCCCGCCTCTTGTTATGTCTTTCTTCCCTAGATTAAAGATACTTTAGTAGCCTGTATTTTCTCCCAAGACGGTCCTTACTCATGGCAGTCAAGTAACCTCCTTTGTCCTTTCGATCAACTAAGCAGCCTGAGCACTTTAACCTCTTTCCTCTGCAGAATTTTTGCACCCGCCCGTGCATCTTCCCTGCACCCCTTTGGGCTTCCCTGCTCTGCCCGAAGCTCTCCATTCCCGGGTGGTTTTGCGTAGAAATATCCACCCACGGGGACAGCCCAAGGTGCTGGCGTGATGGTAACCGAGTCGGGGAGCAGAGGGGCTTTGGTGTAGCACCAGCCTGTCCCCAGCATTGCTGGTTCCTCCGGCTCCTTTGATTGCCTTTGACAATATTAGAAGAAACAGTGAAGCAGAAAAGAAGCGATGTCAGTGAGTGATAGTGAAATGAATTGATGCCGCTCGCAATGTAAAGATTTTTTTTTTTTTTTTTTTTTTTTTTTGGTCTGTGTCTTTGCTGCTGCCGCTTTGCACGGTCTGTCTCGTATCATCTCTCCCGGCTCTGTGACATTTTTCTAACCTCTGAGTGTGATATCCAAGGGGTGGGGGAAGTTTTTCTACCTCCCTTCCAGCTATGGGGGAGAAAATACTGGTTTCCTCCCTAAGCTGGAAGTGTTTCCTCGGTGCTCCAGGCTGGGATAGCTGCCTGGGCTCTGGAAACACTTGCACGGACACTGGAAAATGGGGAGAAGAGGCTGGGAGTGGGAAGGGAAGCCCCAAAATGGGGAGTGTGTGGGGGGTGTCTGCGTTAGGAAGCAGAGGAGGGGGCAGCCCCTGCGTGCATCCAGCTCCCATAGGGGTTTCACATTAGCATGTACGCCGGGTCGATGCGTCGCGATACGGGCTTGTCGGGATGTACATCGCAGTGCTAGTTACTGCCCGCTCCGAGCCTGGGCTCTGGGCCGTCACGGTTAAGGGGAGAAATACTGCAAAATTGCTTAAAACCAGGAACGACCTGTTAATCGGTGCCTGGCCCCAATTGCACCAGTTGCCTTACAAACACGCAGCAAGGAAGCATCTGAAATCAAAGCTCTCATGTTCTAATTCTCCTTACCGTGGCTCACACCATGCAAAATACCCTGGATACAGAGCCGGATAAATGAGGCGGTTCAAACATTAGAATATTTGCAAAGTGGTGCTCTCCAGCAACAGACACTTGAAATAATCTGTTTAGGCATCGGGTGAATTTGCTCCTACCAAAGGGCCGTCATCGGTGTCAAAGGCACTTAGTGTCAGGCCGGCAGAGTACCTACTTCTCGTTAGCTACCCGACGCCCAACAGTAAACACATTTTGCTGTTTTGCCATCTTAAGAAGAGGAAAAAAAAACCTTTCTGACAGCTTGGTTAACCTTTCCCCCATCCCTTTCTCACTTGTAAGTGCTGAAGTTCTCAGCTAAGGGCAGCTGTGAAGAGCAGAAAGGGAGGAAAAAGGGGCGGGGGGGGGGAATATGTGTCGGATATCTATTTTTCCGTGCTGTCTAAAAATACGGAGCGTCTCACACGTTCTGCCTTCTCCCTTGTAATTAAAAGGCTGGCTGCATGCTGCTACAAAGGGTAACCCTAATTAGAAGGTGCCAAAGGAGGGAAATGCTGGGATGAACAGACTTTTTTGGGCGATACCACTGCTGTCGCACGGACTCAGGCGAACGAGTTTCCTTCCTCCCACCGCTGCTCCGAAGGTCTTTTTTGGGGGAACTTTAGCAGCAAACCACGCTCCAAAAAAGCCTTTTTGTGCCTTTGTCGGGGAGCAGCCCTCCTGCCCGTGCTGACAAGCCGGGGTCCTGCTCCTGGCCCGGGGACCGGGGGCTCGCGTGTCCCCTCTCTGCCGGGGACTCGGTGCCAAGGACGCATTCGCTTCCTCACGCAGCACCAGCGCGGAGGAAAAGACCCAAAACAAAACCAAGGCTCGTCGGCTAATTGCGATTTAAAAGCAAATAATTGCATGAGTCAAAGTGATTTACTAAATGAAGTCGTTCTGCGGAGGCTGGG
>JAVJGG010000050.1:16183200-16243001 GCA_035590195.1 Aviceda cuculoides | reverse complement strand
TAAAAAACAAAGCTTTAAGGATGCTCCTGGCCGGTGGCGTGCAGGGGAGGCTGGCCCTGCGCCGCAGCGATGGGGTGTCTGCGCGGGCTCCTGCTGGGACCAACTGCCTTGAAATTTGGGCAAGATTCAGCGTTTTGCAGCTCCTGCCAGGCTGATGCTTCGGTCGGGCTGGGGGGCCCTGGTGCCTGGTTTGGCTTCCCTCTCCGGGGGGGGGGGCTTGTCCCACACACTCACCTTCCCCCTTTCCTACAGCCTAAGGGGTCCCAGACCTCCTGCTCAGGGTCCCCAGTTGGGGTGGCCCATGACCCCCCCTTATCCTGGCTGTCTGCTCCAGCAGGTGGGAGCTCAGACCCTTCTGGAAGTGAATATTTTACCCTTTTTGTTCCCCCCCCCCGACTTCAGTGAGTCATACAGTTCCTTTAGAGAGAGCTTTTGCTTGTGGGAGCTGTAAAATCCCCAGCAAGTAAGAAGCGCAAGCCTTAAAACAAGGCTTTTTTGGCAAATGCCAGGCTGCAAATCTGGACCTGGATTTTTTCAATTAAGCTTTTTTTTTTTTTTTTTTTTAAGGCGAATTAATTGATATTTACTTAGTGTGTCAAAATAGCTCCAGTGCGTTGGAGTGCCGCTCACCATGCGGTTGGAACAGGGTGCTGGGGAAGGGAGGCATGAGTCAGTGGTAAGTGAATTAAAAGCAGCAGCTCCTGCTCAAGGCCAATTACATTTTGCTTGAAGAAATGGGAGGGAAGCACATGGACTGCAGAGAAACGGTTCCCAGGAAACCTGCCCAGGTCTCTTTTTGGAGGAAATTGCCTCATTTTCCCCATGCAGGAGTGCAATGTTATTGGGGATCCGATTGCATGGCAAAAGTAGCGGCACCCAGTTGGTATATTAGGCAAAATGATGGTGTAAAGGGTGATAATCTTTCACGGAGGATGGAGAGAGGATGGGCTGTTTGCTTTGGGAGATGCTGGTGCTGTGCTTTGGGCTGTGGGTCCCATCTCAGGTGGTTGGATAACCACGTCCCGTATAAGTAGATGTGTTTTTATCTCGGACAGAGACGTGTTTGTGTGTCGGATGGTTGCTCAGCGAAGCATGGCCTCTTAGAAACTTTAATTACACCTACTTATATATATAAAAATCTCTATAAAAAAATAATATAGAGCTAAGAAAATGTATGGGTGAGGAGTTTGGGTGTGGGAAGGCAGGCAGCTAACGGCGTACAGCAACCCATCAGCTGGAGTCTTGCTGGGACGTGGGCGGTCCTGGGAGTGGGGTGCTCAGAGCAGGGGCCTGCCAGAGCTCCCAGTTGGCGCAGCAGCTGGTGGGTACTGGAGTGGCGTGTGGCTCCCCATCCTCATGATGCAGAAATACCAAATACCACCATTACCGTCCTGCAGCCCAGGGTTGTTCTGCAAAGTTCTTTTTTTTTTTTTTTTTTTTTCTCCTCATCTTGCAAGTGGGGGATGTGCTGGGACACCATCCCAGAGCTGCCCCCCCCCCCGGCTCGGCACAGGACGAGCTGTCTGAGCGCCCGGGGGATCCCACGCAGGGCTGGCCAGTGATGTGCAGAGGGATGTCAATCCCAAACAGCCACGGCTTTGTCTGGGGACGTCAGCCTCCATCCATCTCTCCTAGAGACTCACGAGCTTGTCCAGCAATTAAACAGCATCAGCTGCCTTTCACTACGGGTTCCCCTGTGGCTTCTTCTTGGGCTTTGCCCAGCCCAGAGCGCATATGATTTGCCCAGCAAAAATGCGTGTAGGATGGGGGAAAAATCACTTTTTTGGATAGAGAGCAGCTCTGGGGAGTGTTCTGCAAAGAAGCACGGACCCTTGCAAATGCCCCGTGGCTGCAGCAAACCTGCCAGCAAGAGCAGCTCACCCGCAAGCTCTGGGCAGCCCTGGACCCGTGTGGCTGCAGAGAAAGCTGGGACTTTGTTTAATATCAGCTTTACCGGGCTCCAATTGCCCAGCAGTATATGAAAGCTGTATTTCTCGAGTTCCTGAGGTTACGGCTTTCACAATTAAAGCCCTTTTTTTGGTGCCCTGCTGCCCTCCATCCTCCTCCTTGGCTCCCGTTTATCTCCTCTCATTTGTCATCTTTATTAGTTCTTAATCTCCCATCGGTGCTGCGGAGTTAAGAGTGGGATTAGGGGGAAGTTTAATTGGATGGCACTCCACGGCCCTCCCAACATCAGATTCAATAAAAGTTTATGAAAAGATAAAAATCACACTGGGTTTTATAGCTCTGGACAGAACAAAAGGGACTGGAGAGGAGAACAAGGTAACTTTTTCCACCCCCTCTGTTTTGTGTGGGGTTTTTTTGTTTTTGTTTTTGGTTTTTTTTTTTTGAATTCCCTCCCAACCCCACACAAGCAGTGGTTCAGCTTGATTAAACAAGGAAGGAAGGATTTGTGTGAGCAGCAGCGTTATCCCTTTTGCTGCGTGTAAGCAGTAAGTGGCCTGCCGCTGCTCGCCCTCTCCCTGCGATTTCTCCTGACAGGAAGATGAATTGGGCTTCGGCGTGTGAGAAAATAACATTTATTTCACATTGAAAATGTGCTGAACCGCTAGAGAAGCTGACCGGGGAGGTCGGGACTGGGCGAGAGGGGACAGGAGAGGATGGGTGTACACCGGTGGGATGGGAAACCAGAGCTCGGATTTGGGCAAGAGCCTGTTGCAGGTGGCCACCCTGGGTTATTCCAGCTTGGCAAGTGCCGAGGCTCTCGTTTAGCATCCCCGATGATCTTCGGGGACAAGAAATTTGTTGTCAGCCCAGGTGTTTTGACGGGAAGGAGGGATTTGGTTGTTTTGCGGGGCTCCGGACCATCCAGCCTCATCCATCCCGTGTTCCCATCCTGGTTGTGCTCATCCCGTCCCGTGCTGTCGCCTCTCCCCAGCATCCCCCCCGGCACACAGAGGGGACCCCGCTGTCCTTATCCACCGCCTTTTCATCCAGAAGATAAGAGAAATGATTAAGGGCTTTCAGAGGAAGCCCAGGGCATGGGGAGAGGATGAATGGGAGCTGATTGAGGCTGCCTAGTTCGGGGGCGGGGGGGTGCGTGTGTGTGTAAATGAGTCCAGCCCCCTTGTCCTCCCCCACCGAGCCCCAAATCTTCCTCTGGCGGGTGCTCTCCTCGCACCCAGCCCGAAGAAAATCTGGGTGCTCTCCTCCTCAAACGCAGGTGCCCGTGGCAGAGGCTCCGGCCGTGCCGCTGCTCCGGAGGAGCGTGCAACGGCCGCTGGTTCTGGCTGAGCCTTGCAGGAAAATCACTGCAAATTAAAGTTACAGGAAAATCTGCCCTTTTCTTGTTGGTTTTTCTTCTCTCCCCCATGATGGAAGCTGTTACTGGTAGAAAAAAAAAAACCCCAAGCTAATCTACATTATAGTTTTCCATTAGGCTTGTAATTGTTTCCATCCCTGTTAAAAATAATTCTGGTTGGTTTTTTTCACTGAAACACCCTGCTCTGCTTGTTTTTTTGTCTTTTGGGTTCTCAGCCCAACTTTTTCTTCTTCTGAAGTAACATATGGGGGAAAAAAAAAGTGGGGGAAAGTGTTAAGAAAGAAGGCGGAACAAAAGAAGGGCACGAAAATAGAGAAACGGGGGCTGGCTGGCAGAGGCAGGATGAGAGCAGAGCTTGTGGCTCTCGCACAGGGGTGCGGAGTGCGACCCGCGTCCTGCCGCATGGGACGTAAAGCTCCCGAAACCAGGAAAAAAACCTCAACAGGGCTGCAGGTCTGGTCCTCGACCTGTGCAAAGAGCATCCCACCGGGTTGGGGGATGCATCTTTCCTATGTCTGAGCATCTTCCCCCTCCTCTGTGAGTTTTCCTGCCTGTCCCAGCTCTGGGAATCCTCTTCCCTGCAAGCCCTGCCGCTCCATTTGGGGAGCATCGACCAGTGAACTGCAGGCAATTACAGGCAGAGAGAAAAATCCTCTCCCTGAATCAAAGAGGACATCTATTCGGTGCCAGCTTCTCTGGGGACAGTGGGGGAAATAAAGGGACATTGTCAAGTCCTTTCAGGCCCCAAATTCCGATTTTGTAAGAAGAGTTTTTACGAACTCTAGCAGGCTGGTTGTGGCAGCCTGGCTCTTTCACAGACCAAATATCCCACTGGCATGGAAGAGGGGCTGTGTCTGAGCAGGGCTGCAGTGTCTGGCCTGGCAGGAAGATCAATCTTTAGTGGAGTTGAGATTTAAAATGCATATTTATATACAGAATTATTCTGTACCTCAGTTTCTCCTTCTGCTGACCAGGACAGACTGTGCTTCCCCTTTGCCTGCCTCTTTCCCTGCTCCAAAAAAAAAAAAAATCGGATTTTTGAGCATAGTTGGTGAAACCTTGGAGCAAGGTGCCTTGGGCTGGGGACTCTCCGAAATCCCTCCTTGGCCTGGGGGAAGGTGATGGCAGCCCTGAGCCCCCCATCTCCCTCCTCCCTGCTGCTTTATCTGGGTACCCTGTGAATCTTTTGCACCCCAGAGCTTATTGCAGGCACTTTCTTAGCTGGAGAGGCTGCTCTGAGGGGAAGCTGGGGCTGGGGGTGGTAAATGAGTCGAGGTGTATCTGCTTTTTGTGCAGCGCTGCCCTCTGCTCCCCCAGCTTAACGGCACCGTAATGGACTATTTCTAGGGAGAATGAAACGGTTTTCCCTTTCCGTGACCCTGACCACTCCTTGTAAGCAGGCTAAGTACTGATTCAAAAGGAAGATCCTGGTTTTCCTTGCCTTGTGGTACTTGATACAAATATCAGCGGAGCGGAAGCATTGTCAGGCTGGATCGAACCAGAAGCCTTGTCTAGCATTGTGTCCCAGCCTCGGAAAGACACCAGGCTCGGCTCTTTTAAAGAAAAATGCAGAAAATTAGAGAGAGAGCAAAGGCTGGTTGAATGCAGGGCATTTTTTTTTTTTTTTTCTTTTCTGCTCTGCACAGAGGAACTGGTTTCTGGCAGGAGGAGAGGGTGCCGGGGCGGCTGCTCGCGAAGCAACCCAGTCCCACTGAAATCAGCAGAGCTGCACTAATGCAAAGCCAGCGTGAGAGAGATGAAAATCAGGTTCTCCGTGTATAAAAATGACCGAACATCATCAAGAGATGAATTAATTGCTGGTGAATCGCTAATGAAGCGTTATGAGTCAGCAGCGCTACTCTGCGCCGGCAGTTTGATCTCCGGGAGCCGGGTAGGGAGTTGTTTGAAATGCCTTCCATGGGTTTGTTTTGAAGCCGTTCCAGTCACCATCATCCCACGCTGGTGGAGACGGGGGACGTTTGCAAATGAGGCACCCCCAGCCCTTCGGTCCCCGCTCCCGGGGCTCTGAGCCCAGGCGATGCTCCGGATGGCGCGTTCCCTCCCGGCGACCCGCGACTGCCCCAAAAAGCTCTCGGCCACCGCACGGGGATTCGGGCCACCCTCTGGCATCGTTCCCAAGGGGAATGGGGGATGCAGCACGCTCCCGCGTTGCTCCAGGTCCTTCGAGGATCGATGCCAGCTTGATGTGCGTATATAAAACACGCAATGCAAGCCCGTCCCTGGTCTCGCGTGACCGTGCGTGGTCCTGCATACGTTCAGACCCCCGCTGAAGGTGACTGCCCTACCAGCTTCCCAAAATTGTCTGGTTAAACCCTCCCAAGCAGCGACATCGTCTCAAAGCGATGCCCTTTCAGCCACGTCTCGGCCTCACCCACGGCTTCGGAGAGAACCGTGGCGGGGGGGGGGGAGTGGAAAATAAAACATTAAGAAGAACCAAGAGGCAGAGAAGAGGGGAGGTGGAGGGGGGAGGCTCTTTTCATCTGAATAATAGCCTGTTTCTGACAAGGAGCCTCTGTTCTCTTCCAGTGGAAAGCTTTTAAGAGCCCTGAGAAGGACAAGCAAGTACAGGAAGGTTCGTGTACCTGCCGGGGTGTTGTGACGAATCGTTCATCGGCGGCCCGGGCGTTTTGGAGCGCGGCCATCGCGGATTGATTGCCGTGCAGGGCGAGAGGCTTTGGGGGGGAGAGGTGGGGGGCTCGCTCCCCTCCGCAGCCCCGGCTGCGGGACCCGCTCTCCCCCCCGGTGCTAATGGTGCATTAGCTCTTGGAGATGGGGGAGATGGAGGGCTCTGCAATTAGTGAGTGACATTAAAGCTGCTCATCAGGTGTACTCCCGCCGTCGGCTGGAGGGGAAGTTAATGCTCATCAACAAAAATCCCTGAGAGCTCTAAAGGGCAAACCTGGGAGGGAGGGGAAGCGCGCTAATGAATTTGGGTTTTGCTAAAAGAGCCATCGGCAACCGGCCCCGCGTCCTTCCCGGAGGGGTTGGGCAGCGGCGGGGGCACCTCCGTGTAGCTCTGGGCAGCGGTCCCCCTCCCCACGGGGGACGCGTGAAGGATGGGTGGGTAGTTTTGGGGTATAAAACACTTCTCGGAGCCCAGAAGAATCTCCTTTGGTCCCTGGCCTTGCAGCGGCTTCCTCTGCCACCGCAAGTGAAGCGAATCTGGCGGGCATCTCCGTGTGGCGTAAGCTGGAGGCTTAATTTAAATTGGGATGCTAAAGCCACTTGTTGCGGTTTCATTCGAAAGTGGGAGCAGCTGCATTTATTTCCAATCGCAGGGGTTTTGAGGGTGGCGGCTGCTCCTGGGAAGAGCCGTGGGATGCAGGGCACCTCATCCTCCTCCCTCAAGGGATTAAAAACCCTTAAAAAACACCCAGGAATGCGCATCCCCAGGCTCTTGCAATGGGAATAAACTGCTGCAGCCTGGGAGGGACAGAGGCTGGAAGCAGCCCGGCCAGAGGAGCCTTGCTTTAAACTAATTCAACTTTATTCTTAATGAAACCTATGGGCTAAACAGTGATGCAGCTCCACAGAGAAGGGAGCAGAGAGAAGGAGAGTACCCCGTGTCTCTGGCAAGGTTATTTTTGGCTCATCTTAATGTGCTTGAAAGCCACAGTAATACTGCAGAAAGCCTCAGCCGTAGGATAACTTAATCAAACTTTACTTAAGAGAGTTAAATATTCATTATTTGGCTTCAATTAATGCCTTTGCTGAATCCCCCCCACACTTCTGTTTTCACTGGGGCTAATTAGTCTAATGGCTGCTACTTGTTATGACCTGTTCCTGTTTGGGAAAAAAAAAAAAAGAGCAATACACTATTGCTTGGTATTACCCAGGGCTGCTCCGCCAAAGGACAGTGTTACAGTGTGGATTTATGGTTTGAATATTTGGTGTGTTGGCTCCTGCTGCAGATCCCAGGTCCCCGTCCTGCCGCGGGAGCATCCTGCATCCGCCGCTCAACCTCCCACTGCCTCGGTGGGTTAAGGATGTGAATTTGATGGGTGGGGGTTTTTTTTTGGCCGGTTGAAATCAGCTAGGGACAAGTTTTCAGCCTCGTTGCGGCGGGTCCCCTTTCACCTCTGGCTAACTGGAGCACGGGTCAAGAAAAGTGCTTTTGCCAGGTTGTTTTCCCCCCGTCCCCGCCGTTGCGGGACCTGCCCTGGGCACGTCCTTCCCGGGATGCCGTGCAAAGTCTGCGCGGCAGTTGGAGATCTCCCAAGGCAGGACGCCAGGAACAGCTACATATTTACTTGACCATACATGTGCATTTACAGCCAGGCTTCGGTGTGGAGATCCTCTGGTCCTGGCTGGGAGAGGGTGGCTTGTTTTTCCAAGCCCCCGTGTTTGCCCGTGGCGTGAGCGGCCCTTGCTCGGTTACTCGGACCCTTGCTCTGGAGCTGAAGGATCCAAACCAAAACCAACCCCCTCCCCTGGCACCCACCGGGAGCCCTTTAAAGAAAATAAGTCGGGCAACAGGTCCCAGGGCAGCAGCAGCACCGTGATGAATTGCCGCCCTTGGAAAGTCTCTTTACCACCCCAGTGCAGGCACAGCTGGGCCGTGGGGGCCCCCCCTTGCTTGGGGGGCTCCAGGCATCTCTCGGTGCCTCTAAGTCCCCACATTCCAGGGCTGGCAGCGACGGTTTGGCCCGTGGCCCGAGGTAGCTGACGTGGCGCGGGGCAGGGAACGCCGTGCGTTCGGAAGCGCTGCCGGTGCTTCCCACGGCTGCCTTTGCTTTTGGGACTTGGCCAGGGATGCGGAGTGATTCCCTGCACCCCACCGTGCACCGACGTTCCCCCCCTGACCCCTTGCCTTCGCTCGAGCCAAGCGGGCAGCTCTGTATCGATGCGAGGCAATCAGTACGGCCATAACGCAGCCAATCAATACATAATTGTACTGGGGCTGCTCTGTTACGGCTGGCCGTTGCTCACTGGTTATCACCGGGCTGCTTTTGATCCGAGCAAGAGTTTTCCTCGAGCTTTGGGGACGGGTCGGAGGGATGAGCAGGGCCAGGAGGCTGCAGGATCCGTCCCCGGATCAGGCACCGTCAGGGAGCGGAGCGATGCAGAGCTGCGCCAGCACCTGGGGAAAAACCAGCAGCGACTTGAAAGGCAGCTGTAAAAGGTGAGATGTGTTTCTGGCAGCGCAACTTGTATTTCCCTTGGCTGCAGCGTAAGGAAAGGCAGAAGCCGCAGAGGAATACGCTTCCCTGGAGGTTGCACCGGCTAAACGCTCTCCTTAGGCTGCCTTTGAAGCCTGGGCTGGTGGGACAGGTCTTTGATGGTCCCTTTCTGTGGCTATCTGCTCCACTTTCTGGGTGGTTTTTTTTTTTTTTTTTTTTAGCTGCTCCGCTATGGTCAAGGCATTGAGAGTAGGGGAAAAAAAATGGAAACCCCCTGAGGTTATACAAGGGGAAGGTTTGGGGCGTCTGGAGGTGTTGAAAGGCTGTTGGGGGGTGGCACATCTGCCTGGGGTGTCTCAGCAGCTGTAAAGCAGAGAGGGGTTGGGATGGCGTGAGGGAGCCGGGCTCGCAGGAGTTAAGCGAGCAGAGAGCCGCCGACAGGCCCTTCGCGTGAAGTTTTCCTCCTGCAAGTGGGTCAGAGCAGCTCTGCGGAGCTGGGACCTGAGCATCAATTTTAATTTCCCACCGTGCGCCAGCGTGTGCCGTCTGCGGCTTCATCTGCTTTGAGCTGCCGTGCTGATTTATTTAAGGTTTCTAAACCCGCTGCTGCTGCTCCGGCTCTCCCCAAAGAGCCGAGCAGACAGCGCTGCAGGCAGGGCGGTTCAGACACCATCCCTGCCTGGGGAGGACGGAGCAGCAGCTTCTTGACACAACCGACAGTGGCTGGATGTCCCAGGAGAACCTGTGGGAAGGCAGAGCTGCCTGCTCGTCGCAATGGCCCCCCACACCCCCCCTCCATCCTTGCCCGCCCGTCACCCTGGCGTCTGGCCTCCTGCCTGGGTACTCTGGCTCTCCTGCTGCGTTCACGGTTCCACCGTTGGGCCTGAGCCACCAGCTCGGGTTGGAGAAAGAAAGTTGATTTGGGTTTTTTTTTTTTCTTTTCCCCTCCTACGCACAGGAATTCGTCGTGGTTTTACGCGTCACTTGGAAATGTTGCTATTTAAATGTGTTTTCACTTGACTCCTAATTCTGGAAAAAGAGCCTTTCAATACCGAGTTGATTTAATTTTTTTCCTCAGCTCTGGATTCCGTTAAAGCTGCCATTGCTTTCACTTGCCCAGGATGGAAATGTGTCTCCAGATTCCCCATGAGTCCCTGATATTTCTACTGGCGCCCTTCAGAGGGGGAAAGTCTGAGCTAGCTAAACCTGCCTGGTGCCCTGAATAAGACTTTTCTGAGCAAATCCCACCTGGCTGACGCGCTGCGCTAAGGAAGCGAGCAACATCTCCGCTAAACTCCTGTACAAGCTGTTTTGTCAGTGATTTTCTTGCGTCACCAGCATCTCAGCAGTTCTCCATCCACCTCCTGCAAGTTTGCCCTTTGCTTGCTTTTTGCTCGGAGGAGGTGACGGACGCGGTCCCCGCTGCCAGCCCCTGGCTGCCCTGAATCCTGTCACCTCCTCGGTGTTGCCCTGGCTCCAGGAGCAGGTATCTTAATGCCAGCAGAAAAAAGCAATTACTCCTTGCGTCAGCCACCTTCCTTAGGCTGCCAAGGCCCATGAAAACCTTTGCTGTAGAAATGAGCTTGATTCTGTGAAATAGTTAGCATCAGGACAGCTGTCAGAAAATCGATAGCGGGGTGTAATTATGCCCATAAATAAGCTGGAAAAACAGGATAGGTCAAAGGGAAACGGGGCGCAATGGCAGCTTTTGGGCCCAAGCGAAAATAACTCATTTTATGCATGTGTTATAGAACAAGTTCCAGGAAAAGAATCTAATCCATATGGTAGCTCCCAGCCAAGGCTGGATGCTGGGGATGGGAAAGCATCTGTCTGGAGGTGGGGGAGCATGTCAAATCTGGCAGAAACATGTTAATTTTATGTTTACCCTGATTATTTCCATGCACCGAAGATGATTTTTTTTTTCCCACAAAGAGAAGGTGGCAGCTCTAGCCTCTCCATTTTCTAGGGAGGGTCAGACCTTCGTCACCCCACGCAGCCCTTCACCCTCCTCACCGCGGCAGGGGAGCGGGGCACACGCTGCGCCGCAGCGATGTACGGCGGGCATCGGCCTCATCTGCAAACACGCGCACGGGAAGAATTGCAGTCTCCTGTGGGCTGGAAAATAAACTCCTCCTGGGTCACGCAATTCCTGGTCTGGAAAGGAATGGGAGAAGCAGGGTGGGAAGCCTCAGCAGGGTGGTTTTTTGGCTCGGAGCCCGAGCAACTTGTAAGCAAGGTGCAAAGCTCCAGCGCGGCTGCACCCCTCGCTCGGGACCCCTTCCAGCAGCCGCGGGATTCGATGATGGATTCATCCAAATTAGGCAGCTCAGCATCAACCCAAGTCTCCAGAGATCCTGTGGAGACTTCCCCAGGCTCCCCACGCGGGAGAGGTTTAGAGGAGCAGAGCGAGCCTCCTGCGCCTGGCTCCCCTCCTGCTTTTTGTCACTCTCCCTGTCGCCGCGGGGAGCCTGGGGAGAGGGAATTGCGATTCCTTACGCCCGCCCTGTTCCAGCAGGAGCTGGGGTGGGTGTCTCGGGGGGGTGGGGGGGGGTCCCTCTGCTCTGTCTGCTGGGACCCCGGGGAGCAGCAATGGCTGCGTCCCGCCTGTCACCTGCGGGTGCCTCAAAATATCGAGGATGCTCTTTGCTGGCATTGGCATTGCCATTAGTGCTCATAGATCCTGCAAAGCCTGGCATCCCCCCAGCGCTGCGTCCCCCAGGCTCTGCTCTTCGCTCCCCATCTCCCGGCGGGGTCCTGCAGGCATTGCCAGCCTTTTTCCTTTGGGATTCTTCCCTGTTTAACAGGGTATTGATCGGTGGCAGGGTCTGGGCTGCGGAGCCCAAAGGGACCAGGCAATGAGGGGGGTGGGGGGGGAACACTGCAGCCCCCCCACAAGCCTGTCCAGCCCTTTGCTAAAAATCTGAACCTACAGATCTTGGCTGCTCGGTGCTGGCTGCTTTTCATTATTACTCTTGCTTATTAAATAATGATCACTTCTGTTGCGCTTTACGTTTTCAAAGCACTTTATAACCGCTTGCTAATCCTTGGACGCGTTTGCTGGCAGCTGGGGGAGCCAGCCTGCTCCCCTCGTTTTCTCGGCAGTGCCAGCCCTGAGGAGCAGGTCCCCAGGCTGTCCCCAGCCCCGGGGTCCCCACAGCCCCTCCTGTATCTGGTTACAGCTCCGGCCAAGCCATCGTTCAATCTGCCATCCCCTCCATTTCCCCGCTTTTCTGGTAGCTGAGCGCATAATGCTCGCGCCTTGCTGTGCCATAGCTTGCAAATAAGCCTGAAAAATGGGCAGCCAGCCTGGAGACAGATGCTTTCTCGGAGCGCGCTTGCTTGTGTTTTGCTCGCCAGCCTGGATCTGCACCCGCTCCAGCCAACGCAGGGCTCCCTGCGGGCAAGGCTGCTGCCCGTAGCTCCTTGCATTGCTGGGGTCCCGGGGACTGGTTTGTCCCCTCTCCAGGGATGTGCAGATCTCCTTTTGGAGCACGTGCTGCCTGTGGGAAAGTTGGGGGCCATCTTCCCCCCCCCGAAACCTGGGCTCTCGTACCTCCTCCGCCACCCAGGCCGCTGCCCCAAATCGTTGCAGGCAGGGAGCACCCCGTGCAGCCAGAGGCAAGGAGGTTGTTTTAGCGTGAGTGTGCATGCTGATGGGAAGCAACTTCAGGAAAAAAAAAAAAAAAAATCAAGAAAGAGGAAAAACTTTGTGAGAAGGGTCCCGTTTAAACATCCCAAACGATGTTCTGGGCTAGATTCGAGCTTAGAAAATAGATTCCCCCGAGTGTATCAGCCCCTGCAACGTAGGGACATCTGATCGCTGGTGCCTGTGGGATTCCCACCGTCGCCTCTGCTCCGGGATGTGAATCACAGCAGCGATGCCGCACCTGGGCGATTTAACCCCGCACCGTCTTCCCTCGCTGCTGCTCTTTACAAAGTTGCCATTCATTTCTCTGGGCTTTGTTCGGCTGTCGTGCAGCCTCAAGTACAGCGAACAGAAGGATGGGGAGAGTGGGATGTCTTTATTTATAAACAGGGTTGTTCAGGGGAAAAACAGATTCGAGTTTGCGGGAGAAGTGTCAGCCTTGAACGTCGGAGCAAAGATTTACTGTTGTTCACGCTATTATTACTGCAGATTTACAAACGTGTTTGGGAGCTGGAGCTCGGTGAGATACATGCCCTGCCGAGCTGCTGAAGGTGGTGGGAAACGGTGTGTGTGGCCAGAGGGAACTGGTGGGCACGGGCACGGGGTTTTGCCGAAGAGCAGCACTGGCGCCGGAGCTTCAGACTGGAGCGCGAAAGCCGTGAATGTTTTGGGTTTTTTTTTCCCAGCTAAAAGCACAACAGCAAGAAACAATCAAAGAGTTTCACTGATGTTGTTTTGTAGGTCAGGAACTGTTTTGAAAATGAGAGCGGGGATTCTTTCAAAGCAGAAATGTTTCGCCTCTTCCAGGTTTTTTTGTGAGATGCTGCGAAACCTTTGCATTTTGCAGAAAGCCTCCCATGGCTTTCTTCGCAGCAGCAACTTTGGTTTCCCAGTTTGCTTGACCTTCAGGCTTGCCAAGGCGTCTGTGCGGACAGGCTGGTGCAGTTTTGAAAGCTAAGCATGGCCTCGCTGCCCTCGACCTTGGGGCTGATGGGCAAATCTCAGCCCAAGGACCAAGGCTTGCCCGAGCCCTCCCCTCCTTGGTGCACAGAGGGGCTTCCAGGGCCAGAAGCAGCCTGGGGGGGGGGTCCCCAGGCTGTTCTTTGCACCTAAGCACCATCCAGCCAGCACAAAATCCCACAGACCACAATGCGGGGAGGGGTAAGACAAATCTGGTTTTAGCTGATCGAATGAAAGCCCTGCTCTGTCCCATGCCCGTCCCTTTCTCTTCCCAGCAATTTTCCCGTTATTTTTTGCGTTATCCCCCAGCAACCCGTGAAGCAGCAGAATGAGGCCAGGCAGCCCCCGGGAGCGGGCTGGCAGGGGATGAAGCGCCGGGGCGGCAGCCTGACGGTCTCTAAACGACACCAGTGGGCAGTCAATGCGATCAATAGAGTGTCACTCCTGGAAATCACCCTCTCACAAGGCAATTTTCTCCACCAAAGGTCCTTGTTAATAGGGCCAGCTGTCTCTGACCTTTCAAGGGGAGAAAAATGATGCAGGATTCAAAAGCTGCTATTACAACTCTCACCTTTTCCCCTCCACCCTCCTCCTCCTCCTCTCGGCTTTCTCTCCCGGCCGCCCGCGGGTCCTGGCGATTGCAGAGCAGAAACGAGGGGCATCTGCTTGTGCAGGAGCCCGCGAGGTCCCAGCATCACCCTTGCACGTCTCGTTATCTGGCTGCTGACGTACCAGCCGGAGCTGGCTTTGTCTCCTCTTGCTCTCCAAAAGCCATTCCTCTTCCTCCCAGACTGCGGAGGAAGCCAGTGCTAAATTGCTGACTCCTCCAACATGAATATTGTTCAATTATTCACAGATGTGTTTTGGCCCCAGTTTGACAAAAGCCTCTGCTTCAGCATATTTCTGTCTGCTAACCAAAGGCAGTCATGCTAATGCAAAATCAGCCGTCATTAGCGCAGGCTCGCACCAGCTCCCAGCCGCTCCGCACTTGCTGCTTTTATCCACGCTATCATTTCCTCTTATGATTTAATTAACGCGAGAGAAGCCTATTTCTCCTGCAGCTCCAGAAAGCCCAAGAAATTTGGTTACGATGCCTGGCCCTGCCTGGAGCCCTCGCAGAGATGCTGGTGCTGGAGTAGAAAGGGAGATTTATGTCTGCTTTTGTCCCTGGGATGTCGGTGGAAGCGCTTTTGAGCCCAGCTCTAGCTGGTCGGTGCATGTTTTTGAGCCTCCTTTACTGTAGTTGTCAGCTGCGACCCTGTGGCTCAGCCCCACGTGGGACAGACGGCCAAGTTTGGGTTATTTTTTTGTGATTTCGCTTTGCTGAAAATCCACCTGGACATGTCAGAAAGGCCAGAGTGAAGTTTGTGGAAGGTCCTTTGAGTATCCTGGGTGGATGCTGGTGCTTTAACTGGTCTGGCTCCAATTTCCATATCCACCACGAGATTTGATGGATCTCAGGGGGCCCATCAGCACCTAATCTCTCCCCAGTGCTGCTCTTCTCCCAGGCAGCCGTGTGAACCTGCAAAACCAGGAGACCTGAGACTTTTAAACCCGTAGCAGCCTCCCTCTCCCTCCTCCCGTACACACGTTGGTAGTTGGTAATACATCTTTGTGCTTTATCAGGATCCAGCCAGCCAGCAGAAGGCAATTTTAAAAAGTTAATATGATCTCTGAGCTTTATACCGTGCCGTCATGAAAAATAGCCAAACGGCCCCCTGCTTCCCGCAGCGATGCTCTCCCCTGATATCAGCTTTGGGGGTGCTGGGCCCTTTCCTTGGGGCAGAAGTGAAGCTGGGTGCTCCCCAGCTATGCTTTGCCCCATGGAAAAGGTGACAAACCATCCGCCCATCACCGTGGGTACAGGGCAGAGCTGGCTCAGCCCCATTCATCTGCCCAAGTCGCTCCACAACATCCATTTTCTTTTTCCCAGTGGGTTTGCATATACAATGTGCTCTCCTGGTTGTGATAGATGGACCTAGTCAGGAATATCCTCACCCCACCTGTTCTAAAATGAAATATTCCTCCTTTTTGTCGTATGTCTAGGGAAAAGAAAGGGTTGGGAGTGGAGCTTGGGGTTGTAAAGGAGGAGCAAAGCCCCCAAGCCGTAAAAGCCGTTCCCGCTCTGCCCTCCCATTTCCCTGGCGATGGCGAACGCACAAGCACCAGCGCTCCCAAATTTGGGAAAATATTCCCAGGCTGGGGGGCACCCCTGAGCACACGGGGGCGGCTGCAGCCCCTGAACACTGAGGGCTTTTAATTGAATTTGGGCAGCATGGGCTGTCGGGGCTGGCGAGGGATGTGGGAGCAGGGAGGGCAAGGAAGAAATGTTTGGATTTTTTTTGCAATGCTGAACTTTTCGCCGAGCGTGGGCTGAGAAATTGCTGACTGCCTGCTAGGAAATCTTCCCCTCGGCAGGCAGGGGGGCAGGCGATCCTGCGTGTTTTCCCCCCGGCGTGGGGAGGTGCTTGGCTGCAGGCTTGGGGCTTTTTGCGGTTGTACTGAGGCTGCAGGGTGGATTTTTCCCAAAGCTGGTGTGTGGTCTGGGGTGATGGATCCTGTTTCTCCATATGACCCCAGCACTAACTAGCTCTGACTGTGTTTTCTGCCTTTTTTTTTTTCCTTTTTTTCCCCCTCTTCCTCTCGTGTATCGGAATGCTTTGCCGCTTGTCCTGGCTCTCAGCGGGGCCACGTGCCTGTGTTTGCATGGAAAATCCCGACAGCTCTTTGCCCTGAGAGTCTGCAGAGGCCTTGAGCAGGTTCCCACGGCGAAGGGCAGCGGGTTGTCCCACTCCTGGGGACATTTAACCTGTGACGACAGCCAGGACCTCCCATTCCAATTTTAGAAGCGTAAGGCTGAGGCGCAAAGAAAAGGTGAGGACTTCGTGGCATGTAGGAAGCCTTTGGCAGCGCAGAGATGCTGAGCCGTAGTCCTGCTCTCCTTCCAGCACGTTTTGGGTACCGCTTCAGGATCAGTTATCCTCCAGACTGGAACAGATGATGCTATAGGCTATATCCCCTCTCCCCGGCTCTTTCCTCGGCTTCCCCTTTTCCAGCCGACGGTGCTCACGTTGCATCCCTTTTGGCCACGCTTTCCTGCCAGTTTATCACCCCGCTATCCTTGTCTCACTTGTCAAGGGGTTTATGCCGAAAGCTTTAAATTGCTCAGGTTAACCTCGGGTCCTGGCAGAGCCTGCCTCTCGCTGCCCTTGTGATAAGCACTTGAAGAATCCTATCTTTAATTAAACTGCCTGAACTCTCTTCTCCATTGGGTCCTCTCGGTGATAAGTTTGCAGATGCAGCAATGTCAGTGCTTTACCCCGTGCTCCCGGGGCTTGTGCAGGGAGAAGATGCCTTTTCCCTATGTGGATTCCCCCTTTCCTGGCCAGGGATGAGCCAGTGTCTGGCTGCCTCGTTGCTGGATGGGGTTCCAGGGGTGTGGAAAGCGGTGGAAGCTCCAAATATCCTCATTTTTGAGACTTGCAGGACGAGGTTGCAGAGACCCATCCCACGTGCTCACGAGGAGTTTGAGGTTTCTCAAGGACTCAGCTTCTGGCTCTTCTGGTGAAGTTAGGAGCGTGTCACGTTTCTTTCTATCTGATGCTTGTAAAGAAACGTAATTGGAAGGTTCAAAAGGCGGAAAGTACATGGCACTAGTGAAAATAATTTAAAAACCTGGCTCCTGGTCACTGGGATAAGACGTACAAGCTTTCTAGCTGACGACCCGACCTGCTGAGGATGCTTCCCCAGTTTATCCTGGGACAAATTCTGCCGATTTCTGGGCAGTGACGTGCAGATGGAGGGGACAGCGAGACTTTCACCAGGAGCCTTGTGTTCCTCCCAACCCCTGCACCGCGATATTTGCAGGAAAAGCGGGCTCCGAGCAGCCGGCGAACGTCCCGCTCTCGGCAGGGCTGTTGTGCTCCAGAATAAATAGCGAAGGAGCCCGGGGCAGAGAGAGGAGAGAGGCCAGAACCGGAGAGAAAGCTCAACAGAAAGAGGTTGTTTATAAGCCACGAATAGAGGAGAGGGGGAAGAAGACTGGAGGAAAAATAGCCTCGACCGGAGGAAGCAAAGACTGGAAATAAAGCATTTTTCCTGCTCTTTTATCTTTTAAATGAAAAGGTCCAAACAAAGCCACCCCCGTCAAAACCTTCTGCAGCAACCGGGCTGGCTGGAGCCATGCCAGGACCACTGGGACTATACATATATATATATACATATATGTGTAGTTTCCTTATGGTTGTTGTCTTCACGGGACTTTTATATCAGCAGGGAGCTGGTCCCCCAGTGCTGTCCCAGCATCCTGACCCAAGGTGAGGAGCGAGAGAGGACCCCGGCGCTGAGGTCCCTTCTCCCAGCTCCAAAAGCTTTATGGGTGCTCTGGGGAGGTCTGGGGTGCCCCAAAGCCAGGGGTGACCTCTAAATAACCAGAAATCATGCTGGGAGAGTTGCTGGGTGGTTTGGTGCTGGCGCGGAGGCTCGGTGAGACTGCCTGCAGCAGTCGAGCAGGGCCCTTTGCAATGAGGCAGGGTGGACTGAGCAGATGCTAATTTATGTGTATTTACAGGCAACTAACTCAACTATTCCGTAAGCTGGGATACCTGGCGGGTTCAAAGTTAACCTTGCCAAAGCAAGAGAGGAATGTTAATGGGGAGAAGCTGCTGCAGCTGCTGGGGGAGAGGAAGGATGCTTCCTCCCTTTCGTGGAGGTGCTAGTGGTAGAACCTTGGTTGTCGGTACAGAGTCTTATTTAAAATGCTTCTTTTTTTTAATAAAGGGAATATTGTTCGTCTTTGCAGTGTTTTTCAATGAGCCAAGGAGGGTTGGGTTTTTTTTCCGTATATTGTAATTGATTTATTTTGTAATGCAATATTGTCTAACATTCACAGGCTCATTTGACTAAATTATTCATCAGCAAATTTTTAAATAATGCAGCAACTTTACTCTTTTGCAAATTCTACTCTTATTTCTTGCTTCTTAGGCTGGGGCTGGAAACTAATATGCACTAGTGGTGTCTTCATTGCACCTTGCTCTGAGTTAAGCTGTTGAGAACTAATGACTGGAAGGCCGAAGACTCATTAAAATAAAGCCATTATCCAGAGCCCAGATTTACTCTCTGCTCCAATATCTGTTGATGTGAACAGAGGAGCTCCTATTGATCTGGGTGGATACTGGATCAAGCTATGGAGGTAGCTGAGCAGAGAGGGTAGCGGAGGCAGGGGCAGGCTCTGGATGGGATCTGGTGTGAGGATGAAGCGGTGGTGACCGACAGAAGAGGGAAAAAACTGTACGGTTCTGTGCAGGAATTGCTGAGTCCTTGACAGTCGTCATTGTCCCCAATTACTTTCAATTATCCCACGAGGAGCGGTGAGAGAAGGGGATTTCCAGGCAGAAACACGAGGACCGGTTTCTTTCAGCGCCGTCAAATTTACATAGCATTAGAGATCCCAGTGGCAGCGAGAGCAGAGTAATAAGCATTTTCCCTTTGAATCAGGGAGCCAGATCTGATTTGCTTTCATTTTGAATTGCATTTCAAGCAAATATTCCCCCCGCCCCCGCCCCAATAAGGAGACTAGAAAGGAGTGAGATTTGACGGTGAATTTGTTTAGTTGAGGAAGGGAGAGGAGACCTGCTCGGGCTGCAGGATGACACCTCGTCTCCTCCATTTCCCAATTAGGGACTGACAAGACCCTCGTGTCTCGCGGAGGCCAGGCGGGCCAGCAAAGCCCCTTCTGCCGGCAGCCTGCGCGGGGGCAGGCAGGGCTGCTGCCTCATCTGCATTCTTCTGGGCCTCTTACTGTTTTCAAGTCCCAGGATGTGATGCTGATGAAAGACAGTTAATTCAATTTCAACAGAGAAATTGATTAATGGACTGGATTAAAATAAATCCCCGATGTCCCCAAGTCTCTGCAAAGCATACCAATTCCCCCTTATCTCCCCTTCCCGCTCCGGCGAGAGGAGAGGGGAAAGGGGGCAAAGTCAAAGGGCGGTTAAAGAGATGCAGCAGCGGCAGAGTAGGGGGGAGAAGCACATCCATATGTAATTAGTTCAATAGCGTTAAATAATGTCCTCCTCCAATAAGTTTACCCAAAGGTTGCTCTCTCCTAGGTGCGGCGGTGTATTTTGGGGAAGACTTGGAGTGGCTTTGGGGGTGGTGAATGCTGGCAGAGCCAGGGCTGTGATGGGGCAGGGATGCGGGGATCCTCCTCCCGTCCCACTTTCCCTTCCCAGGCGCCCACACGCCGCAGCAAGAGCCGGGGAGGAGAACCGGGAGGAGAACTGGGATGCCCACAGTGCCAGGCTGACCCGGTTTGGTTCCCCAGGACCCCGCCGGGGCTCGTCCCCAAAAACCACGTAGAGGTGCCGGGTGTGCGGCGTGTGGGTCAGGGCGGTTCTTTCCCGGCCGGGAGGGGGGCAAGGAAAACCCTGACTAAACTCATCTGCTGAAGAAGTGCTGGAAACCGCTCCGGTCCTCTCCTCCCTGGGAGACCACGAGGGTTAAATCTGGCAGGGAAAAGGCAGGCAGGGAAGTACCGGTGTTACCATTAGAGCCCTGATGGGCTGCCCAGAGGGTTGAGGCTCAGTGGGTCTGCTCTGAAGGGGAAAGGGGGAAGGGGAAAGGGGAAAGGCTTCCCTCCCTCCGGCCTCTCCTCCGTTCCCCGTACGAGCCGTATCGGCGCGGGCCGGCTCAGCTGCTCTGCCCCGCGCGCAGAAAATCACCAGCGCGAGCGATGCTTCGGCAGGCAGCGGGGCTGGGTGGGAGCCGGCGGCGCCTCTTGCACACCCACGCGCTGGGCGCCTTGCACGGTCCTTCGTCCCCTCCCGAAACACCCACAGCCTTTTGCGCCTGCCTCCGTCCGGCCACCTCCAACTCCTTCCAAGGGGTATCCATCTCCCGTGGTACGTACATCCCCCGTGGTGCATACATCCCCCGTGGTACGTACATCCCCCGTGGTGCATACATCCCCCGTGGTACGTACATCCCCCGTGGTACATACATCCCCCACCCTATGCCTGTGTCGTGGTCCAGCCTTGACCAGGTAGTGCAAGAGCATCCATCCAGGCTGGGGATTTATCCCCGCGGGGAGCTGCGGCCGTGCACGAGCCAGGGTGGCCAGGGTCAAGGCAAGCAGCCCCTTGCCGAGCCCTGGGAGATGTGCTAAATATTTAGTGCTGTCTCATCAGCCTTGGGAAAGAGCCGTGGAAGGGGAAGGGCAAAGAAGCGGGAGGTTTTGAAGGCTTTACTGAGTCATGGAGAAGAGAGGATTTCGGGATTTTGTGATTAGTTAGATGCCTGAGGACTCGAAACTTCCAGCCTGGCAATACCCGCAGCCTCCCCTACAGTCCTTGAGTTCAAAGGCAATTTGTCTGCATAAAATCGGAGCAATCATTAAATAAGGACCTTTGATACTACGGCGAGCGGCAAAGCACAAAAATGAGATGCACTGATCCTCAGCCCAGTAGGACTTTCCTGAGCGAGGAACCTGAATAATGCGGAGTCAAGATTAATCCCATGTTGTGGTTTATTGTGCTTTGGATAGCAAACACAGGCGTGCGAGCACGGCCCCAAGGGCTCAGGGGCCTCGTTTTCCATTGCTCTGCAGTCATTTATACCCGTGCAAAGTGAATATAAAGTGCCACTATTCTGGCTCTGCTGGCGTTTGACATCCACTTAGCTCTGCTGCTGCACGGGGAAATGATGGCGTGAGGATGAGGATGGCGAGGACTGGCCCTGCCGGCAGCTCGCCCCACACTCGGCCCCCCTCGCTCAAGGCAGCTTTTCCCGAGCATTTTTTTTTCCCCTATGGAAAATTTGCAGAAGCCACTTGGCATTTTCTTCCCTTTTTCCTTGGTTCCAGCTGCATGGTTCGTGGCTGTTAAATGCACTTTGTCTTCAAAGCGGTGCAAAAGCCCAAGTTTAAGGTCAGACGCTGAAGCTGGAGTTGAAAGATAGTCCTAAAAAGTGGAGCAGAAATGTTCCTACAAGGAAAAAAGCCTGAGTGACCTCCTCCTCCTTCCCTGGGGAGAGGATATGAGCTTTCCAGGTGCGAAGGGAAAGCAAGGAGCTGCCAGCAGAGTCTGGCTGGAAGCAGGATGAAATGCCTGCAGGCGTCAGCTGCCTTGCCCGCAGGTCCCAGAACCGTCACGGCTGGAAACTCAGCACCCAGGAGGTTTCCAGCTCGCTGGAAGCCAGCCGCTGCTCAGAGCAGCCACAACCTTGGGGTGGAAATGCAGCTGGGGCATCTCAGCTCGCAGGGAAACTCCCTTCTCCCACTCCCTGGAAGGTGCCAAAAGGAGATCAGGTTTTATAACCCCCGTCACTGGGAATACGAGCATCACTGCTGAACCCCCGGGATGGCAGAGTCTGACTGGTAACGGCACTGACACCAACACACGGGGCAGCCTGGAAGTGAAAAAGCATGAAGTGCGGGAGATTTTGGTTCTTTTTATTGTTTTTCCATCTTCTCTCCACGGCTCCGACACGGGACGGTACACGCAGCCCGGGTGCATCTTGCCTTTTCCGTCCTTCAGCCCTGGCAAGAGGGGCTGGCAGCACCCCATGGTCTGGCGGTGTCGGGAACTGCCGTTTCACAGTCAGCTTTTCCCTGCTGAATCAAATCGAACAACTGAAATCTGGAAACTTTCCTACGGTGACGATTTTTGTATTGTTTTTAATAAGGACAATCTGATCAAGAAACTGTTGAAATGTTTCTGTAATGTTGGATCATTTTGTTTCGATGCTGTCAAAACAATCATGGCACTAAGGGAAAACTATTTCATTTTGATAATGTCAAAATGCTAGAATCCAGGGTAATAACAGAGGATGGAGATGCGGATCTGAGCTCTGCATCCGCAGCGCTTGTGTCCCTATCTGATGCCATACCCACACGACCATTCATAAAGGAGGCACCGTATAAACCATCCATCGTTTATGCCATGCCTGGGACGCTGTCCCCAGCTGCTTTCATGCTTTTCTGCCACTCTTCATGTTATTTTCAAGCCATTTAGCAAATTTTTTGTACTAAGGTTCCTAAAGCAAGCTAGGCGCTGGGCAGGGCCATGCCTGTGATGGGCTGTCAGGCAACCTGCGCCTTTACTTTAGTACGGGATGGGGAAGGTGGTAGGATTTGACTGGAAATGAGATTGAGGTGATAGTGGCTAAAATGCTTTTTATTGAAGCTTTCAGAAAAATTAAATGTCATCGGTCCTGTCAAAAAGAGATACAGCAGAAAAATACCAGGGGCAAACATGACGGGATCCATGCGCAGGGGCTGGGAATGAGTTGTGCTGTCGGGCTACCTCTGTAAAAGGCAACCCCCAAACCCACGGCTCTGTCCTCACCCACGCCTGGAAGGAGATTTCTTGCTGTAAAATGGGTGAAAGACCCCGGTGGGACGCTCCCCGCCGAGCCCCGCCGCAGGCTGGTGGGTGCCGAGTGCCGGAGCCACGCAGCCAAGCCACGCTGCCTGGTTTGCAGCCCCCAGAAATGCTTCGGGGAAGGGTCTGAGCCCTCCCCAAACCAGCCCCCGGGTGACACGCGAGCCCCCCGCAGCCGCTCTGCAGGGGCAGGGAAGGAGAGCGGTGGCACGGCGACACGGTGACACGGTGGCACGGTGGCACGCACCCCGCGGACGAGCTTTCTCCCCCCCCCGGTGACTCCGCAGCCGCGTACCATTTCTTGCCAGCGCCTTTTCATCCTGCGAGCACCCTGGCTCGCTCTGCTGCTTCCCCTGAACCCGCCAGACGAAGCACCGAGGGAGACAGGGAGTAGTTTAAATATTTTAGGACTGCGTTCACCTGAACGGGAGCAATTTTGTTCGTAACACGGATTTCTGAGTGGCTTCACTTGAAAAGAAGGATAACATCCCTGGCGTTACGGCACGAAGCAAGTCCAACAAGCACGTAATTAACTATCTCGGAGATTAATGTCATTGCTGGCCAAACACAGAAGCGCTTTTTGCGCGTCCCTGGAGGTCACCAGGTGATTAGATTCGGAGTTACCGAACGGTCCGGAGATCAGGCACCAGAGAGAGGGAAGCTGCTAAATCTCCCCGAGGGCTCTGGGTCGAAGACAGGAATTGCACAAGAGTTACCCTCCCATCGGCTGCAGTTTAGCCCCACCAAAGAGAGCAAGGTTAATATAATCACAAAGTTAGCCTTCAAGAAAAAGCAATAAAATAGAGCACGGCTGCTCCTGGGTGCCTGTTTTCATGTGTGCGTCTTGCATCAGGCTCGCGCCGCATCCCTGTCTGGATCGTTACTGTCACCGTGCCCTGACTGTTATGGACGTACAAGTAGTAGAAACAAAACTGTCATAAAAAAAAAAAAAAAAAATCACCTGAAATGCACCCAACTTCATTTAGGGAATCCTATCCATCCAGCTGCCTTCCAGATATACCCATCCATCAGGCAGCCCTCCCCGTGCACTCCGATCCATAAGAAAGAGTTGAAATGAAACATTTTTATTGATCTCAACTCTTTTTTTGATTCTCTGTGTTTTTCACCAGACATTTCCATTCCCTCTGGGCTCAGCGAGCTGTTTCCCAGGACACAGGCACCTGCGTTTCAGGCACTAGTGTGACCTCTTGGTCGCTGCCCTGGGTTGCCCAGAGCAGGGTAATTTTTATGCCCCGGCTGCAGCAAGCACTATGTCCACGCTCTAGCACAGCTGTCTGAAAATCCTTCTCTAAGTATTTGAGGAAGAGGCCAGAAAAAACAAAAAGACACCCAGGGGAGGGTCCCTTGCAGGGTTTAGGCTTAGTCCCATACTGGCTAGGACAGGACTTTAGGGGTGAAGGAGCACTGCAAATAAAGAAGCGTGCACCGGTGTGTGCAAAGCTTAGAAAGCCAGCGATGTTGCGTGTCCGCTGGTATCTTGATGCTATGATTTAAGGAATAATAATAATAATAATAATAATAATAATAATAATAATAACAATAATAATAATAATGTCCCAGAACTCATCCACGACAAGTATGTGTTTAATGTATCAGAGCAACAGCAAATTAATTGGCATGTCTGGATCTGGGAAAGGCAGAAAGGTTCCTAGGTGAAGGCTGGGCTTTTCCCAGCGGGGCATTATAGCTGGCTGGGAGAAGCGTCTGCCAGCAAAAAGGCTGTTTCGGAGCTGCCCGCCCGCGAGGGTTTGCCGGTGCAGCTGGTGAAATGCAGCCGTGCCAGCCAGAACCATGCTGGGTGCCACAAACAAGTGCCAGCCCGCGGCCGGGGGTGTTTTTCTGGCTGTCAAGGGGGGGGGAGCTGAGGATGGAGGAGCCAGACGAGTGAAGGAGGGAAGGGTGCCATGGCAAGCGGTTAGCAGCACATGGAAGCGTGCACGCATACGCGCACAGGCGCCGAGACTCCAGCGCTGCCTTCCCTCGTTTGTTTTCTTTTTCCTGTAGTGCGGACCGATGCAGTATTTCTGCTGCAAAATCCGTAGCGGTTCTGCCAAGACTTTGGAGGGGGTTGCTAAAAACTGAGGAGCGATACTGATGCACTCTGAGATGCCGCAGCCAGTTTATTTGCTGCCTGAAGAGCTGATCCTGGAGATGTCAGCTTTGGGATGGACTTTTTGGGACCGAAGGGGCTTCAAGGGTCGGGTGCTGGATGCGTGGCGGGACCCTGAGGACAATCACAGTCCCAGCCCCAAAGAAGTTGGGGGAAATCTTGGCGCTGATTTTCCCCACGGCCACCCAAACCCTATTGCCCCGCGCTCGTAGGAGCCCTCCTCCTCCCGAGAGCATCGAGCTCGCTCTCGGAGCATTTTCCAGAAAAATCCCAGATCTTTTATTATGTTCAGGCTCTGCCTCACGGCTCATTGCCGAAGGGGCCTTTGGTTCCCCTCAGGCACTTTTTTCCTTACTGAAGTTTTGCTTTCCCTCCTCCATGCAGAGCCAAAGAAACCCTGCAGAACTAGCTGGTGCCACGGGCAAGACCTCCGGCACGGGCATCCATGTGCCAGCGGTACCTGCCATACTCCCTGAGCATCCCGGGAATGTTTCCTGGATAAGCTTTTGCCCCTGTGTCCCAGCCCCTCACTCGGTGGGGAGCAAGTTCCCAAAATATCCAAATCCAGGATGCAAAACCACCTCCAGCTGCACGTAGCAGGTTTGGGGGTTCAGGTGTTTGCACACCCATCTCTCACCCCCACCCTAACCAGCCCAGCAGGCACAGGGCCATGCAGATCTGGGTGCTACTCTGCACCCATGCCTGCGTGCCTCAGTTTCCCCATCTGCAAAATTAGGGCATCGCCACCGATCCCTGGAGTGAGGCAGCATCATTGCTACGTGCCGGAGGTCAGCTCCGCGTGGCCTCAAAGGATCTCCCACAGCCCAGGAGTCGCTCCGGGCTGCGGGCAGGGTCCTTGGGGAGAAGGCAGTTGTGGAGTCACAGGTCATTTGCTCAGAGCCCCCAAGTCAGTTGATTCAATTCCACATTTGCAAGGCAGTACCTGCTCGGGGACGAGCCGAGCACCAGCAGAGCCCATTAGCACTCAGCGGCATTCTGCTGCTCGTTCCGCTCTCCTTCCCTTCCCAGAATCAAATTAAATCTCTTTTATTAGTTCCCTTTTTGTACACAACTCCTTGCACAATTAGTGAATAATTTTCAAGAGCACAAACTAATTGCCTCGCTCTGTCCTCACCCTGCAAAGCTTTTTGCTTTCATTTCGCTTTCACTTAATTTTTATTAGGATCAAGAGAGAGGAGAAACTCAAGCAAACTGCCACTAACAACAACAACAAAAAGAGCTTGGTGCTCTGGAGTGGAGCTGGAGCAGGGTGAAAGATGAAGAGCACCCGCAGGATGCTTTTCCCATAGCAAACGGGACTGTGCTCCTGGTGTCCCAGTGCCATCCAGTGCTGCTCCGCAGTGTGGCTGCTGTGACAGGGGACAGCCGGGACCTGCTAGCGGCTCATCTGCTTGTGCCAAGATACAAAATCCTCCCTTTTTATTAGCTCTCGAGGACTTTGCTTTGCAATGGGCTTGGTTGATTTTATTGCAAATCAGTGCTTTTGGCCGCTTAGCTCTTAACCCATCTCGGCGGGTGGATCCGGGATTTGGGATGGGAACACCAGCCCCGTGCGGGGTTGGGGTAGCAAAGTCCCTGACCCTCCCTCCCACCGCCTGCCTTTTGCACACCCAGGCACACGCTGGCTGGCTTTACGAGCAAAATATTTGCTTTTTACCCATTGCCCGAGTGCTTGGGATTCCAGTGCAGGTTTGAAACGAAGGGTCGATGCTACCCGTCCCCTCTGATAGATTCCTGAAGCTCTGGGGACCCAGTCAATTGAAGGCGACATAAATCATACTAATTAAACTATCCCGAAAGCACATTTTGCAGCCTTCGGGGGCCAGCTGCGGTGTGCGGATGGCCCCTTGGCAATCCAAGCGCTGACTGCCGGCTCCCGGAGGCCCCTCATCGCAGACTTTGGGATAATTGATTTCGTGGTCCCTGTTCTTTATGGATGCCAAAGCCCTCAGAGAGACGTCGGCGGGGTGAGCGGCAGCGGGGATGGGTTTAATTAGCTGCTCTTTTCTCGGCGGTGCTGGCAGAGCCATGGTGGGAGCGTACAGGTGTTTATAGGCAGCAAAAGTAGGACCTGCCCGGGTTTTCCGAGCATCACCAGCTTCGGCACAGTTTGTCTGGGATCCTGCCTCTTGCTCCTCAAACGCTGGGAGGCCGGCTGCTAACGAAGGGGTTTGGGGGGGGCTAACGGAGATCAGAAAGGTAAATTAATGGCTGAGCGGGGAATACCGTTTCCTAGGGTGCTCCGGAGGGGCAGCGATGCCGTGCCGGGCAGGCTCCCGCTGGGATTGCTGGCAGAGGTGTGCCACCCGCGTCCCTTCGAAAGCGGCAGCATCCTTGGTCCCCCCCTCATGAATATTCACGTGGCGGCTGCTGCGTTTTATCCCTTGCTGTGCAATTATCATTTTAAAGGCTCTCAAATGCTTATCAGGCTGGAGCATGATTTAAAGAAGCTGGTTGAGCTGGTGCCTGCGGGGGCTTTAGCTGAGCGGGGGGCTCTGCTGGGGAGGTGGGCAGGGGCGAGCATCCCCCTGCTCGCGGCTCGGCTGTCCTCGTGTGCGGGAAGCCGCCGGAATGGCTTTTGGGGATCCTGGCGGTGGCCATAGCCTGCTCTCTCTTGCTCTCCTCCTCCCCGAGAGGCCATCAGGCCTCGCCGCTTACCCCACGTAACGAGCTTTCAAATCCACGGGCAAAAAGCTGGGACAAATCCAAGGCTACTCAAGGAGTTCACCGCCTGCTCCTTGGGAAATGGCTGGGAGGCTGGAGCTGTGCTCTCAGCCCGCACCGCCCGAGAGGGTCGCGCCTCGGGGAGACCTCCTGGAGCTGCTGGTACCGCTCTGCCGTCATCGTTCATACTCTGGGAAATATCCAGTAAAAACCACTTTGCATGCAGTTTCCCACGTGCGCGTGAGGGTTTTTTTATCCCTTTCGAAATTAATTTAAACCACAGAGCAAGCGGAGAGATGCTGCGCAGAGGGGGCTGTTGCAAGAGGAACATGTGTTTCCGTCAGATATCTTGCTATGCTGCATGTGCTAAATACAGACGGCGTCGCCTTAAAGCCGCTTCTCCGAGCCATGGGCCTTGGCTTACGCCTGGGGTCTCTAGGAGCTTTTGCAAGACAAAAAATAAATAAGGGAGCATCATTTGTTTAATTGTTAATAGCTCCCAGATAAAAGATAGTTGCCGTTCACACGGGGAAGAGCAGGCTCTGGCAGCTCTGGAGCGAGCATGTGGCATCACAGCTTGGATTGCTTTTCAGAAGTGCTGAGCATCCAAAGCCAGGGCTGGTGAAGGAACGGGAAATGAGAGCATGATTTTGCAAAAGCTCCCGATGTTTCCGAATGGTTTTGCATTGGGCTCTTTCCAGTGCTGACTGGGAATATCTTCTCGCCTGCTGCCCGCCCCCGCTCCGCATTGCATATGCTGCTCAACATATGCCGAGGGTTTTCACTGGAAACCTGAAAATCAAAATCTGCATGAATGTGTTTTCGGGCGCGGGTAACCAGAACCGAGTCGATATTTCAGTTTTTCTGTTTTCCCTGGAAATAGGTATTTCCCACAGAAACCTGTTGGAAATGCGATCCTACTAGAAACCTCCGTGCAGAAACCCAGGTTAAATGGGATCGCCGAATTTCTCCCTGCCCTGCCCAGCCTCAAGCCCCACAGCACACACGTGGGTGGCTTCGTCCTCCAGATTCGCAGGTACCTTCTATCGAAGTTCTAACCTGTCGCTCCAGACTTGTCCTACGGCGGGTGGAGAAGAAGGGCCACTTCTTCCAGGGGATGTGGGGACCTCCTGGGCCATCCCGGGAAAGTCTTGCCTCCCTCCGTGGCCCAAGGATGGAGGAGAGCAGTTTGGCAGAGCAGATTTAGGTCTATTGATTTTATAATTAGCACAGTGCCTGTGGAAAGGGTGTTTGTAAATGGACTGTCTGCCGGCTTGGATTTGCTTTCTTCCCCCTTGCGTCAGGCCCATCTTGGGTTATCTCCAGCCGTATCACGAGGGGATTTGTTCCTGCCAGGAGAGCTGAATGTTACAAGTGTCCTTTGAACGTGCAATCACAGCAGGCGACTCCCCTTTCCCTCCCTTCCCGGGCATCTGACTTGGGATCTTGTCAATGATTAAGCTCAGTGTCTCATAAATTATGTTTCACCAAATTGCTACATTAATAAGGGGCCGTGCGTTCTTGGAGGATCATTAATTATAGATACATTTTTATTTCCCCTGCAAAATTGCCCGTGTTCCTGGCTGGGTTGATTATGCAGCCGCGCCAGGCGCCGAGCGGTGGGAGAGGGACGAGGACGGGCTCGGAGCTGAGCAGAGCAGCCGTGGGCAGCGAGGGGACCCTTCGCCATCCCAGTTTAAAGGCTGCTTGCTGGGGGGGGGGAGGTCTGAGCCCTGCTGAGCTTTGCACCCACCCGTGTGATGATCTGTGAATTATTTCCCAGTCTCGGCTCCCTGCGAACAGTGGAGGGCAATGCCTCGCTCTTCTCCCGTGGGGAGATTATAATCCCGTGGGGATTACAGCTGCTTTGCACAGAGGGTACCGGAGCGGCTGGGGGGGGGCTGCAGGGACCCCCCCAGAAGGGCTCAGCTCCAGGACCCGGTGAGGACCAGCCGCCCGAACGGTCCCGCATCACCTCATCCTGCAGCAACTCTTTGCACTTCAAAGCCTCCCTCTCGCTGGGATGTCAGGCTCTAATTGTTTGGTTCCTATTAATAAGATGCCTCCGATAGCAAAACTGCCCTGCAGGGTTATATTATCATTATTGATTTATTATTAACAATCACTTAGGCCGGGCTGAAGGTTTAGGGCTGCGCTCCCCGTGCTTTGGAGAGCATCCAAGGAGCGTTAGAAATCAATGGCGAGTCTTTCCATGGATGTGGTGGGGCTGTGCCGGGCGGGATGTGTAGCACATGGTGGGGAAGATGCTTCCCTGTGCCCCGAGGCTGGCAGGGTGTCCCCAGGCAGCGGGGACACCTCGGTCCCCAGCGGCACGGCTGCGCGGCGTGAGCTGCACCCGGAGCGAGGGATTTCCCCGGAGCCGGCGGGGAAGGGATGGGTTTACCAAGAGATGATAAATTCCCTATTTGCAGATTTATTACAAGAACTTGAAGGGGCGGAAAAAGTGTATTGTATGGTGGTTGTTTTTTTTTTTTTTTGTTTTTTTTTGTGAAAGCTGTTAAACTTTTATGTCATGCCGTAATGGTAAATGAAGTCCGCCCTGCAGTTTAAATAGTCCCTGATTAAATAATTTCCCCTTTCAGCTGCTCTGAAGAGAGGCTGAGGATGTCCGGCTGGCAACCCATGCCTGTCAGTGTAAGAAACCCTTTAAACAGAGGCAGGTCAGGGCCTTTCCCAAATAAATCCCGGCCTTGCATCACAAGTGAAATGAGAGCGCTGGGTCTCGGGGGCAAGGCGCCGGTGAATCAAAGCCAGCCGGAGGGGCAGGGGGACAAGGCTTTGTGTCCCCAGGGTTCCAACCTGGCAGCCAGGGCGACAGGCAGGGATCGCTGGCTGCCTCCCAGCTCTCTCCTCTGGCCTTTAGTATCGGAGCCGGTGGCTGTAGGACAGAGCCTTCCTCCCCACGAGCTCCGGCCGGACTCATCATCAGTCACAGGGGAAGGCTGGCTCCACGGGGGGAGAGCGGCTCCCACTCGGGGAGGGACCTGGCAGGGGCACCCAAACCTTAAAGAGAGGGCTCTGCTCTTTAGGATGTTTCCTCCCATCCCTTGTCAGCACACGCTCACACGCGAATCCACCTTCTTCCTCGATTCTCATCAAAGATTTAGCAGCGAAGAGACAATGATATTTGCAGTGAGCTCACAGAGGCTCATCGTCTTTGCAGAATATACTACAGTACACTTACCAGTACATTAGGAAGCGCTATAAATATTTAAAGCTAAACTATCATTGCCCAAATAAATGAGCAAGCTCGGGCAGCTCTCGGTTTGTGCACTCTTCCCCCTTGCCTTAACTCAACCAGCCCTTGCCCCCTCCCAAAAAAAAAAGAAAAATCAGTGGGATGCTGCTTTGATTGAAGATTTTGGCATGTGGGCAGACTCTTTCTCTCCCTGTGGGCACGGCCAGAGTGGGGTGTGCTCAGAGACACTGAGGATCGGGGCTGGGCTGCACTCTAGGATGTTCCGGGAGATTTGGGATGCAGCAGGATTCTCCAGGCTGGGGAGCATCCTGGGCTGGAGAGGGCAGCCAAAAGTTCCTGGAGAAATGGGGTTAGCAGAACTCCTGCGGTTCCCCTGCCCTTTTCTGGCGACTCTACGGTGTCGCTTTGGTTTCCTCTTTTGAAAAATGACAGCAAAGGTGTCTTTATGAAATGTGCTACACCACGTTCAATCCAGTGCTCGCAGGTATTAAGCTAATATTTTCTGCCCATATTGCAACGTCTCCTGAAGAAGCCGGTCACCCCCGACCGACGGACTGCAGGAGCCTGGCTGTAGCAGTGAAAGCACCCGTGTCCTGCGGGAGCTGAAGGGTCTGAAAGGGGGATTGATAGTAAAAAATCTATTCTGAGACAGGGCTAAATATCTGTATGGGAAAGACCTATAGATCGTAGAGATGATAGGAAATTGGCAAGGCTTAGTAAACCCTTATGCACTGCTCAGCGATACATCAGCAGCAAAATAAATATATTGATAATTGCCCTTTGGAAAAGTGTCTATAAACTACGGTTGCTTGATGCTGCTAATAAGGCAGTGGGCGACGCGACCAGCACATTAAAACCTGGCTCCTGAGCCAGAGACTCCCAAATCTGGTTTCTTAGTCCCAGCCGAGAGAAAGCACAACCCGAACCCAGGAGCAAACGCTGCTGGTCACCAGAGCAAGGGAGCGGGATTTGGGGTCCCTGGTGACCCCCCCAATGGGGTCTAGCAGAGGGAGGGGGTTATTCCCACCGCAGCGATACCCTGGCGATAACTGCAGCAGGACTTCGGCCGGGGCTCTGCAGCCCTGTGGGGTGTTTTTGGCCAAACGACCACAAGCCCTTTGCTCGGTCTTTCCCCTCCTAATTTTTTCCTCGTCTGATAGCGATCGTCTCGTGGGGTGCACGTACAGCCTCCGCCTGACTTGACTGGGACTGTGGGGCCCTTCATGGGATAGTTACTTGAAGGGAAATAACTCAGCTGACCTCAGTGAACGGTTAAAATCCTGCAGGAAATGCAGGGCGCTGCAAAACGTTGCTCTCTTTACTTAAAAAAATAAAAAGATAAATAAAAATCTCTTTAGCTGTCTTTCCTTGCACTGATTTAAACCACCACTTGAAGTTATGACTCTTCCTGGCCGTCGGGCCGTCCTCGTTATCCCATTCAGTACATGCCACGGGACCTGCGTAGCATCAACACCCTCCACGGAAACTCCTGCTTCATGGAAACTTTATTTTCCATCCGAATCCCAGCAGCGGAGCAGCTCCTCCTGGTTTCTGCGGGTGCTGGATTGGCCCCGGAGCAGCTCAGCTCTGTTACGGTACCACCGAGCCTGTTTAATATCGAGCGATTTCCTGCTCCAAACAACACTTAATGTCAATTATTGCATGCGGCGCAGGCAGTTTTTCAATTAACTGCCCTATATAATTTTATGTTTCCAGTCTACTTGTATGCGGTTTGTGCATAAACCTTGCGAAACGATGGCCCAGGCAGACAGGAGCTATGAATTTACTTTTAAGAGGACATGGCTGGGAGCCACAAAATCTGGATTTTGTTTTCCGCGGTGGCCCAGGGGCTCTCACGGGTTTCGCCCTGGGCGGTCAACCTCTGAAGAAGACGCATCTGGATTCCCGCATCTGTGCTCGGAGCCACATCTACAGCCCCTTTCTGGGGCAAAGAGGGTGGTTTTGGCCCCATTCCTGTGCCGACAGCTTCGATGCGACGGGGATGCCTACAGAAGGTGGGCAGGTGGCTCGTTTTGGGCAGGAATTGCTGTCTTTTGTGATGTGAACCTAGCCCAGCTTACGGCTGTTTGCTGTTGACTTGGATAAAGATGAGCACTGGTTCATTTATGTACATTTACTCTAATAAAATCCAAAGTGCCTTTTTTTTTGGGGAAAAAAAAAAAAAAAAAAAGGTTCCCAGCAAAGGCAGGAGTAAGACCCGTGCTCTGCCTGTCGACTTGATGAATGTGCTGTGGTCCGAGCCAGACCACTTAGCATCCCCTTGTGCTTAAACTAATCCCCGTGTCCATCAATCATCGGGGGAAAAGGCTCGGACCCTCATTTATTACAGCTCCGATAAATATGCACAGTAAAGGTGGCTTTTCCTTACGGCAGAGGTGGAAGGGGAAAGGGAGAAAGAAAACCCTTTTCCATCCCAGTCCCCTGTGCCTTATGGTCATCCCCCCTTGGGGAGCAGATTTCCCGGGGTCAGGGATGCCTCTGCCCCCCAAGTTTGCTCCCCTTCCCTTCAGCAAAAGACAGTGTAAAATAAATAACTGATTACTCTGAAACAACTGTACCGAACAGGGGCCTACATCTGTGACCTGCGATACTTAAGGCTTGGTAAATATGTTCTTAATAATCAACTGGTATTTACTTAATGTACAATAATTCTGCTGCTAAGCTCCAGTGAAATGCACAGTTAATTAAAAATTTCTTTGAAATCGGTCCTCTAGGGAGAATATTTTGTACTATCTGAGGGGGCTTTTTTTCCTTTCTTTTTCCCCCCTCTTTTCTCTCTCTGCCCCTGCTGTTAATTTTATCTTTCCCCTGTAATCCTGATGCTGTTTGCAGCTGGGTGCCCGTGTTCCAGCTATTCCCCCTGGCAGGTGGGCACCGACGGGGGCTTGGCTTTAACCTCCGCTCGGCTCCTGGGATTTGAGCGTTTTCCTCCGTGGCAAATCAGGCAGGACCAAGGGACCTTTGCCTCTCCGCTCCTCTGGGACCAGCACGGGGCTGGGAGAGAGCTGGTGGTGATGGAGCCTGAGGGAGAACGGGACCGATGGGGACAGCAGGACACCGCTGCCCTTGGCCACCAAAGGCTCTCCTGGAAGGGAAGCAGAGTCCGGCTCCTTTCCCGGCATCCCTGTCCCTCGCTGTGTTTGGGATGCCGAGGAACTGTCCCTAAGACGGATGGCTCGCCGCGGCCGTCCCTTCCCCAGCGCAAAGGCGAGGTGATTAAAAGTTAATATCAGATGGCGGCTGGAGGCTGGTAAGCCGGCTGTAATTACTCGGGTGTGGGGATATTAAGGGCCAGCGTAATTATAATTCCGAGGTAATTGGGAGAATGCACTCGAGCAGGTTTTGGGCTAATGTTGTGTTTTACATCTCATGTCGCAGCGTTAATCAGCGCGGTCCCCACTGCCCCATCGCAGGCTCTTCCCAGCCCCGTGCCGGCCCGGTCCCGTATCACCCCAGCCCCATCGCTGCCCCATCCCACAGCCCTTCTCGCCACATCCATCCCACCCCTCCAGCCAGCTGGGATGGAGAAAGCAGCCTCAGTGCCAGCAGTCAGGATGGGATGTTTGTTCTTGGCGAAGGCTTGCTGCAGCGGAGGGAAAAAATAGCAAATAAAAAGCATATGATTGATTTTTTTTTTTTTTTTTTAAACTAATGGAAAGGGAGTGATTGGGAACAGGAGATATTTGTGGCCAGTCTCCAGTCTGTGTGCCCGAGCGTCCTAAGGGACCGTGGGGGCTGCGGTCACCGAGCTGGAGGACAGGCCTCCCCTCGAGACCTGGGCAGTCCCTTCTCCACTGGGAGAACTGGGAGGACAGCTTTTACAAGCTGAGTGATGCCAAACCTGGACCAGGGAAAACCCTTTCCCCTGGGGCTTTGGACAGAGGGTGCTGGTGTCCCCAAAAGCCCACGGCACACGGATGGCATAAAGGGGAAGCCTGAGAGGGGAGACGGCGGGGGCTGAGGAGGAGGAAGAAATCAGGATGAACCCTCTGAGCCGCTGCCTCCGCTCCCACCATCCCTGGGTGAGCCAGGATTAGGGATTCCGCAGCCAAAGCAGCTTGGCTGAGCCGGACGATATGGTGCAGAGAGGCGGCGAGGAGAAGAGGAAAGCTCTCTCCGGGCAGCCAAGATCTGCCGAGAGCCCCGCCGAGACGTGGAAGGCAGGCCAAGCCATCCTGCAGAAACCCCGAGCTGCTTTTTGTCTGCTTGGGTTGGGCAGATTTGGGGCTTGTCTTTTCCTAATGATTTGTTTTGCATTTGTTTCCTCCTTTCAGCTCCACAGCTGCCGGAGCAACGGATGCTGCGGGGAACAGAGCGGGAGAGATGATTAGAAGTCATTTGAAGAGTAATTAGGTTTGATCCAGGACCCTTTGGGATCCCAGGTCTGCTCCTTCCGCTCCCGGCATGTTTTATTGACGATCGTGAGATGAGGCGTGTCAGAACAAGGGAAGTGTCAGCATGTGCGCGACGGTGCGGGCAGGAGTCCCCCGGGCAGGGAGCGCAGGCAGCTCTGCAAGAGGCGCAGACGGGGACATCGGTGCGGGACACCCATGGGGGGGGGGGCTGTCCTGTCCCGAAAGACAGAAATGGTGACATTTGGGGAAAAAAAAAAAAAAGAGGGCTGAGGAGCAGAGAGGCACCGTTGGGGAGCCTCCGTTCCCGGCCAGCTCTGCTCTGGGAAAGGAGCTGAGCGGAAGGGCAGGAGCCTGGTTAAAACTGGGACGGCCCCAGCGAGCCCCTGATGCTAACCTAGATTGGCACTGGCAGAAAGAAGAGTCCGGCACTGTCGTAAACGTTTGCTTTAAACCTGACGGGGCTTGTTCCTGCAAATATCTCGCCTTTACCAGGCGCACCGCTCTGCCGGGCTGGGTTAGCGTCGCCTGCTCCTCTTTGCCAACACCGAGGAACTGGTGCACAGTGAAATGTTCCTTTTCCAGGGCTCTCCGGCTGTATTTTACCCCATATGTCATAAGACAGGATGCCTATACGGTGTGTTTAGCTATTGTCTCTTCTGGAATGTTTCAACGCCCTTATTTATAAGGCCTCTCCAGCCCAGAACAACCCCCTTTGGAAGATCAGTAGCACAATCATCGCTGGGCCATGAAATAAGACCTGAGGAAGTATGGCTGAGAATAATTTACCTACCACACGGCTGAACCTGCCGAGAAATAAACCTCCGTCCTGCGGGAACGAGGCACCGTCTCCCCAATTGCTCTCTTAGATCACGAAGCCATCCCCGCCGGCAGCCAGCTCCTGTATATTTGGTGCAGCCTCTTCATCCCCCGCTGAGTATGATTCTTCGTGATAGTCCCTAATGTCTTGTACACGGGCTGTCGGGTGGGTTTTTTCCCTCTGCCTTTTTATTTCCCCATCTCCTCTTGTTTATATCAGGTGTCATCTGCTGCATCCTAGTGTTTTTCCCTCCCGGGATTTCCATCGTGCCTGAGCACGGCACCTTGGAGCGCAGAGCCTGGTCCTTGCCACCGGGCCGGGATGGAGAGGGGACGCCTCTGCCCAGAGATGGAGAAAAAAAACAGAAACCATCTCAAGAAAGCCAAGCAGCCCCCCCAAACGGAAATTTAACAGAAGGGATGTTTGGCCCAAGGTCCGTGGTAAACCCAGGTTTAGCATCGCAATTAAGGACCGGCTCCCCGTGGGCCGTGCGTGCCTCCTGCACTGCAAATGGTCTGGGGGGGGGAGAAAATCCACCTTTTTCTCCTCTTTCCCTGCGCTCAAGGGAGAAGAAAAAGAACAAAAAAATTGTTCGGGCTTTTTTTTCTTATTTCCCACTTTTTTTATCCGAACACTTTCAAAGTTAATTTCAAAAAGCTGGGAACACTTGATAGTTTTAATTAATCCGCTGCCTAGGGAAATACAATTTGTGTAGCCAAAGCCTCTCGCTTTCCTCTGGATAGCTATCTCACTCCGGGTAATGCTGATGGTTCCAGCGTGACAGCGATTGCGGCAGTGACTCTGGTAACTTTATTTTATTTGACCATAAAAGTACTGCATGCCAGGTTTATTTTGGCCTGGCCAGCTGGCCCAGAGTGCGCTGTGGGAAGGGGGGGACACACCGACTTTAATGGGGATCAGATGGAACCCGTGTGGGAACAGCTTGTTCACCCAAACTTCAAATCAGTTGAAAACAAAAGTCTTGAATGATTTTTCTCCCCCAGCAACCGGCTGGGTCTAATTCGAGACGTACACTCAGGAACATGGAAAGAACACTGTGATGCATTTGAAAAACAATATCGGGTTTGTGGGTTTCTGTTTTTTTTTTTTTTTTTCCGGCGCGATTTGCTAATTCCTTTTAATTAATTAAAAGCGATCAAGAAGCAGGGAAAAAATCATGCTGCTCTTTGACTTGCTGCATGCCACAGGTCAGCGATCCCTGGCAGGGTGGAAACCCAGCCTCGCCAGTCCCCCACCGGTGCTGGGAGAGCCCCAGTTTCTGCACTGGCGAGGTGACCCGAACCGCCGACGCTCCCAAGCCCGGTGCGCAGCAGCACCAGCCCCAGCTCCTCAGCTGGGAATTGCGATACCGGCCACGCCAGCACGGCTGCCGGCGGAGCCCTGCAAACCGCCCCGGCCCTTCTTATCCGCGCTTCATCTCCCGCACGGAAAGACGTTACCGCCAGCGCGAAGGGGAGGAAAAGAAACCCCCCCCCCCCGGGTGCCTGCGAGCCCCTGGCGGGCAGGGACGAGGGGACGGGGTGGCCCGTCTGCCTTTCCCTAATGACGGCTGGAGGAGAAGGTGGTCCTGGTGGCCCATTGCTTTTTTCCAGTCTCCCCGTCTGGCTCCCATCAGGAGGGGAGCGCTTCAGGCCCATGGCTCCCCTCAATCTAGCATAAACACTGCGTTTTGTAGCCACTTAGCTAGGGCTGGCATTTGGAAGTGACATTTAAAGGTCACTGCCAATCTTCCTGCATGGAGAACATGGAGAGGGCGAGAGAGGCTGTGTGACGCCGGGATGGGACCGGAGGCGCGAGCGGCATCGGCAAAGGTGCTGAGCGGGGTCCCTGCCTCCCCATCCCTCTTGCCCTCCTCCTCCTCCTCCTCCCACTCCGTGCTGGGTATTCCTTTCTCCCCGCCCTGCCTCTCTTCCCAGCTAATGACTTTTTCATTCCCCTGCGAGGAAAGCGCTGTTCTGGGAGATTTATGGCTGGTTCTCTTGGCGGGGGGGAGAGGTCTCAGCACCCCGGTGCGGTGCGCTTGTGCGACGCGCCGGCTCTGCACGCTTAGGGCTGGCAAAGGCGATTCCCACCGGCTCGAGCGTTTCTGCAAAGCCACGTTTTGCTGTCGTGGTGCACGGCACCGTGACAGCTCTGACATTTGCATTATTATTATTATTATTATTATTATTGGTACGATTTTGCTTGTATTCAGGGCAGTGCGTTTTCGCTACTCTCACCCACTTCACAGCAAGTCCTTAAGTGGGGACATAATACACATTTTAAAACATTGAAAATCACACTCCACGTTTTCAGCTCCCGAAAATAAAAATAAAAAAGTCAATACAAATTAAGTAAGAAAGAACAGATAGTCTGTTTCCATTCTTTAAACCAGGTTTCCAGGCAATTATTCTCCTATATCTCCCACATAAAATTAATAAGAATTCTGCTTGAACATTCAATAGTCTTCGGTTTTGCATAGCATCTTTGAGGCAAAAGGAGGACGGAATGCTTAATTAGTTTCCTACAGCCTCTCCTGCTTACACAACGTATAGACAGCGGTGCCTATAGGTAGCTGCCCACGCATAGGCTTGGCCTGACTCTACCACGGGCAACACGTCGCCTTGCAAAGGAGGGGGGGGGGGCGGCTTGGTGACTTAACCAGGCGGGGGGAAGAGGAGCGGGGACAAAGGCGAGAAGGGGCTCGGGCCCCGCGGGGTGTGAGCGATGCCGGGCCATCGATTGCCTTTTACCGATGCAGAAAGGGAAGCGCTCCCGTATCGACCGGCGTTACGGCCAGCTGCAGCCGCGGGATGCGCCCGCGCGGCGGCCCCGGAGCCGAGGGGCTGGGAAGGGAGTAGAGGTATTGACCCAGTCCTGCCGGAGCAAGAAGGCTCGTACACAGCTAACGATAATCCGACTGCGTTAGTGGAAGGGATGGAAATGGGAGAAACCTTCTAGGCGGCGATCTACGGCGCTCGGTTGGCTTCTGCTGCGGGAGGGACGGGCGGTAAAGCAGAGGCAGCAGGTTACGGGCAGAGGTCACCAGCATCTGCACTGACGCACAAGTCCTAGGCTGTCGGAAGGTTATTTTAAACTTTGCGCGTTCCTTTTTCTCTGCTCCTTTTCCCTTTTTTTCCCCACGGAGGTGTCCCTCTCTTCCCCATGTCTTCCAAGCTTCCTCTTCTGGCCGTTCCTGCGCTCAGCCTTCCCCTGCAAGAGCTCGCTCTCATGCCTGGCTGTGCTCTCGCCAGGTTTTCTGCCTCCTTCATAAATAGAAAAAAAAAAAAATCTGTGGAGAAGCAGGAGCCTCAGAAGTAACAGAGCGATAGATAAATGGATGTGTCCATATGGAGAAAGACAAATAGATGGGAAGATAAGGAGACTGGGTAGTGAACATTGTGTGTGTCTGAAATCAAATTAAGAAATTTCTCACATATGTTTCATTCCATCAAAAACCTCAATTATGCAGACTGTGTTTCCTACCTCATCGCCATAAATAAAGCATAGTTTGCAAAAAGGACGACAATAATATTATACTAATATTATTGCAGCCCATAAATAAACATGGTGAGAGGTGCCACTGATAATCAGGAGGTCATTTCCAATCCAGCATCTTATTGTTTAATGCAGTGGCACAAAGTCTGCAGCAACCGGGTTAGAGGGCCAGACTCTGCTCTGGGTGACAGCAGCATTTCTCTACCATTTTAGGGGAGCTAGATTATCAGTATGGATCTAATTAACTACCTGCTTTTGGCCACATCTGAAACTGAAGCAAATCAACGGGATCCCATTGACACCAGTTGAAATACGATGATCCACATCCACTAAGTACCTGTCCGTCCGTCCATCCATCCATGTCCCTGCAGCTCATGTACATTCACATAGCTGTATCGAAATATTTGTAAATATATATTTCTGCATGTGCATATGTGTTTATTTCTGTTTAGCTCTATTTATACACACATATACATGCATATATAATTTTCTCTCTTTAAAATATTAAAATAAATTACATCTTTTCACAGAATACAGACATTAATTCTGTTTCCAGGAGATTTGTCAAATCAGTGGTCTGTGTTTGCATAACAAGCTCTTTGGTTATGCTGCACTGCATATAAATTACCATGTTGTCAGGCTCCAGATCAAAATCATTGGGTTTTAAGCAGAATCTCTCACATTGATTAAGATGTGCTTTATGTTATGTACATCCATTACATCCAGAGCCCTGAAAGCAGCTTCAGAAAAAGGCCGGAGGTGGCCAAAGGGACTAAAAGGGAACGCCACAAACCTCTGGAGTCCTTTACGGAGGGGGATCCCCTCTTGCCTTCACCGTCTCGCCTGCGCCTGGCTGGGCAGGGCTGGGTGCTGGGGGGATGCTCCATCCCCCCGGACCCCCCCGGGGGGGCTCGGAGGGGGGGGGGGCTGCTGCGTCCTTTCTGCCACGCAGAAGCCGCAATCTCGCGTTTGGGCTCGTCGTGTTATCACACGCACACGGACGCACACACACAAAGCCTATGAAACGCACAAACCCCAGACTCTCAAAAGCTCCGCTTATCTGCCGCGGCAGTAAACAGCTTGGGGTTTATAAAGTGTAATCGGGAAGCCCAGTCCCCCTCTCGACACAGGCAACAGTCGTCTGTTCATTTGTTTTATTGAGATAAAACCCTCTCCAGAAGTCAGCCGGGCTCCGAAGCCCTTCGCTTGCCTCTGACTTTCCTCATTCCTGTTCGCCGGTACCCGCAGGGACCAGCCGTCCCAATGGCGCTCTGGTTTATCTGGTTTTGCCCCGACGCGTGAACACAAAGTGCACCGAGTCTCTGGTTGGGCTGGGACCCAAAATCAGGAGGGCTAAAACCCTCTGCGGCTTTGGGTGATCAGGGTCCTGACGGTAATGCCGGTCAGTACGCCGGCTGCTTTTCGTTCTGAAAAAAAGGGAATTTTTTTAAAGGGGAAAAAAAAAGCATAAAGGAATAGATCAGAAATTCCTGCAGGGAGGAGATGCTCTTTTCTGCTGAGCTCGTCTCAGCTCCGTCCCACCTCCAGCTCCCGCGCAGCTCCAGCCCTTCAGCCCAGCCCCTGCGTCCCCTCTGCCAAGCCCGTGACGTCCCAGGAGTGGGGAGACATTTCTTTTAAGGGAACAGACCTGACCCCGACTGAGAGATGGCACGGGACAGAAAGCCTACCAGGTGCCCAGATGGCTCCGATGGCAAAAATCACCTTTCCCAGTGAAAAAGCAAGCACTGCTCCTCGCCAGGACTTGTCTTGCTGCAGCTTTCAGGTTTCCTGGAGGCTGCCAAGAAAAGGGTCATTTCTAGCTGTATTTTTAGTTTGCTGGCACCTGCCCGTGAGGAACGAAGGTGAGATTTGCCAGCTCACTTCATGCAAGGCTGTAGAGTAGCAGCAGATGGGACCGGTTCCTGGCTGCTGACAGGGATGTGAATAGAAGCTTAAATTAAAGCAGCTAACTTATGGAGGCCTGGGTGCTTTTTCTGTGTGTGCCAGTAGTGTTTTGCCTTAGTTTGCACAGAGGCACTGGGGAGCCAGCTACACTTTAATTGTATTTCTTTAATTTTACCAGCCAGAAGCCTTGAGGCAGAGCCACATAAAAGGAAATTATGATTCGGGAGAATTCCTCTTTTTGTTTACCTATTTAAAGTGCATTTCCTTGGTGCTTTTCCCATTCACAGCAGAGAAAGAAACCCACAGGAAAGTGCAGCAAAATGAGTTTTAAAGTCTCCTACTGTGCTGGCGCAGAGGAGAGGCAGGGACTTGCTGGTGTCCTGGGGGTCTGTCATGCCATACAGCTATTTTTTTCTGGGGAAACAGGAGCTCCAGGAGTCCTTGAGATCAAATTCTGAGCCTGAATCAAGTGCAAGGAAGCCTTAGAAAACACAGCGTGGACCAACGTCTAACCCCAGCCCCTCCACCCGCCCCGCAGACGAGCATCTTTGCAGCATCTCTGCAAATAATCCAAGGCCACCAAGCACGGCGACCGGGAGACACCCTTAGGGCCGATACTTCTTCAAGGAACATCTCCCAGTCCATAAATACTTCTACCAAAATGCAGGACAAAACATAATGTATAAAAGGTTGAATAGAAGATATATTATGCTATCGCATAGCAATCCTGTCTTCAGGAATTTATGGCTTCGATATATCCCCTGTTAAAAGAGGTTCTGCTGGCTGATGGAGGAGTTCAATTCATCTTGTATCCGTTGCAAACTATCAATATTATGGTTTGCCCATTTAAAGGGGAATTGGGATCAATTCTTCTGGCTATTTATAATAAAAAAAACAAATAAAAGGAAAAGCCTTGTGGCACCATTGATATTGTGCTTGCTCTGGGTTAATCCGCTGGGATCCTTCCCTTTCCCACCCCACTTCAGGGATGCATCGGGTTTTGGGGGGGGGTAAAGCTGCCTGGCAGGAGGGGACCAAAGGGTGACAGTGACGGTGCCCGGTTTTACGGCAGCAGAGTTCTCCTTGGCAGCTGCTCTTGCACACACACGTTCACGCCTGCATCTCCTCTTGAGCAGGGCTTGCTTTAATCCAGCCCACCTCCCCTTATTTTACGGTGCCTGCGCCTTTACGCTCTATAAAACCCACCCCGCGTGGCTGTGCTCACCGCCGGCGCGGTGCAGGGCTCGGGATGTAAAAGTTTGGGAGTGAAATCAATCCATCATCACCGGGTTTATAGGCGGCCCTACCAAACATTTCCCATTTTAATCGCGGCTGAAATCCTATTTGCTAGTCCCCTAAAAAAGGCTAAAAGCAAATGCAAAACCAGATCCCAGATCTTTTCTTGCTTTTCCCCTTGGGCAAGCATGGACGACGAAGGGGTTTTGGGGGGGGTCGGCTGGTGCTGCCCAGCTGGGATGTGCATCTTCCATCAGCCAGCCCTCCTGCTGCAAATGCCGAAAAAGGGGAGACCCAGCATCAGTGGGGCTGCGAGGGCAGCCGGGGCTCCCCAGGACGCCTGCTCCATGCTTTTCCCATGCCCCAAATCCCTGGGAGCTGCCAAATTAATTTTGCGCCGCGGCGGCACAGCCATTGTTTGCTTTTGGCAGGGAGCTCCGGCACGGCCGTGCCGCCGCGGTGCTGAGGGTTTGGGATGGTTTATGCTGTGCTGGGATCCAGGGTCCCCGGCCAGCAGCGGGGCTGGCGGGCGAGGTGCTGGGCAGAGATACCCACGCAGACCCGGGGGGGTTGCAAGAAACAGGTTAATAGACACATCTGAATGGGAGCGATGGGGAGGAGAAGCTCAGGGGGGGATTAAGAAGCGTTTGCTCATGTTAATACGTGCCTGCAGAAGGAATGCTTGTCAAGGCATGGCTCTGCGGAGCTGTTGTCCCTCCCGGGAGGGCAGAGACTCCCAGAGCCACGTGCAATCTGCTCCTGTCTTTTCCACGCTTTTCCAGATAGCACGGGATCGGCAAGACGGCTTCAGGCACCTCTTTCCTTGAGGAAAAGCCTGAGCTGGTGGGAGAGCCGGGCTCTGCCGTTGAATTGCTGCAGGGTCCCTGTATCCCCACCTCCCTCCCGCATCCGCACGGGTTTCTCCTTCCTTGCCGGGAAGGGCACAAGCGCGGCGCCGGGCAGAGAGGGGATTTGGGAGAAAGCAGGTTATAAAACACTCAACAAAGTTCCACTCGGTGCTTCAGGTCTAAAATTAATAGGTGCAACCCATAATCCTCTCTTGGAGAGAGATGGGAGGCGGGGGGGGGAAGGCGAGGGAAAAATAATGGTCAAATCCCCATGCCTTGCCGTCGGAGAGTCCTCCGGGTCTGCGAAGTTCAATGCATAGGAAATGAAGTGGAGACTCAGCACGTTCGCAGGGAACACGGGTCAAAAGCGACCTTCACGAACCCAGCCCGGGGTGCGGAGCGGCGTGAGGCTGGCCGCTTCGCCTCCCGGCACAGCCGGGCTGCGGGGGGAGAGGGACGGCGAGGGGGGGTTTAAAGCCTGTCCTTTCCGAGCAGGGACGCGTGGGCAGCGGGAAAGAAACGAAGCTGCTGTGCCTCGCCTGGCCGGGTGTCCAGCCCTGTGGATAGGGCTGATTTGGGGTGGCATCGTTGGAAAACCGTTGCATCCATCCAGGAGCTGCCTGTCATTAGGACGAGAGTGTTTCCCACGGCATCCCTGGGGACCCCCTGTGTGCCCCCCCCCCCAGCTCACCCCATGGCATCGGGGCTCCCACGCTCATCTTTCACCTGATTTTGGAAATCCTTGCCGTGGGGGAGCGGGGCTGAGGGTCTGTGCTCTCCATCCCCAAGCCGGATCAAAGCTCCCCCCCCCGCCCTCACCACGCGTGTCCCCGCTCGCTATTCACATCACTCGCTGTTTGTCTTCAAAGGGCTTCTCGGCGCGAGGGAGTACGTGGCCACATCTGTGTGCCGGCTCCAGCACGCCGAGGTTTTGTTAGCAGCTGCACTGCACCAGAAAGATCAAAACAGGGGCAGGGAGGGAAGGGGAGGGGGCTCTCCTCCTAGCCTGATTTAAATTTTATGAGAAAGCAAAAGCAAATTATGGAGAGAAGGGATGGGGGGGGGGGAGGAGGAGGATGCTTCCCGTCCTGCTGCCTGCAGGCAAATCCCAGTATGGGATGACGAGTTCCCCCTGCCCGCAGCCATGGTCCCCCGCCACCTTGTCCGCATTCGGGACCGGCACCAGAAAATAACCATCGCCCGGGCCCTCTCCATCAGTCCTGTCCTCCCGACTGCCCCATCCCCATCCCTCGGCTGGTCCTTTCCCAACCTAAACACAAGGCTGGCGTCTCGTCCTGGCCGTGCGAACGGGCTGCGGGTGCTGCCCGTCACGGGATGCTTTTGGGGGACGCGCCGTGCCGGGAATTGTCGGCACCGGTGGCTGGAAAGGCCAACCGCCGGTGAACCCGGTGTTTCGGTGGAGCCTGGCAGCGGGGGCGGCCCGGGCACACTCTCCCGCCTACGGTCCTCCCCGCGGTGGCCGTCGGCCATGCTTTAACCGCCGTCTTCAAGGGACAACCGGCAAAAGCAGCGGGGACGAGGGCCGAGCGCCTTCCGCGCTGCCGGTGATGAACGAGCCGCTGGGAAAGACGGATGAGCCGAAGCCCCCGAGGGCCCCCGCGCTCGTTGATTATGAGAGCTGCTCGAGCGGTGGTGGGAGCGGCGAGCGCTGGAGGTGTTTAAAGCAGCAGCTGGTGCATTGGGGGGGTTCGAAATTAAAGAAAAAATGTTTTTTTCCCCAAAAAGCAATCTATTCAGCAACAAATATGCCCCGGTACCTGTGTTGAACTTCCTTGTTCTTTATTGCGATGACATTTGCATGGGAACGGGATTAAAAAACTCTTTTTAGGGTAACAGATTCCCACCTGTTCTTGCTGCTCGTGCCCGACCTGAAGGGCTCTTCTGCTCTGGGATGAGGCTGCGTCCGCGCTGTGCTGAGGGTGCAGGGGGGTGTGATGGGCCCGATGGAGGGATGAGCCCCGGTGTGTGTTCCCCCCCGGCTCCCCCCAGGTCCTCCAGCGTGTCCCATCCCTGTCTCGGCTTCGGCAGACTCCTCTTTGCCCAAATTCACTCTGAAAAAACCCCCCACCAAACCCTGAGCTGGGTCCTTTTCTATTTGTTCAGTAATCATATTTGATTTAATTTCATGTTTTCCCCTCATTCTTTTTGCTGTGCTTTCCGCTCAGAAATAATGATGGCAATGTGCTGCTATTACTCCTGTCTATGTAGCTGATTCCTTTCCTTTCCTTCCCTTGTCATTTCCATCCCCGATTTTTTTTCCCCTCCCTTTCATACAATGACTTCTGCATTTCAGCTTACTCACCTGGAAACTGCTACATTTCCTGGTTCATTCTGATTAGATTGTGTCTCACAGCCATGTATTGCTGAGCCATTTTTAAATAAGATGTTCGCTTAGCACAATCACCTAATTATTTGGAGTTTAGTGCCATTGTATTTTTACATACGCTCTTACAATTGATTTTTTGGGGGCAGGAAAGAAGTGCAATTGTTCCCCACAAACCAACATATTTTATACATGTTGGTTTTTGTGTGCATATTACATTTTTAGAAAATCAATTTCTGGCCGTGGATGTATTTGTTCAGCCTGAGACAGAATGCGTGCAGCGGAGCTGGAGCCGGAAGGACATCGGAGGACCTTGCAAAGAGCTGACACAAAGCAGACATTTATTCCTGTGCCATAACTAAACAACCAGCCAGCCGTCCCTGCGTGGATTTATCTCTGTCCCACACATGCCCAGTGCCCTCTTGCCTGGGCTCTTAATATGTGAGGTGACTCATGATGTTAAGAATTTGAAAAGTCCTTATGTTATTTCAAAAAAAAAAAAAAAAAAAGACATAAAAAGGTGCATGCGGCTGCCTTCCCAAAGGCTGCCATGCCTTCACCCCACCGAAGGATGCTATCGGCCACCCCTCCGGCACCCACCGCCCCGGGGCTGCATCCCCCCACGGTGCCAGGACCATCCCGCTCCCCATCGCCTCCCGAACCCGGCACAGCAGCCTGAGCAGCCACGGGAAAGGGGACGTTGCCTCTGGCTAAAGCCCCCGAAGCAACGACTAGCCACCCCGGCACAGGGCTTTGCAGTCGGGCGCAAGGCTGGAAACCGCTGCCGCAGCGCGTGCGCGGTGGGAAGCGGGACAAGAGGTGATGCAGGAGCTGATTCTGCTCCGGCATCCGTCCTACCCCTTCCCCAGTGGAATTAAAGCAAAATCCTTGGCCAGGAGGGCCTGGCTGCCAGCTCCCTGCAGCCCCCTGCGCTCACCAAAGCGAAGGAAGGAGGAAGAGGAGGAGGAGGAGGGCGGGAGAGCCCAACGCTAACGAACCGCTTGCCGATGCACGTAGATACACGCACGCAGATATGAACCACCAAACAACAACAACAACAAAAAAACCCCTCTGCTTTGACTGCCTTTCTAATGCCTCTGCAGCCATCTGTCTCTCCTGGGGGAAGGCTCAGTTTTTCCCTACTTAAAGGATTTGTAAATTCATTGCAAACAAGAAAGGCGAAGGCAGCGGAGCTGGGCGCCCGCCCAGCAGCGGGGTTTGATGGCCCATCTGGCAGAGCACCGCGCTCCTGCCTGCAGCCTGCCATCCCCTGCCTGCAACGAGGGCGCCAACGCACCCGCAGAACCCGCGCGCCCGTAATTGATTATTTAATTACACATGCTGGCAGCCGCGGAGGAGGGGGGAGCACCGGGCGCTGCAGCTCGGGGGGACGTTTCTTATTTTCCCAGGTTCCTTCCTTGGCTCTGCAACAAGCCCTGAAAGGACCTTGGAGCCTCCCTTGTCTCACTCCCTGCCTCAGTTTCCCTCCTGATGAAATGAAATGGCTGCTAGCAGTGTTTCTGCCGACCGTGATGGAGACGAAGCAGCGGGCAGGGTTTGTCTCCTGCCAGGTCTTGGCTTTCCAGCCAGGTAGGTCAGGCAAAAAAAAAAAAAAAAGGAGAGAGGGATTTATTTCCTCTCTAGTTCAAGACTGACAAGGACACTGCTTAATCTAGGACAGGCATGCTTGAAATCCTTGTGCTCTGAAGATAATTTATAGGGCAAATTTTTGCCACATTGATATAAGCTGCCTTTGACTGGGATTGCATTGGTAGTGCTCATGATTAAGCGGAATCATGGATGTAAATCAGGAGCGGCCCTGGGAAGTTTCCTGGCATTGCGCTCTTGTCACTGTGATCGCTGGTCCAAATCAACAGCATCTCCATAAACCTGCGTGACATTGCATCAGGACCGGAGATCGTACCGGTATAAATCTGGAGAGGCGCTTGATTGTGATATTAATTTTAAGGGGCAAATAAGGAAGAGATGCTCCAGGGTCCTTCAGGGTAAGGAGGAGACAGTGTTCAAGCTGTGACGGAAAGTTCTTGGTCGCTTCATCCATCCTTAGTCATGGGCGACATCCCTGAATCCCCTCCGACCCGAATGCTCAGAAATGGGTGAGGAACAGGTTCTCCTGGAAGGAAAAACCGCCGCTTCAGCCTGGGGCCAGCCCGGCTGCCCGGGAAGCTGGGGTGAGGTTGGGAGAAGACTCCGCTCCGCGCGGTGGGATGCTTTGGATGCAGATGTTGTTCGCTGCCCTCTCCCGCCCCAGCAGCTCCCTGCGTGGGTGAAAGCAGTATTGATTAGACTGCGTTATGATTTCTAAGTAATTCTCGGCAGCCGACGCCAACGGCTTTGTTAATAGTCAAGAGGCAGATAATGCGTGAACTATCTTGACTGGAGATGGCAGCTAGAAGATGGGAATTGCCTGCGCCAGAAACCAGCCCAGACCGCTGCCTGCTGCCCAGCCCCACTAGGGTTTGCAAGGAGAGGTGATGAAAAGCCGGTGCTCTGGTCTCAAAAACTAAAGGGTTTGGAGTCTGCAAGGTGCTCAGCATCCCAGCACCCCCTTCAGCATCAGTGCTAGGGCTCCCCTGCATCTCCCTGACTTAAACTTGCTGGAATTATACAAAATGCTCCGCTTGGGCTTAATCTTCTTTCCGCTTCGGATGTTGCCAACTTAAACCAGTCAAAATGATAATCTGGGCAGCGGCGGTAAGTCAGCCCCGCGCCAGCCCATCGCTCGGCGGGGCGGGAGGGCTGCTCCGTACCGTGGGCACCAACGGGCAGTGCTCCGCCGGCAGGATTTGTCCCCTGCGGTGTCCTTCGTCCCCAGCCTTGCAATCCCTAATGGCTGTGCAAAGGAGGAGCTCAAAAAGAGATTTAAGGCCTCCTGGTCTGGCACGCCACGGCTGTGCTCTGGGTACAGGCTGCTCCGTCTCCCTTCCCTTGGATTTGGTGCTGGTACAGCAGAAAATTGGGATCAGATTGGATCAGAACCGCTTTTATTGACTTCGTTGAGAATTGCATCCACACGCACTTGGGTTGAGCCTGGTCTCAGCGTTTCTGGCGTCCCTGTGAGATCCCAGTATCCTTGTAGGAGCGATAAAGGGAGAAGAAAGTGCCCTGATGGTGACGTCTCTGTTTCCAACCCCTGGGCTCTCAGAGGTCCCTGGGCCCCAGCTTCGTGATGGGATCGCTGGCTGGTGCCTTCTTCAAGCCCATGGCAAAAACCAAACGCCAACGTTCACTTCTGCAGTCTCTTTAACTGGGAAAAAAAAACCAAAGGCAGATTGCACCTTTAGACCTATTTCCTGTTAATCTGCCATTAAAATACCAGCCAGAGGACAAAAATAGAGGGGTCCATTCTTCATTTGGACAGCAGGGGACATGAATTGCTCGACTGTTTTGGCTGAAACAAGGTCTTTGTCCGAGGCTGAGCGCTGACCTCTGCTCCCTCCCCACTCCTGGCCAGGGAATGCTGAGGAGGGAGCGGAGCAAAAGCCGCAGCCACCTTCCCCACGCTGTCCTCCCCAGGAGCCACCTCCATCCCTGCTGCGTCCCCTCGCCAGGAGAACGTGTAGGGGGAGGGAAAACAAGCCTCAGACCTTGCTCGATTTGCTCACGCTTCTTGCAAATCTCCTTTTTTTTTTTTTTCCTCCCGTTAATGCCATGTCTCTTCAGTTGGTCCTAATTTCAGTCAACGCATTTATTCTCTGCGTGCAAAGTGGATTTTGTGGCTGAGGGACTTCCCAAGTGACCGGCTCCACTCCCTGCTCTGCTGTACGTGAATTTGGATGGGGAAGAGCACAAACCCCAATCCTTGCTTCACCCGGGTCTCCTTGGAGGGTCCCAGTCCCCGTGGCCAGGGGATCCTGCGCAGGGATGCATCCCGCACAGGATTGCAGCCGGGCTGGAGAGATTCCCCGGGCACTTTGTCAGCTGGCAGAGAGATGCCACCTGAGCCGGCAGGGAGCTGCAAATCAGGCTTGCCTTTTGCAGTATATACATATGGAATGAGGTTTATTTATGAGGGGGAAAGAGACTATAAAGAAGAGTTATGATGTCCAAGAGGAGCTGATTTATAGCACAGCAAACTTCAGGCTGTAGCTTAGCGTGGGGAATGACAGCTCCTGACAGGTGGCCATGAATAAATCCAAAAGTTTTCCTGCCTCCGGTAGCCGGTGGCCAAATACTTCAGCAGGTTAGAGAAACCTCCACCTGCCATGCTTTTTAATTGTCAAAAGGCAGGGAGGAGAGCGGGAGAGACCCGCCACGCTTCGGTGCGGCGCGTCGGGCTTTTCCCTTTGTTTTTTCAAACATTCCCCCCGCGACCGGTGAATCCCGAGCATGGCCAAGAGCAGTCCTCTTGGCAATATGGTTTTCATTACAACCACCCGTGCATAAAGTGCTTAATTAGGTCCCCGCGCCAGCGTCCCTACTGCTGCCACGACACCCGGCGAAGCGGGTGTCAACCCGCCCAGCGCTGCCGCTCCGGCTCCGGGGCTGATCTGTATGCGGGTGCCTCGTCCGGCCGTGCAGCTCCAGCGTCTGCATTTGCAATCGCGTGGAGAGGAGCCAGCCGGCTGTGCTAAGCGGAGCCCTGACCGTGATGCACGGACCCGTCAAATTCCCAGCGACCGGCGGTTATGTGCCGAGCGAGTGCCGAGCTCTCCGAGATGGGTCAGAACTGCGCGGGAGCCAGAGCATCTGCGTCTTTCACGGAGCCGGACCCGTTTCCCTGTGGAATGTTTGTCGCTTCCCTACGAGACGTGCCGGTGACCAGACAGAGCTCCCGACATCCATGGAAAACGTTGTGCCGGCTTCATCTCGCCTGGCCTCGCATGGCCCCGGCGTGGACTGTCACACGAACGTCACCCGCAGGGCCCCCGGAGATGCGCAGAGCCCCAGGACAGCGCGGTTTGTCTCCTTTGACCACTTTGACCATGAAATCAGAAACCCACGGCCCCTCGTAGCCCGGTTTCGGAAGGAAACGCCCGTGCCTGCGCGTTCCCCTCTCTAACGGTTCAGTTGGCCGACACGTTTCTCACAAATCGTGCTGGAAGGGTACAAATCGCAGGGATTTGGGGGTTCGATGATGATAGAGCTCCTGGAAGAGAGGCACCTCCATAGGACGCCAGCTTTGCAGGTTTGCCTGCTGATGGACGCCTTGACCCTGCAAGGCTCCTCCAGCACCACCAGCAAGGCACTGCTCCCAGCACCCCCCCCCAACACCGCCCAGAGCCCCCAGCCCTGCCAGGGCTCACCACAGCCCAATTCCTGCTCTCCTGGCTGCTGCCCACCCTGGCCGGCAGCCCCTGGTTCTCCCACTCTACCGCCTACCCCAGTCGAGCTGCAGAGCAACCCATGCACTTAAGTCCTCTTTTTCCACCTGGGAAAAAGCTGTAAAGGAACACCCGGAGGCTTTCGTGGCTTTCCATGGGGTTGCCCTGAGCACAGGCTTGCAGAGCTCGCCGTACGGCCGGCGCTGGGCTGGCAATGCCCGCACGGGTCGTTGGTACGGTGCTGTCAGCGTGAGTTAACGCTTCTCGAGCGCTGCCGGTCCTTCTGTGCTGGGGAGTCGTTTCGTGCACGCCCGGTGAGCCCGGTGTATCCCCGACTCAGCAGATTGACAGTGCATACAGGGATGATGCTTCCCAGGCAAAGTCCCTTTTGCTGCTTGTGCACTAAATCACGCACAAACTCTGGTCTGAGAAGCCCCAGAGAGGAATCGGATGCTCTTGTGTCTCAGAAGATGGGTACGTGGAAGGGAAGATGTTCCTGACTCTGGTTGTGCCACTTCAAGTGCTCATAAACTACTGCAGGCAGCAGAGAAACAGCAGCAGTGCTATTAGCTGAACATGCTGTCAACCTTTTTGAGAACCCGCGTACCGACAAGAAGTTTAATTGCCAGCGTTGTAAAGCTGGGGCCGGGCACGAACGCCTGGTGCCGATGTTTTTCGGCTCATAGTATCAACAGATTTATTTGCTTGTAAACCCTCCCATAGCGGAGACAAGGGGTTTTGTGGGCACATAAAGCAGAATTCACAACAACTCGACGCATCCCAGGCGTCCGAGCAGGTAGACCTCCTCTCTCCTTCCCTGGTTCCCATCGTGCTCGGGTCCACATGTCACTAACAGCACGGCCATACCCACCGCTCCTCCAAACGTCAGGGTTAGCATCACCAAAAAGCCAAATTATTTCTGGTTGACCCCAGCCCCGAGACACAGAACACACACCGACCCCACCAGCAAACCCTGGCCGGCTCCAGCTCTCGGCTGCTCTCTCCGCAGCAAAGGCGAGTGACTAATTAACTCCTGTACATTGCTGTAATTGCACAGCTTGCTACCTTCATTCACCGGATCGCTTTGGATGTGATTAATTTTTTGCTTGTGAAAGGTGAAGCCAGGCGCAGCCCCGGCTGCTGCAGCCCCCTCCCGCCCCACTCGGTAAGTCAGCGCCGTGGCAGCCTCTCTCCACTTCGCCGCCTGCCAGGGACTGCATTCGTTAGAGGTGAAAGTACAGTTTAATTTCAGAAACCACCCAGCCGTGGATGCAGCGTATGAATTAGGCTGATAATGAAATATCCATGCTGAATATTTGATGAAGAGGAGAGCTGCCGATCAGCGCCCGGCAGCAGCTTTCGCTTGAGCTTGATCTAATTGTTCCCAAATAGCCGGAGAACCATTTTACAAAGTTTGCGACGGGGAAGATCCTTGATTCTTTGCAAATACAATGCTCTTTAGTTCCGATTAACGTTATGATCCTTGCTGCCGAAACAGCCCATTCATTTCGGTGAGCAAACAAGAGAGGGGAGCAAAAGGGACTCTGGGCTGAGAGCCTGCAAATGTTTTCTGTTTGCTGGGTCTTTCCAGCTTAGAATGGCATTAAAAAGGGGGGGGGGGAGAGAGAAGCATTTTTCAAAACTTGGCCTCTCAATTTATTGCATGTCATCCTGCAGCAAACAGCAAAATGAAATAGGTCCTTGTTATCTCTCCCCCCCCTCAAAGAGACAAGCTCTACAGGAGAAACAGATAATTTCTATCTGCTTTTTTTTATATGCTTCATAAAATGCATTGTTGCAGACATGTAAAATATATGTGGCCTGTATAAATATGTTTAAAGACATAATTTTAAAAATGGTCCTCTGGAATTACTTGCAAAAGCACAGGCAGCTCCGCAGCAGCATCGCCTGGGGCTGGGGGGGCACCTCAGCCCCGCACCCATCGCCAGCCCGGGCTGAGCTCCAGCCCGGCCGCATCCTGCAACCTCTCCTTTTTTTTTTTTTCCCCATCCACCACCTCCGTGAAGCGCCAGGGCCGGAGCTGGCTCATTCCCATGCAGCTCCAGGTACGGCACCAACTCAGCGGCTGGGCAAACGAGCTAGTGAAAACTGGTTTATCTATTGATCCATCCAGCCCACTAGCGAGCCGGCAGCGGCCAAGCAGCCACTCCGTCACCCAACGGAGCTGAACCGGCTGCTCGGCCGCTCCAGCTCTCCCACTTTTCTTTTTTTGAGCAAATAAAGAGGTGGGGAGATGACACCCCTCCTGCTCCATGCATCCCTCGCTCCTCTTCGCATCCCAGCCGGCGAGCGGAGCGCGCTGGCGCTGCTTCGCACTGAGGGTGACCCGGTGGAGGTCAGAGACCCGGTTTGCAGTTTTCCTCCAGGATTTCTGCCCAAAACCAGCCGGTGGGGGGTGGTCTGCCCAAAATCAGCCGGTGGGGGGTGGTCTCCTCCTCTTGGCTACCATCGCTGGAGCTGTTTTCTGGACCTCCATCGTTCCATCCCTGGGAAGGAGCCCCTGCCCACCGCAGCACCCGCAGAAACCTCCCCTCCGTCCCCCTGCACCCCTCCCGCAGCCCCCCCAGTATCACAAACCACCCTTCTGCCTCCTCCCCCGCCCCAGTGACCCCAAGGAGCCATTTTCCCTGGGAGATTGCCAGGGAGATTTTGGGGGGGGATTGTTCTAAATTACAATGTGCGGCTAAGAAAGTGGAAGAAAAAGTCTTTTTTGAGCCAAAGTTGAACGGAGAAAATATTGCGCTATGCAAAAGAGATAAGGAGAAGAGCTGTTTATTCCCCTGGTGGCACGAGGCCTGCCTTTGAAGCAGATAAATCTTTGCTGGTAATACAGTACTTAAACCAGAACTGACACCTTTTTATATCAATTGCTGAGAATTGCCTTTGTGAGGCTCTGATATAAAGGCTGCCTTGGCTGTAGCTCGCATACCAATTTCTCTCCAACCTGTTGGTTAACCAGCCTGCTCTGCCCCGCGCCGTGCCTCGGCATCTCCGGCTGCTGCCCTCCGCTCGGGAGCTGCGCGACTCTGCGGCGCCCCTGGGAATCTTGGCTTCGGTCCCTTCTGCCGCCCCCAAACACCCCCTGAATTTCAGAGAAGCATTTCGCCGCTTTGGGCGCCGGTTTTCCACCTGTAGTTGCGTTTTGGACCCCCTCGGCACCGAGGCAAGCGTCCGGGGCAAGGACAACGGAGGAGCAACGGAGCAATGCGCGTTAATATACGTATATATTGCATCTCCGCGAGCCCCAAGCCCAGCCCCGCTGCCCCCACCCTGAGCCGTCCCCAGCGCTGCCGTAGCCCAGTAGTCCTCGCTGGGGACACCGTCACGTCACCCCCAGGGAGCGGTGGCTGCAGGAGAGCGGCAGCCCGTCCGGGTTGGGGCTCTGGAGGCAGAGGATACAGGCGATTTCTGAAAGGGTGGAGAATCCGTAAGGAATTTGAAGGCCGATGCTGAGCCTGAGACGTGGAGGCTTGGAGCCGAGCCCTTGTGAGCGCGGTGCTGATGTATGATGCCAAAGTTTTTCCATCCAGGAAATAGTAATAATAATAACAACAACAACAACAACAACAATAATAATAATAATGAAGCTCTCTGAGTGAAATGGCAGGCACGGTCACTGCCTGGAGCTCTGCTGTGCATATCCCCAGCTGGGGCAGCTGGTGGGTCCCATCCTGCTCTCCCTTTTGCCAGCTTTAAGCTGGTGTGGATGCACCGTGCTTGCTGGAGCATGGTCTAATTTACACCCTGAAGGAGCAGAGTCGGGTCCAGTACATTTTCGCAGCTACCCTGCCCGTCTCCAGCTTGCTTGCTTATGCATCTGCTATCGCACTGTGGAATTAACATAAAGCATCATACAGCAGAGACACATTTAATTTAGATGATTATAACTAACTATTATACAACACAATTTTAAGTGCTACAAGCTCCTGAGAGAACAACAACAACAAAAAATCCCCTCCAAAATCATATAATGGCTGAGAAATCCTGTAACAAACCGCAATCCACAGCATAATAAATAGTGTAGTTAAAAGTACTTAATGCCGCTAAATACCTGATTTCATTCTGATCAGGGACACAGTTTAGTTCGAGCAGAAGAGAGATGATTTGGAACTTCGCAAGACTATTACTGTCGACCGACTGGGTTGCCTTTTTTGGGGAACACGGCGGAAAGATATGCATTTCAGAAGAGCTGGGTTAAAACCAGAACACATCGTTATTTTAAATTTTTTTCTGAAGGCAGAGCCGACCACGCTGAGGGCTGAGTCTCCCGCAGGACAGCCTGGAAAGCGCCGAGGACTCGAGCAAAGCCTTGAGGTGTGTTTTACCGTGCAGAGGGCAGGAACCGTTCAGGAGCTGTGGCCGTAGTGTGCCGTGACAGTAATTAGCCATCAATCATGCCAACGTGCGGCAAAGTGCCGGCTGAGGTGTCGGAGGAGCAAACCGTCATCAGGCAAGCGGAGCAGGGGAGGAGAGGAGCTTTCTCCGTCGCGCTGCTCTGGGCGACGTATTTCCCTCTGCTCCCTACGGAGAGCGAAGCTGGGGAGGGATTTGGCGGCTCGGCCTTCCCGCAGACGTCTATCAACGCTCTCCAGCATCCGAACCGCCAGCTCCCCCAGATGTGCCGCTGTCGCAGGCTGCTCCGTCAACAGCTGGATCTGCGGCCGCTGGTCCCCGCGGGGCCGCCACCGCTTCGGAGCGTTCTTGGGGTGACCACCGAGAGAAGGGCAGATACAACATCTGGTGCTTTGTTAATAAAGGGTATTATTTGTGTTCGAAGGCTGCTTTTTGTAAGTGTGGTATTATCTTAGATATTCTCCTTATAACTCTTGACACTGCTCACCCAAAGATCTCAAGAAGGGATGATAATTAAAGATCTGTAAAACCTTCCGAGCCAAATATTCTTTGCTCTCCTCTATGCATGAGCTCAAGACCGAGAGCAGAGAGGTCCTGAATGCTAAGAGCACCAGGGGAAGGAAAGCCATTTTCAGTATGCAAGAACTCTATGCATTTTATTGATTTTCCAGCCCGGGACTGAACCTGCACCATTGCGCATTCCCTACCAGCCTCCCTCGTGTTTATCAGCGCGCGCAGAGCTCGCACGAGCTCGCGGCAGCCCGTGCAGCATCCCCTGCCCGGCACAAACAGCGGCCAAAGCAGAGGGAGGAACCAACCCGTTAACGCTTCTCCACGATTAACCGTCGTGCTAGTAATTAGCTGAAGGAGGTCAGAGCTTGAACCGTAGCTGGAATCATTTCTGACGAGCCCGATGGTTCATGTACTCACAAAACCTTGACAGGGTACAAGTGCGGTGCGGATGAGTTGACTTATCCCCCCGCAGGTTTCCCAGGCAAAGGCAGCATCGGACTGATGGGATTTGATTATTCCCGCTAATATTTTCCCACTCTCTGTTAATTATGATGATTAGAGCTAATTACTGCTGATTAGAATTAGGTTTATGAGCGGGTGCGTCGTGGGAATCTGGCTGGGGAGGACGGGGGTCACCCACGCCGAGCCCTGGCCTCGCCGGCACAAGGAGCTGCTGAGCTGTTCCCACCTCCGGGCTGGGGCTCGGCAGCCGCTTGCGGAGATTTTCTGTCCCTTCCCTGGGTGACCTTGGGCAAATCCTTCCCCCACCCCGGCAGTGGGGATCTCTCACCGCCTGTGCCCGTGCCCAGCTCTTTAGGCAGCCAAACGCAGCCTCCCTTTACACCTCTGGAAGATGCCGTGGCGTAAATCACAGCGAGAAGTGAGCTAGAAGGACGAAAAAGTGCAAAATGGTGCAAAGGAGTTGAAAGCATGACATGGTGACTGCTCGGTGGCTACAAGGCACCATATCTGAATTGGGAGGAGAGGTTGGAGCAGGAGCCTGAGTTTCTCTTCTCGTCCTGCGGGGTTGCCCTACCCACGTTCAAGCACCAGCAGTTGAATTTATCCTAAATTTTCCTAATTTACGTTACTGCCTCAATTTCCTACCTCTGGCAGGGACATCGCTATTAGGTGCTGGAGGTGGCCGCAGACATGTTCCCTACCCGACTGTGGCGTGACAGATAAAGTAGAAAGGGAATAAATAAAGTGGCATAACACTAAAGAGACCGTGGCGACGATGCCACCGAGCTGCGGATGCTCTTCCCGCGGCGCACGCCCTGCCTCTCACGCAGATTTAGGGGCTCTTAGAGGATAGAGGCACGACAGTGTCATCTGCAGGGACCAAGGACGTATGCTGCTAAATAAAGTTGTTATTATCCCCGTGCAGAAAGAGGGAGGGATGGGTGCCCGGGGAGAGACAAGGAGAGGAAGAGAGATCGAACAGGTAGTAAATTTTCAGAATTGCCCCCAAAAAGCATATCTACTAAGTAAATTCAATAGAGTGGGCTGTCTGTCTACATATAATGTATTCCTTATTAATAATGTAGCCATGATAGAGCCTTTTATTGATCTTCAATATATAAATCTAACCTCCCTATGAATAAAAAATGTAATAAGATCTTGGAAATAGACTAAATAATAGCACATGAACCCTAAATGACAGGGATAAATTGCAATGCTGGGGAAATCGCTAATGGACGGCAGCCTGTGCCGCTTGCCCGGGATCCTGCTAGCGACAGCCAAGAGTTGGGCGATGATGCCGGCGAGAAACATCGCGGCTGTCCCCAAGCACTGGGTGACAGTGGGACAGGGACAAGGCTTCGAGGCTGGTCCCTGCTGCTCAGCTCATGGGAAACCAGAACGGGGCTCGAAAGGATCCTCAGAAAAAGGATCTTGTCAGGAATCCTTTTCCCTGCTCTTTTCTGTTCCATTTGTTGCCTGGCAGTCACCCAAGTGCCACTACAGTCCATTTGGGTGCTTATTGGAGATGCTCAGAAGTTAGCGAGCGGAGGTGCAGGCTTTGAGGCGTGCTCTGTGCTTGCTCCGGTCTCTCTCCCCCTCCTGCTATTTTAACACCTAATAGAAAATCCAGCCCAAGTCACCACATGTCTCCTGGTTTTATGTTGAAGCCATAAAGGGGCTGAAGCCACGTATTGGTCTGCGTGTGCTCAAAACTGTGCCTATATTGGGAAAAATAATCCCTTTGTGTTTCTCAGCCCTGTAGCGTGAGAAACTCCTTGAACAGAAACGTCATTTCTCCCCCCGTTTGTCCTGAACACCTGGAAAGTTTCACCCAGTTTACCCTTTGCAGCTGCAGAATTGGGATAACGGGTTTTGCCGCCTCTGTAAAGAGCACGGAGGGATCTCATAATACCTCTATCTCCAGATAATATACAACATGATTACTATTCGCATGTCACAGACAAACTTTTTCACAGCTCTTGCTTTTACTTCATGAAATAACCCCTTTTAGTGTTTAACTTGGCTCAGAAAGAATTATATCCCCAGAAACACTGGCTGTGCAACTTTCTTAATAGCAGCTGTCAGCATGGTCAGGCATCCTTTGCAGCAGAGACGAGAGATGCAATAATAACAACATCAATAATATCTACCTCTGACAGAGTGCTTCTTTTGTCAGTAGATTTCAAAATATTTTAAAAGACAATCCCATTTACAAGATGGAAAGAGCAGCACTTGTCGGAAGGAACCGCAGGCAGGCGAGGGGCCGGGGAGCTTTGCCCTGGGGACCCCCCAGTCGCAGGGTGCACGGGGATCCCCGCTTTCACCCCGAGCACCCACGGCTGGGGTGCAGAGAGGACCACGCGAATCCTGGCCCAGAGTGTCAGCACTACCAGATTATTGCCATTAATATGAAGAAAATTACACCGGATAACGCAAGGAGCGCAGCTCATTAGCCGGCTGGCAGGGTTGCAGCACTCGCTGGGGACCCGAGTGCATTAACAGGGATATAACCAGCACGTTACCATATAACTTCTCCGATCACATTAACTGTGGACCAGCCCAGGCTGCAAGAGGCACGCGGCGGTTTCCCCCCTTTTCCCCCCTTCGATCCCAGTGCATTTCCCAAACCAGTCACCTGCGGCGGGGGTGACAAGGGACACGACACGGCCCCAGCCATCCCCGAGCAGGGAGAGGACTGGAGACGGGCTTCACACAGCCCAGAGATGTGGGAGAAAATGAGAAATCGAGATGACAACAGTGTTTTGGGAAGAGCCCCGGCATGGGGATGCGAGGCGAGAGGGGAGCGGTGACACATCCAGAGCTCTGGCTGGTGTCGGGGGACACCAACCTTCCTCCCGTCTCACCCAAAACGTTCGCGCAGAAGAGCGATGTGCAGGGGGAAACCGGAGAATATTTATCACCTGTTTGCAAAGTTAAGTGAATCTCACCTGCGCCGTGGCGATTACTGTGGTTATAAAGTGACTCGCACGGCTGCTATTAAATCTGTTCGTTAACAGCGTTGTCACGGCAGGCAACGTTGGGCTGTGGCCGTGTCAAACCCCATCGATCAGCCTATCTGCTTCAGACACGAGAAATCCAGAAGCTGCAGGAAAATACAGCATTTTTTTGTCTATGGCAGGAGCAGACGTATCTGCTGCACCAGCTACAGTGGGTCTGAGCGTGCCTGAGTGGAGCGGGGAGCTGAAGGACCAGTAAGAGCTGCGGGACGGGACCCAGCAGCAGGCTGAGATCCCCAGCTCTGATCTGGAGGTGGGTATCATCCCCTCCACACTTCTCCTGCTGTTTTTTTTTTTTTTTTTGTCATCCCCCCCCCAAGCCATCGGCGTAAAGCCCTGTTTGACAGCTGCCGTGCTCCAGCCCGGCAGGATGCGGCCACGCTTCAACGCCGGATGCTGGATCCCATTGCGCCAGGTCTGCTGCCAAGTGCGCTGGGATCCTTTGGGATGAAGTGCGGTATATAAACGTGACGGATGATTACGGCCAACGCATTTGGGTCTACTGACTGCAGGACTATAGCGTGCGTGCAATTGCCAAGCGAGCTGCAGAAACGTGCCTCTCTAGCTACGGGGGGGGGGGGGGGGGCAACACTGCAGCCCCCCCACAAGCCTGTCCAGCCCTTTGCTAAAAATCTTAACCTACAGATCTTGGCTGCTCGGTGCTGGCTGCTTTTCATTAT
>JAVJGG010000050.1:16145824-16182330 GCA_035590195.1 Aviceda cuculoides | reverse complement strand
ATTGGCTGGGTTGGGTTTTTGGGGGGGGGGGGGGGGAGGGAGCAAAACAGTGTATTCTAATTCCAGCCTGTGCCTCGCTCAGTGCATCTTTTTTCCTCTCTCTCCTTTTCTTCCTCCTCTTTATTCCCGTTTTCCAGCCCTCTCAAAGCCACGGCAGCATGCAGGCAAGCCCCTGGCATCAGAGGGGCTATCGCTCGCCTCCGCACTGGGCAGCAGGATGGGGGGAAAGGAGAGATTTGGGGTGGGGGATTAACCAACTGGTGGGTACGCCAACGTGCCGCGGCTCCGTCCCTCTAGGCAGGCAGCACCCACCCGGCCCTGCCAGACCGCAGCACCCCGGTCCCTCTGTGCACTTCAGTTTTCCTCTCCCTAAAGTGGCCAATATAATGCCCAAAGCACAGAGCAGGGGGGGGATTCCATTTATAGAGAGGTTCAAGGTCCCTGGATAAAAGATAGCTAATCGCTGAGGGAAATAGCCTGCCCTGTAAGACTCGGAGAAAAATGTTTTCACACACAAGGGGGGGAGAAAAAAAAAAAAAAGATATTGAGCTTTTATGGAAGCCTTTCTGTGTCTCGGAAACAAAAACGTGAGCCTACAGCTTTGCTGTCTGCATCTCCTGTTCTGGTTTGCAATGGGACTCCAGCATCTGCTGGCACTCGGAGCATCCTGCCCTCGGAAAGCCAGGGAAGCTTCCCTCTGCGAGGCTGCTCCTCGGGCTGAGCAGGGAAAAGGGAAGCAGCAAGGGAAAGCAGTTGTGATTACTGGGCAGATAGCAACAAATATATATGTTAAACACATGGAAATAAGAACAAATAGTACGGACGAGAAAGCAAATATTGAGCAGGGTCCAGCACTGAGACTAAACAAACAGCGGGAAACGAGGAGCTCGCTGAGAAGCGAGATGAGCAGCGGGAATACGAAAAATGCTGGGAATCAAACCGACACGTGAATGCGGGCGGCGCGGCGCAGCGTGGCCGAGTCCAGCATCCCGCGCCCGGGGGAACGACGCCGGGACACAGCGCCGAGGACACCCCCGTGCCCCTTCCTCCGGCTTCGGACGCCCGCTTCCCCAGCTACGCGCAGCTCCAGCCTTGCGAAGACTTAAACACTTGCTTAACGCTACGAATAACCCCGTCTAATGTCTTTGGTGAAGCCATCCGGTTCCGCATGGGCGTAAGTGATTGCGGGATCAGAGCTTAATTCTATTGAGCATTTTGGATACAGCTTGCTTGAAAGAGTCTGAACAATAAGTCTGCATTGTCCTCATTACAACCCAGAAATTCAAGAGAGTTCATTCCCTGATTTAAATCAGCTATGTTATTTAAATGAAGCAGGCAATTTATTTTCAATTCCTTGTCTAGATTTTCCCCTCTGTCTTTTTTTTGTTTTTTTTTTTTTTATCCGCTGACAAAGTAGCATTTATTTCCAAGGGAGTTAAAAAGAGGGGAAGCTGGGTGGGCTGTGCAGGAGCTAACCATGCAACACCTACGTTGTCATTACATTTACCCAGTCGGTTCTGCCACAGGGGAATTACATCCTTAGCAAAAAAAAGCTGTTGTTGTGCAGGGGCTGGTGGAGATGTCAGTGTGCAATGAAGTCCTTCGGGTCTTTGATGAACCGGGCAGCTCTAGCCAGGACACCCGGAGCTGGGCAGGAATACCCATCCGCTGTGTCGTGGCTTCCAGTAAAACCTGTTAAACTGCGCCAATCGGCTGAGTTTCTCTGACTTTTTAATACAAATGAGGTCCCTGATCTTCCAAAGACTTATGCACCTGCTTGATTTCACATGCCACAAATAGCGCTGGGGATCCTTGGAGCAGAAAGTTAAATACTCAGGTGTATCTTTGCCAGATCGGAATCCAAAGTAGGCAACAAAAAGCTAAAGCATTATTTTCCCTTATATAACAGATTTGAGTGTCAAAGGCTATTTCACCAGCCTCCCAGGAAATACCAAGTCCTGAATGTCAGAGATGGGCATGCTAGATTTAAACAAATCATCAGAGAAAAAAAAATAAGGCTCAAAGAAACCTCAAAAAGATTATTTAGCCCGGTTTGTCCTTCTGCCCTCCCTGTGTCGAGAGTCAGCCAGTCCCGTCCCTCACTGCGATTCGAAAATTTATCATAATATCCAGCCCCAAACTTTTCTTGCCACAATTTAAGGCTACAATGTCTTATCCTACCTACAGGGGATATGGAAAATAAGCAATTAAGAAATGTGAATGCTGCAGTTGTGACTATTTTTAGTTTGGAATTTAACTAAAAAAAGGATTTGAATATAGCAGTTTGGTTTTCCACAGTTTCGTCTAACTTCTTATCGAACTTTAACTTCTTCGTCTTTCCCCCAATTACTTTCTGAGAGATTAATTTAAAAGACAACGTGAGGGAATAGAAAAGGTATAAGCGTTTATTTACCAGTCAAATGAAATTATAGGATAAATATTTAGAGACATGAAGAAAAGCAGAATGATAAGGCACCAGCTTTTCAGAAGCAGCCACAAAAGACACGCAGAATGAAAACACCCTCACAATAGCAGAATACAGCAAAAGGGTAAAACAATTAGTACATCAGCCATGAAAGAATACCGGTTTCTTTAGCAAAGTTAATGTTACAAGCTGCTGTTCATCAAAGCTTATTTGTTTGGAGACTATTCAATCACCACGCTAACTTTTCCCCAAGAACTGCTCCGTCTTTTGGGGGGGCCAATTTTGGGCCAAAGTGGGGTATCGAGGTAAGACGTTGGACCAGGGAGGCCATGCACGGGCTCTGCAGAGATTTAGCACAGATTCCTCCACCGACGTCAGCTTATCAAGCGACCGTGCCATGTCACTTATCTCCATCGTGCAAATGAGGGAGGCGAGAGTGTCCCCCGCAGCCTCTCCTCTTTATTTATAACCCCCTTTATAGGAAGGAGGTGCCGGTTCTCATTTCGTGCAGTATCTAACACAATAGAGCGCTGATCTGAGTTAGTCCCCCAGATGCTACCAGCACGTAAATAATGGTAAAAATAACCTACACCAAGAGAATCGATAGACTTAGAGCCTGGGGAACCCATTTCAACCCTGAATAAATTCCAGACAGGGTTGCTTTACCAATTGATTGTCCCCACCAAGCAACGCATCCATCACTGGCAGCAATCTGCGATCGCGGGTGGAGTTAACCTCAGACTATTCGCTCCTCTGCTGGGGTGGCTCGGGAGACCCTGGATGCGGGAGAACTGCTTGGGTACCCCCAAACACCGAGAGCAAGACCCGCTCCTCTCTGCGCTGTGTATTGGGGACGACATCGCGAGCTGCTGGGTGCCCAGGGGATGAGCACTGGGACGCTGCGGTGCAGGAGCTCGAGGCTCGGCTGGGACAAAACCCTCCTGTCCCAGGAGCATCCGCAGAGCCTGGGGGAGATGGATGCCGAAATAGCACAGAGACCTCATGCCTTGCTCAGCCGTTCAGGACCAGGCTCTCCATCATAGGCGCACTAAATCAAACCCACCGAAAGACCAACAAAATCCCCCCCGAGTTAGGAAGGGAGCAGAGCAAGCTTCGTAGCGACCCAGAAGTACTGGTAAAACCAAAGGTAGCCCTAACCTGGGTGTGCGAACGACGTCCCCAGCTCCCTATTTATCATTTCCTTTGAAAACACAGAGTGTGCACAAAATGCATAGAAATGTAATCCAGCTCAGTGACTCAGGTCATTGCATCGTGCATCCATGGACACCCTTTCAATTTTTTTGTTTCAAGCGTATTGGGTACAAATTGCTGGGGTACAGTCAGCTGCTTAGACTCGGGGAAATTTTACAGCGGGGGCGAAGCAGAGAGAGCAGGAAGCAAGGGGAGCTGAAATAGAAAAACTGCTGAAAAGCCTCCTGTACTTGTCAGAGGTATTAACTTAGGATGATGTAGGGGAAACAACTAAGTGGTTTTTGTGTCAGCTACACTGAATCAAACTTGTTCAAATATATGCAGGCATGTGTGCAGTGAAGAATATAACCTATCTCCGGAATGGAAAGCAGGCTCTTAGTTGGAAGAGATTTTATTTTATTTTTTTTTTATGTTTTGCGAGTATGAAGAAAGCTGTATATAAATTAGATTAGGTGTGATGGGGGAAACACCAGGCGGGGGCTGCTGAGCCATCCCGAGATGCAGCAGGGTGGGCATGGGGGCAACGGGGTGGGCAGGGGAGGGAGCCCCGAGCAGAGATGGCAGCAGGATGGGGCTGTACTGGGAGAAAGGGAAACCCACCCAGAGCGAGGTGCCGTCCCCACGAGCCGGAGCCCAGGGGGACGTGAGCGGCAGGGCAGGGTGCCCGGACTTGTCCCCAAGCGCATCTCCCTCCCGCACCGCTCGGCCCCCTTTCGTGGGCCCCTAGCACACGGCTTTGCAGTGCTACCAGCTGCTGCAGACATTAATTCATTAATATCTGTGACACTCCATGTCCTGGGGGCGATAAAGATGTAAGAAGCATCGATTACAATTATCACTTTCTTTTTATCCCATTACGACTGAGCGCGCTGCCCGGCAGAGGCGAGCTCCGAGCCAGGGCACGCACGCACCTCTAGGGGTAGGAGAGAAAGAGATTTTAGTCTAAAAACTGGCCAAGGTGAGAACTTCTTTCCCTGGCAGATTGATCACCCGCACGACTGAGGCCACTGCTGAGCCTAAATGCATCTCCGAAGACTTGGGGACCGGAGAGAGCGAGCAATACATCAGTGCTACCCAGACTAACGCCGAGGGATGCAGCAGCTCGGGGACCCTTTGGGTCCCCCCAGCCTGGCAGTAGCCCTGAGACCTTTCTTTAGCTTTTTTTTTTTTTTTTTCTTCTTTTTACACCATGCCACAGTGCATCCCAGCCCCCTCCATCCCCTCACCCAGCTGCGCAGCGCCGCAGGCAGCCCCCTTTCTGGGTGATTTGGAGGGAGCGAGCTCTCGCTCCTCTCTCCTCCGCGGTCCGGAGACTCTGTCGTGCTGCGGAGGAGCAAAGAGAGGGGAAAGGACAGAACCTGCTGACCTCCCTTCCCATCCCAGGCATCCCAAAGAGAGGGGAAAGGACAGTACCTGCTGACCTCCCTTCCCATCCCAGGCTTCCAAAAAGCCCAGAAGGGAGAGGCAGCCTGCCCTGCCGCTTTGGGTCTCCATCAGCTGCAACGCGCCGCGCTCGCGTCCGCGTACACGCGCGTATCAGCACAGGTATTTATGCAGCGTGTAAGCGCAACGCTAAGCCAGGAGCACGGTCGTTTTGGGACAGCAGATCAGTTATCTGAAAGTTCCCTTTCTAGCCGATTTCTAGACTGTGTTACAGGTAAGGCTGGGGTGATGGCAGCAGCCAAGCTTAAAAAGCGACGGAGCCTGGCACCCTGCGAAGGGGGGGGACTGCCCGTCTCTGCCGCTTCGGCCGCAGCCTGGAAGACAAACGGCAAAGCGCCCGAGCGCTTCCAGGGGATTTTCGGCACGGCGGCAGGGCATCGAAGCCGCTTTTCCTTTCTGCACGATTGCAGTTTAGTGTCTCCCTCCAGGGCACTCCTGTAAGAGTTAGTGGCAACGAAAGGGCAGCCGCCGGCCTGGAGGAGCTTCTAGAGCAGCCCTGAAGCCGTCCCAGAGCTGCTCATCCCCACAGCGGGCTCTTTATCTTGCAGGACGAGCACATTCCTCGCCTTCACCTCCTTTCCGATTGGCTTGCCATGAAATCCCCCGAGTGCTCTTTTTTTTTTTTTTTTTTTTTTTTTTTAAAGCATGTGTTTTGCAAATGAATAAACTGAGGGTGATTATTAAGGTGAAGAAATAATTGTAGTGGAAGATTCGAAGCAGAGCAACATGACCACGGGCAGCTGCTTCTGGGAGGGAAGCCAACAGAGCCGGGCTTTTGCTTCCCAGCAGTTGAATCTCAAGGTTTACTGTGCCTTCCATACCACGGATCCCTTTCCACTATATGATGCCTCATGGATGCTCATCCTTAAGACTTCTTTTCCACTCACTGATCTGGTCCTCACCACTAAACTTCTCCAACCCCAGGGAAAATTTGATTCTGGAGCTGAGCTCTGCAGCTCAGGTCAATATTTCTTACCCTTCCCAGTCTCTGAATCCTTTCTTAGCCTTTCCCAGTGCCCCTTCTGCTGTTACTTGCTTCAGCAAAGGAAAAAATGGGAATTAATGGTCTGTTGCCTGTACCAGCTGCATTCCTGGGCTCTTGCCTACTCCCACCCGAGATGTGTCTATCCAGAGAGGGCAGAAAGCTGCTGGGAATTGCCTTCTGGCCTTAAGGAAATTGTCTTCCCATAGCTCTCAGGGTGACTCCGGTTCCTTGCTGCTCCCCGTGCTCCCCAGTTTGCCCCTCGCTGCAATCCCCGAGTGGGAAATAGGTCTCCACCACGCTCGCCAGCGGTACTGAGTGATGCTGCCTGCCAGGATGATGAAACCATCCACTCCAGACAAAGCTCCGCAGGGGACCAGCGCTCTCCTCTTCCTCGCCAAGTGTTTGTTTTTTTTTTTTTTTAACTTATTGTTGCATGGAAATAAGGCTGGTGTAAGGGAAATGTGTAAGCACACACTAATTCCAAGCACTTCTTTAGAGTGCTCAGCTGAATCAGAGTCATAAAAACATGCCCTGCACTTCAAATACTTGTGGGAGGCAGAAGCTATCCACAGTCTGCCAGCAGAAAGAGACTCTGGAAGAAGGACAGGGTGCTTGGATATCATAACCCTGCCGGGGACAAGTATCACCCACCCTCAATCACCTTACAAACACCGGCTGCAGGATTTTACATGGGCTTTTGCTGGAGAAACACTTTTTTCTGTTGCTAGACATGTCTCCCAGGGGATGGGGGATAATGGGAAGCGGCTCTGAACGGCCACGCTTTAACAGTAATAGCAGAAAGTTAGGACGAAACATAACCTCAAGGGTTTGCTCAAGAAACAGATGGTTTAATGTTTGTTTGAAGAGCTTTTTGAGTAAAAATAATACTAGTAATAACATTTAGTCATTAGCGGCACTGTGCATGCGAGGCTCGCAGATCACTGTGACGGCACAAGTGGATTAAGCCTTATTTCTGAGCAAAGGCAGGAGGAAAGGCAGGGCGGTCCCGGCAGCAAAACTTTCAGACAACCAGCATTGAAGCAATGCAAACTTCCCTACCCAAACCTGCAACCCCCCCGCGGCAAGTGGGGTCGGGTCAGGGGTTACCTCCTGCATCGCATCTGGGGCTTCCCCATCCCGAATTATCTGTGACCTCGGGTGAGTCCCTCAGAGCCACGGGTCGCTCCGACACCGGTTGATGCCCGAAGAGCAAACCCCAGCCTTCCCTGTGGTGCAAGGAGAAAATCCCTCTGGTTTCCATCCTTCATCCATCTCAGCCCCCAGATGGGCCACGGGGCGCCCGTGGGACCCCCACCGCACCTGGGCAGAGCCTGCAACACCAACCCCTGTCCTCCCTGCTAAGGAGCTAAATAAAATGCATTTCTACCTCTGTAAGCCAGAGCATTCATTTCACAGCCCCCCCCGAAACGCATTGCAAAGGATCCTTTGGCAACACATGTTTTGCTCCAGCTCGCTTTCCTCGCAGGGAATAACCTTTTAAGAGAGGGGCTGTGGGCTGGAAGAATAGCTGCACGGCACGCTTGCGATCTGAAGGGTTTGTGGCACGATAGGAAAAGGAGGGAGGGAAAGTGCAAATTGTTTTCTGCATTTTTTAATAACACCTCACCATCTGACATGGCGCTTTTTGTAACAATTAGGTTTCTAACCCAGCCGCTTAATTGGATTTTGTTTAGCAACTTCTATGGTGGAGCCTTTCAACTTGACGATGCTGCGAGTGGCACAAAAGCAAAGATCCACCACAGATTTGGCTGAGCCGGGATGCTTCCTGCGCGAGCCGGGGGTTATCATCCTTATTTTTTGAGAACCAACGTGCAGCTTCGTAGCCCAAGGGGGAGTGAAGAAACTTAGATATATATGAAAGGGGCAGAGGTATAGCTCCGGCTGCCCGGGGGATGGGTTTATGAGCAGCTCCCATTTTCTTTTAAGGCTTCCCCAGTAAACAGCAGGATACTTGAGGGTTTTTTTTTTGCTTGGGTTTCTTTTCTGCCTCCTTTCCAGGCAAGAGTTGCATGAGCGCCTGAAGTTATTATCCCTGTAATTCCCTCCGGTGGGTGAATGTGCAAAGATGGCATTATCACAGGAAAAAAAAAAAACAAAAAAACAAAGCAATCGGGTTCACTGGGGTACCTGTAGGGTGCAGGGACCGCAGGGCTGCGGCTCAGCCCCGGCCTCGGGGCGTCCCACGCTGCCTGGCACATCTGTGGCCACCGGGGATAAATCTCCAAGAGGCTGCCAGCCAGAACACCTTTCCCTAACACAAAAGTCACTTTGGATTAAAAAGAAAATAAATAAATAAATAAATAAATAAAGCCCCAGCAGCAGCATTACGTTTCCTTTTTCTTTTTTTTTCCCACCCTTGGTAAGGCAGAAATTACAGCAAGATTGAAAGCAGAGATCCTAATACATTTTCCCTCAGGTGTTCTTAAGCTCTGAAAGGTGCATATGAGGACTTGTTTAACAGAGATAACTGTGACACCATGCCAAATAAATTCAGGCTATAAGAAGAGCTGCTGACACTTAGACAACTTTGAAAAACCTTCTAGTTAGAAACAATTCTGCCAATATGTCATATATTTTCGGTGTTCTTCCTTCCTCTTTATCGCTCCAGAGAAAGCAAAGGTTCTGTCACTTAAACCCACTGGTTTGGGTAAGTAAGTGCCTTCCAAGGATAAAGGGAGGAAAAAAACCCCAAACCCCATAAAGATTCCAGTTTTTATAAGGTTTCCTGGCATCCAGGCAGGAAAGGAGCCAGCCAGGTGGGAGCCGAGGGGGTGCAGACTCCGCCGGTGCGTGCGTGGCTGCTGGAGCAGAAGTTGGCTACAAGGTGAAAAACAACTCGTGCCTTTCTGCCCCAACCTAAGCCCAAAATTCTTCCAGAAAAAAAAGGGGATGGAGGGGAAAAAACAACAGCAAAAATGAGGGCAAGGCTCATTCTGCACAGACCAGCTCAGCATAAAGCACCAAGGCATCCTGCTCCAGGGTGGGGAGGAAGCACAAAAAGACCAAGTAGATTTATTCCTTGCGCCTGCTTTTTCTCCAATTTTGGTTTAATTACACGGAGCGGTTCCGTGGGCGCAGCTCCCCTCGCACAACTTCCTCTCCTGTAGTTACACAGCAGAATTTGCCGCACAGGCACCACGGAATTATACACTGGGTCCTAATATTTCAAAACCCAACAGGAACAAATATGCAATTATATAGTTCAGTGATGCAGCACCGCATTGGCAGCTGGGGAGGAGACGGAGTCACCGCTTCAGACTCCGGAGAAAGTTTCCCTGCATAATAAGTCAGGCCACCGGCTTGACTTCTTCCAACAGGGAGCCCTCGCAAGGCACGCCGGCTTCGGCACCGCTGGGAGCATGAAGCCATGCCCCTTTCTTACGCAGCCGCTTCCCGGAATGGGATACGAGGCAGTTGTTTGGAAGTTAATTAAATGTCATGTAGCATTAAGTGCAACAACAGACCCGCTGCATCGCCGTTCTGATGCAGAATGGTGAATGACAGTTGTTTCTTTGATGTGGGTTTGCTTGCAAGCGGTGGGGTGGGTCTGCCTGACCAGGTTGGACTAAAAATTGAAATTATTTGGTTTACACCAAACGTACACCACGTCGTCGGGCTGACTTAAGTGAGATTGCTTCGACTTAAAACAGTTGTGCGATGGATTAAGCCTTATCATTTGGTTTTGCAAAAGCAGAACTAGTATTGATTTGGATTGGGAGCCTGTATTACCCTACAAGTAGATAAATGGGAGCAGCGGAGCTGAAAACGCTGTGGCTTGAGTTAAGCAATTGCTAGTTAAAACCAAGATGAAGCTCATTTCCAGTAGCGCGTGGCTGTCCTGGGGTTACCATCGCTCTGGGAGTGGGTTTGTGCTGGGTGCGCCCGCGCTGCCTCCCATCCCAACCACCATTGCCCAAGCCAAAATATCCAGTCCCCTCGTGCAAACCCACCAAGAAATTTGCAATTAATTTCTATGCATCACCTCCTCACTAGAGGGAGACAGGAGGATGCACAGCACACACATGACTCACGCTTCTTTGCTTTTTTTTTTTTTCCCCTTCGTATTACCTAGCGGCCTGTAAAGGGAAAACCGTGCTAGATCATTGCAAGAAAAAGCCAAACCAAACAGCACAATCCTGTTTGCTTAGCATTTCCAGCCTGCCTGAAAGAAGCAAGCGCCGGGTTGCTCGTTTTGGTTTCCCTGACTAATTGACTATAAGACAGTATTGCTGACCTCGTACTTAAGGGCTAGACACGTAATTGCAGCAAGCGAGCATGGCCAACCATGGAGTATTACAGGGGGTGCTCGAGCGTTAAGGCTCCTCTAAATAACCAGCCACCAAATGGAGCTCTTAAGGATATTTGGAAACAAGTGTTTGTTTATCTTTAATGTTTTCCCCAATATTCACCCTGCATTGACTGCTCCAGGCAAATGAAATCACTGTAGGAACACTTTTCTCCTTCCCTCGTTGTGCCTGATGATTTGTTGTCGGATTAAATATAGCATCCGTTTAATATGAGCTACATCGTCCACGGGAGGATCCCATCCTGGACCTGCGGGAGGTTAGACTGGGGAGTCTAATAGGGCTTTGATGGCTCTGCTGGGATCTTTAAATACGTTTGCAATCACCAAGATGCAGCAGCATCTTCCGCCAGCACGACAAAGAGTGAAAAGCGGGAATTTAAGGTAGAACATCCGTATTGCAAAGACTCAGACAGGGTGAGGGAAGAACGGCTGGAAACTAGAAGTCCTTCCTCCCAGCAAGGGGAAGGACATGGGGGTGCCGCTAATTAATCTGATGAGTCCGACCAAACGAAGGGCTGGAATTAGCAGATGACTGCACATATTTCTCCCTGGTGAGGAGCCGGCGCATGGCTGAAGCCCCAAGCGTTGCGAACTATTTGTAGCAAACAATTTATTCATGAATTTAGCTTATTTGCTGTGTGAACCGTCAGAGAAGAGACAGGGTGTTTTCCTGCCTATCCTTGTATTTCTCATATATATTCTGCATCACATACTTGCTTTAGGCTACTGCCTGGCTCTTTGTGTGTGCAGCATCCCTGCCTGCCCGAGGCCGGGTACGGTGGGTGCACGACCACGACAAACTCCGGGGAAACCCCCCCAGCGCCCACGGACAGGGATGGCAGCTGGGGTTTGTGCTTAAGGTACTTGTCTGGGACCTGCGTTTCTCCCAGTCTTTTGGGTTTGGCTTAGAAAAGTCCAGCAAAAGGGCAGTTCTCACTTTTCCGTCAGGTTTTCGGTTAAATTCATCAGAATTCACCTAATCCTCTTTTAATCCATTTTCATCAGCCCTTGTTAGGGTCTTTATTTGTGCCCAATTTATCTCTGCTCCCGCAGCCTCCAAATGAGGATGTACAGCGTCTGCCCTCTGTTTTTTGGTTTGGTTTGGTTTTGGTTTTTTTTTGTTTTTGTTTTTTTTGTTGATGCTTATTTACGATCACATTTTCAGTGGAAATCAGCCCATTTATTCATTAACTTTAATACATCCCCTTTGGTGCACCACTGCTGTTCAGAATTTTATCATCACTTACTGGGCCTCTTTCCACACGTCAAAACTTTATTAAATATGTTTCTAACAGGGTGGAAACGTATAAAAGACACTGAATGCTTTTAAATTGTGGCAGTTTTGCATTTTGTTGATACCCTACCCAAGCAATAAGATATGACAGGCAGGCAGTGCTTTCAGAGGCAATTATATCACACTTCAGGAGGCGGCATGGGGAGCGATAATACAGAATGGGAAGGAGATAAAAGAAAACAACTTGCTCTCTCGTTCTCTCACACACATCCACAAACCCACCACTGTCCCGCCGGGACCAAGTGAGAGACAAGGGAAGACATCAGAGGTATTATTACGGATGATACAAGGCAGGATAAATAGTAGAAAAGAAAGAAGGTGAAACTCAGCAAAAGATAGTTTGAAGTAATTAACAGAGAGATAATGGCCCAGATCCTGCCATTCTGGAATAAAAGCAGTTTACACCGGCCAAGAAACTGATGATGCTTTCAGAAGCGGGGAGTATCTGACTGCGGAGTATCTCCCCATCTTGCTCCTCCGTGACTCAGCCGCCATAGGAAATAAGAAACAGAGATTTATCTGTTTATCCACTTAGTGACCCAGTCAACATCGGAAACAAAATGTCCATCTACCCATACATCTACATACACTTTTATAATACCATCCACATACACTTTTATAACTACCATCCTTTCCTCCGTTTCTCTTTCTTCCTGTTCTCTGACACATTCATCATAGAAAACAGAAGGGAAAAAGTATGTTTATCTACCCAAAGGGCATGTTTCCATTCGCTTTGTTTTCCCCACTATGCTTAAAGAAGAAGAAGAAAAAAAAAAAAAAAAAAAAAAGCAACCTTTCTGAGATAAAACATCTTTACAGCCCAGTGAGGAAATGAAAACCTCATAAAATTAAACATCTCCTGGCAGCCAGAGCAAAGGGGGGACCCAGCTGCTACAGGCTGGATCCCAGGGCTGGGATGCTCGAGCCAGGGTGAGCAGAGCTGGCGTTCTCCCTCAACAGGAATATCAAGAAGTTATGAGCTCCAGGACTGAATACAGGATACCCAAGGGGATTTGGGAACCCAGATGTGCTGGGCTTGTACGGGGAGCAGGAAAAAAGCTTCTGTGGTTACGGTTTTTTTCCACGCCAGGAAGGGATTGAGGCTGTAAAAGGGGATGGCAACTGCCACCAAGAGCTGCTGAAGTAGGTCTACAGTGCTAATTAATCATCACTAATGAATTATTGCACAACTGCCTCATGGCTTGCCTTGATTTTGGGCTCAGAGATGGGTTTTGTTCTGAAACCAAAGGCTGCTGCTGGGAGGGTGCATGCACAGCCCCAGCGCCTGCTTCTCCCCTGCCTGGCACGCAAGACTTATTATTAGGTTAATTAAAACCATAAAAGCGAACGCCGATTTGCACTGAACATTTGGGAGCAGATGGCAACAAGTACTAAGCTCCATAAAAGAGAATTGGAAGTTGTCGAGTGTCTCCGGCTCATCTGTGCCAGGGCACTGGGGGAGCAGCGGGCTGGGGCTGCGGGTCCCTCGTGTCCCAGCCCCCCAGTCCCACCAGTGCTGCCAGTAACCCCACGTGTGGCTCCCAGGGGACCTCTATGACTGGAACGTCATTCAGTTTTCAAGGAAGTAAAACCTGAGCCTCTCCTGTTGAATCTCCCCCTCCCCATAGGCGACACTGCAGGGAAGCGAGGGGGATGGGAAGTTTCTCAAATCTCCCGAGTTCTCAGCAAAGAGGTTACAGCAAAGTTCATGAATCCTTCAGAGTTAGGGTGAAGACAGAGCTGATTTCCATTCTGCACAGTAACAATGTGGCGTTTGATTATTTCAGCTGTGTTTTGCTCTGAAGAACCCCATTTGGAGCGCCGCACTTTCTGATACAGCTGGGATTTTCAAAATACCCCATGCAGGCACAAAAGTTGCAGCTACCCGTCAGAGCTGACATAGGCAGCTGGCAGAAGGCGGCACTTGAAAATGCACAAGGAAGCAAAGTTTGGTTGGCTTCGTCAATGCCACCAGCAGCAAAACACACCCCGAAGCCCCAGCCCTGACCTCCCCTTGCACCCCTTCATCACCAGGGCTGGCAGCCCAGGAGGGCACCCGGGTGCCTCGGCCCACCTCAGATGTGTGCCCACCCCCTCCCCAGTGCCAGGACAACCGCTGGTGAGGCAGAGGCGTTGACTGGAAGAAAGACAGCAGGAGAAATGAAGACAAACAGCTTCAGTCCCTTCGTTCCCACTATACATTCAAGAAAAGAGCAGGCAGCGCTGTTAAAGGCAAAAAAAAAAAAAAAAAGAAATGCAACACCACAAAAAGCTATTACAAGCTACCCAGCAGGCTGGACTGCTGCTCACCCGCTCCTGTCCCTTCGAGCGGATGGCAGGTCCCGGGGACAAGGGGCTGCTCCGGGCGAAGGGCTCAAGCCACCGAGGCCGAAACTGCCCTGGCCGAGGGTGGATTTCCCAGTCCGATGACACCCCAATGGGTTTGGCATCTCCCACCTCGCAGGGCGGCGAGATCATGGTGAAATGAGCTCTCAGCTGGGGCTCCACGAGGTCGGACCCTTCCCAGGTACCAGCCACCTACTGCACAAGTTTTAGCTGCACTCCCGTAAGAAATTTGGGAGGCTTGGGAAGCGCCGACAGAAGGCACTGGGAAGGGCTAGCCTGGCTGGTTTGGATGGGTTACGCTCAAACCAGCGGTCAGGCAAGGAAGATGCGCCCAGAGGAGGTGAAACTGGTGTGGGAATGGGCTTGGCTCGGTCCTGGAGGCAGCACCCGTAGACAGGGGAACATCTCTGCAGCGCAGAGAGGGGTCAGAGGTATTTTGGAAGAGGACTGTGGCCATCGGAGCCAGATCCCGAGGACAAAGAAGGGGTTTATTAGCAGGAACTGCACGGCAACAGCAAATCCTCCTTCTCCGAACAGCACAACTGCAAGGAACGGCTCCATCCAAATGTTAATGTTTTTTTGTTGTTGTTTAATTTGCGAACTTATTTATCTGGTAGTCTAGAAAGGCTGCCTCGTGCTCAGGATGCTGAGCACAGCCGGTCTGTGCTGCTATGATTAGATGGCTAAGACCCAACCTCAGCAGCTGCTAATCCTGACTATTAATTAGAAGATTTGGGGTAAGAATTCCAGCACAGAGGCTCAGTTAAGCTCGAGCAGTTTCTGCATTTTCCTCTCCCCCTCCTCTTCTCTCCCCACAGCCACCCAGCCCCTGCCTGTCATAATCCCTTGCAAAAGCTACGCTGCCAGCGGGGTCCGACCCTGCCGAGCGAGGACAGCCGTGCACGGGCTCCGATTTTCATCCCTGGAAAGAAAAAGCCAGGAGACTGCCATGGTGACACAGGGAATTCATCCTAGCCTGAAATGACAGCATCTTCTCCTCAGGCCAGTTCATTAATTTTTATATCACAGTGGCTTCAAGAGTCTTCAATTGAGGTCAGCGCCTGTTTTATTGGGTGCTGTATATGCACGTTGCAAAACACTGCTCCGGAGTATTTAGGTCTTGTTCAGACCACATCATGTAGCTGCCTAATCTGGGCTGGGTGATTACTCCTCTCTGCCAGGGAAAATAGGGGTCACGGCCGCCTCCTTGCCCCAGGTTGGGGACCGCTGGCCGGTCTGGCTCCCCAGGCTGTCCCCAGCCTGTCCCCTCCGCTCCGACCTTCTGCCGAGCTGCACTGGTGAGACAGGGCTGTAGGATGCTCCCAGGCATCTGCCAAGCTCCATTTCAACATTCAGAGAGAGGTGGCATCTTGAAAGCTGGGCAAACACAGCCCACGGATTCCTCTTCTCCGAATTATTTGTTTGCACCGAAACCTAATGTGCCCGAATTGTTTTCGGGGCTGCGTCTGCTGCAAACGGTCCCGAGGACGAGCCAGCAGAGCTGTGCCTTGCACCCCTCGCTCCGGGATGGGAAGGGGATGCAACCCAAGCATCCTCCGAGCAGCAGGAGAGACCAGAAGAGCTGATGCTCAGGTTTTTTTTTGCATCCCTGCCTGCACAGGAGCTGATACCTGTTTTTCTTTCCCAAACAGAGCGGCTGCGATGAAGCCTGTCCCAGCATGGACACATGGCATAGCTGAGCAAAGGGTGGCAAGTTCTCCTTGGATTGCACCCAAGAAAGGGGTTCAAAGCCATTAACATCTCCGAGAATGAAATATTGATGGCCAGAAAGCTGTTAACAGGAACAAGAGAATTGGCAACCCCAACACCTGGTATCCTGCCCATTCTGCTTGGGGAAAAAAAAAAAAAAAAAAAATTAAAAAGGTGGGGGAGGACCAATGAGAGCAAATGCAAGCGAGATAAAGCGAGCGGTGGTGCCGCGAAGTGAGGGACCGTGGGCTGATAATGCACAACCAGGCCTGTCTCTCTTTTTTCCTCCCCCTTTTGCATTTTATAAACTAAATTGATTTACAGAAGAAAGAAACACTTACCACATTCAAAGTGAGTAGCTTTCTCTTTCTAAAGGAGGCAACAGCTTTAATTGAATTTCTGAGGGTTTGCTTTTTCCGTTTCCCTTTTTTTTTTTTTTTCCCCCTTCTTCTGTAAATCAGTATATTACATCTGAATGAAAAGCAGGCACGCATCCAAGCGTGTGCTTCGGAAAGCTGCCATCACAACCTCCCCGAGAGGGACCAAGCAGGACAAGGGATGCGGGAAAGGATCACCCTCACCTCCCACGGTCACCCACGGGTGGGATATCTCCCACACCACTGCTCTTATTCCTTCCCCATCTCCTGGGCTTGTCTTGGTGCACCTTGCTCATCGTATCCCTTTGAGTAGTGCTTGTTTATAGTTGGGCTTTTGCAGATATTGGTCTATTCATACAATTTCTCCCTCTTAATGGATTTTTTTTCCCCCCTCCTTTTTATTTTTTTTCTGCTGAAAAGTGGCCCAGAGCAGCTCAGCACAGGACACATCTCAGGCCAGTTGCAGAGACGAGAGCCTGGCTGAGTAACGCCGAGAAGGCGGCTTGCAGAGCAACTCCCCAGCACCACCCCCGCAGCACCCCCGTCCTTCTCCCCAAAACACGCCGAGCGCCACAGAGCCTCCTCCTCTCACTGTCTGGAGAGGTTTCAGCTTTTTCTTCATACTGTGGCATTTCTCCCCCAGCCCTTCACTGACACATTGACTCGAGGAAGTTTTTGAGCAGGAGGTAATTAATTCTAAAATGAAACAAACATTTAACCTTGGGTCAAATGGAAGACTAAGTCGATCCCAAATGATTTCCTTTTTTAAATCTTTTTCCCCAAATAAGAATAAATTACTTTTATAGAATTGAAAAAAAAAACCAACGAACCACCCACACCATGATTTGCCCATCTCTGCTGCTGAGAAGTGCCAATAGTATTGCTCGAGGAAGAAGAGCCGGGTGAAGGAGAAAGACAGGAATTCTTTTTGTGCATCACTCATGCTAACTACCAGCGGCTTCCCAAACTGAGGGAACCAGAACATCTCCACAGCATCACATCAGTGATGCCTGTATTTAACAGAAATAGCCCGATTATTTAGGGTTTTCTGGGGGCAGAAGACCAAAATTCACAGCTTGGGGTAGATTAGACAGGGCTTGGTGAGCTTTGCAGGCTGGATTAAGAAAGAAGTCTCCTTTTTCACCCATCACAAAATTCACACTATTCACTGCATCTTTGTACACAAATTACACAATGAAAGAAGAGCTGCTCTTTGGGTCAAGGGCAACGTGTGCCCTCGCTGGTGAAAGGATTTGGGCTATACTGGGGTGGAAGGGGCTGCAGATACCCCCAAATCCCCAGACACCCTCCCTTTCCCCTACACACCCCATCTGCCAAACAGACAGACGGACGGATCCATCAGGGCTGGTTTATCTTTAGCTTTCATGGCTGCACAAGTGGAAGAGGTCTCACGGTGACATTTCTACCCGCCCAGCCGTGGAGTGGTGCAAAACCAGCTCCAGCTCCCTGGGTTGCATCGGTACCGTGCCAATTTACACACACACAGCCTCACCGTATGCATGGTCAGACACTTCTGGGTTTGAAGACACTGCCAGCAAAAGAAATTCTCATTTAGAATACCAGAAGGGTGATTAACAACCAAAATACAGTGGTTTTCTCCTATGTCTCCTTCTCAGCAAACACCTGCAAGGATGCCCAAGTGCAGCCCTCTCTCCCTGTCTGCACACATCAAATCTGTGTGCACACAGACACCAGCGCAAAGGCACCAACTTTTAAAACAGCCCCACGCTATTTGTATAGTGTTATTGAAGCACTGGGACTACAGTCACGTCTGCCCCCTTTTTTTTTTTTTTTTAATATACACCAGAAAATTAAATTACACACACACAGAGTTGTTATCCCCACGTATACACACACGCTGCAATTTGCATTCTGGTTAGGAACAGACTGTTTTCATATTCCTGCAAATATAGCAGCCTCTTGGTCTTAGTAAATTCATGAGCATTGATTCCTGGGGGTAACAGCATGAATATTACGCTAGAAGACACAGTGTTTCTGACCAAAGCGAAACACTTCTCTTTCCCTTCCCCTCCCCTCACAACCAGTAAAGCCCCGTTTACACCACATACCTGTACTTGGGCAGAGAGAGCCCACGCGCAAAACCAACTGCAAAGCCAAAACGCCCCGATTTGGTTTCTGAGGCTGCTAAAAACGATACGAGGGGTTGCTCTCGTGGGTCAGCTTTCCTTCCTACAACACCTCCAGTAACTCAGCTTAAGTCTATTAAAGGGCTATTTAAATAGAGCCTTCCACCTGCTCCAGGGGCTGCTGAGACGCAGCTGTGCCTGGGCTGCAGCACGGCCCCTCCTCGGCGGAGGGTGACCGCAAAAAACCCCCCCACCCCAAACCAAAGAAAAACCACCCGCAAGTGTGGATTTGGGGTTTTAATGACTGATACAATGAGGATGATCCTGCAATTCGCCTCACGTGTCCTGTGGGATGGAGTCGTTGATCCATCCAGGATGGACACGCCAGGGCTGTCTCGGCGGAGCTCCGTTTCTGAGCAAGGCACTCGGAACAAGCCGGGGTGGTCCCTTCACGTCTGGATTACCATTTGTCTTCCCCCAAAGTAATCCCATTTTGCAGCCTCGGTTTCTGCCTGACATTTGAAGGATGAGCTATTAATGATACTAAATTAATAACCGCTATAGAGTTTATTTGAGAAGATCATAAAAAAATCAGAAATGTCATCATGTCAAGCAAAGTTTCTGCTGTGGTTTTTTATTATTATTATTATTATTATGCATGTCTTCTATTTTTTTCCCTTCTATCATTGATCTGAAGCTTTCAGAGGGGCATTACTATACCTGACCACATCAGAATCCTTAATGATTCACCTCCAGCCAAACAACTAATTCTCCGGGGCCTCCAAGAGGACCTAAAATTCTTCCAGTGTGCTTCTGAAACTCCTTCTCAGAGCTCACCCTTTCCCTTTCCTTCCCGTCTTTGCTTTTCCCACCCAACAAAGAACTACTCGTTTCCAGCCCCACGTCCCCCCCGGGACCTCCCATGCCCGTGGGGAGCAGCCTGCCCGCCCGCTGCCTTCCACGGGACCGCTCGGCATCTACCGACCCAAACCAGCACCCCGGGAGCTCCGCACCTCGCGTGCCACCACCCCACCTCACTTGGGAGCCTGAGCAAAGCCCGGAGACCCATCCGCCATCCACCTGGATGGGAGATTGCACCCCCTTCCCAGGCCAGCGCGAAAGGGAGCGTTTTCTCCTTTTGTTTTCGTTTTCCCCAAGCTAAATTTGTCCGCTTCTGCCATTAGAAAGAGCACCCTGCCAGCGGGCGGAGCAGAGCTCCAGCGGGTTGGATGGGCAGCGCTTGGCAGCCTAGGAACAAACTTTTCAAGAGTAAAACTCCTCCTGCCCCCACAAAAGCGAGGCGGAGAGCAGCAGAGACAGAAATAGCCTGCAGAAGAAGCCGAGCAGCGCAGAGATCTGCTGGCAGCCGCTGTGCAGGAGGCGGGCGATATATTCCACCCAGCAAAGGAGCTCTCTGAGCAGAAAAGAGAGCAGGTAAAAGATGCTATTACTCCCTGGGCTTTGCGAGGCTCCAGGCAGATGATGAAGTGCTCGCTTTTTCCTTTTAAGTTATTTTTAATAATCAGCTGAAGTACCGCTAAAAGCCAGATTAACGCGATAGGGCTGGGGGAGCAGACAGGCTGGTTGTGCCCCAGTGCGCCCAGTCCGCGGTGGACGCTGGGTACCGGTGAGCTCCTCCTGACCCCGCAGCCTTCCCTTTGACAGCAGCAGGGTACCGTGGCCACCAGCCAGGTTTGGCGTTCTTATTTCTGGGCTTCGCTAGAGATCTCCCCGCACCCCACCAGCGTGGGACTCATCCCCCTCACCCCAGGGTGCCCGTGGACGGGTGACCCCAGATAAACCTGCTGGGTCCTGGGGGAAACCATCTCCCGGGCAGGGATGAGCCGCTGTCGGAAGATGCTGTTTCTTCCCAGCAACTGTAGAGGGAAGTAGATGACTAAAGAGACTTTTTGCCTATGGCTGAAATAAGGTGGCCTGAATCCAGGATAAGCCCTAATCAATACCTTCCCTCGGAGACGTTCTTTTCCAAGCCTATTTTGGGGGTTATGGGCAGCCCGGGCTGGCTCAGCCATAGCAGGGCAGTGTCTGCAGCCGGCCCCGCACACCCCCGTGGCTGCCGGCTGCCTTTGCCCCTCACCACCATTAATCCATAGCTGTCACCCGGGGCTCCATTCCTCCCAAAAAGTGCTTTTTGTGCCCTAAAGCCGCTCCTCTGCAGCCTGCTTGTGGCAGAAGAACAGAGAAGCCTCTTCCCCAGCTGGGGGGAGGCTCAGGGCCAAATCCCAGGATCCGTCCCCGGTTGTAGAAGGGAGCCTGGCTCTGTGTGTTTGATGCTGTACCTGAAGCACTGTGCAAAGCTCGCTTTCTGCCAAGCACTTGCACAGAAGGCATGTTTTACCAGGGAGGTTTTTAATCTCCCTGCCACTCGCTACAGAGCAGAGCAGCTGAGTGGGTTTGGGGACTCGGAGACTGACAGTCAGCGGAGTGTGAATTAGAAAAGGGAAAAGAAAAAAAAAAAGGTTACACATTGAGCCCTTTAAACTGCCTTTGCCTCACGTCCTGCATGTGTGCTGTCACACACGGCACAGGGGCCGTGCAGGGGACACCAGTGTTTTCCACCAGGTGGGAATTCGACAGCCAGGGAAAGGGCAGGTTGTGGTCCCTGTCCTGCAGGCAGAACCAGTGGAAGGGGATAGAAGGAGGAATGTCTCAGAAATGCTCTTTATAGAGCCTAGGGACTATTCTCCTGCCCAAACAAGATGTAGTGGGAGCCTCGCTGGGGTCACCAGCGCTGAAAATCTGCCCCAGAGCCACCTCAGCATCACTGGGATGGGGTGGAGAGGGGGGGATTTTTCTTGGTCTGACCATGCTCTAAGCGCCTGCACCCTATGAGCGTGGGTAGTGCCCAGCCAGGCCCTTAGCATCGGCTGAAAACAGCATCTTCTAGTTGCACACGCATCCCAGTTAACGTGAATTGCAAACGAAGTGAGCCAGCATCTGCCTGACAAACACCACTTAGACACAGCCCACGGGACCTCGGGCAAAGTGAGGTGTCAAACTCAGGTCTTTAAAAACCCAGGGCTTTGTCTTGCAGTATGGCAGCAGGGAAAAAAAAAAAAAAACCAAACCAAACAAAAAAACCCACCAAAACAACAAAGCATGGTTTATTCAAGGATTTCTTCTGGTATTTCTGGTGTCTCTCACCTTTCCTAGCCTTTTGCTCTATCCTCTGCATGTCTCTCCCTTGCTGCTCTCACCTCCATCCTTTCAAGGGAGAGTCCAGTTCTTGCTGCCTGCACAGCAAACGCCCGCGCGAAACCCTCCTGTTAATGCTCTGGCATTTGATACATTATCAGTAGAAGATACACAGAGAGAAGAAATATATTGTGCAAATTACTTGATAATGCACAGCAAGCCAGCACCATGACCTTAAAAAATGCCTGTTAACAGAAAAAAAAAAAAGAGAGAAGAAAAGAGATGGGAAGACTTTGCTGGGAGCCTTGATAGTCTAGGTGGAAAATGGAATCGTTTTTTTACGATTTCCAGCCTGCTTTAACTCTGCCCTCCAGGTCAATAATCTCAGTAACAACCTTTTCCTCCAAGAAAATGTTAGAGCTCGTGCTGGTCCCCATGGGAATTAAAGTTCAGGTGCTTCTGAGAGGCAGCTCACTGCCGAGCCGTTTGCCCGGCAGCCAAAATAATGCCGGAGCGCCTGAGGTGGGCAGAGGGGACCCCAGTGAGCCCCCGAGGATGTTACCCAGTGGCCCAGTCCGGGACTGGCACATCCCTGCGAGCAGCAGGGATGAGCAGGACAAAAGACCACCTCGCAGGGGCATTTTCCCTCCGCCTTTTATTTTTTTCCGGGTTTATTACCCGCCCCCCCTCCTGCTCAAGTTTCCCACCTCAGCCCAGCGATGGAGAACAAGTGTTCTCTGGTGGCCACAAAAGAAAGGGATGGGTTTCCATGGCAACTCCCTTCCCAAATGAGGGTTGCCGTCACCTGTACCACCCGCTCACAGACAGCCCTGCCAAAATCCCTGGACCGGGCAGGAGCGAGCAGCGTTCCCGGTGCCGTAGGAGGAGATGTGCCGCTGATGCTCTGCAACGCTTGCCCCATGTCCAGCACGGGGGCCGTTTATTAATGGTGTCTCTGCAAATACAGGTGCTGGGGGGGGGACCTGGGGAGAACCGTGCTCCCCAAGGGCTGCTTCTGCCCGCATGCGAAAACCGGGCAGCGGTGCCGGCGCTGAGCCGGGAGGGCAGAGCAAGGCAATCTCCCTGGCAAGGCAGCAGCCGAAAGTTGTCATCGGCTGTTTGGGGCCTCCATCCATCTCAGCTGTCTGAGGGACAAGACCTCTCCTAAGAGGAAAAGCGTGTTTATAGCAAAGCACTTGGGCGTGTGATTATGTCAGATCCTGCATTCAAATGCCAGCTAGCCGGGGAGAGAGCGAAGTGACATGTGGAAGGAGACGCGTCGCTGCCGCAGCGGCCGCGACGGGCAGCCACCAGCGCCCCGTCTGCAAGCTGCTGGGGTGAGGGACGTGCCGGCTCAAAGCTTTGCCTCTGGGATGACTCCATCACCTCCCGGACATCTCCTGGCTCATCCCCACCGTGCCCATGCTGCCAGGGCTTTGCCGCTCTCTCCTCCTCCGTACCCGGAGCAAGGCAGAGGGGTTCTGCCGACCTTTTGGGTCTGCACGCACCTGCACAGGCTCCTGTCAAGAGCAACGATGCCTTTAACAGCCTTTTGTTTAAAAATCCATATAACCCTGTTGGGCGGGTTTGCAGGGATTTCATTAAATGGTTTCCAGCCGGGTTTAGAAGCACGTTGTCAGCTCCACTAACAAGAACCCCGTGCCAGAGGGTGCTCAAAGCTCCTGGCCCAAGCCTGCCCAGACCCCGGGATACCCAGCCACTGCTGCAGCTCCCCATTTTGACCTCTTTGGTTGTTCCCATTTTCCCACTCCTCCCACCTCGGTCACCCTCGCCCAGGGACCTGCTGGCCCCGGGTGCCCCCCCAGCAGCCGCACTGCTGGCTGGTGCCCGCGGGGAGGTCCCAGCTGACGCCAAGCGACGGCTGCTCCGCCGGCAGCGCGTCACAACGTGCCCTGGCTGCCGGAGAGAGAAAAACGTCAGGATGCGTTCACCGGATCCCGGGCTTCGAAGCCGAGACCCTGCCTCAGCGGGAGGACTGGGGGCCGAGAGCCGAGAGCAGGGGGGGTGGGCACGTAGGCAGGGACGGCTGGCACGGGACGCGCTCCCTGCGCACGTTGCAGCTGCGGCGGGTGTCAGCTCGGATCACGTCTTGGGGCGTGAAGAGAAAAGCGGTTTTGCACGGGCTCCTGCAGACAGAAGGAGCTCAGCGCAGCCCGGCTGCTTGCAGGGTCCGGTGCTGGTGTCCAGTACGTCCCTTCTACTGCATCCCACACCCCCCCCCCTCCCTCAGGATTTGGGGTGTTTTATCCCCCTTCCTGCTTCACCCCTTGGTCAGGGGCATCTCCCTGGGCTGCGTTTGCGCCGACGCCAACGCACGGGCCTCGGGGCTGGGCGCGGGGCGAGGAGCCACGATACACGTGGGCCGTGGTACTCGCAAAGCGCAAGGCTGCTCTTTTTTTCTTAAGAGGCAGACACGTCTCCCCAAGGCTCTCAGAGGGCACGGGCTTGTCATCCTCCCCTCCTCCAGAGGCAGAAGGGCACATCTATTATTATAACACAAATCGATGCTCTTTGGTGCCATCTTCCCCTAGCCTTAATTCAGAGCCACGGTAACACTAATTGTGATTTTGGTGCATTGCTTGGCCCTCGCAGCTTGGATTTACGATGCTTTTCCGGATAATGCCCATTGCCAATTTGAATTTCACCCCGCAGTTTGCGTTGCACAGCTTACCCTAAGGCCCATGCACAGTGTCAGTATTTAAAGAGATTCAGTGTAACACAACCTGACATTCGTGAGCTGAACTGGAATGTGAATTATGTCTTTCTGGTGCGCTGTCCCCCCCCTATTTTCCTTCCCTCTTTCCTTTTATATATGTTGAGCATCACAGTTTTTGTCACACCTCGCATCTGTAGAAGAGGGAATGCAACTTCCAGAAACTAGAAATCTCACGGACAGGGGGAAGAGAGGAGGATTGCTCAGATAATTTCCTGCATGAAACCCCAACCTTTGCCCACCCCAACCACACCGAGCTCCCCCCAGCTCCAGTGGGAGCTGGCGACGGCGTCCCGGCTCTCCACGGGGTTTTTTCACTTTGCAAACGCTGCAGCCCGGCGAGCCGGCCGGTTCCCCTGCAGGTCTCAGGCAATATCTTTTTGCAGCGTAAGACTGGCACAAGCCAAGAGCAGAGCTGCTCAGTAACAACAGCCCTGGGGTGTTATGGCAGAGCTGCGGGTGCCTGAGAGCCGAATACTAAAACATCGCTGCGTCCAGAGGTGAGGGCGATAACAGCCTTGAAATAGAGCTGAAATAGCGTCAGAAACTCTGTGCCGGGTCAGGGCTGAGTGCCTGTTCGAGGGACCGTGGGCAGGGTGTGCTGCAGGGCAGACTTAAGATGATACAGTGAATTTGGGGATGAAATATCAACTGTCCGGAGCTTCCTCAGCACCCAAAGCAGGGGAGAGCAAGTCTGCAGGAGACGTCGGTGCTGTATCCAATCCATCCTTTGGCCAAAGTACAAAACACTCCTCTTTTCCCTGCAAAACAAGGAGCAGCAGGGAGCACAGGGCAGCTCCAAACGGCACATGCAGCCCCTGCTTTGGCTGGCCTGGGCACGCCGTGCTCCTCCTGCAGCCCCAGGAAGAAGCCTGCGATGCTCTGTGGTTGCTTACGGGGTCTGGGCATGGCCAGCCCTGCACAGAAAAACCCTTTGGACAACAGCGGTAAGGTCTTTTTTCTGCCAGCCCCCAGCCTGGACCCACTGAGCCCGTGTGCCACGGTCCTACGTGCCCAGAGCATCCCCCTGTCCCCCTTGGAGCCGGGAGCGGGGATGCTCCGAGGGTCCCCATGGTGGATGCAGACAGGGAAGTGTCGAGGGTGAAGGCGGGGTAGCAGCCTGGTTCCCAGCCGCCTTGGCCTGACTGACTCGCGTTTATGATCCTTATCTGCTTATGCATTTTTAATCCTGTTTGAAAGAGGCTCTGACAAAGCGCCGCGCATCCTGCTCCCCCCGCGCCGAGACGGAGGCAGATCCTGATCGCTCACCGGCTGCGCTCGCCGAGGCCCTAAATGCTAACAGAGGGCTCCTCCTCCCCACAAATCAGCCCCAAACGGGATGTCAGGGAAAAATCTGCAGGGCAGGAGGGTAATTTTTATTGTCTTTGAACAGCTGCGCGCACAGGCGAGCTCTTGGCGTGCTGCTCGGGAGGGGCTGGTGTGTTCACCCCGGCGTGCGACGCAGCCCCGCTCACCGGGACAGGGATGGCAGGCTGGTTCTGCGGGGCTGCTGGCAACGGCAGGGCTCTGCGTGCTGCTCTGCTCTCTGCCTTCGGTGGCACCATTGCAAAGTGGGGCCGGGAGGGATCGGAGCTGCCGCACGTTGCATCCTCCTGCATCCTCCCGCATCCTCCCGCAGCCTCCCGCAGCCTCCTGCAGCCTCCTGCAGCCTCCTGCAGCCTCCTGCATCATCCTGCATCATCCCACATCATCCTGCATCCTCCCGCATCCTCCCGCATCCTCCTGCAGCCTCCCGCATCCTCCCGCAGCCTCCCGCAGCCTCCCGCATCCTCCTGCAGCCTCCCGCATCCTCCTGCATCATCCTGCAGCCTCCTGCAGCCTCCCGCATCCTCCTGCAGCATGAAATCATCTCAGCCTCCTCATTGCTAGCCTCAGCCCCTGCAAACTTTCTCATGGGTCGCCCGAGAGGACCCAGGACCTGGGCACAGGGTCCCCTGCCCGGTCTCCTGCACCTCTACCAGGGGACCTGGCACGTTTGCCCAGGAATTTGAGATGCACCCGCTGGTTTCTGCGCCCAGCCTCAAAAAAGCCCCGATGATCCTTTCACCTGCCTGGAGCCCAGTTAATTAATCACAGCTTTGGAAATCTGGCCTGAGCACGCTGGGACCATATGGCCCCTGCTCGGAGCAGCTTGAGCTTCTCGGTGGATGGGAAGCAGTGAAAACCTCGGGAGTAATTAAAAGGAAATGTTGGGTTTGTTGGAACTTTTCGCGGCCGCGGTGGCCTCTGCTGTGCTGGCATATTTCAGGCAAGTGACAGAGACCTTGCCGAGTGTCCTTGCTTGGAAGGAGTGTGATGGATCTGTCTTTTACAAGGAACAAAGAGGCCATGATCTGACATCAATGTGATGCATTGTCCTTTTTTCTCCCCCACATGATTACTTGAGAAAACTTTGCAGTCTGTAAATATTTACCGGGGAGACCACAACCAACACCTATCCTTTAAGAGCACAGAGACTTTTGTTTTAATAAAGCATCGCTTAATTAAAAGCAGCACTGGGATGTGGGGGGCTGTGCTTTACGGGGAGTCATAGGGAGGGGGAGACGAGAGGTTCCCAAAGCCGGTTGCTGGCCTGTCGGCAGCAAAACAAAGCATCCCGGCTTACCGAGCTCCAAGCAGAGCAGGAGAAGCCTTGAAACATCCCAGCAGAGCCTCATTCCTCTGCTCCAGGTACCGGCTCCGAGGGCAGGAGCACGGCGTTCCCCCGCGTTCGCTTTGCAAAATATATCCGGATTTCAGCTCCCGCCTATAGACGTTTCTGCACTATAAATAGTAGCTCCAGTGAAGTCTGGTCATGGCAATTTGAGCTTGAAGGAGTCATGTAATTGGAAGCAATTGGAGTTTTTTTTCCTTGTTTCTTATTGATGCAGCCAGGCAGGTGGGGACAGTCCCTGAGCAGGCAGCGTGGGAGCTGCACCCTCCATGGAATGGGAAGGTCCCATCCAGGACTGGTGGTCAGTGGGGACGACTCCATCCCGGGTGGCCTTGTACCAGGTTTATTTGTCAGAAATACAAAAATAACGTCACCGAAGTGATATCAGGGCTGGGAGAGGGGCCGAAGAGGAGGAAACAGCGCTGGGTTGTGCCTGCCGCAGGCTGGGTAATTCGGCTGGAAGTCAGCCAGCAAAGGAAGAAAATGTCTTATCTACAGTTTAAAAAAAAAAAAAAATCAGAAAAAAAAAAACAAATGGAGATATATAGTAGGGGAGGCGAATTTATAAACAGGAGCTTATCAGAAGGCAAAGCAGATAATAAACAGCTCTTCAGATCTAGGTCTCGAGCTCACAGAGGACAGAAAAGAGAATGGGATTCCTCAGGAAATGGAAAGGGCTGATAAGAGCCCACAGTGACTTAGCAAGCATCATTTAAAATTTAAAAAAAAAAAGCCCCTCCCCCCCCTCTTTTTGTCTTCACACAAGAAAATTACCCACAGCCCCTGAACAGACTGACTGGGCTCCAAATTGCGTGAACTGGGTGAAGGAAAAACCACCACTGCTGCCTCCCAGTAAAATTGAGCCCAAACAGACTAATCGAAAATTCTCTTTCAAGGCGGCTTCAAAGCAGGAGGGTAGTAGCCTGGCAGGGGCTGCCTGCGTGGGCAGCGGGGCCGGACAGCCCTCCTGCCTCTCCCGCCATCCCTCCTCCCTCCCGAACCCCCTCTGGAAAAATCACTGCCGCCACAGGGGCTTCGGCACCCTGCGCCACGCGGCGTCCTCCTCCACCCATCGTGCACGTCCTCCCTCTGCTCGGACATTTAGACTCTTCCCTCTCCCCCCCCCCCAAAAAAATCAACCTGCGGCAAGCCAAAGCGTTTTTCGGCGGCTGCAAGCGTCTTCGGCTGTCGCAGCGTTTGCTCGTTTTCCATGTTCTTTCCCCTTTCTCCAGCTGAGCAGCACCGGCGGCACCGGACGTCGCCACGGCTGGAGCCTGGCTGGGATGCTCGGGTTTGGGCTTTGCAGCCCTGTCCGTTTGTCCCCACGGGATCGGCACCTACGGTGCGATCCTCCAAGGGGCAAGGAAAGAGGGGTACACCTGGGGAGACCCCAAAATCGGCTCCGGAACCATCCAGGGTGCACCTTAGGGACCGTACTGGTGCGTTTGAGCCTCCGATAAAGGAGCTGAGCTCCCCGGCACGGCAGCCCGCTGCGCGTTCGTGGGGTTATTTGCAGGTGGCTGCTCTGGCCGCTCAGGTCAGAGCCCGGGCTGTCGCCTGCAGAGCTTAGAGCTGATGGGGTTTGTGTAATCAGACAATTTTTTTTGCTCCCGCTCTTGTTACCGGTGTATTTATTTACAGTCGATCGTTCCCTGTTTTTGTTCCATTTGTGTACCATCTTGTTTATGATGCTACTTAAATGCCTGGCGTAGGGGTAATTATGTCACTGGAAAAGCAAAGGAAAAACAAAAGCACACGCGTATACACACACAAAGAGAAAAAAAATGATTTTTGCCTCCTGTGGGAGGGATTATAAAGCTCAGCCTGGATGGGGCCCTCGGCAGGTCTGTCCTGCCCTGGCCCTGCCCGGCTCCGGCAGCGGGGCGATGGGCATCGCCGTGCCGTTGGCTGCCCCCTTTGGCTCATTTTGCTGAGTTTTCCCTCTCTCTGGGGTGGGGGTGAGAGGGGGCGAAGTGATGGAGAGACCAAATTAAGAGCGCGAACGCTGCGTCGGCACTTGCTGGCTTCACTTCGCTGCGTGTGTCTAATAACTGAGTTACAGTTTTTCAGTTTGATGAATTCTTTTATTCCCATTCAGCCTTTCTTATTATTATTATTTTTGGTAGCCTTATCAAGGGGTGATTCTCTTTAAGCCATTATAATCAAATTTGCAGAGACAGACCTGAATAAGCAGCCTGCCACCCAGAATTGCAATCCTTCCGACGTGCTGCCGGCGCTACAAAAGGCTTCCCAGCCCTGCCGGGGAGCCGAAGAAAAGCTCATTTGCAGCCCAGGACCAGGAGGGATCCAGTGCAGAGCCCAGCAGGACCCTTCCCGGCACCCAGGCAGGCCGGTACGGATGCTCTCCGCTCCTCTCCTCCAGAAAACGAAGGTAAAACCCAGCCCAGGTCATCGCTGGCTTGGCCATACCCCTGCAGCCCCGCTCCCATCCGCGTCCTCCCACGTCTTTCCCGTGTATGCTACAATTTGCTATTCTTTCCTAATCTGAGATCATTAATCTAGTTGCTTGGATGCAATCAGAAGCAAAGGTGCCCGTGCCGAGGCAGAGCAGGGACCTTGCCTGCGGTGGTGGGTGCCTCCACCTGCAGCACTTGTAACAGCACAGAAACACACTGCTTGATTATTTATTTTTTTAGCGTTTCCTATATTTTACAGTAAATTACCTCAGTTTATGGCACTTTTTTCTTCCTTACATAATTGTTATACATAACCTTCAAACAACATAAAAGCCATAAACATTGCAAGGGAAGGAAGAGTAAATTATAGAGATTTCAGAGCAGATGAAGGAGAACTTGCACATTGATAAGGCAGGGGAGGCTGCCTGAGTTGTCTTGTTTGTTCTTTTTTTTCCCCCCCAAATTGTCTCCCTCATATTTCTTCAATAAATATCCAGCTGCAAATAAATATTTCCTTCCCTGGCCACGGGGGATTTGAGAAGCAGCATCTCAAACCGCACCGATCTGCACGACTGCCAGCCCGTACATGTTAAAGCGCAGCACGAAGCCCAGGGGGGCAGTTTGGGGTGGGGGGGCACAATGAGAAAGGGATAATGAACCCCAGATCGCATCCTGCGGGCAGGATCCCAGGAATCCTGCTGCCCATTGCCCGCTCCTGCCTTCACTTGCCCCCTGAGCGGTCCCTAAAGCCGCATGTGTCACCCACCGTGGGGAAACTGGTTTCATCCTCAGGAGAGGATGATGGGGCTGACGGGGCATCTCCTCTGCCATACGCCTTGGCACCCACCCACGTTGTGCTGGGACAGATCCAGCACTGGCAAAAAGTCCCCCGAGCCCCCCCCCGCCCTGCGGTGACTGTAACCAGCAGAAAGGGAAGGGGCTGCTCAAAGAGCATCTGCAGGGAGCTGATGCTCCCGGGGTGGTTATCAAAGGGAACATCGCGGTGCCAGGAGCTTCCGAGAGCAGAATAATTCCCCGAGAGAAAGGGCAGAGGGCTCAGGGCTTGAATTATTTAAAACTGGACTTGTCAAATCACTGCCGAGATCCCTGGCTGCCTGCTGAACTCGCTCCCTCCTGAACATGCCCCGCGGCCAGGTTTGAAGGTCGAGCTGCTCGGGCGGTTGTTTTTATCGTTAGCTCTTTCCCTAACGAGAGCCCCTCGCCAGGCCGGGGCCAGGCAGGGGACGTGCTCAGAGGTGTCAGGGATGTTTCTCCTGGCTGCGAAGGAACCGCAGCGCTTTGCCCCCAAATGCGTCCCCCCGCTCCGGCTGTGGGGTGCTGGGCAGCAGCTGATGCTGGGATGGTCCTCGACAGGGCACGGCCACCCTGGAAGTTTTTTCCTCCAAAAAGTTGGGAGAGAGAAGCACTGCTTCAGTGCTGGAGAAGAAATGCCCAGTAAAGCCCCCGACCCACGGGGGCACGCGATGCCCACGACGCCGGCCCGCCTTCCCGAGGCTGGAGGTGGGAAGGAGCCGGCAGCTCGCCGAGCCTGCGTCGCTCGGCCGAGTTTTGTCAAGGTGGGCACGGAGAATTCCCTGCCGCAGCCCCGATCCCGAGGATCGTGCTTTTGCGGAGCCCTCGGAGCAGCCGCCTGCTTGGCTCCATCGAGGGGCCGGGTAATTTGCTTAGGCACCGATCAGGGGAAGAAGCATACGCCGCGTCTGTGGGGAATGGACTTTTATGCAGGAAGCTCGGCTCCTGGGATTTGGAAATAAATATTTGATCTTTAAAGATCATTTTGTTGCTTGTTGTAAGTCGACACAGCCAGGTTTTTAGTGTTTGTTTATGGTTTATACCATATGATTCAATAAACTCTGGCTGAGAAACGTGCATAATTAAGTTTAAAAGGCAACCTCAACTCCACTCCACTCCTTGGTTTTCAAGCCAGGCTTTATGCAACAAATTTTGTTTATTGCTGACACCGATCTCATCCTTCCCTCCCCTTCACTCATCGCATCCAGATTGCTAGGAATTATTTTAAAGATACAAGGTTTTTAGCAAAGCATCTGCACGGCAGATTGCGCAGATGAGGAGGAGAGGGTAGCGATGGGGCCGCCGCACTGCGTCCACATGCAATCCCTGTCCGTACAAATTAACTAAATCGCAGCAGATTTGGGTTATATGAGGAAAAGCGAGTGTAAGCTCCTGATTTACCATACTCCTAATCTCCTGGGAAATGGCAGTTTCTGGCTGGGGATGCCCTCTGCTACCCGGACCGTTGCTCGATCTGCTCCTCTGGGTCTGTTTGTGAGCCAGCGGCTCCGACCCCGGGGGCTGCGGGACAGGGGGAACACCCCAGCCTGGCACTTTTGGATGGGAAAACCCGATCTCCTTTTTGCCTGAAACCTGTTATTGAACCACAGGTGGATTCTCGCACGGCGAGAACCCACGAGTGGTGATCCCTGCTCCGAAACCTGGCACAGCCCTGCAAACCTCACCTTCCCGGTGCTTCCTCCTCCTGCTCGCTCTGGAGACACATTCGCCATCCGGAGGTTTTCAATCTGGGTGGATTTTTGAATGAGAAGTGATTTGTTATTTTTTTTCCCTATATGAATTATTTATTGTAGTTCGAGGCATTTCTAGGGCAGTCTAGGATCTTAATTATACCTGGACGCAGTTTCAGCCATCGAGTGGGGGCGGATTCGAGCCTGTCTGCCTCGACGCACGTTGTCCCCATCACTGCAACAAGTCCTCTTTAAATTTGCTACCAAATGGAGCCTCACCACTGGTAATTTTTCCTTTAATTAAAAAATACTGTTTTATCAGAAGTGGAAATCAGTGCTGAAAAGGATCTGTTTCAATGAATTCTCCCCCAGTTACAAAGGAAAAGAGCTGAAATAATCAGAAAGTCGAACTCTGGTGCTTTCAAATTGAGACCTCCGGCTTTTTCAGTCGAGAATGACTTTTCATTTTGAAATGTTAATTGATAGTAAGAAGTGTTAAAAGCCAGATAGGAAACAAAAAATGTTTCCAGTTCTTTGCAGGGAGCTACTTGGTTGACCAAAGAAGCTGCTCGCTGTGTTCAGTTCCTACCTCTTGAAGAACTTCTGAGATTTCAGTTTTACAACCTTATTTGAGGCAGGAAAAGAAAATATCAAAATTTGTGGTCGCTGCCTGCAAAAGCAAAGCCCTTCCCCACTCGGGTCTGCTAACAACCCACCAGGCAGTAAGGAAATGGTACAATTTTATAGGTGTTTTATACAAACAGCTACACTTATATATAAGGTTTATGTAAGTGTATGGAATCCAGCTCAGATATCAGCTTTATTTAATTAGCTGCAACAACACATTTTCTCTTTTCTACCACCTTTCCTTTCAATGTGCTGCACCGGGGCTGGGAAATGACTCTTAGTGGGGATACTGCCCTCTCCCGTGGTTTTTATCCCATCCGTCCCTCAGAAAGGATGCCTGTGTTCCCACAGTCACTATGTTCCCCACCAGATAAGCATTTCCCAGGTGGATTCGTGCTCTGAAGATTTCCCGATCACCCCCAAAACGCTGCGCTCCCGCAGGCACACCCGCCTTGCCGCAGGGCCAGGAGACAGCGGAGGCTGCCCGTGCCTCTTCCAGCCATCGCCTCGGCTCCTGCATCCCCCCGAACGCAGCGGGCAGACCGACCAGCCGGGGTCCCCCAGCACTTACTGGGAAGCTGGAGAGCTCTGCTTTTGGTGGTGCCTCATTTCAGAGCCCGTTTAACCAGCCCGGCTCAGCCGAACCGCTCGCTCCTGGGAGCTTTGCTGGTGGGGAGCAATTACTATACAAAAAAGCTTTCGCTCCGTTTCATTGAACGATTCCTTCTTAAAAACCTAACAAGCTCTTCTAAGCATGGTCTTTTTTTTTCCCCCTCCCTTTTTTCCAGCACTTCCAGACTCACTGGGTGAAGCCACGAGCGTTTCTGAGCCGAAAGAAGGGTGCCTTTCCCTCCGCGGGTTTGGGTTTGCCTCCGAGCACATCCAGCACGCAACGTTGATCATCTGAGTTACCAGCAATAACACTGAGCTCTTACCTCACTCTTTACATCTCAAAAGTGCCACACAAGCATTAAGTAATTAACTGAGTTACAGTGAAGTGCCTTTTATTTTTTTCCCCTGAGGAATGGAGAAAAGGGCGACTCAATCCAAGCCCCTCTCCCATCCGCCCTCCTGTTACTCCTTCGTGCATCTGAAGTTGTCTTTTCTCACGTGCTTATTTTCTTGGTCTGGGAGGACCAAGCAGTGGGAGCTGCTCCCCAAGGAGCACCCAGACCCCTGGGTGCCATGGCACTGCCTGGCTCTGCACGAGGCTGCTCTCATCCAGCAGCCGGGCAGGAGATGCTGGGCGACCAGGAGGAGGTGCTGGGTGACCAGGAGGAGGTCCTGGGTGACCAGGAGGAGATGCTGAGTGACCAGCAGGAGGTGCTGGGTGACCAGAAGGAGGTGCTGGGTGACCAGGAGGAGATGCTGGGCGACCAGGAGGAGATACTGGGTGCATCTGGGATGACCTTAGGCAAACCATTGCATCTTTGCGTGCTTGGACGCCTCTCTCCAGAGTGGGGAAGGCATTTGCTCCTCTCTCTCTGCCTCTCCCTGTGTCCCACATCAGTCCCAGTTCGAGCCTTCAAGACCTATCCAAAACAAAACGCTGGCTGTTGCAAGAAAGACAAGCCTTTGGAGTCATCCCTTGCTCTGGAAAGCATCGCTTTGGTCCTTGGAGAGAGCTCCCGAGCAGCCCTTCCATTGCCTGCACGCCGTCTGAGAAATATTAGCTCTGATTTGCTTTATCTGCTTCATTTCTCCCTCGGTAAATGGGTCAAAGTCCTGCAGGAATTTGATGGCCAGGCCAGAAATAGAGCACAGGTGCTCAGCGTCCGTGTCTAATGCCCTCGCCAGCAGAAAGTCCTTATCTGTTTAGTTATAGGATGCTATGAAGACACTGCACAGCTCTCATTTTCCCTTCTCACCCATCCCTCTCTCCTCTCTTCCTCCGAACACATCCGCACAAACTCATTTATATGAATAAAAAATAAAAACCTAACACTAGAAATCCAAACCTACAACAGTCTTAATTAAACAACCCTGTTGCACCGTTTCTGCAAGACAAAGTAATTTCCTGTTAGATATTGAGCTATTTAGCAATTATCACGTATCATCGGTCTCAAAGCTCAGTGATATTCCTCCCTGCTCACGAGGAGCGACCGCCGTGCCGGGACCAGGAGCATCCGTGCCGGCTCCCCCGGGAGAAGCCCCTCGGTTATCCCCCGAGACACCCAGCTCCCCATCCCCATCCCTGCACTGCCGCCGCTTTTTGCAAGGTCATCACGTAAAGAAAAGGAACGGTCTTGAGCTTCTTGGGGAAAATATCCTCATTAGCAGGTGTGGCTGTAGCCCTGCAAACCAGGGCACGTCGTTTCCGAAAACATCGTTTCCGAAAACATCGTTGGCAGCAGCTGGTGAAGCCGCCATCCCAGAGCCCGTCCTTCCGAGCTGGTTTGCTTATTATTATCGTCGTTGTTACTGGTTTATGCTAAAAAATGGTTCAGAAAGCCCAAAGGGTTGCTGCTGTCCTGAAGGAGAGGAGGGTGAATCACGGGGCTCCTCTATCTCCAGCCATAAGACAGGCTGGGAAAGGGGCTGGGGGTTCTGGGGGGGGGCGGCTGAGACCTGGCTGTGCTCCCCCCAGAAGCACCGGAATTGCCTGGAGGTCGTGGTTCTTCCCTGAGCTGGGAAACAAATGTCCGAACTTAGAGAAAAAGATTACAGACAAATGTCAAGGGGGGGGGGGGAAGTACTCAGTCAAAGCGGATGAATTATTCAGCTCCCGAGCTGCCGAGTGAACATTATCAGCTAATGATCTGTAATTATTAATAAATAATTTAAGCTTTAATAGCTAGGAAATGAAATGCTTAATTGCATCATAACATAATTAATGGAATTAGCTACTATGAATAAAATGAGTTGTGGTTTTTTTTAAGTAAAAATCTTATTTCTCCACAATGCTGTTGGTTATTTTTGTTCGACTTAAACTCTAGCGAAGATGCAGGAGAGGAGGAGGAGGAGACCCTGGGGGGAGCTGCAGGACCCCAGGACAGGGACCAACTCTTTGCAGTAATGTGGAAAATCAGGACACGAACTTGACAAAACTTTGTAAGAGCACAGACCTGAAAACATTAAGTCTACCAGAAAAAAAAAAAAAAATCTATTTCTGGTCTAAAAATACAAGTCCTTCATCCATGGTGCAGGATGGGAGGAATAGGGCATCCACGGATTCTGCAGGTGGGAGCTGAGCTGAAGCGGCGCGGGGCGGGCGGCCGGATCCACCCCCGGCAGCGACGGTGTCCCCACAGCCACCCACGGCTGTCCCCACAGCTGTCCCCACAGCCACCCACAGCTGTCCCCACAGCCACCCACGGCTGTCCCCACAGCTGTCCCCACAGCCACCCACAGCTGTCCCCACAGCCACCCACAGCTGTCCCCACAGCTGTCCCCACAGCCACCGCTCGCGTGTTAACAAGTGTTAATAAAGGCAAGGCCACCGTGCGTGACCCATTCGAAGGGCTTTTTATTAGGCAATCATATATTTTCATTAGTTATGGTGATGAAGCACTTAGGTTTTATGGGGTGTTTTAGTGTTTCATTTCGCTGTGTTTCCTGATTACCCTGCTAACATTTCAGGGTGACATGGACCATTTTCCCCTCTTGCTGAAACGCAGCCTTTTCAGCAGTAGGATGGTCATAAACGGAGTCAGCTCACATCTGCTGGTGGAGGGAAGCAGCCCATTAAAGCCTGGGAATTCGATTCCAAAACCTGTTCATAATTAATATACCTTATAACGCACAAAAAAACCCCAAATGTTACTACAAGATAATTGTTTAAGTGATGTAGGGATGAGTTAAACGCCTTGCTGGGCATTTAACATCCTGCTGTACGTCTGGCTTGCACCAGCCCTGCTGCCATTACCCAAAAAGCAAACTACAGATGATTTCCAAGCCCAGATCTTGGCAGGTGCAGACTGATGGGTTTAACCCCCCTTGAGCTGAAAATATTTATACTATTGCTGATTTAAGCCAGCTGCAAGCTTAGTCCTCCCCGTATCAATCTCAACGGCTATGCACAGAGATCTCCCGGCAGGTCACGGTTTGCAAATATGGACCTAGGTCACCAGCTCGTCTTCCAAAACTGAAACCAAATTATTTCTCCTTTGAGCTGCTAGAAAAAAAGAAGGGGAAAAAAAAAAAAAAAAAAAAAGATTTCTTTTCCAG
>JAVJGG010000050.1:16123932-16145065 GCA_035590195.1 Aviceda cuculoides | reverse complement strand
GCGGGGAATGCCTGTCCAACCTGTCAGCGGTACTGGTTTGGGCTCAGCGACTGCAGGAATTCACTATATCTCTTACTTAAAGGGCCAATGTCACTGTAAAAATATACCAGCAAAATGTAGCATGTTTTTTAAAGATAAAACTAAAAGTCCTCACCTACGTTTCTCAAAATATCAGAAAAACTGAGAAAAAGGGGGAAAATGGTTTTAATACTCAGCTTTTCTTTTTGGCGTGTGTGCTTTGCGTAGAGCAATGTCACAGGTCTTTGGTTTTAGGAGATAGATAAATAGACAGATGGACAGCCAGATAGATGGATAGATGGATGGATACAATCTCAGCTCAAGGGGAGGTGGGTAAAGAGGAGATAAGATACTTTTACAGTTTCATCAGGAGTCCTGTGATAGCTCCTGGCTTTTTAAAGCCCTCCCAGACATGTCTGCAGCGTTACGAGGATCTCATCTCTCATTTAAATAAGAAGTTGATAGACCCTGCGCTGAAGGGTTTGCAGACGGGAGGCCAGCAAGCCCAGGCACTGGCCGGGGGGACGATGGCCGGGAGGTGACCCACGCCTCTGGGCTCTCTTTAGCCCAAGCCAGGTTTGTCATTATTACACCCGTCAAGAAATAAATATATCAAAAAACCTAAATATAGCAGTAACGAGTATAATATAAGCGGAGTGGGAGGTTTCTAAGGAGAATTTAAGGAGGAAAGGCCAGGAGGAAGGATGGATAAAGTCCTTGGAGCAGTAGGGATGCCCACCGGGTGTTTTCCATTAGGATTTAAACACATTTTTCCCCTCAGAGGGCTGGAAATCTGGCAAAGATGACCCGATGGAGAAGGCTTGGGGAGAGGGTGAGCTGGCCCGATGCGGGCTGGCTCTGAAAACCAGTGTCTCATCTCTGCAGAAATGTGTGCGTCAGGTTTTTGTTTGGGTTTTGGAGGGTTGCTATTTGTTTTGGAGAGCTCGCTTTCTCTTTTCATTTGGCTTGGCAGAATTTCAATACTTCTGCCTTTCACCTCAATAAAAACAGCATGTCAGGCGGCAGGTTTTTATGATGGAATGACCTTTTCCACATGCAGAAAACCCATACCTTTTCTTGCATTTGGGGGGAGAGAGTAAAGCTGCTTTTGATGAAAAACAAAGCCTCCAACTCCACAGGTGATATCACCATGAACCAGAAAATTAGAGTAGTGGGGTTTTTTTAACTGTGCAGAATAACATCAGGATAAAACTTTCATTAACACTGAGCTATTTGCATGTCTATGATGGGGCATAAGAAATTGCCATTACCCCCTCAGTGCCCCCGGGATGCTCAGACCCATCCTAGGACCATGTTGGGTCAATGTTTGGGGCATTTCGGACTGCTGCATCCTGAGCAATTTATGTGCCTGAATCCAGGAGAATATGACATTGCTGTTTGCCTTCTTTGTCCTTCCCCATCTCCAAGTCTCCACGGGGGCAGTCCGAAGACAAATAACGCCTACAGAAACCCCCTGAAAGCTGTGGAAGCGTGTCGTGTCCTCGTGCCGCAGTCCTGTTCATTAGCACATTGTTGACGTTCATTAATCGAGTGTAAAACTGTAATTAAAAATAATCTCCTTTTCTTGAAGCGGCGGCAGAAGAGAAAAAAAGAGGACGCCAAATAAGGGGAAATAAAAACTAATGCATGAATGTGCTAATTGCAGCTGTGGGAACATGACGGCAAAACAATTTGCTGTTTTGTTTTCTTTCTGCGGGGATGAGCGTGAAGGCTCTGGCAGAGCCAGCACAGGAGAGGCTGGGGAAGAGCTGCCCGAGCCCCATCACGGGGAGAAGGCTCCAAACACCTTGCGAGTGGATGCATCCCGTCTTCCCCCCCCAAAATCATGGGCCGGGCTGATCCCTGCTTGTTTGGGAGCGGTGCCGAAGCGGGGTTGCGGTTTATGTTGGCTGATTTATCTCCTTCGGTGAAGATTTCATTTCAAGTTGGAGGATGTTCAAAGTAAAGCCAGCCCTGTTACAGACTTAATTGGACCATATTTCAATCCCAGTTCATCTATTCAGCGTGGATTCCTTATCCTAGGTCCATAAAGTTTTATTAAGTTATATATCAAGGAATATACATATAGGGTATAGAGATACAGCCCTGCTTACATGTTTTTTGAAATGAGGCAGGTTGCTATCGCCTGCGTGTCTGTCTCCGCTCACAGCCAGGTATTTGCTGCCCTGGTTTGGGCACTGGGACCCTCCTCCAACGCTCCCCGGCAGAGGCTGGCGGGCACGGCCACCCCACGGAGCCGTACCTCATCGGGAGGGTGATCCGCAAAAATAGGAGAGCACCGTGGTTGGAAACGTCGAGTCCATGGGCAGCACGTGGACGTCTCACCAACCCGGGTAGGGGCTGCAGCCCCGTGGCTGCTCGGACGTGGCTTGGAGGTAATTCAGTATTTTGGAGCGTGCAAGGCTGGAGGAGGAGAGAGATGTCCCGGGGTGACGTTGTCCCGTGTGCTGGCACACCAGGCCAGCCCCATGGGGACCAAGCCATGGGAGCCAGGGGCCGACCAGGTAAAGCCTTTCCCAGCCGCTCAATCCCTGCCCTCCACACACTCGCTCCGTCTCTCTTGGCTTTCGCCGCTTTTCCATCCTGCCCCTCCTCTTCGTCAGCTGAGGTTATTCTGCAAAGACAAGTAATTACTAGCATGTTATCCACACTCAGCCGCGTGTCCTAACAGCACCTGCTGATGTACAGTAGCAGGCGGCTTGATAATGGGACATATTTAAGCTGATTGCCACCGGAGATAAATGATTTCTCTGAATGGATGCACTTTTGTTAAACTTCTGAAGGCAAAAGGAAAAGTTATCTTCTTTTTTTTTTTTTTTTTAAAAAAACCCCCATCCTTTGAAGAGGATGCGCCTCCCCCAAGATTCTCATTTCAGATTAGGATACAAGGTGTATGGCAAGAGATCTCCGATTCCCTGGCTGTCAGGGCTGCTGTTTGATATTCAAACCTGTCATTTGATCGTTCCTGAATAGCTGCCTTGGTGTCCTTGAGGATAGCTCTATTAAATGCCAAATCTGTTCCCTCTCCCTCCGTATCCGTGATGAGACAGAATAACTCTCACGCAGGAGAGAGGGTGTATTAACGCAACTCAATTGTGTCTTTTTTAAGCTCATCGGGGAGAGAGTGGGTGGAGTGGGAAGGGGACAGGGAGGGGAGGAGAGAGGCTGGGGGGATAAAACCCACTTGAGCTGGAGTGTCTGGTTGTGCTGCAAGGCAGACCGGAGAGAAAATTGGCCTGAAGATCAGAAGGTGACAATATCTTTGTTAAAAAAGAAGCAGGAGAAGAAGAAATAAATTCAGTGCGTCATGCATGGAATTAAAGGCAATGCTTTTTGGTTCACAAACTCATCAAGAGTCGTGGGGTTGCATGCAGTCAGCATCCAGAGTGGCTGAGAAGTTGGAAAACACGGGATGCTCGGGGAAGCCTATGCAGACAGCGATGGCTGAGCCTGTCGGGATTTAGCCGACCTGTTTAGGACGGGAGCAGACCCGTTTATTCCGCTTGTCGCCGTCTGCTCCCTGCAAGACGATCCAACGCCAGCGAACCAGCTCTGGGGTAACCTTGCGTTGTTGTCATCGTAGCCACCATGGAGAGATCTTGCCACGCATTAATGGCACTTGATTTAACGACATGTTCACGTTAGATCTCAGTGTTGATTGCTGAAGTCACTTCGAGTTAATTACAGAGTTAATTACCAGCTAATAACTTTGTTGCTAATAGCTGTAACGGATTTTTGGCAAGCTTTGTCAGAAGGGGCTGATTGGAAGGTCTCTTGGGTAGGATCCTCGTTACAGAAATGGATATACTGAAGGCAAATGATTCCAATCTTTTTTCTTTGATGAACAGTAAATTATTCTAATATCCCTCACTATTGTATTTGCTTATTATCTGTGGGTAATTAGAAGTGAAGAGCTGCAAAGCTGCCTCGGTTGCAGATAGGAGACCATAGCAATTGTGCCGTCTTGATTTTTGATGCTAAGAGATTGTTTTTTCATCCCTCGCCTTTGCTTTCTTTCCCCAAGACACGCAGCATCCCCAGCATTTGCCTCGCATTCCCAGCCCTTCTGCACTAACACACCTGTACACGTGCCATCCCAGGGTCCCCGCATCCTTTTTTTTTTTTTTTTTTTTTTTGAGACTCCCAGGCCAGGACTCATGCAAGTGAGTCTTGCAAAGATTCCCAGGCGATTCCTCTGCCTCTTACAGTAACGTCACAGGAGTGACTCTGCCAGCTGGGACGCGATGCTGTCCCTTGCCCATGGCAGCAAAGGAGGTTTCTGTCCCTGCCTCCCAGCAAGCAGCATCCCCCGTAACTTCTCAAGCATCCCCGCTCGCCCATCACGCCCCTGCTCTTTGGAAGGCAAGCTGGGCTAACTGGTTAAAAGCTGTGCCTGCGCGCTGAGCAGCCGAGAGCCCCACTTGATTTGGATGGAAATTAGCAGGCAGCAGTTGAAGCTGGGGGAAGGAAGCCTTGGAGACCAGCGGAGATTATCAGAAAACAAATGAACAGAACAGCGTGTCATCCCTCAGCAAGGCACGACCACCAAAATCAAAGGCGCAAGCAGGGCTCGGTGACGAATTTGAATGCAGGGGCGATCGAGAACGTGTCACTCCGTCAGCTGCAGCCTGAGCAGAGACAAAACCGCTGCCCCAGCAGAGCTGTCCCAGTTTGGAGCCCTGCAGAGCCCTTTGGCTGGCTCCGTCCCCCTCGGCATCACGCGCGAGGTTTGCAAATGCCCCACGAATCGCTACAGCTGGCAGCACCAGGGCTTTCGCATCCTTGCAGCTCCCAGACCAAAACACAAAAACGCTGGAAACATCCAAGCTAAAGCTTTATCACCTTCAAACAGCAGATTGATGGGAGGTTCCCAGGGACCGAAGACAGGCTCCTGCCTCACAGCCGGCAGCCTTTTCTAGCTAACACCCCTCCTGCTGAGCAAAAGATAAAGCCAGCAGCAGCTCTTCTGGCTGGGGAAGAGGGCAGAGACGCTCAGTGAGAAAACATGGCATGAGTTCAGCGACAAGACCTTCCTCGCATAAGCATCTCGGAAAAAAACGGTGTTACAGCTAAATCACTCTTGCAGCATTACAGGGTCTTGGTTTTGTTTCCTGCTTCTGCTGGGAGCTACCCGGGAGATGCAGGTTAACGTGCTGCAACACCCTCTGCCCTCGACACACCCCTGGAGGTACCATCATCTTCCTCACCGATTTGCAACACGTACCCAGCACCCACATCCCTCTGCCCTGGCTGCCTTCTGCTGCCCTGGGAACGCCGTGTCTCCGAGGCAGCCCCTGGCTCTCTTTCCACGTGTACATCTGCCGTGTGAGGCCTCTGTGCTATCCCACCGCAGAAATATTCTGCAATAAGCATCATCGCTGGACCAGAGCTCTCTGCTACAGATGTCCAGCTCCCAGCATGGCGGAGGACCAACCCCGCTGGATGCTACGGATTGCAGGGATGTAACCAGCACCATCACCTCTCTCTCCGACACCTCACTCTCCTCCTGCTCTCAGGTCACAGAATCAACCCAGCTACAAGTTTTCCAGTTGAGCTTTACAAGGGGACCAGGATGCGGAGCCAGGGCTGGGAGGCACTGCCAGCAGGGAGGTGGCCAGGGGGTCCCTGTCCCTCGACAGAATTTTTCCGTCGCTCTCAGTAGCCCGGCTGCGTTCGGCGGGCAGGGTTGTACCACTCTGCCAGGCTCCTTGCGTGCACCAAGAAGGGGGTCAGGACATGGGTCTCCCCTGCAGCCGGTGTCCTGAAATCCCTCCGTGCTCACTGCTGAGCCACAGCAGAGCAGGGCAGAGCTCTCCTGGCACAGCTCCTTTCTTCAGGAAAGCTGCTCCAAACCCCTCCTTATCAACGAGGTGCACACGCCGACATCTCGGGGGAAGACTGGGGATCTGAAGGAGGCAGAGGAAAAATACTCCATCCTCGCATCACTGCAAGGTTTGGAGTGACGGTGTGTGATGGCAGGATTTGGTTTCCTTTCCTTGAGCAAAATATAGGACTGAGAGCGTCCGAGTCTGGAAGCTGATTTCACGGAGAAGGCGGCCAAGCCGGAGCAGTAACCGGCTGCCAGGACTGCTGCAGCTGCTTTGGAAAAGCGTGTCCCTGCCTGGCTCGGGAATGGGCTGGGATGGGGGCGAAAGCCTTCCCAGGTGCAGGAGGTTTCTCTCACCCTCAGCCTGGCAGCTCGGACCCTCTGCAGCCCACGAGGCTGCTCTGCGCACGCCTTTAGGAGTTGTGGCTTTTAACATCCCCATCTCCAGAACTCACCGAGTACTTATTTGCCTGCGTTGAAGTACAAGCACCGCTTCACCGATTCCCTTGAACCCTTTTAATTCATCACAGGAGCTGACAAGCCCAGGAGGGAGCCTTTCTGTGCCTGATTGGTGCTGTTTGCTGGGCTGTAGGAGAGGGATCCTGCCAGGAGGCCGGTAAAGCCCTGCCAGAAACAAGAGTGAGTGACGGGAATTCGTAACCGAGTCGCTCGGACGAGGTGCGAACCTCAAAATCCTACAGCAAATGTTTGCTTAAGGAGGCCAAGCCACCGGGTCCTCGCTCCTACCCTTCTTGACGCTGTGGCAGCCCCTGGGGAGAGCTCTGCCCCAGCCAGCCCTGGAGCACAGCCTGCCAGGGGGGCTGCTGCCGCCTGCTTCTTCAGCATCCGCGCCCCATCAGTTGTTTGGCAGGGGTCCTAAATGTGGGAACCCCCAAACGGGACCATGCAACGCTTTAAGCCTCTCCCTGCCCCGCGTGGGGGATGAGCCGCCCCGTACCACGGAGCATCCTGCTTCTCATTTACCCTCCATCTCAAGCTTCTTTGTGCCGGGCTTTGATTTATCTAGATTATCCAGATCTGAGCAGAATAGGTAAGACGAGGCCTTGGATCAGTCCCTGACCCTGGCCACATGAGTAATTCCACGGATTGCTGTTATCTGAATGTATAGTAAAATAATGATCTGTAAATCAATAAACTCCTTACTGTTATACGCCACAAACATAATATGAATTCATTACAATTTGTAAATGCCACAAAGAGAAAACTAATCCAGAATCTGTTCCAGGTTTTTGTAAGTATTCAGCCCCCATCACACACTCAAAATATTGAGCTTTCCTGGAAATCAGGCGCGGTGGCAGGTCCTGACACCTGAAAATGCTTCCTTTCAGGCTGCTGCAGTATTTTAGCTCCCCTCGCTGAATAGATGCAGCTGTAATCACCCTGCAGTGAATGATGCTTAAAATTGCAGTTCCCAGAATGCAGAGGGGAGAGTGGAGCTGGTAGCAGGTGACAGTGTTTGAATGTCATTTAAAGTTCACTTTCATTATTTTAATTGTCACTGTAAAAATCTCCCCATTCAGGCCTGATTATGCTCTAAGAGAAATCAGAACTTAAATCCCAATCAATCAGACCTGGAAGTGTTGTTTCGCTGACACAGACGGCGGTGTCTGAGCTGTGATTAAGCCTCAGTATTAGCAAGCCCTGAAAAGCCACCAGGAGACTTAGGAGCGTGCAGGATTAACGCTGAATAACGCACATGACCGAAGTCACCGCGCCAGTGAATAAAAAGATACCTTCACCTCTCGGATTAGGTTTTCCCGGTGCCGCTTCGTGGCCAGCCTGGGAGGTGGGATGGCGAGGATGGGGCGCCGGGGCTGCCGGCAGGATGTTTCCCTGCCGCCGCCTCGGTTTCTCTCTTCCTCACACGGAAAAGGTGCAGGATGGAGTTTTTCAGGGGCACGTGGGAAGTCGGTGGGCGGTTGTCAGCACGAGGGGCTCGGGCATCCCCACCGCACGCGGGGAGGGCTGCCCCGTCCCCTGGGTTTTGGCAAGTGTTTGGGCAAAGGGGTTTGTTCATTGAGCTCCAGGGGAGCGATAGGCACGGCAAGATCCCAGTCCTTTAATGCAAACGATTAAGGGGAGAGAGAAAAAATAAAAGGATGCTATCATAAGCTGCCTGAAAAGTGTAACCTTCTTCCAGACAAAGCAATTTGCAAAAAGATAGAGCCGGTGGGATCAGGCAATAACTTAATAAGCATCTCTGAAAAAACAATGCATTTAAGAACGTTGTTGGGTTTTTTTCTAATGGAGAAACATCAACTCTGTGGGGAAATAAATGTAATAAACTAAGTCCAATCTCCACAAACATTTGTTTTCTTATCTCTGTAAAATCAATATACATGTTGCAATTATGTCCTCCGATGAATCCCCCAAACTTTTGATTCTCTCTCAAGGCTTCCTGCTCAATGGAAGTTCATTACATCTCCCTTTCTTCATCTAGATAAATTTGGGGGTTTTTTGCATTTCCAAGCTCAAGTCATGATTTTTTTCTTGAAAGGTTTCATTTCTCTTTTCCTTACATTGTAGAGGGAGAAGAGTACTTCCCTCAGCTCTAATCTAATCAAATTAAATGTAATTTAATTGCCGTGCAAGCTTATATTTGTTAGGAATCCCAGCAACAAATAAATCAGAATAAAATCAAGGCAAATGCTCTGCCTGTCATGGGTCTTCCTTGCTTTTCAGCTAAAATAACCCAGTTTGCGTTCCAGCAGGTTGGCCAAGCTCTGCAATCACCAGGGCTGTTTCTTCTCCCTGACCAAAGCCTTCACTTGATTTCAGAGCCAGCTGGACCGGACCCAGGGAGCGAGAGCATCACCAGTCTTCCAACCCCTTAATCCTTTCCCAGAAAGGGAGGGAAATGGGGAGCTGTTTTTTTTTCCTTTGCCCCACGTTGGGCCAGTGGAGAGAACAACAGCCCCATCCACTATTCACAAGGTACATAAACAAGCTTGGGTAATTATCACCCAGGGGTATCCAGTTATTTGCTTTTCTTCAATTTTTAATGAAGGAAAAATGTTGCGTGTTCATTCGAATTTCAGAGAAACAGAAAATATCTTGCCAGCTTATTTGAAAAACTCTTTTCTGAGACTGGTCCGGACATGGGCAGCTCCACTATCAATCCTGGTGGGCTGCAGTAGAGGACTAGGTATCTCTGAAAGCCTGTAAACCAAAAGAAAACGTTGGCAAAAAGTTTCCCTCTCGGGTTGGAAACAAACCATCTAAAGAGCGGTGGACCGACGCCGTGTGAATACATATCTTGTGTGCCTTGATCTGTACAGACAGAGGACCTCCTTCTCCTACTGCTCCCACCACTAACACTGCGGTGGCAGTCCCTTAAAGACTAATCGTCTAGAGCAAATATTTTGCTTCCATTTTCAAACGACCAGGGTTTCCTCGAAGGAGGCTCCAGAGGAGGTCACGAAGTAAAATTGTAATTACTCGTGCGACTGTCAGGAGCTGGGCTCCTTCTTCCCCTTCTTACTATGCAATAAATTACCCCTACGTTTTCCTTCCCTGCAATGATGACCTCTGCTTTGCACATCTGCACGCAGACAACGCTGCAAGACAGATTAGATCCTTCAAGGGAGCAAAAGCGTTAGGAGCAAAGAGAGGCAGCGCACGTCGGAGAGATGAGAAACCCCTCCGAAATGTGGTGGGGGTGTAAATACCCTCCGGGGCACGTCCCGCGTTGCTGCAGATTTTACCTCCTTATAATGAAATCTTTGCATTTTTACACCACGCCTTGGCTGAGGTTTGCTCTCTTTCACTTTTTCTTCTCTGTGTTTTTAGGTTAAGACTCTCCAGTGCTCATTTTACCCAGAGAACATCTCGGCAATGCTGCCCTTCAAACCCGCTCAGCAGAGCGCCGGCGGAGAAGGTGCCTCGCTAGCACCGCGCAAGAGCGGCGGCTGAGCAGGGCACTCTCATTTATTTGGGGTGCTCATCGGATGCTCAGGACCTCGAAAGGATCCCAGCACCCCTCCTCGACACGGTTTTGATCCTCGATTAGAGGCACCGGGCACGGTTACTGGCTTAGGAGCAGGGCAGAGTATTTGTCCCCCAGATTAATAAAAGTTGGGTTGTGATGGACGCTGGTGCGACAGTGGGATTTTCCTCAAGTTTTCTCCCTGGCAATCAGAAGAGGAAGGCAGCCGGGTCCTCCAGCAGCAAGAAATTTGCTGAACTCGTGTTCATGGAGCAGCATAAACCCACAGCCTCCCCCAGCACAGCGGCGTGGGGCTTTTCTGACCACTGCGTCCAGGGGAAGAGGGGTAGGGGTGGCAAGACAAATTGCATTAAAATTAACACATAGCAGCCTGCCGGGCACGTGGACAGCAACGATTATCTTATTTAATGGGAGCCCCCTCCAGCACAGGGAAGCCAATGTGCCGTTCAGCCAACTAATGGCTCATTTGTAGGATTCAGTTGGTTCAGAGAGTTCATAATGTCCCTGTGTCATGGCAGCTTAGTTTAAGAATATGGATCTTCTACTTAAGAAGACATGGCCATACATCAAAGTGTTTAACAGCCTTAGGTCAGCATCCTTCTGTTTGGGTAGGTCTGGGAAGGGAGCCAAAGGAAACCACTCCTTTCATTACAGGACTTCTTGGAGAAGTGTTTAGGAAACTGTTCAAATAATGCATGAGAGCAGGCGTTTGGCTGAGGACAGCACGTTTCTCACCTGTGGAGTGTCACGCAGGGACTAGGAGATGGAAATGGGAAGGTTTTAAGCTCTGGGCTTTTTCCATCACAACCTCGAGACCCTCAAGGTCCAGCGTTGACATCCACCGGCTGAGCAGCGACGCTCGACGCTGATGGGGACAGACAGGGCGGCTGGGAAGGCACAAACTGGCAGGAAAACTGTGCGGCTCAGCGGAGGAGGAGAAGGCAGCGAGGGTTCGGTGGGAGCCGTGACAACGAAAGGGGAAGAAGGGCACCTGGCTCAACCCGACGCGAAGCTCCGGCAGCGCTCCGAGGGTCGGTCCCCGCCGCAGAGAGCTGGCTGCTGGGGACGAGGGCGCCCAAGCTCTCAGCCGGTTTTTTCAAAGTCATTCTCCATCAGATTCCCCACACACACACACTGAGTTCTCTCTTGCATGGGAAATTTCTGGGGTTTTTTTGCAATTCTGCACCCTGAAAAGAAATAGAAGTAAAATACAGAACTATCCCAAAATATTTTGGTTTCAGCAGCTGACAAAACCAATCCTTTATCTGATATTTAGGGAACTACCTCCTTCCCTCCTACAGCTGAGCACCTCACCAGACATCTCTGAATTACACCCTGACACAACCGAGCCACAGGCAAAGTGCGATTCTGCTCCCAGTCCCCAGCAATCGCACACGACCCTGGTGCAAAGCTCTCTGCAGAAGTTAGGGGATCCCCTGCTAAGAGCGGTGCGGGTTGTTCTGGTGTGTCCTGCTTCTGCACAGCCAGAGGCCAAATGGGACAAAAGACAAAGTCCAGAGAAGATTTTCAAATGACAGGCAAGAAAAAGGAAAAAAAAAAAAAAAAGAACAATTATGAAAACCGGAAAATGTTTTGTACTCATATTTTGTACTCATATTGTGGGTTTTATGAGTCTCTCTCGCCATCTCCTCCAGGGATTGCTGTATTTTTTCCTGTAATTAGCAGCAACCTGCGATCGCCTAGCTTTAACAAGCCAAATGTCTCCTTTGGATGCCCACATGGGCTTTTCCCCACTGTCTTTTCTTCGCATTTTATTTCTCACCAAATAATTAAATCAGAACTGGCAGCCAGCAAAACTCTTTGAGGGACCAAACCCTCACCAGGAGAGAAAGCAGCGCTTCGGGGTGAGCTCTCACCCAGCCCAGGGAGCACCCATGGTCTCCCCCATCACCCACAGGGTCAATTTGGAAATAACCTGTGACCGACTCCTACAAGCAGAAGCAGCTTTAGCCATTTACAGTGCTGCAGTTACTTTTTCCATTTGCCAGCCAGTTTTTCCCTCTTATTTATTGCAAGCCGTTGCAATTAAACTTACATTTAACATCCACCAGCGGGAAAAATTATGAACTTTTTCTCCTCCGCCATGGCCCCAGTGCCATAGTGTCCCTTCCCTTGGCCAGGCTGGGGACACCAAGGCTGAAGGAGATGCTGGGAAGCCCAGCTCTCCTCTCCAACCCGGCCTTCGGAATATCCGCTGCCGCACCACGCGCTCCTCTGCCCCGTCTTGCAGCACCAAGGTGGCTGCGATGGAGAAATGCAACATTAAATGGAGAGTCCGTGAATAAAACATGAAGCAGAAAGCAAATCCTTTCTGGCACCTGGTTACTTCTCTTTCGAGTGCAATATGCGAGACTGCTAATTGCTTGATTTACTGTAGCAGTCATTCTGCCAACAGCAATAAATAATGTTAATTAATATAAGGTAACCCACTGACAGAGAGGCTGGTAATTACCAGGAAACCAGAGAGATGGGCTTTTGTGGTACTGTTAGAGGAGAGAAGAGCACAATTTCCTCTCCTCTATTTGGTTATCTATCATCCTTTATTTGTTTGCCTTGAGCACTATGTGGAAAGATCTTGGGTCCAATTTCTGTTTGTTTTCTTTTTCTTTTTCTTTTTTTTTTCCCTTCCCCAAGGATACTGTACGTTAATCAGAGTTTCTTTGATTATACACACACAGAAATGATGGGTTTTCTCCTGAGCACGTGCAGTGAAGAAAATCCAATGCCAAATGTTGAACGTGAACATTCTGGCTTACCAAAAAGACTCAACGCAAACAGGGAACCGCTATTGATTGCAATATGGCAACGCCCCCCCTTACTCTGCCAGGGGCTGTGTGCGTGCTGAACATCCTCATCCAGCAGATTTAAGCATTTCCTGAGACACTTTTGCTGAACCTGGGACTAAGGAAATTTAGGCTAATCTCTGGCGGGGGCTGCCTCCCTTGGAAAGATGCAGGAAGAAACACCTCAGCTGCGTTACCACGCAGCAGGGAAAAAAAAATGCATCGATCTGTTGTAAAAAGTTGGCAGCCTCTCTGCCCTGACCAGCTTTATTCCATGTCTGGTCCCCTTCTCAGCCTGGCCAAGACATAAATCATTGCAAAATCTGTCCATCGGGTTAAAAATGAGCAAGTGCAGGGAAACAAGATAAAACAAGCGAGACATCCCTAAGCTAAGCTCAGCCCCGGAGTTCCCAGCAGAAAACCCTGTGGCTCTGGGGAAGATGCTTACAGGGGGTTTAATTATCAAAGATGAAACGGAAGCCTTGGGGAAGTCTGGTGGAGAAAGGACTCCCCGGGGTGGGAAAGAGATGCCTCGGGACCGGACCTGGGAGTTGTTCACCTCTCCTAACGCCCCAATAACTCTGTCAGCAAGAGATTGCCTGGCCCGGCGGGCACCTGACGCAGACAAATTGCTCCGGAGAGCAGCGCTGACAGCTCCCGACACCCTCACTCCCGGTCCCCGTTGGAGAGACACCTAATAATTTCAGCTACCGCGTGGAGGGAAGATTTGACAGCCAGAGAAGTGATGTGGGATGAGCACCAGCCAGCCCCAAGGCCGAGAGTCTCCGGGCATCCGTGTGTGAACCACAAGTTTACGGAGCAGCGAGGTACTGGAAGAAATTCCCTGTTTTCCATAAAGTAGCTGTGTAGTTCCTGACTCTGGAGCTCGCAGCAGGGAGAGCAACCCAGCTTGCTTCCTTTCTTTACTAGGCTTTGGGGATTTAAGAGCTGGTTTTCAGCCCTAAGAAAAGTTGCCGTGAAAATGTCCCAGATGGGATGAAGTTACGAGTCCTCCACACAACGTGCAAGTCAAGGAAACTTGTTTGGATGATTTTCACACCGGATTTTTCCAAGAAAAGGAGTTTAACACTCAGCTCCTGGAGGAGAGGAGACCACCTTTAAATATTTTCAAGAATAGGAAGGAGAAGGGATTGCTGGCTTTGAAATGCCCAGTTTGAAGGGGGGTGTCTTAAAACAAGAAGAAGGAAAGAAAGAAACTGCATGTAAGCCCCGTATTCTGGTGGGAAAACTGTATTATAACCGCGGCTCACCAAAGGAGTTAATGAATCTCAAGTATTCCAATGATAAAAGCAGAGGCCATTTGTTTTTCTAGCCTGATTTCCTAGTTAACAGACAAAAGTCACCTTCCCCTTTAAACCTAGAAATATTATCTTGCAAATGGTGGGTCTTTTCTGAGGTTGGTACAAACCTGAGTGGCTCCACAAGTAAGGGAGGTGGGCAAAGCTCCCCGTCTTTTGCTGGAGCTGGATTTGGCCCTGGAGTTACACTGATTTACACAGTCAAACGCTCTGACCTGGACGTGTTCGCAGCAGATTTTTCACAGCAAGTTTTAAGAGCATCTCCTCTGGGAAAGAGCTTCCTGCACATTTCCCCTGCAGTCTCCCATCATCTTGGAAATATGTTTCGACATATGTCATCATGACTCCACAAAAGCCATTTGGAATAATTTGTGTGCTATATAAAGACACAGTATTTGTTAGCAAGATGGAAACTTCTCCCTGGACTATTGGGAAAGGAGAGGTGGACTGTGATTTTTCAATATTATATTGCAAATACCTCACCCCTGTGCCCACGGCTGGCTGCAGCGTGCACATTAACCTCCTTCGCTGCTGTAACTATTTTAGTTAGTGGCTGATTTATTCTGCTAAATGATTCCCAGCTTTCCAGCTCGCTCTTTCTTTGAGCACTGCATGTCAGGAGGTTTTGGGGGTTGGACGGTTTGGTGGCGAGCAACACACGCGTGTGCAAGCAGTTGTTTCTACCCCTAACTGGGAACAAGAGGCAGAAGCCGACGCTTTATTTTTGTTTGGTTTTCTCTGCGTATGGAAATCACCTGTGAGCACTCAGCGCAAGCGACACTGAGCAACAAGATGTTGCTAAAACTGGACCCTTGAAAGCTGGATTTTAATCCCAGCCTTGCCATGGAGGAGCTGAGGATCCTGGTTGTGTCACTTGGCTTTCCCAATGCCGCGGCTCATCCCACCTCTTCCCTTCGGCATATCACCAGCACATTAGGAAAGTGAGTATCTTTCGCAGAGTGTTTGCGTGTAGCCTCACAAAATGACATGGTTGATATAAGGCTGATATTAAATCTACCCAAACCCCTACTTACATGTCATCATAGAACTGGGAGCTCATTTGAAACTCCCAAGGCTTTGGGAAGAAATTTCAGCTCCTTTAAGTGTTAAGAGCTCATCAGAGGCATAGACTTTTCTGTGTAGAAAGCTCCATTGCCAGCATTTTCTGCTCTCTTTGCTCATTAATAACAGACAAAGATTTGTTCCTTCACTCCGGAGCCTCTTCCCTGATCCCTCGCGCTAGGCGAGACGGGTGCTGCGAAGCCGCGCGTGCCGTTGTTATCCTGCATTTCTGTCTCTCAAACCAGCTTTGTAACTCCCCGTTGTTCAGCCCTGATTCCTCTGGCACCTGGCTGCTGTTCTGCCTCCTATTTATGGCTTTGCTGTCACCGCTCGCTGCCACACGCTCCTGCGAGTGACGGTACAGCGGGGTCTGATGCCCAGGTCCAGCAATTTCTCATTTTCTCACTTTTTCCATCCCTTTCCTACATGAAACTGGGGAGGACGACCAGCTGCAGTGCCTGAAGTTGAAAGAGATCAGATTGAACTTCAGCAGAATTGCTTTGGGTTTCATGGATTTGTCATTTTTAAGGCCAAAGGGTGCTATTTCCCACAGCTAATCTGACACCTTGCCTAATGAGGGCCATATAAAGTCACCCAGTAATTCCCATCTCCAGTACAACTGCCCGTGGATGGAATAAGGCTGTGTTTTTTAAAAAATCAGGCATCTGATGTTTGGTAATGAGTCCCATGATTAATTACCAGGCCAGATAAAAGCATGGATTTTATTTCAATTAGAGCTTGGTTGACTTCAGCTTCCAGATGCCAAGGCTTGACACCGCTCCCCTCGCTAGGCTTTAAAATCCACCATAGCTGGTCCATGTGCACCAAACAGAGACCTTCACCTCCCAGGGACCTTTGTGGATTTTTCCTCCAAGGCATTATGCCGAGCTTTTCCCTGCCCTCATTAACATAAAGATGGGGTTTAATTTTACAAGACTCTCAGAGCATTACTCTTGGGCTTGCTAGCTGCAACCAGAAGTGCAAACCCCCCCCCAGCCAGAGCCAAGGGGCCTCGAAGAGAGTCACTAAGAGTGGTTGGAACAACTGATTTCAGGGGGATTAAAATTCAGTGTAGTCTGGAGCTGCAGAGCATCCTTGTCGGAGACGTGTAAGGCTGGAGCAAAGATGATTGTTGCATTGGAAAATCCAATGTCTTGGTTGTTAATGACAGAATTTCCATCAATCACAGCCTCAGGATACCGGCTTTATAGCTGCACGATAGGCAGGCTCCCTGTCTGAAGGCTGTCACCATTTCTCATCCACGTACATGACTCCTTTATTCAGGGATTCAAAGCACTTTCCCAAAGGAGAAGAAACCGTTTTGGGGATTAGGAACAAGGCAGGTATAAACAGATGGTGAGACCCTCATTCCCAGCCTGTATACTGGGACCAGCAAGAGGAAAAGAATTAGCTCTTCGCTGGGGCTGAGCAGGGAAGGAAGATGGGACGCAGCCCCCGTTCCTCCAGCTCTCACCCCTGAGAAGGTCTGGGAAGAAAAGATCCCACTGCATTTGAAAAGGCCAGACTCGCCCGAGAGCTCACCTTCAATTTGCTGGCAGGATTAGGTTACCTTCTGATTGGAGAGAAGATTGCATGTTTTTCATGTAAATGCTCTTTAATGGATGTTTAGTACAAAGCTGACAGCGATATGACAGATAGGATCCTCACGGGGGCTTTTTGCAATCACACTATTAGTTTACTCCTTTAGATGACAGAGATCTTGATCTTTCAGTCTTTCAAGTGTTGTGTATTTTGGGTTTGGCGGGTGTGTTTTTTTCCTAAACAGTAGCGTCCTTGACAAATACACAAAAAATGCCACAGAGCCAGGAAGAAAACACTAGTCTGCGAGGAAAAAGGGGGAGGGGAAAAAAAAAAAAAAAAAAAAGACCAACCTACCAGCTGGTGCAGAGAAAAGAAGGGAAAAGAGATTTCATCAACGGCTCGGCGGGAGGCAGAGAAGGGGCTCCTCACCCATTTGCCCTTCCTGCAGGCGTGAGAGCTCCGCGGAGATTTCGCATCCCCATACAGCCCGGCGGCACCCACACGGGTGGGCACGAGGCGATACGGGTGCCTGAAAGCGGGCAAGCAAAAACCGCCTCCCCCCACCCCCCAGGCTGGTTTCCCGAGGGGCAGCAACCCAAATTCGTGCTCAGTGAGATAAATGAGGTCTTTGCTCGGCGCGCCGCAGCCGTCCGAGCATCGCCATCCTAAGCCGGGCAGCAGGGCGGCCACCGAGGGACTTTTCCCTGCCTGCTCCGCGGCGTTTACGGTCCCTTCGTCCCCATCCTCGCAAGGTACGAGCAGGTCTCTCAGGCTCCAGAGCGTTGCCCTCATTTTTCAGGCTGGGAAGAGACCTCCAGGCAAAGGGGTTGGCTAAATTGAAATCCAGGAACAAAACGCCTCCGGTTTCCTCCGTTGTTGTTTGCGTTAAATATTTCATTAATGCAATATCGCGTGTCGCCAAAGCGGAGTGGATGGTTAAAAAAAAAAAAAAGACATCACACCATATTGCTCCCCAGATCTTCCGAATGTATCGGCTGCAAGAATTCAATTTCTTACTGAATCCTAAAGGGAAATAAGAGGAGTTTGGGGAAAGAAGAAGGGGAGGAAGAAGAAAGCCTCACCCAAACAGAAATTAATGAATTAAATACAATCCAAACCGATGACCTAAGAGGCCAGCTGCAATCAAGGAGAACAGATGTAGATGTATAAAACTACTGGTGTTAGCTAATGGGAAGGAGAGAAGGATCTCTCCATCATTTATATTTTCTAACATGCTGAGACTTTGGATAAGCTATTAAGGAGCTGACATTTGGAAGTGTATTTAAGCCCTGCTTAGATTAAAGCTTTTTATTTCTTCTAACTTTCATCTCCTCCGTACCACATTCTCTAACATTTGCCCCCCCTTTAGTGGATTTATTTCTGCATAGTTATTCAATATCTCCATCCACATCTGTACACCTCCCCTTTTTTCTCTTCTTCTATTTACCGTGAAGCTAATGGTGAATAAATTAAGAGCAAAATGAATATATTCCTTCTATAAATAATTGATGGACATCTCAGCTACGTACAGATCCCACACAGGTTTCTGTGCATGTGGGCATAAAACACACCGAGCCTGGGGAACAAGAAGAGAGGAAATTTGTGCTTCTCATCACAGAAACTCAGAGCTAATGGGAGGAGAAAGGAGAATATTCCTGCCTGCCCCATTCAAGCGACAAAATTCAGGTATTATTGTCTTGGCATTGACAAATCCAAGCTCCCGGTGTCATCCCCAGCCGCCGCTCGTGCCACCATACCCTGCTTGGTGCAGCCCGGGCACGGCCACATTTCAGCAGAACAGCTGAGGATAATTAAACTTCGCAGTTAAGAGATAACGTGAGAGATGCGTTTTTTTCCTCTGAGCTTTTCACATCACAGCTGGAGGCACGAGATAAGGTGGAAATTGGCCTATTTTCCAGGCAAAAGCAGCTTTGCTGCGAGAACACAAGGAAATTTAAGATTTTTCCTCCCTCTTTTGAAATAAAAATTCGACGGTTTGCATTGCCACACCCCCCGCTCCGAAAATCTCAGGGACGCAGCATCTTCTGAGACCAACAGGAGGTTTTTCCCACTAGCAAGGAAGAAAAAAAAAGCCCGGAGACGATCCCGTATCCTTTTCCCAGGATGTCACCCTCGGATGCTGATGCCCGGCGTGGCTAACGCCATCACCCCCCCGCCTCGAGCTGCAGCTCGGCCAGCCCCCGCTGAGCAGATTTGACCGCGGAGGGGGCCGCCGGCGGCCGGGGGAAGCCAGTCACCGGGGATTAACGTTAAATGCCACATCCGTTGGCTTCCGAGCCCTGCCTGGGTGGGAATGCGTTTCGCCGGGCGGACGATGCTCGGCAGAGACAGGCGGGCAGATGTGAGTGACATTAGGCTGTCCCCCCTGCCCTCCCCAGCGCCCTGCCAAGCCGCCGCGGCGTTTCGGTAAAGCTTTCCCACAAACTTGTATTAAAAGCTAACGGGTTTAGAGGGGGCGATTTGTCAGGCTGAGGGCAGGAGGAGGGGGGTTTGCCAGGGGAAAATGTTGCCACGGGATGCTGCTGGGCTGCGGGGCTTGGGGGGGTGGAAATTAAGCAGGCTGGGCACTAACGCAGACCACGAGAGCGTACAGAGGAGTAAAAACCAGCATTAACCGTCAGGCATTTTGGAAACGGTGGAAACCCTGCTAGTTTTTTACTAACCGAGGGCCTAATTAATTGCAATTCCATATGCACCTACCTATATGTATAGACACACCCACAAAGATATTCTCTTCCTATAGACGCGCACTGGGAATGCCCTCCCTGGAGACCTCAGTTGAGGCCTCGGCCTTTTCTCCTGTCATTGAGTTTCTCAGACAGGTGTTGCAATGAGGTGGGGGGAAAAAAAAAAAAAAAATACTTTTCAGATTCAGATGAGCTGCACGTTCAGGCACTGCTTCCCCCAAGTGCTGGAGCCTTCTCCAAGGCAGACTGCTCCTCACTCCAAATGGCAGCGAGGCCTGGATTGCTGTTTACTTGGAAAGATGCTTTCACACGAGAGAAAAAAAAAAAAATCAAACGACCTCAATCCAGGATATTGCTTCCTTCCTCCTGACATTTATGAACTATGTATTTCACATCTCTGGTGCCGTGTTCCATAAAATAACATCTGTCATAGCCGGCAGCCCTTGGAAAGTGCTCTCGCTGGGGTTTACTTTGCAGATTTAGTGCTTGCGAAAAGGGGGCTCAGCAGAGGCCGCCGGCGGGGGGAGAGGGCAAAATGGGGGGGAGAGAGCTGGCACGTCCCCGCGCAGCCCTGCCTGCAAGCTCCTTAACGGAGCTGCCCCGTTTTCCCCCAAAACCCTCTCCAGCCCCATTTCATGCCTAGCCGTGCTAGACCAGGGGCACGGGCTGCAAACCCCACTGCGTCCCAGTGCCCAGCCCCGACCCCAGTCGCTGCCGCCGCTCTCCGCTCATCCCGGCCCAGCGGATGCCTAAAGGGAAAGGAATAAAGCGCAGATCTCCCCGCAGCGCTCCCTGTTCGATCTCTTCTCCTCCCCATCCCATCGCATTTTTCTCTCCTTACTCGTTCCTGCACTTTCTTCGACTTTCTCCCTGTTTCACCCTGTTCTCCTCCTTCCCTGCATCCCTCCGCCGGCGTCTCGCTCCCCTGCTCCCGGCTCCGGAGCAGGCTCTTGACACCTCGAGTCACCATGACAACCTCCTCCACGATGATGGCAATACGGAGAGCAAAATTTCTCTGCCACTGGAGGCTCTTGTTCTCTTCTGGCATAAATTTCCTTTTTCCTTCACCCGGCGAAGGACTCGAAGGAGCTCAGAGGTTTATTCACAAAGAAACAAACAGAAAATATTCCAGGGTTGAAACCAGGATGAGGTACACAGGTAAATGGGGACCACTCTGGCTTCCAAACAGCAATAAAGTCAGTCTGCAAAGTAAGTTGGTCCATCCCCAATTCCTCCAGTAACCACCAACATGCCCGTGCTTGCCCATACCTCTCGTCCTCACCGAGGTGGTACCTATTCAGATACGGCTTTTCCATCTCAGCATCTTCCCCTTCTTCTCACCCCATCGTCACAGCTTTGGAATATCTCATGACCACATATGGACCTTGAGCCCTAGTCCCTAACGAAATGAGGCTTGCTGCAGTAGAGTATCTGAGCATATATAACTTTTTCAAGAAACTGGATAATTTCCACCAAAAGTGAGACGAGGAGGAGTCTCAACCTGCAGACAGACACTGCATCGGCTCCGCACCTGAACCTGCCACAGACGTGCAAGGACACAAACAATGAGGAAAAAAACCCATCAGTTCTGCCCTAAACTTGCACTCGTCAGAAAGGAAAAATTAACTTTTCTTCCAGTGAACAGACCAACTTCATTGCCGTGGTTTAACGCCAGCCAGCAGCTAAGCACCACGCAGCCGCTCACTCACTTCCCCCACCCAGTGGGACGGGGGAGAAAATCTGGAAAAGAAGTGAAACTTGTAGGTTGAGATAAGAACCGTTCAATAAAACAGAAAAGAAGAAACTAATAATGATAATACTAATAAAATGACAACAGTAATAATAAAAGGATTGGAATGTACAAA
>JAVJGG010000050.1:16094763-16123754 GCA_035590195.1 Aviceda cuculoides | reverse complement strand
AGCTGAAAAGTCCTTGATTTCAGACTAAACACTACTGAGCAACAACTGAAACCATCAGGGTGTTATCAACATTCTTCCATACTGAACTCAAAACCAGAGCGCTGTACCAGCTCCTAGGAAGACAATTAACTCTATCCCAGATGAAACCAGTTCATCCTCCTGATGGGCACCTGCTCCGAGGCTCCCGTGCTCGGGGGGGGCAGGATGGAGACGCACGCTTTTAAGGATAACATGAGAGAGCTTTTAGCTACGTGAAAGTTCCCGCGAGCTTTAAGAAAAACATGTCGCTGGAGCCAAGTGCACTAAAAACCAGGAGACCAGTAACACCAGGAAAGCTGAAAGCGCCCCGTTGACTCCTTCGGAGAGAGCACGAGCGGCTGAGTTACCGGTTGGGAAGGTGCGACAGCTCGGGATGCGAGGGAGAGCCGAGGAACAGCGAAATATCTGCAGAGCCTAAATTTCTAGTTTAATTACAGCAGAAATGAGGAAGGGAGGGTGACGCTTGTTTTTCAAAGCAAAACCAGCAGGAGGAAGAACTGAGTACTTTTAGCTGCCCAGCTCCTAGGGGCTCGGGGGACGGTTAAATACAAGCAAGATCTGTGCTTTCGGCTGAATTTCATTTGGATGCTCAACACTCAAAAACCAGGGTCCAGCTTCCAAATGTCAGATTTCAAAGACAAACAGGCCTGGGCTTTGGATCTGGAAACAGGTCTGCATTTCTAGCCTACCCAGCATTTGAAAATTGGGGTTTGGTACCTGAATTTTGGACTTACGCTCTGCTCTATTTGAAAGCCACCATGTCAATCAGTTTTTACATTAAATTATCGTAACAAGCTGAATCAAGTTACTGTAACGTGTATCAGGATGAGGTGAGTGAGTGAGGAAAACCAAGTACTTTGTGATAAATAGAGACAGATGGCGCAGGGTGTGGGTGTGCCAATGCACGGGGCATGTGTTTAACTAGGGCTGCAAGAGAGGGCACCCACCTCTTGCATTTCCTCTCCCTTTCTGTGGCTGGCCTCTTCATCAGCCTATTGATTGGCATTCCTGGCTTTCCGATATTCCCTCTACTTCCCCCATGGTAAATCCGTTTGCAGAGGGGACTGCACACCCGTGAGGAGGGGGTCAGCAAACTCTGCTCAAGGTGCAGACTCAGGGTATCAACTGCACATTTACAAACAAGGCAAAAATGCATAAAAGATTTAAAAAAAAAAAAAAAGGAGAAAAAAGAAAGAATGAGAAAGAGAAATAGCAGAGAGCTGCCTGGGAACAGATCTCTCTCCACGGAAGAACGAACGGGCATCGCTGCTCTCCGTGCTGGAGCTTTTTGGTGACACCAGAGATGGAAACATCCCAAGAGGGACATGGGGCATCAGTCTCAGACCAGCCTGACAAGGTCGAGAGCTGTGAAGTTAAAAATTCCTCCTCCTGGCTGTCTCTGCAGCAGATAGAGGGGCTAAGAGGGGGAGAGCAGCGGGGTTCCGCTCCCAGCTCCGATGCATCCCAATGCCATGTGCCTTCCCAGACGCTGCGCTAGAGCAGAACACTTCATCTCGCCACGGCTGTAAAACTGGGGACAGGATCTCCTTTGAGGCTTAATTAATGGATGTTTGCAAAGTGCTCAGAAATCCTAAGGGGAAGGGAGGCCATGTTATCATGGCAAGGAATCTTTTTCTGAGTTTTATTCGCATTAGCTGCTGCTCGTGTTAAATTCATACAGCGCTTTGTAGGCGACTAAAGCACTTTCTCTGCTGCACATCATTCACCACCGCTCTCCTTCGCAGCCCAAATCAAGTTGCTGAAAGGCTGCTGATGTCTCCAAAAAAAAAAAAAAAAAAGAAAGAAACCCTTGAAAGAAGCATTCTGTGCCAAGATAATTCTGCTTATATAACACATTATCTGTCTTTCTTTTCTCCTGGATTTTATTACTAAGAGATATTTGCATGAAAACAGGATCTTTGTTGCTTAGGAAATTCATCTGCTACCACTCATGTCCCCATTCTGCTGCGGTCGAGTGACAGCTATTGTGCTGTGCTCTCAGCCCCGGCTATTTATACACTCCCCGGCAAAGCACGCTGGCCCGCGCGTGTGTCTGCCTCCTCAGGAAAAAATAACCCTGGTTTTAAAGGGGAGAAACAAATTCAATAAAAGCTGCTTCTTGGCCTTCCTTCGACTGAAGGCGTTGCAAGAAGGCAGCAAACAATGGCTTTGGCTTTGGCTCCATCTTAGAGCTGCATAAACTACTTTGGCTCAGAGGTGGGTTTGGGCTTTTGGGGAGGGAAAGGAGATATTTTGGAGGAGCGAATAAGCAGAATTGGTGGGTGTGCAGGAGGGCTCGGGGAGAGGAGGATCGCGTGTACGTCCCACCACACCAGACACTACTCCATCCCCAACACACCACAGGTTTTTCCGGGGGTTCACACCAAAAGTTAAAGCTGGAAATGCTGAGAGAACAGGAGAGAATGGCATCGAGTCACCTGAAAGCTGGGAAAATGCCTTGCAGTGGAGGAATTAGAGAGCTCAGTCTGCCTAGCTTATCCCAAAGAGGAATGTGGTGTGACTCGATTAGAGCGTATAAGACCTTTCCAAGGGGAACAAAATTCAAGGTGCTAAAGGGCTATTTAATCTAGTGGAGAAAGGCATAGCAGGAATCAATAGCTAAAGCTAAACAAATTCAAATAGGAAATAAAGCACACATTTTTTATCATGATGGTGATTAACCGTTGGAACAAACTTCCATGAATGCACCAAGACTGGAGGCCAGTTGAGGAGATGCTTTCACCAGACACAGCTGGCAGGGCACCGGGGGTGCGACGCAAGGGTTGGGATGCTCAGGAGACCACCAAGGACCTAAGGACACCTTTAAGTATCTATGATTTTTCTCTTCAAAGTGGGATTGCTTCCTGCAAGAAAAGTCCGCGTTCGCTTTAACACAGAAATATGGCGGGGCGGAAACCCAGAAAACTTTCAAATGTAGCAACTTGAAAACATTTCAAGCCTGAAATGCTAATGCAAATGTTTTTATGGGTTATAAAGCCCTGATTTCTCATGCTTCATTCCCTTATGCTGGCTGGGTTTCCCGGCCAAGCAAACCGTACCAGAGCTGCTGATTCAAAATAAGAGGAAAAGCGAGGAAATCAGTCATGGGACGCAAAGGGCGAGCGAGCACGGCCGGGGCAGAGCCACGATGGGAGCACAGCTCGTGGATGAGAGCAGGGACGTTCAAAAGCAGAGGGAAACCATCCCGTCCCCGCCGGCGCTTCCCACCTCGACCGCTACCTGCCTACAGATGTATAAATCATACAGGTCAGGTAGAGGGGATCCTTCCAGCTCAAAGAGTTTCAGCAGAGATAAAAGAGCGCTGCAAACCCAGGGACATCAGTAATGCCACCTTTGATTAAAAATTTACTGGCGTAAGAGATCCCCTCCGTCTTCCTCGGGCTCCCGCATCCCCGCGCAGGCAGGGATGCTCCCACCCTCCTGCGCAAGGCGGCTGCTCCCAGCCCTGCCCTTGCGGTCCCTCGCCTGGGTTTATTTTACAGGGGTTGGAGATGTATTTTTAATTCTTGGTGGTGTGATCAAGGCCTGGCTCCTTTTTTTCTCACCGGCTTGGCGAGGAGGGGAAGCCTCATCAGGAAAACTAATTTTGGTCTGCGCCGGTGTCAAGTCAAAGGGGTCAGTGAGTTGGGGCTTGCCTATTCATGTCCCACCTCAGCTATTCTGCAAACGTAAAAAGAAAGTAATTAGTTTCTTTAATAGATCAGACCTACACAAAAAATGGTGGGAGGGGAGGAGGCCATGTACAGATCAGCAGGTTTGGGAACTTTAATTGCTTTTTATTCATTTAAGCTTTGAGGATGTGATGACATGCTCTGTTACAATACCACAGCCCTGATCGGATGAAGCCTGTCCCTGGCTTACCAAAATACTGAATTAACAAGACAAAGGTCATTTATTTCTTTAGCTCCCGTTTGAAAAGCCGAGGACCACATCTCTCTGCCGGAGAAGGCGGATGTCCTGAGCCCATCGGCTGAGGAAGACGAAGGGCTCCACCGCGGAGGTCCCCGGGGACCCGGCAGCCCCGGAAGAGCCCCCCAGCACCCCCCCCTCTGCAATGCCTTCCCAAAACCATCCCCTCTCCCAGGCTTGGCCTGGCAGGAGCTGGCGAGGCAGAGGAAGGAGCCGGCGAGGCCGAGGAAGGAGCGGTACCCCTGCTGCCTGCATGCTCCCAGCTCCTGTTTCTCTTTCTTTCCTAAAAGCCTGTGGGCTTTTTTTTTTTTTTTTTTTTTTAAAAAGTCCACTCATCTCTGCTGGGAAAAGCTTCCTTTCAATTCTCCTCTCGTTAGCTGCTCCTTAATGTTTCATGTTCCTGCCTGGGATCCAGGGCTTAGCATTGCTTCTGAAAAGCTGCTCTCGCTACCCTCCCGCAGACCCCGGATCAGGAGAGAAGCATCATTAGAGTAAACCTGGGATAAAACTACAGAAATCTGGTATCTGTGGGAGATTTTTTTAGCTTTTCCTGCTTAGGAAGCCCTTGAAAAGTCAGGCCTTGCAGAAATCATCAGAACCCCTCTTCTCTTGCTCTCCCCACCCCGTACCGTGGGGAGCAGCTTCGGGACTGGGGTTGTGGATGCTCGTGGTGTCAGTTGGGTCCTGCTGCATCCAGGACGCAGAACCAAACCCAGGTCTGAGCCGTGAGGGATGCAGAGCAAGGTGAGGAGGCCGTAAGAGCAGAGATCAGCCTCCTCCCCGGCCTCTCTTCCCCCCCCCCCCAACCCCAGTGAATTTGGTCTTAAAGACGCGAGAATTTTTATAACAATTACAAACCGCGATCTGCATTTTTTTTCCTTCTGGTTTAGGAGAGGCAGGTCGTATTTCTAGCTTTTAATGGGAATCACAAGGGCTGGAAACTTACTGTTATTTCTTACAATTATGATTACTATTATTATTTAGCGAAAGCTGAGATTCTCACACAATAGCATCATCCTAGGTGCCAGGTCTTTACAGAAAACACCGGCGGGGCCGGGAGGGCGGGTGACACGGCCGCACACACGCGTGTGCAGCATCACATCGTGGCTGGTACCCGCTCGGGCAGCGCTGCCTGCCAGCCCTCCGCCCCAGCAGCCCAGGGCAGGATTTGCCCTGGAGCCCCCCCCTGAGCCCCCCCGGAAAGTGGTGCACAGCTTTTCGTGCCTCCCTCCAGCGCTCGCGTCCATCTTCTTTATGCCTTTTGGGATGTTACGCTAATTGTGATGGATGATCTCTTTGTGCTTACACAGGGAAGGAGATGATGAAGCCTTAATGTAAGGTAATACGTCTATTAAAGATTTAAAATAACCCGTGCTGCTGGTGATTCCTCACTTTAACGGCAGCTCTGCTTATCATCAGTGAGGCAGCGAGGGGAGCTGCTCCCCGCCTGGGGGGAGCCAGGGCCGAGGGTGGGATGGAGAGGGGTAAAGGCTCCCGACACTCAGCCCATCGACAGAAACATGCCTGTATTTGCAGCGAGCCCCCGGGACTTTCCCGTTTTACAGATGCTCGCCTACCATTTGCTGCTATCGTATCCTCACCCGAGCCCTCCACGCTGCCTCAGCTTACCCTTCTGTAAAACAAGGCCAGTGCTCCCTCCCTTCGCAAAATTATTTCTGCTCCCTGTAGGTGCCATGCCATAGAAAAGCTAATTACGGCTAATTTTCCAACGCGGGGGCTGGGAACAGCTCCAGCTCCGGAGCCGACCGCACGTGGCACCGCGGGGCCAGAGCACAGGTTGTGTCTGTGTCGGGGGCAGAGAGAAAATTATTCTCTTTGCAGCAGATAAATCCAGAAATTATTAAAGGGAGATATACCTGAATGCATAACATTATTTTTATACTGTCACTTCTCCAGCTGTGGCTATGTTCCTTTAATATATATTGGAAAGTTTACTCCAAAATGATCCAGTTTAAAGATTTTTATTTAGGAACTAAAAAGACGAGTTAAAATGTCACTATTTCTCCCTCTTCTTCCAAAAGCTTTTATGACAATGCTTTGAATTAAAAAAATAAAATCCCTCCAGGCTTCTAATTGTGCAAGTAAATCTTATAGAAACATACGACTTACTTCTAAATGCTATTAAATTTAAAAGCTAATATTACAGCTAGCAGACTCGACAATTTATACAGTAGTTCGGGAGCACCGAGCTGTCCTTTTGTGTTACTGTGGCCAATACCCCCAAATACTTCCACCGAAGGATTTTACCTTTAACAGAAGAGGCCATTAGGGATCTGCGCTGGCTATGGGATGCCTAGCCCCAGCATCCTCCCTCCACACCCCATTCTGTTTGCTTGGAGGCTGGTTTCCATCCCTTTTTTGGACAGGCTGAGTCCCGGGACCCCCCAGCCCACCGTACTGGGCCCCAGCCCAGTTTGCTCTGTAAAACGAGCTCCGATCCCCTGGAAACAGGACACTGCCCAGCACTAACTCCCCCGCTCACTGCGCCAACCCAAGGCAGGTCTGCTCCCTCGACGGCACGGAGGGGAAAAGCTGCACGGCTGCGGCATCGTGCAATGTGCTGGGAAGTAAAATACTCTTTTTCAAGTGTGTTTTTTTGCCTGGGAGCATGCCAGCACTTGGCTCTGCAGGAGCCACATAGCCCCTGCCCCGGGCAGGGCGGCCACACAGACAGTACTCGCCTACGCAAAGCAATATACAGAATTTATCAGGCCCTCGCACAAGCTCAGCTTCCCTTGCTTCCCCTCCAAAAACCCCATCGATAGGCTCAGCTGTGCGGCCAGGCTTTTCTTTTCAGACTTTGAGATCCGCGGTACGGCACACAGCGACTTGCGGCACCGCAAAAGGATGGTCGTGGGCTCTGTCTGAGCATCTTTTTCCCCGCAGCCCCGGCAGCAGGGATCTCCCTCTCCCTCCTATCCGAGCTGGCAGATGCACAGAAGTGGCTGCAATAATTAGAGTCTCTCCAGGGCTCAGGGACTGTTTTAATTGCGTACGAGTGGCTGCAAGTGAGCATCGTGGGCAACGCAAGGCTGGCTGCTATTTGCCCCCCTCTGCTACAGCTGCCAAAAAAGGGTTGAAATGAGTGTTATTGAAGACCGGGGGGGTTGGAAATCCATCCACCTCCTCTCGCACCAACTCTCAGGCGTTATGAATCTGCGCTAAATTAGCACCCGTGACATTCATCGCCTCGTCGCCTTTCAAGCCAGGAGGGAACATCAGCACCTCCGGGCTGACCTCCTCCGGATCACAGACCCTTCGATCTCATCTGCGGCCCCAGAATTGAGCTTAATAGGGTGCGCTTGGCAAAAGCGACCTTTCTGGAGAGCTTGATGTGGAGAAAACCTCCGGCTTCCCGGGGGGGCTGAGCCAATTCATCACCCTCCCTGCAATAAACACCTCGAATGGACCTAACTTCTCATGTGAATGTGGCAGGCTGTGTCTTCCAGCCAGCGCTGCTAAAAGCTTTATATCTCCGTGCCAGCACCCTTTGTCAGGCAACCTCCGAGTCTCAACACCTCCTTCAGGGGAAGGGAGAAGAAAAAGAAAGGTCTGGACGTGCAGAGCCGCGAGGTCAGCAGGGACCTGGCTGGGCGGGAGAGCATCTGTATCACGAATGCAACATGCTTCCCCTCGCCTTGCCTTGAGCAAGTTAGAAAAAGTCAAGCCATCTCACTGAGCGAGCTTTTTTTCCTACTACTACTAAAAAAAAAAAAAAGGCAGAAAAATAAGAGATATTCACAGATTCACCCAAACGTGTCAAATAAGCGCAGCCACAGAAAAAGAGAAATATAGAAAACAAACGAAAAAATAAAACCACAGAGCTCGTCCTTCTCTCTGGCGCTTCCCCTTAAAGCAATCCGGGGGGAGAAGGAAACCCAGAGTGCGATCGCACAGGGAGAGGAAGGAACCGGTGTTAAAGGCAGGGAGAGGGGAGTCAGGCAGCCGAGGGGGATCGTCAGGGCAATTCTGCCCCGGCTCTTTGCTGGCACGAAGCGGGGTGCTGAGCCGAAATCGGCGGAGGCACCCCGCTTTACATCGGCCGAGACGCTGTATTTGGATTTCAAGCGCAACCTTATTGCAACCAACAAGTAACTACGGGCAGCGATGGGTTTATACTGCCGAGCTTTTTGCGCATCCCACCTGCAACCATTCCCCGTGGAGCGTCTGTGCCAGAGGGATGGATATACATGGATATACGCTGGATATGCACCCGAGGGCACGTGGTGGTCCCGGTGATGCTGAGCCCTCTGCCACGGTGGCCAGGGTCCTGGGTGGGGAGGGTGGGCAGCAGAGCAGCCATCGCCCGCCCCGCTCTCCCCTAAGGGTGACACACGCAGACCTTGTTTCTACGCGCTTTCCTCAGATAAACTTTTTATTTCCTATGTAAACATAATAAAGACGACGTAATGACTTCCTGGAACACTCACATTTTAATAAAAATTACAGAGGGGAAGAGATATGATGTGGCACCTGAAATTGAAACCCAGCTATTTTTTCCATCTTTATCACCCGAAAAAATGTAATATTTTGACATTTAGAAAGAGCTGCTGCATTGTGATGTTTTAAAATGTATTTTATCTTTCCCTGCATATCAGGCAAGCTCTTCTCCATTTTCTAATTTCATTAACTGGCACCGAGAATAAACCCCTTTATTTCCCCCTGAATCCACCCACTCAGCATTTTTTCCATTCTACAGAGATCTACATGTAAGATGTTTTTCAAGCATGATTGCTCAAAGAAAAATTACAGGGGAGACAAGTGCGCAGGCAGCTGAGTGCCTAAGCGGAGCCGCAGGAGCGAGAGGCATCCTGCGTGCGAGGGGCCGGGGCGGCAGCGTCTCATGGGGGGGGGCTTTCACCTTCCCAGGGCAGTACGGCAGCGAGGGGGGAAAAAAAAAAAAAAAAAAAATTCTTCTCAGAAGAAAACAATTCCAAATGGGAAAGGCTTGGGTGGAAGGGAAAACCATGCAACTCCATGCTGGAAGCTGATGGGACAGGGAGAGCAAAGCACCATGAGGATGGGGGACGGGAGGAAGGGGAGAAGCAGGTTCCCCCCCCCGGCGATGGGTGCGGAGAAACCTGCCCTCCCGTGCCAGCCCTGGGACAAAATCTCTTTTAAAGACCCCGATGTTTGAAGAAGCTCCGTGATATACAGCGAGGCCTGAGAGATCTTTGTCTCCTCTCGCTTGTTTGTGTTTAGGGGAAAAGTTGCGCTTCTTGGTGATGACAGGTTTTATTTCTAAACTTAGAAATACCGGGGATGTCAAGGCTGCTTTTCCTGCCGGAGCCCTTGGAAGGCTCAGACGTACGGATCGCTGCCTTGAACTTTAATTAGGGGGAAAGAGCTGAAGCTTTCAGAGATGCACTTTCATCCAGGGGATCTGCAACTCTGGAGCTGAATGGGTGCTAATAAAAACAAGTGTAAAGCAAACCCCATTGTCGGTATTCACGGTTTCCAATGCAATTCATCCGTGTGATCCCTTCAGAAGAGCCATCCCTGCAGGGCTCACAGCGTCCCCTCCCCGTATCATCCAAACCTGCTGGGAGGGTCTTTGTTTTTACATGAAATAATTCTTTTCATGCCCTTTACAAGAGAAATATAAAGAAGAGACGTTCACTGGTGCCCAAAGGCATAGCACAAATACCCGTGCTGGCTATGACCAGGCAGGATTTGCTGATTGAGGTGGACCATGGGGAGTTATCTGGGTTGTTTAATGCTTCGCATCCCGCGCTGGCGTCGGGACTGTGCTGTCCCGTGATGTCCCACCTGGGCTGCATCCTCACGGTCCCTCCGACCCGCTAAAGCTGAGCTCGAGCTCAGGAAGCAAAACTGCCTGAACCGAGAAATCAAAGCTCCTAAGGGATGGGGGCCGTATCCAGATTGCACTTTCCAGGAGCAGGGACCCAGCAATCTCCATCAGGACACTCCGGTGTGCCCAGAGCACTCCAAAGACACTTTTCTTGAAAAAAAAGGGGCAGCTGCTGAAAATCCACCTGCAGCTCCCCTGCTCTGTGGCTGCTCAGCACCGGGAACTGGGGACCGCAGGCAGGAGTAAAAGGTATTTGCAACCAAAGGCAGAAGTAGGCAGAGCTGAGCAGAGAAAACCCGCTCCGAGTCCCTGGATCTGCATTATACCCACTATGTTCTCGGCTCTGCAGCTGAAAAAAAAGACATCAGGGAATTAGAAAGACTAGTGATCTTGGAGGAGGAACGAGAATGATTAATGCTGTAGAAGGACAGGGGTATGATATGGTGAAGTAATAAAAGAAATACAGATGAAATAAAATCCTCCCTTGAAGTCTCATTCATCCAGATCTAAAAAGGTGGAAACCTGCCACCTAAATCAGGGTTTCCTTGGCCAGAAAAGCAGATAGATAAATAGACAGATAAGGTGCCTGCTCTGTCTCCCTCCCTTCACGCCTTTCCCTGGGTCCCACAAAGGCTGATCACCGCAGTCAGGGATTGCGTTCCCCGTTATCCATCACCCCAAAAGCAGCACTAAATAACAGCCGTGGGTCCGTGAGAAGCAGAATTTCTACAGATCGGTGTCTGGAGGCATCGCATCGAACGGCTGGCCGCTCCGGCTGCCGGGAGGGCTGAGCTCCTCCCGCAGTCCTTGTCTTCGTGAATCCTGTGCTTTGGCTGACAGGCTGAGGACCAGGACACGGGGGCAATCCGAGGGGCGGATCTGCGGGGCAGCTTCGTGCCGAGCCACGCGTTAGGAGCCCTGGCAGGCTGGGGCAAGAACAGATCTCCATTCTAGAGGAAATACTGGTATTTCACTTTATTCTCTGGCTCCACATTGAAACAAGGGAGAGTGATGATATCTTCCAGAAAATGGACGCTCTGGAAGGTGGGGTGATGGAAAACCAAAGCGCACATAACCTGGGAAAGGCTGGCATTTACACTCCAATCCCCATTCACAACAAACTCAGACTTTCCAAGGGAGCGTTTGGAAACCCCACTTTGCTTCCAGGCTTTTTTCAGAAAGCAAAAAAACCATTCCCTTCCAATGATGTAGCAATATTACATATAAGCAGTCAATCCATTATCAAATCTATATTTCTCTCTAAGATAGGAGTTGAAAGAGAATGAATTGTAGCAATAAAGTTGAAACAAAACATTTTTAGTTTTCTATTACTGCTGGCCCCAGGCTTTGAGCCTTTGAATCTCGCTGGCCCCGATGGATTGCCTCTTGCCTTGGACGTGAGCTGGAAAACCAGCTCCTCCACCTCTGAAGGAGGACAGCAGCCGGATTTACGCATTGGATGTCCCAGGAGGGCCCTCGGGAATGCCAGGCGGGCAAGGCTGTTGGTGCTCGGAGCCGGAGGGGATGAGTTTTTCCCCCAATGGTGAGGAATAAAGCGATGCACGAGCGCGGGCGGCAGCAGCGCTGCGCCCTGGGATCCCCATCGCTCGCTCGCTCTGCCTCCCGATGCTACGCACGGCCACGCCGGCGTGCAGGTTGAAATCAATAAGACGAGGCTCTTCTATTAAAGCAAACATAAACCCCTACATTTTCGAGAGGGAGGTGGGAAGTTTTTACAGCTGGGGAAAGCTGGGGACCGGCAGCGTGGTAGCGCGGAGAGCTGTGCCGCTTGCGCGCCTGCTCGGAGGCTCTCGCTGCGCATCCCGAGCCCGCGGCGCTGCGGCACAGGGCTAAACCGTGCCGGGAACCCGAATTTACCACCCCTTTGGGCCACGACTCACCCGTGCCGTTCCACCAGACAGCCCCGCAGTGCCCCTGACCCATGCCGGATTTTAACCTGTATTTTCAGCACTGACGGGCCGGCACAGCAGCTCAGCATGTGCATTGGTTCCTGCGGGAAAGGGATTGGTATTGGAAGGTCAGGACACACCGCTGTGGTCATCAGCTTGCAGGAGGGGGGACTTTTGCTGCCAGTCATCTCCTGCCATAGTGTTATCAGCTGCTTCACACCCCACCGTGCCTCAGTTTCCCCGGGGAGTTGCACGGCAGAGGCTATAGAAGGGTTTGCATCCACTCATGCAAATCTTGGACTAGTGTTTTTTTCCCAGCAAACCACCAACTCTCTGCCACTTCACTCCTGGCGACAAACCTATTTTCCTCAATTTGCAAAGCCAAGATGGGCTCTGCTAGCTGCACCCTCCCAGAGGGGAGCACAGGCGGGCAGGGATCGGGGCTGGGCTGTCCCCATGAGCTCCGTCCATTACTGTTGGTGATTGGGTGATTTATTGTCACTATTTGTGTGGCCGTGGAAGACAGATGGAGTTAATAAAGCCACCCATCCCTGCCAGAGACATTTATTACAAAGCTGGTGCAATTCTTTCCTTTCCATCCCTGCCCTGGATTCACTTTGGGCCGAGAGAAAGTGCCCGGGAGGCACCTGGAGCATCTCACCCCAAACTTCCTCGCAGCCCTTTCAGCACGGGGATCCCGCGGGAGATGGACACAAGGCACAGTTTGCTCCCAGAGATGCAGCCCTAACAAACAGAAAGCAAAGGCGGAGAAGTACATTACCCTCTTTTGATTGTTCTCAGGGAGCTTTTTCTTGCTTCTCAAGGTTTTGACTAAAATTTGGGGAAGGCAGGGGGAAATCCGACAGCAACTCAGCATCCCTCTGCCCGGGCTGGACCCGCTCGGGGCATCCGAGGCCATTGCTGCAGCTTTCCCAGGATGGAGATCCAACGAAAGCGGCCACATACCTCACAACAGCCTCCGATAAGGATCTTAATAATTCTATTCATGCTAATCCTCACAAATTAGTAAATACAGCTTCATCCTATTTGGAGATATTTCATTACCCAGGGGTTTCTAATAAGCTGATGGAAAGAGTGAGCCAAAGTAGCTCGACTAACCATGCTTCTGAATAGCAGCATCAGGTAGTGTGTCTAATAAGCCCTTCCTGGTCCAAAGGGAGCCTCTGATCAATCCATATCAGGCAATTCCCTGTGTTACTTTCCATTTACCTCTTCGATAATCCCCTCCAGCAGTTAATCAGTGTTTCACATTCGAAGTCACTTAAGTTCCATTGGATTTTCCTAATGTCGTTGGCATGTTAATATTTAACAGCCCTGGCACTGCACCTTCTTGGAGCCAGCGGGCCTGGGATTTTGCTCAACAAGAGCTTTTGTTTCAAAGCAAAGCTGACGAGTCCCCAGGGGCAGATCCTGGGGAAAATGGGAATACGGACCGGACCGGCAGCTGAGCGTTCGCTGACCTGCCTGCCAACCACCCCAGCGTTCCCTCTGCTTTAAAGGAACACCCTGAGCACGGCAATTCAACTCCACACCTCCCTCTTCCCCTCCAGCAGCATAGGGAGAAATAGTCTTAGAAAAACAAGATTTTGGTGGATTTAGGGGTATGTCCTTCCAACTCCTACCTCTCAGCACTGTCTGTGCCTTCCTCCCTGCCAGGTGTCCCCAGCCCTTTCCAGCCAAGGCTGGGCCCACAGAAATGGGAAAGACGTTTATGGCAGGAAATCCATTATCCAGCTGTAACGACGACCCTTATTAAATATGAATTGTGAGATAATGAACATTTTAATTTTATGTATCCCCCTCTTTCTGTTCCCCTCCCCTTTCTTTTTAAATAAATATTTAAGCATCTTTCAAACTGTTTCAGAAGTGCGGAGATGAGCAGGTTGATTTAATCTCCCGTTCCCCCCTCTTTGCCAAACAGGAAATCTCTCATCTGCCTCTTCCACAAATCTTTGCCAAGGGAAGGAGGGAGGATTAGAGCATGCGAGGAGCCCATCCATCGCTTCTTTCCTTTCTCATATTCTTTTGGAAGTCCTTCAAGGAATGCTATGAAGATGTGATTCATGGTTTTTAATCACTCTTCTCCCTTTCCTGCCAGTCTTATTAACACTTTGGGACCTGAACCCAACGGAGATATCCTCAATCCTTTTTGCAACAGCAGATTTCCCTGAGATTGAGACAACCAGCTGCTTGCCCGTGAGCCTCCTCCCTTAGAGGTGAAATCCCTTTGGTCTCTCCCCAGCTTTCCCACAGCTCGCCTTTGTTGGGTCCATTTAACCCTGAATGGGCACAGAACCCCTGAGAGCGTGAAGAAATTAAATCACTTCACAACAGTCCCATTGCAAAGCCCTTGGGGCTCCCAGCTCAGCGCTGCACCCTGGACCCAGGCAGGTACCACATCTGCAAGGAGATGGATCGATAGGGAGATGGCAGATGCCTGGCCCGGCTCCTGGGGCAAATGATGTCCTGATTTCCCACCCCCAGCACCCTCCTGGGGCAGAGATGATCGGAGCTGATGGAAGGATGGAGCCTGCCCTGCAAAGGAGCCCCAGCAAAGGCTCTCTTGCAGGATGGCCCTGGGGGGAGCAAAGCTCAGTGCTCAGTATCATGCCTGGAGAGGTCACCGTCCAGGAAGGGATGATGCACCAAAAGACAATTATTTATGTGCAATCCTTGCAGTAAAAAAAAATAAATTAAAAAAAAAAAATTCAACAGTAATAGCAAGCTGCTTCTGGAGGAAAAAAAAAAAAGCCAGGAGACCCATACAGAATAAACAGCACTGGAAAATCTAAATAATAACCATGCAATTTGAAAAGAACTGCTGGAAAGCCCTAACTCAGCAAAGCCCTTAAGCCTTTGAGTGGTCAGCTGGAGCCAACTGGACTCCTCATCTGCTGAAAGCTCCTCTTTGGTGCCAGCCCGCTGCCAACCCAGGATGAAAGCAGCTCACCTAAGGATGCAAACACAATCTTCCACACCATTTCCTTGGCTTCGGGAAACCTTCCGGGGAATTGTTACCCATTTTCCCTCCAATTCAGCAAAAAAAGCTTTCCGTTTTTTCATTTTACACTTTGTGCTCGAAATCTTCGGCGAAACCAGAAAAAGGTCAGCAGCTGGGGAGAGGTTTGACACAAGGCATTCTGGTCTGCTTTACAGCTTCCCACGGCCCCCCAAAATGCAAACGCTGACGGTCCTGACCTGCCCAACCCTGCCCATGACTGGAAATATCACAGCCGCTCCAGCCTGGCCGCCGTAATTGATCCCATAAAGCATCCGCCGCGGCACTCACGTTAATATATCGTCCTCCTGCTGCCCTCCCGGCTCACGCCGATTCTCAAGCAGAGAATGGACATAATTTCCCCAACAGAAAGCTCCACGCATGAACGTTTCTCTGCAGGGCACAGCTGAGATATATTGAAATCAGTTTTGGGGGGGAAACGTTTACGCCGAGCGGCGTTTCAGGCAGGGAAACACGAGCAGGGAGCGAAACCTGCCCGTAGCAGGGCTCTTGGTTAAAGGTTTGCCTCCCTCTGTGGTGGGGCAAAGGGAAAAAGGAGAAATACCTTCATTTTTGCTACGCCTAAGGGTAAGGCAACATCACCCACAGTCACCAGCTGACTGCAATTTTGCAAGCTGGCATCCACCCACCGAGCCTGGGCGAGTGCCTGCACGCAGAGGGGGGACAGCCATCGCGGAGCAAAGCCTTTTATTTTGCAACTGGTTCAAGTTAATAGCACAGAAATGACGACTTTTCCTGGCTCAAGCCTGCAAGCTGCCGCAACTTGATTGTATTCAGTTGTGTGTCCGTATCTTTACATCATTTGGGTTTCTTCTCTTATTTAAGAAAAATATTATTATGTTTAATATAAGTTATTTCTTCCTTTCAGTTTATGCTGATGAGTTCCCATTCAGTTCCTGTGGGTGCTTTTACCAAAATGAAAATTACAATATCAAAATAAAAATCAGCTAATGTGGTAGAATAAATGGCCCAGAGACCATCAAAGAAAACGTAGCAAGAGTGAATAATAAAACATCATAATTCCTCAGTTCTATCTGTCCATCCATCTAACTATCTGTTAGACAGGAGGAATCTCAATTAGCTGTTAAAAGGATATTTATGATTATTTTACGGGCATTGCAGTGCTCTTTCTGCTCCCAAAAGCTCTCTTGACACCCCTCCCACCCAAGGATGGGGAAGCAAACCCAGAAGATTAAAAGATTTCCCAAGAAATAAGATGTATGCCTGCTTCTGCACCTGGGGGGGACACCAGCCCCCGGCCCCCCAAGCCCTCTGGGAGGAACCTGACTCATTCCTACTGGGACCATTCCCGTGTGTGTGGGGGGACGGAATAGAAGGAAGCTTCCAAATGACCCATTAACTCCAGTGTATGTAATTACCCTCTGAACAACCAAAGGGACTGACCTCCCTGCTCCAGCTCTCAATGTTCAGAACAATCGACAATCCCAATTAGCTGTAATTAAGAAGGATTATAATGAATCTACTGCATGCGTTTTTACATGCACCTATTAAAATCCCCAATTTTTCATTTACAGTCCCTACGTGCACGTTTGCATGCACAATGAAGGGACACAAAAGGAAAAGGGTTCTTTTTGTCATTATTTGTGTCAAGGCTTTACATCAGGGTTTTCTGTCTGCAGCTGATTATAAACGTCAAATTGAATTCTAACTGGAGACAGAAAGAGAAATTAAGCAAAAAAATAAAATTGCAGAGGCTGTAATCCCCACTGAACAGCCTCGCTGGGATCTCTGCGTAATGAACCCGGCTTGTGCTGCCATTACTTGCCTTTTGTTTACCTAACAGTTTGACAATGCATATTTATGCAAATTGGAGCCCGGCTGCTTTTTTGCCGTTCATTAATTAGCATCTCATTCAGGACGTGTAAACCAGGCTTGGAGAATTTGTCTAATTTGATCAACAGTTTGATTCCTCTCCTGCCCACCTTCCTTTCCCCCCTTCTCGGGTCTTTAACGAGGCTTTTGGATTGAATGTCAACTGCCTTGTGCAACAGGGACCTCGTGGGGCTCCTGTGCTTGGAAGGAGGGAAAGAGGGATGCTGAGAGAAGGAGGGGGAAAAAAGCAAGTTTTAGGAAGAGGTGAGCAGCAGCGTTGCGCCCAAACCTGCATAAATCTGGTTTTCCCTTCCAGTTTCTTACTGCAGCGACGCTGCCAATAAGACTCTCCCCAGAAAGCCTTGCGGAGCAGGGCTAGAGCTCGTTCTGCTGGAACGAAGGGGGTTTGCACCCCCAAAAAATGAAGAATGAGGGTGGAGATGGTCCCATCCCGTGGCCGGTGTGGTGCCAGCTGAGCCGACGTGTCCGGCAGTGGTGGGGCTGGGATCCGGGCACGGGGTGCTCCTCCCGTCAAAGGCTGGCAGAGGGACCCGTGAGCACATATCCCTCTGCCCTCCCTCTCCCGAGGAGAATTTCTCCCTGTTGTCACAGCAGGGAAAGAATAATAAACCTTAAAGGATGGGCAGAAACGTCGATCTGCTCCAAGAGGCTTTTACAGATCAATAGGCGCCGCCGGGAGCTGGCGTGTCGTGCCAGCACACGAGCAGGGAGCAATCGGCCCGGGGTAACGCCAACCCCTTCTTGATAAGGAACCATCCCATCGCTCACGCAGGGCTGCAAAGGGCCTTTTACTTAAACTGAGCGGGGAAAAAAGAAAAAAAAAAAAAAGCAAGACTTTCTTTCTCACCCTGAGATGCACCAGGACATGAATCACTCCAGCTAACAGGCAAGTTTACGGGGCAAATTTCTGGAGGAGGCGTATAAACTACCAGGGAGCAAACACGGAAACAACCTCGCTGATGTTAGGTTTGCAAAAAAGTTGTGTCTTGTCTTAAATGTCCAAATAGCACCAAGTGCCAACCGCGTCGAGGCACAGCCACATCTTTAAGCCAAGGTGAGCTTTAGCCGGGAGCGTGGCAGCGCAGAGGCAGCTCCACCTTGGGCTCCCGGTTGCATTTCTCTTCTCCCAGTGCTTTATCCACCCTTTGCTTCCCTCAAGGGCAATTTCTTTTGCTCGATTTACACATTTGTTTACAAATACGTAATGACTGGGGGAGGGCCACCCGCCACCCGCAGAACAACGGCGCCTATTTCTAACCGCTGGCCTCTTCCAGTGTTTCCTCTGCAATTTCTGCGCACACACAGCCACGCAAAATGGGCCTAAACACTGCAATTTTCCAACCATTTTCATCCAAATTGTCAGCAATTTCCCAATGGCCCCGGCACCAAATTGCAAGTGAATGCTCGGTAATACTGTGCGGCTGCACAGGCATCCGTGGGCAGGGGAAGGAGGGGAGGGCAAGCGGGATGCGACGGCAGCAGCTGGACACAAACCCTTCAGAAATGGGCTGTCAGGTTATTACCAGCCACATCTTGGGCGTCAAGTCATCAGGGTGAAAAAGACGAGCACATTTTTGTGATGCATGTCGGATACGACACCGCAAATCTTCCTGGATGGCTGGCAAAGGGGGCTTTTTGCATGATATTCATGGCTCTAGAATGCCAAAATAGAAATGGATCCCAATATAAATCGGGGCAATTGCTCGGCTCCTGCTATGACTGTGAGGTTGCTTTACTATAGCTCGCTTAAAAACCGGTGCCGCCTTAGCAGGAGTGGGCTCTGCCCCAGGGTGGGCACCTCCAGGGAGCCCTGCGACACCCAGAAAGACGGATTGAAGGGTGCCTGTTGTAAACCTGCAGCAACAGTGCCCAATCCCACCATTTTCAGCACATGACTTATTTGGGTCCTGGTAGGGATACTTTGGGGCGCGATCCCGTAGGAAAACAGGGACATTTGGGAAGGAGAAGGGAGCCTGTCCCGAAGCGCTGATCATCTCCCCGCAGCCCAGGTGCCTGCTTGTAGAGACCCGCAAAGATTTGTAGCAGAACATCTCCACTCCCCGCCAACTTGGAGATGCACCTCACGGATCACACAGCGGACCATGCCACCGTCCCCGTGCCGCTATCGCCCCGTCCTTTCCCTGCCTCGGTGTTGCAATGGGAAGCCGGGGTCCGGTTCGTGCAGCACCCCAGGCTTTGTCACTCGAACGCTCTTAGTCCCTGTCCTTCTCCCATCGCATCTGCCTGCTTCTTCTCCCACGTGTTTTATATTCCCTGCACCGCCCAGCGAGATAAGGCTGTGAGATATTTATATGTTTATCACAGATGGCCTCGGTTTCAGAAACTAAGCGTGCTGCAGTCGGAAGGAATGTATTAATAATTATATAGCACAACGTGATAATTACTTGCAAAGCAGTCTGAAGAAAGTCTTTTGTCTCTCCGCTTCTGATTAGGCAGTTATTTCACCAGTGACTGGGAAAGTCAACAAGTGTCAAGTATGGTGGTTAATTCCTGAGCCGATAGCATTTATTAAAATTGCTAATGAATCTAATAATTAAACACATAAATATAAGTTACCTCAGGTATTAAATCTAATTATTGGGCCAGCAAAAATCAATTTTTGTGCATATGCATAATAATGCATGGGCAAAGTTAATTAGAAATGTCCAGATCAATATTTGAATAATTCTTAACTAGTGGAATCCCTGTCTGAAGAGCGGGTCTAGACGCTGTGAATAAGTTATATTTCAGAAATGAATGCCTCCTCCTAATGGAGTTTATCCTAGTAAATTAATAATACTCCAGTAAATCTGCAAAACAAATGACAAACCTGTTTGCCTGAACATTGCCCTTAGGGAAATCATTAATATCCTTTGTCAGCAACCTCCGAGGTCAGAGCCAAAGCTCTGCTCCGGCTCCCAGCCGGCTCCCCAGCAGCCTCGCTCCGCGGGGAGGCCCTCGGAGACGAGGGAGGGAGCAGAGACGGAGCGCGCCAGGCTCTGCCCCTCGCTCCCAGCTCTTCCGCACGGGGCAGCTATCGGGCAGCCTTCCAGCTGAATCCCACCTTTCCCACGAGACCGAGCCCCCACCGGCCCTGCCTCGTCCCCCCGGGTTCCTGCGGCCTCCGACAAAATCTACCGGCGGTATTGCCCCACTTGTCTTGGAAATAGGACCTCAATTACGGTCCAAGAGCCGTGCTGGTGTAAATCAGTGAAGCGGTGCTGATTGATGCTATCTTAGATTCCAGTCCAAACTGCAGCACTAAATTCAGCAGCACTGACTTCATGGAGCTCTCCCAGCCCCAGAAGAAAAGCTCAGCTGTTTTTTAAAGGTAGCTCTTCTGCTTTGCAAAGAGCAGGAAGGATCCAGGGCTCGTCCCCATGCTCGGGGAGGGCTTGGGGGGTGGCAGAGCTGGGAGGACTGGGCAGCGCTGGGGGGATTTTATCAACCCCCCTCCCATCCCTGATGGAGATGCAGCATCCATCCATGCACACCCTCCGTTGGCACCTCTCGCCAGCGCAGAGGTGGTTAAAGAGGAGAAGGGAAAAAGAAAAAAAAGCACAAACGTTGTGTTTCGCCTGGAGATGATGCTGCACGGCTTGTTTTAACACGGCGCTAACAGGAGTCTCCACCTTTTCCCTTGCTATCGCCCTGGCACGCTCTCCCCTTGATTATTCATCGCGGTTGAAGGGAGATAAAACAGATGTAATATGGCGCAGAACTCCAACACACATCTTAAATCATCTTGTCTCGACGTGGCTCCTTGGCACGCACGCGAGCGGTGCTCGTCAAGAACCTGGCTGAACTGTTTCGGTGCACATGAGTGATTTGATTTCTGGGTTTCTCCAGTGTGCTTCTGGCACGGGCAGAGACGATGAAAGGAAAGTTATTCAGTCATGGGTGAAATCATTATGGGTAAATCTCTGCTCTGAATTACACCGGGGTAAATCCATTGAAAGGTAACTCAATTGAGATCAATGGCCCAAATTTTTGCTTTCCTTTACTCCAAAGAAAGCACCGTGTAATATTTTTAAAGTCACGAGTAATACTCCTGATTTTCACAGCTGACAGGCAAATCTGATCCACCCTGTTTCCAATCTTTTGCATGACGTATTTTGCGAAACCAGTACTTCAGCCGGATTATTTCGCGTGAAACCATCTTTCGCCGTCTCCCCTAGCCACAGCGTTTAAACCACACTGCAGCCCAATTTTGTAACCCTGGCTCTCCTAAGTCAGCAAAAGGAAAACCTGCTGAGCACAGGCTGGGCAGTTTGTTGAGGGATCACCCGAGCCCCGTCTGCAACGTGAGCATCCCTGCGCTGAAACGCCCGGCTGCGATGGCCGAAGGGATGACAGGGAGCCTGTCCTCGCCTCGCAAGGACCTTCTGCCTTAGAACCTCGGTGAAAAAAGAGCTGTGGAAGGAAAAGACCAGCTCCGCCTTCCCTGAGAGACGGCCACGCGGAGCATGGCTTTTGTAGCCGTGCGAAAAATCAGTGCCTGGCCCCAAACTCCCACACCACGGCAATATTGCATAGACGGATAAGACAAAGGCGCAGAGGGAAAACGGACGCAAAAATGAAGTGAGATGCCGGAGGCTGCGGACCTGCATCCATCAGGTGGCAAGGAAAAGCACAAAGCCATGGGTCCGGCAGGCTGCTGGGCACTGCTCTGCCTTGGCGAGAGCCGGTCGGAGCCTGGGCCGGCTGCAGACAGCATCACCTCGGGTTATGGTTCATCTCCTGGAGCACTTTTCCATTTCACTGGCACTTGTGGGCTACTCCACGGAGAGGAAGGTGGAGCTGAGATGCTGCTAATTGTATAAAGCCCACGGAGAAGGGTGGTGGTTTTCTGGAGCCCTCCCCGACGGCTAAATTGAGAGATCTGGTTGGATTGCTCAACAACCCCGAACGGCCCATTGAGCAAAGCCACTGGAAAATGGGTGTAATCCAGGGCCACTTGGGCTGAAGTGGTTTTTATGTACTAATCAAAGGCAGAGGCACAGCTGCTATGGCTCCTGTAGTTACAGACGCAGGGACAGGTAATTCAGGAGAAAATTGGAAACGCAGAGGATATTCCTGTTGTCAAGCGGGCATCAGGAAACGGGAGCCTTTGCGTAAAAACAGTTCTTGGAAAGGGCTTCGGCACGAGCTGCTGGGGACGTGGGCAAGTCTAGTCCTGAATCAGAAGCTCGGTTGCTGGTTTTGGTGATGGTTCATTTATAAATGATTTATAAAGGCAAAATCACCGTTTCACGGACACACCAAGCATGTTGGAGGCATGATGACCAGCGTGTGTGGCACATAGCTAGGAGGACAGAAGTTGTTATGCCTCAGTCTGCAGTGGCAAAGAAAAAAAAAGCCCTAGAGACAGTAAAGCAGCCGTTTATTGAGCTGTTGGATTCTCTGGCAGTTAATTCTCCATTTATTAAAACATCTATTTGTCATTTATTTACCCTCCATGCGCTATTTATAAACCCGTTCTTAATAAAGTGCAACTAGGTCTTAACAGAGTTGCACCACAGTGGAGAGCATCCAGAGCACGTCGCCGTCAGCGATCTGCTCAGGTCTTACAGATCTTTTCCATCTCTTTGTACGACAGTTTCCCTGTCTCTATTTGTTTCTGTCTCTCTTTCACTCTCCTGGGATAACACCATCTTTCAATCTACTCTGACACATTTGTTTCCTGAGGGCAATTTAAACTGAGAATGATTCCCTGATTGCTCACTTTTCCTCCTCCTCTCTTATTCTGCAGGGGTTTTTTTGAAGGATCATAAAATAACATGTTTAGAAATAATTGCATGATAGGGATGTTTTCTTGCCACGTGAGCATTGCTCGTTTCCTCTCCAGACAGTATATTCTCAGCACGTTTTCAGGGAAGGTTTCCCCGGATGGCAGTAGCAGGCTGGGCAGGACTTTGCCGCGGAGTGGCTGACGAGAGCTGCGTCGGGCCATCCAGGAGCGATGCGGTTCCTGCTCCGTATCCAAAGGAAAGGTCCCACAGCCCCGCCAGGGCAGGGAATACAGGTTTGGGATCAGATTTGAGATGGTGTTAGGCTCCAAGCATCCTAAACTCAAACGATTTCCCAGTGGGAGCCGGGGCAGGCAGCTCTGCCCGCGCTCGGCTCCAGCCCAGACGGCGTCTGCGGGTGGTCAGGGCCAGCATGCTCCCAAATTAAATGGGATTTCTGGAAGTGGCAGAGACACCGGCCTCTCCCAGGCTGGCAGACCCTGCTCACTTCACCACAGCATCAATTCTACTCGAGAGCTCAAGAGTGTTTCTATTTAGTTGTAAATTTATATGTATTAGATTATATATTGGAAGTGCAAATAAATTCCTTGTGCTACCCAAAAGCCATTTGATTTAGTCCTCAATAATGAGCAGGTGTACTTTAAAGCAATACATACTGTGAGAAACAAGAATTATGAACAGGTCTGTGGCTTTCCTGTTTCTTTTTTTCTTTTTTTTTTTTTTTTAACCTTTTACAGGCCACCTGGATACCATCATCTCCTAATAAATATCCCCCATGACACAGCCATCATGTAACTCATTATGGCATCCACAGCGCACGAATTATGTGGATAAGGTTCACGTAACTATGAAGATATTTATGGCAGGCCATACTGTTTCTTAGGAAAATATTGATTTGTTAACAACTGAATGACTGTATAGCTATTAAATCAGACCGGTCTATCGTACACCCCGGCGTTAAGGAAAGAACGGGTTTATTTTTCACATTTCTGTACCTATTTTATTTGTAAACCACAGAGGGGCGAGTGGAAGAGCACGTGCACGAAGAAGTGCTCCATCGCTCCCGGAGCTGTATCTGCACAGCCTGAGCCCACTCCTCTCTGTTGCTTCAACAGCCGTGCGGGGACTGATTATTTTTGTTCCTTTAATCTGTCGTAGATCAGGAGTGACTGTCCCCGCTCGGGACGGCAACAGTGGCACTGGGAAAGGTGGAGGCAGAGTCACACCATCTCGGTCATTAGAGCGTCTCTGATTTACACGGTAGCAGGGCTGATCCTTTCCCTCCCCTTGCTGCAGCCCACACACAATAACCTTGCGGAGGGCAATACCATTATCCTGGATTTATGCAGCTATAACGGAGGGAAGAATCTGTCCCGCTTGGGATTTTTTCAGAGGTGGGGAGAGGCAAGGGATCGTAGTACCGTCTCAGGACTTTTGAACTGCTAAAATAGGGTTTGCAGTTCATTATTCTGGTGTTAAGGCCTCGGATAAAAGTACAGGCATCCATGGGTGATTTTTTTTTTTTCTTTTAAAGAAATACAACTTTCTTCTTTTATTGATTGCTTGCTTTTCATTTTATATCCTTTCCCCTTGCCTGAAATGAGAAAAATGAGTCCCCGCCACAGGCTCTAAGCTTTATACTCCCTCACTATCTTCCCCCTTATCTAACGCCAAGCCAGCAAGCAGAGGCGAAAGCACGGCTGGTAGTGCCGCAGATTATGCCATAAAACCTGGAGATAAGGGCAGGGACCAGCCTGGGGGAACAGGGAGGTACCTGCCTCCCTCCTCCCTCCCTCCTCTTCAAAGCGAGACTTTCAATCAAACCCTTAGCGCTGTGAATTTCTTTCCTTAAAATTTGATAACAAGGACCATGTTTTCCTTTGGAGATTGGGCTGTAATAACACTGGAGGGATGAAGGATGGGGGGGGGAGCATACCCAGGGTTTGGGCAGAGTAGCAGCATCGTGATTAATCCCGGTCCACGGGACTGCGTTGCGTGACTGTATTTCTTGGCTGGCCAGTATAATCCAGCTGAGAGATCATAAATGTCTCCAGCAGACATCACAGCCTGCTTATTGATCTCTATTTGTTGTTCTTCTCAAATATAATCGCTCGCCTTGATTAAGGCTTTTCGTGCCTAAGCGTGCCAGGAGAGGAAGGCAATGGGCACGCAAAGCATCGCCCCGTGGCCACGGGCACTAACGCCATCAGGTGCTCCGCTCCCTTGGGAAATGCCGCGTTTGGGGCTGGGAGCAAGAGGGAGGGAAAGTCCTCAGCAGGAGGACAGAAGGACATCGAGTGGGATAAGCTCAACCCTGGTATTTACCTCTCAGCACTCGGTATTAGAGATAACAGCCGATGCCTGATGCGCTAAGCACGGGCCTGATCCTGCAAGTCCTTTTTCACCCAGGTAATCCTCCCTCACAGGTTGCTACTTGCAGAGACACGGTGGGAACCACGGGCACGGAGGGGGCAAGAGGAATTATTACTCCTGCGGGCAGGGACCGCTGCGGCATCGCCGGAGCAGGGCCAGGCTTGCAGGGTGCTGCGTAAATCCGGAGGATACGGGCAATCCCAGCTCACTTGCCGGCTGTAGGACGTTGGACTGCGTGGATTTACGTAGATTGGTTTAGGATAACGTTTCTCCTGACTATCTGCTGGTGGGCTCATCCCTACGGGTACGTGCGTGAGGTTCGATGCCGGAGCCAGAGCCGGCTGTGCCGCAACTCGAGGTGCCCCGGCCGCGCAGCCGAGGCAGCACACCCACAGCCTGCCTGACGTTGAGCCTAGCCAGCTAATTAAAAGCCTTCATCTCAGCACGGATGCTACTTAAGAGATGTCAAAGGCGGCAGGCCCAGCCCCTAAAGAAAGGAGGAAAGCAATTAAAAGGGGAAGGAGCAGTCAGGCTAAATAGCAACAAGGTGCAGGAGTTTGAAGCGCGCAGTTTTTCAACGCCGCCGAAATCCGGAGCCAATTGCAGGTGACGCAGAAATGGGGTGTCTAAAGAGAAACAGCCACGGGCATGAAAACAATTAGTGACAAATGTGCCTGGGAGGGGAAAAAAAGGATTTGGTGTATCTACTGACCTGCCAGAGAATAAAGCGAGCAGCTGAGTACGGGTTTTGAATGAGGAGAGGGAAAATACTGGGACTGCTTAGTTTCAAGAGGAGAGGAGGGAGAGGGGGACGGTGGATGTGCAGAGCGAGGAACGAGGAGGGGGACACGGAGCGGGTGTGCCGGCGGCATCTGTGCTACCGAGGCTGCAAGCGTGCAGCTCTTGAAAGGAGGGGGGGAAATAAAGGAGGAGGAAAAAATTCTGCACAGCCCCTTGCTTGTCCCTGACACCCAAGGCTGTCATCTTTGACGAGGGAAACTCGTTGCCGGAGGGAAGCGTGGGAGAGCAGAGTTCACAAAGGGATAGGCGTCCATATTTATGTGCATACACGTGCCTCATCTCACTATCTGTTACATTTTAAAAAATACGTTTCCTTTATTCTTGCAAACGCTTCGATACATCAAACAATTCATTACATCCGCTGGAGAAGAAGCTGTCCCCAGGGCGAACCGCTCCGTGCCTGCCCTTGGGATTCCTCACGCCTTCCCCCAACCCGACCCTCCCGTCCACGCTGCAAGACCCTGCCAGGGCAAGACACAACCCCAGGGCAGCAGCCGGGGAGCCGAGGCCCCAGTATGTTCCGGAAAGCTGCACTGGAGCCGGCGGGACCGCGGCACAGTTTAGCATTGCCATCTAGCGGGGTCCCCGCCAGCCCGGCCGCTTCTCCATCCCTGCGGGTCGCATGGCTTATGATTATTTACAGCGATGCCTCAGAAATCCTACGCGTCGCATCGAACCCACCCTCTGCACGGTTTGTATCGCGTGCCCGACAGCCCGAGGGAGGAGGGGGTTTTGCTGGAAGAGGGACAGATCCGGCAACGCCTGGGCTACGTCCCCTCTCCGGCAGCGCGGTCCCCTCTAAGCAGCCCTGGGGAAACGCCGTCTCTCGTCACAGCCGTAAAAATTAGAAGCAATGAGTCGGAAGCAATCCCTCAGACGGTTTTTGTTCTCCCCATCCCTAGAATCTTCACAAATTGTTTTCTACACAAATATCTCCCTACCCCGTCTCCTTTCAACTGAGAGGAAGATGGCAAAGGTCAAGCTTTGCCCCCGGCTGGCCAGCCGGCAGCGCTGGATCCGCACGGTCGAGCTGCCCTCCGCCGGGGAGAGCAGACAAACACCTTTGGTTTGCATGAAAAAAAGTCAGCGCTGAGTTAAAACTCCGGGCAACGAGACACAAACTTCCTTCCCCAGGGCACCGAGGGCACGTTTCAAAGGGTGCCTCCAGTCGGCGAGCAGTTTGCGCTTGGATGACAAAGCCCTTATGCGCGAGGGCCAGATCCTGCTACGGACAAGGAGCTCAGGTTCGGAGCAAGGGAAGCAACTCGTCCAAGGGCACGAGAGACAAGGCCACGTCTTTCAACTCACCGCCAAGGCACAAAAACCCTCGCACCCACCAAACACCCACAGCAGACGCCGCAGCGCACCCGAGCATCGCCACGGGATGCAGAGCTGAGACATCACCTCCACTAATCCCAGGGCCCGGGTCCGAGCGGGAGGTCGTTATTTTCCCTCCACTCATAATTCCGTGTAGATAAACAGCATTTCTTCACAGGGCTGGAAAAAGCCAAGCGCAGCCTGGACAGGCACCGGGCACCCAAGGAAACTGCTTGTGGTGGGCAATAAATGTTTTAGCAAACAGCGAGCTCAGGAAGAAAGGCAGCGCACGGCGCAGGAGAGCGCTCAGCTTGCCATCCAGCTCTCCGAATGATTCATGTCCCCCCTTGCCTATTCCAGGAAAACCCAACAACCGACATTTTCTTCTAACCATTGAGATATTTGAGACTTTTGGTTGGAAGGAGGAGAGGAACAGGTTGCCTTTGCCCAGCACTCGGTGCCCCATGTCCCTGGAACCAAATTGAGCTGCAAAGCGCCTGGTTCAGCTTGGAGAGGGCAGAGCTGAGGGTCTGGGGGTCGCAGACCCCCCCAGGGCCAGGTTGGGATCAGGGCAAGGGGTGGCAGATAACTGTCCCAGAACAGCTTCGCCAGAGCCAGACCCAATGCAACTGTAATACAAGAGTGATGTCAGCAGCATTCAGAATTGAAGTTTTCCAAACGTGCATTTAATTTGGAATTAATGGGATTATTCCCCCCCCCACACGTTAATTGAAAGGAAAAAAATGATTATTAAAAACAGATTCTCTGAGCTTTGACAACTAGGTAGTAAATATCCATGCAACACATGGCTGCTAATTCCCAATAAATATGTTTCTTTCAATAACCAGCTGGTTTTAATATAACAAACAAATAGCTGTCTGGTAAAATCTGAATTAATTGAATGTTTGGAGACCTTAATGGAAAATAGCAGTTATGCCTCAGCCCCCACCCCTGGCCAGTGCAACCTCCCCATTCCGGTGCAGCGGGAATGTGGAGGTGGGTGCTGGTAGAGAAAAGCAAAACTGCGTGGGTGCCCCCGAGCCCACCCCTCCCCAAATCCATCCCAATGGAGCGCTTTTTGGGTGTTCCCAAAAACCCAATTGCTCACACCGTGTTGCCTCTCGCCCTCATTTCTGGCTGCTCCTTACATGGGGCAATAATACTAATAAGTTAAGACTTTATTTGCACGGCGCCTTCCCTGCTTGGGATGCTACTCAACAGCGTTAACCAGAAAGGATTAGAAAAGCAAACCAGACGCAAATCTGACTTTTCCAGGAGCAGCCTGTGCCATTTCTGGCTGTCCCTGGTAGAAGGGAGAAAGTCAAAGCAGCAGCAGCAGCTAGATATTTTGGCTGGGAGGGGAAAGCAGCGAGGTGACCCAGCTGTGACAACGCGGGGCGCCGGGGACCCCTCTGCAAGGTCTGTGCGGAGGAAGGGACAGAGAAACGTCCCCGCTGCTGCACCTGCAAAGCAACCCGTGCCCCTTCCTCTCTCCTGCAGAATAGCAAATACCGTGAAGCCTTTTTCCTTCGGAATTTCCTAAAGCAAGTCGCTAACAGCTGAGATACAGCGACCCAGCCGCCCAGAGGGTTATTCGCAGAGGGATACAACCCGGAGAAGCGGACCAGCGAAAGCGAAATTGAAGCAGCCTGTTGCAGGAGGCAGCAGGGCCCACTGCTGCCCTGCCGCCATCCCGCTCCCAGCCCTGGCCAATTTACTTCCAGCCTTCAGAAAAGCGGCAATAAAGTGGCCCCATCAATTGAGCGGCTCTTTAGCGAACGGAGGGAAAGTGGCCCAAATTACCCCCGGCGGGAAGCTCGGCGCTCCAGTCTCCATCCACGGCGCAATCATGCTGCCGCTGACTCAAGGCCTTCGTTTCCCATTAACGACCCCGCCGCGTGTAGCAGGCGCTGGCGGCCGGCACGCTGTGCCTCTGGGTTATTGTTTTGAATTTGAGTCATTACGACAAAATGACGGCGTTTAGCGCCTTTCACGGCATCCGTCGGTGCCTGCTGTCACTCGGGTGCTTCCCTTCAGGGTTTATATTTGGGAAAAAAAGAAAAAAAGAAAAAAAGAAAAAAGAAAAAAGAAAAAAGAAAAAAGAAAAAAGAAAAAAGAAAAAAGAAAAAAGAAAAAAGAAAAAA
>JAVJGG010000050.1:16058853-16083948 GCA_035590195.1 Aviceda cuculoides | reverse complement strand
CCCCCCCCCCCCCCCCCCCCCCCCCCCCCCCCCCCCCCCCCCCCCCCCCCCCCCCCCCCCCCCCCCCCCCCAGACAGACGCACGGGGCCGTGGGTTTTAGCCATCTCCTGACAGCTTCTGTCGCAGCCGTACCCCTTCACCCTCTCTCCAGCCAGCTCTGACGGCTATTTCCTGGGCCAAAAAGTAATTAGGAGGAATGGTTTGTAAAGGCGGGCCATCAATAACCCACCTTAAAACGGTGACGCGTGGGAACCGGGCAGTCCATCACAAGGCAGTGACGGATCACCCGGCCAGCAGACCACAGAGAGAGGAGTCCTCCGGCACATTAATCATCCCCAACCCCAGGATAACCCTGGAGACCTTGCCAAACATGAGCAACACTTGCCTTCATCCCTGCCGCTTGCTTCTTCTCTTCCCTCATCCTTAATTTCCACTTTCCTCATCTCCTCCGCGTAGCAGCCCCATCCGACATCTCCCCAGCCCCTTTAGTGACCAGAGGCAGCAGATACAGGTGGGAAGAGCCGGGGGTGCTGCCCACAGCCCTGCTATTTCCACATTATTCAGGTGCCCCGGTGCTCACCCCGGCAGTTGCTCAGCGCGTTATCCAGCGATAAACATCGTACGCACCCTTGCGCCGACAGAACCACGCTCAAACCACGCAGATCCGCTGCCGCACTCCCACCCTTCTCCGGCCCACACACGTGCTGGTACAGTCCCAGTCTCCGCCAACACGGCAGGCTGTGCCCGCCAGCACCCACCCGTGCTTTTTTTGCAGAGGTAGCTGCCTGCCGATGCCCCTTTGCCGGGAGATGCTGCCTTTCCCCAGTGCCCCCAGCTCCCAGAGCCAACAGTCTCACCGCGTACGGAAGCGTAATTAGTTTAGCGTGGTTGACTTTTGCACAGCAGCATCTGTTTTGCATGGGCAAGGGAAAAGGAGGGAAGTAGTAAACATCATCTTTATTTTAGAAGGAAATAAAAACATTAAAAGCCTCTGCGCTGCCCTTTCCAAAGCCCTCTGGCTTTCCGATTTCTCTTCGGAAGACAATTCTGTTATTGCAACCAGCTCCGGGGAGCTGTTTTGTTCTTGTGAGTGGTGCACACGCAGAGAAATTACGCTTCTCCTGAAGAGCCCTTACATGCATAGAGATGCTCTGTCAATGCCCAGCCTGGATGATTAACCCCAGGCTTTGGCTCCGGATTCGCTCCGAGATGGTCTGCAGAGGCGTCTGCTTTCCCCCTGCTTCAGGGAACAGAGAGTGCGAGACAGAGACGCTTCTCCTCTCGTTTTCTACTCCTCTGTAGGGAAAGGTCAGCTCCAGCCCTGCCGAAACTGTGGGAGGCTGCCGGGAGACTGCTGAACCCGGCCGCTGGCAGGAGATGGGTGGAGGAACGAGGCTGCGTCCATCTTTCAGAAAAGCAGCTGGTTTGCCACCTTGCTCTCTCACTGGGCATGGAAAAAACACAGCTGGATAATGACCTGCTGATGCCGTTTCCCAATTTAAGGGTCTTTCCATGCATCTCCAGGCACCAGCTGGAGTCAGAGCCGGGGGGAAAAAAGCTTCAGAATATCCTTGTCTACAAAGTAGTGCTTGTGCCTGCACAACTCTGGATCTGAGGGGAGGCTTTCTAGGGACAGATGTTCAGGCAGAAAGCAGCTGTCTGCACATGCTACCTCTGCCCAGATGTTTGCCAGTCCCCTTTGGCAAGGGGCCAGCCCCCAAACCAGGCTGCAGCCATGCCTCGCTGCCTGGCACACCCCCGCATCAGCACCGCATCCCTCATCCCTGTGGGGAATCTCCTTACTCACCTTGCGCAGGACTCAGCCTCAGGTCTGGGAACCTCTAATCAGGGAGGATTGTTATAATAACTGCGGGTTATTACAAGATGAAAGGTTATGTAAAAAATGTAATGGCCACGACTGTGCCCCCTGCGTATAACCACCACTCCTGTAACCAGAACAGTACACAGAGCTTCCGACCTCATGGGGAAACATCAGGTTTAGAGCTTGTGCTGGGGCTAATTCCTTCCCGGAGGAAACCTGTGCCTCGCTGAAAATAAACATCCCCATCGGCAGCAGATATAAGCCTGTATTCTGCAATGTGATTCCTATCAGCTTTAATCTTATCCCTCAGGCTTACCACATACCCTCCACGTGTGCCTCCTCATCACCGGAGACAGCATCTGCAAACTCTGCCACGCGGCTCTGCCTTCGCTTTTCAGTGGGTACATCAGCACCCAGAAGGTTCTGGGGGAGGCCGCAAGCTCAAAGTGATGGGTTGGGTCAGGTCCCAGTTATGCACCCTGGTGTAAACCCTGGGACTTTGGGAGAGTTTGGAGCAATGTGGAGTTCTGTCTCGGCTGGCAGATACTCTCTTGCCCTGGGCTGTGCTCCCAACACAGGCACTGGGAACATCTTGTTTTACCATTACCGGTTGACAAAGATTAGACAGCATTAGAGGGGATAACTTGGCAGAGCAAGTCTTTGAAGCCCAGATTAGTACCAGTGGGTTATCTCTGCTCAGTTCTTAGGGCTGGGATGAGAGGAACAATTAGATCATTAGCGATCCTCTCTAATTGTGCCATGATGAAAGGAGTAATCAATGCCTGATGCCTCCTCTGCACCAGCCGCAGGGGACAGGCTGCTCTCTGCTCAGATCTTTGCCTCCCTGGAGCACAGACCAGCTTTGTCTTATTTACTCTGCCCCCAGATTTTGGCATGCAGAGGCACAGGCTGGTGCTATTCCTCTCCCCGTTTCCTTCAGCCTAGAAGAGGTAAAACAACTCTTCATCTCCATCCCAGGAGGAATTTCCAAGGCGAAGAATTTGAGGAAGAAACTGTTTCTTTTGTTGTTGCTACAACATTTGGTACCAATCTTCTCTTTCAGGTGCTCCAGAGATTGATTTTGCATCATCTGTCTCTCACTCAGGTTTCTGGCCCGATAATATCACAGCACAGACTACAGAAAGGTTACAGCAGCACCAGTTCATGCTCAATAGGAAACACCATTAGGGAGTGGGATATGTGACAGCTGCTGCCTTCCTGCTGCTGCCTACAGCTGCTGCCAGCCACCGAGAGCATCTCAAAAAGCAAAGTCGCAGCAAGATAAAAGTTATAGCAAGACTTGGAGCAGTATAGTATTTCCACGTGCCTCTTCCTTAAATGGCTGTTTGGCTGAACCACAGACCCAGTGCTGCCTGTCTGGGTCGTACTGGGAGGGATGGGCATGGGCTGGCAACGCAGCCGAGTGCCTCAAGCAGACAGCCAGCTCCTCTGGCTTTTTGCTTTCCTCCCTGCTTTGCAAAGCAGGGGCTGAATGGGCAGAATTGCAAAAGTCTAAGCTTGTTGGGCAGCTGAAGATGACATCTAAATGGAGAATGGGGCTGTGTGTGTAAAAAATCTGCTCTTGTTGCAGCTGGTTTTCTCAGGGCTGCCTTGGTGATGCTCCTCAGTGAGGCAGCAGCAGTGGTACCTGCCCACAGCTTTCAACAAAAACATCCTCAGAGGAAATCACAGACATCTGAACCACACGGCAATCCCACATCCAAAGCAGCACTCCGAGCACACCCAAGACCTGAGCCAAAATTCACCAGGCAAATACAGCCTAGTTGGTAAAGCCTTGCCAAATCCCACCATCCTTGAGCAGGGTGCTCCCGGATTGCGGGAAAGACGGGGGGCAGAGTCCTAAAGCCTGGCTGGAGATGGGATTTTCGCCACTTAAATCCATCCCGGTCCACGCAGCTCCGAGTGAGTTGGCAGATTTCCACCTCAGCAGCTTCCAGTGTATTTTCAGAGGGAGACAGCCCTCATCCTTTTGCATGACTGACTCCTGCCATCTAGTGCTGCTCGGCAGCCCCGGCTCCCCCCAAAACCTGCCTGCGCAGCCCACGGCGAGGCCGAAGGCCAAGTGCAAAAACTCACCAGGGAGCAGGGGCGATGGCTCTTTCCATCGGGTCATGACACAGACCGAGGCTTTGAGGCAAAAAAAAAAAAGAAAAAAGAAAAAAATCCAAGAAGAGCCCCAACAAGGTCAGACGGGAGAGCAGAGGTCAGAGGAAGAGGGTGCTGGCGATGCTGTAAGGGGGGGGGTGGAGAACAAGGGCTCTTCTCTGCTGGCTGCCCCTCAGTACCCAGCACAGCTCGAAGGCAGAGCTCCACCGACCCGCAAAAATCAGCCTGGGTGACCTCCCGGAGAGCGGGTTTGATGCAGAGGCCGCACGCGTGCCGAGGAAAAACGAGGCACCGGCAGCCCCAGGCGGGCTGCCCTCGGAATTAAGAGCCCTTACATGGGGCTGGGGCCAGCGGGGTTACAAACGCGGAGTGGGAAAAGCCCCCCCGGCTGCTCCGTTGCTTTGCGCTCACGCTGGTGGGGATGCGGCTCTGGCATTGCGGGGGGGTCACACGCGTGTTGGGGGCAGGAACGGCCACGGCCCATGTCCAGCTCCCATCTTGGAGCCACGCAGCTCTGCTCACCTCTCCCCATCCACCCCAAACCCCCCCACAAACCCTTTCTGCAAAGCTGGGCAAAGCCATCAGTCGTTCGGCTGCGGAAGCATCGCCTGGACCAAGAGGTTTGCGCTGGGAAGCTGTACTTGCAGGATTTGGGGGGGGGTGTCACACACCACCTGCACCCCAGTAACTCCCCAGCTGGGATGATCCCAGCCCTTGGGGCTGCTCACCTCCATCCCAGCATCGCTCCCCACCACGGACACCCAGGCAGAGCCTTTCTCCAAGTGCTTTTACTACAATAAGCGGAACTATTAGGCAAATTTGTTATTGACTGTTTCATATTAGACTACTTTTTTTGTACTTTCATGGCAACACAACTAATAAAAATGCACTTTATCTTTCTGGATTTATGGGTTCGTAAAGCTGCTTTCATGTACCTCAGGGAATCGGGGGATTAGAGCTGTATTAAACATCTCCAGTGAAAATGCCACTCAGGTGAAAAGGGGGAGGGAAAGAGGGGGAATTCAAGGGCAAGGAATGAGCAGAAGCAAACTTGGCAAAAAATATGGTTTTAATACATTATCTAAAGAATAAAAACCTCATAAAAAAAGTTATCGCCAGGCAGGAGGAATTCATAATACCACTGCTTGTGAATTCTGCCTGGGAACTTCCTCCGTAGATGAGAGTCATTAAGTAAAAGCAAGATACCACTGCGCAGTCTACCTGGACAGGGAAGGAAGGGAAAGGCAGAAGGGAAGCTTATTAACACGAGCCACTCCTCCCTCCACAAAGAAATTAATATATATCAAAAGCAGGAGATATTTCCCATGCAGCAGGAGGGCCCTTTGGGGGTGCAGGTTTGCATTTCTCCCGGCGGGGCTGGAAGAAGGACAGCAGGAACGGAGAGAAGGGATCACCTTGCACAGCAGTGACAAATGGCTTCAGGTATCCCCAGGCATTACCCATGGCTACAGTTTATTTGAAGTCTGCAGTCTTATCCCTGAAGTCTTGTCTTGTCCCCGAGATAATTTCACTATTGGAAATTATCACCTCATTGCAAATATTTCAGACTTTTGGCAAAAAAAGGTCAAGATGAAACAAAACCTTTGAGGAAGTTAAATTCTGTTGAAGTCATCTTTTCAATAAGCAATCGCTTTTACTGGAAAGTCATCCATACTGAGTTATCTGCACAAAGCCTTTGATTTCAGCCAAACTACTTTTCCACCCTGGTTAAAGCATTTCAAGCCTTATCAGCGCAGCTGGTGATCTCATCAGTCCGGAGGAGTTGGTCAGGATTTATAGAGGTACGAGAGCAGAATCCACAGCGCTCACTACAAAGTGCTTTAGGATCTCTTACCACCAGAGTTAAGCTATTAAGTTCAACTTTTCAATGAGTTTGAGCAAAAGGAGTAAATTAATATTTTTTTTTCCATCCACTTATATCCATCCCTTCCAAGCCTGGATGTCACTGGTGACACGGACCTGCTCTGCCACACAAACCGTCCCCCCCCCGCTGCCCTGCGGTCACCCCCAGAGCAGAGACAGCCCCTGCGTTTTGATGCTGCATTTTCTCTTCCCTTTCCTTTGGGAAAGAGCCTTTGGAGAAGTTTGCCCACAATAAACACACACTTGATTTACAAACGCCCCGCTTGAGACATCTGAAGAGAGGGGTATATATCGCTGTAATTAATCCTCCGAGGGCTCTAATGGCGCAGGCAGCGCTGCTGGCGTAACTCAGTTGCTACTAAACAGCTTGTGTTATCTAAGGAACCAACATGTTTCACACCCAACAAACATCCCTGGTGATGAGTGCTGCTAAACAGACTGTAAATCTGCCCCCGCCTCCCCCCCACACACGTGGGCAGTGCTCCCCAAAGCAGCCCTCCTTCCCACAGCCCTCCTCTTTAACCAGACTTGGCTTTTTTCTTCAGCTCTCCGTCCAGGGAGGGGTTCGTTTTGCTGCAAGCTCTTTAGGACAGGATCTACCTCCATGGTAGTCTCAGTTGCAGGCTGCTTGTCCCCAACATATTGATAATTACGCATAAAATCACTGCTCCACTGCCAGCACAGACGTCCCCAGTGGCTGAAGCAGTTTGGTTCCGTACAGCAACAATTTTTTATTTTTTTTCCCCCAAAATTCATACCTAGCCAGAAACAAGCACCATTTTATTTAAGTATCCCTGGATTCCGACTCCCTGAGGCTGCAGTTGCTTCTACTTTGGTGCCAGCATATTCTCTCAACCAGCCAGTACATCAGCAGTGATTTGAGCCGAGCTCCAGCCCAGGTTTCTCAAGCACTGCCCTCCTTGAAATGTCCGCAGGCGCAGCTGGGGGCTCGCAGAGATTCCCAGCAGAGTCCAGCTAAGGCTCAGCAGGCCCTTTACAGACCTCAGCCAGACGCTTTCCTTCGGCTTCGCCCGAGAGAAGCGTCGTCCCCGCGGAACAGAAGCCGGCCCCGTGGGCTGCAGGACACGGCAGGATCGCAAGCCCCGCCGCGCGCTGCGATCTCCCCGGGAGCCACCGCTCCCGAGCCTGCCGAAAACTCCCTCCTCCTGTCTCTTTGAGACAGATCAAAACCAAAAGACCGTATTATGCTTAAAACCCGTGATATAATAATAACAAGCTCTCTGATGATGAAAAGAGAAAACAGTAATATGAAATACCAGGTGAAAAACATCCTGTCTTATCTCGGTTTATATTACTTATGTTTATGACAGCACTATCACACCAGCCACAATAAGATGAACGATAGGATAGATCAGTAAATATTATCTTCCTCCTGCAGAAAGAGACCAAGTCCCAGAGGCATTTAAGCAGTTTGCCAAGCCCCAAAAGTGACAAAATCTAACACAGGCTTTGCAAGAAGATGTTCCCAGAGCTCCCCACTGCATCCAGCTCCCCCACAACACGCATGGTTACAGCTCTGCGTTTTAGAGCACAAGAAATATAGGCTCAAGCGGCGGGTTGCAACAGCCATTTACGTTGCTGCTCTCCAGTATTATTATTTTTCATTCATCTACATCCTAACTATAAAGTCCTTGCCTGTCCCACCTGTAAGAACCAGATGGTGCAAAGCAAGGAGTCTTCCTCCATTGCTTCCAGGAGGGGCCAGCTGTTTAAATACCTTTATTAAAGCTGATCCTAAGCTCTTTAGGTCAGAAATTGTGTCTTTTCATGTTTATGCACAGCCTTGCCCCGCCAGATTGTTGTAAAGGCAGATTCAAAGCGGCACAAGGCTCTGCGGTACCGAGTACATCCGAGCTCCGAGATGATCCCACCTCTCCCTGCCGGGGGAAAGGGCCCAGCCCATTTCGGAGACTGCAGGGAGGGGAACAGCTCTGGCAGTTGTACTGGAGCAACTGTATCAAATTAAGGGAGAGTTTGGCAGCTGCTGGAAACGGGGATTTATTTTAATGGTGCCATGTTTTACACCAAAAGCCCTACTCGGATATGTCAAAGTTAGCCATATGTAAACAGGAACAAAAAGCATAGGGGATTAAAAATCTCTAGGGTATTGATTTTCCATTAAAACCATCTGGGAGGGTTTCACATGCTGGTGAAAGAGGCAGACAAATGTCAAGTGCAGTGAGAAAAATTGAAATATGCAAATTATTTTCACCAACTGTGGGCAATCAGCCACATTGCTGCTCATACCACATTTCTGCTCAACTTCCAAATAGTTTTCTTGAGACTCATTTTCTTTTTGCAATTACCACCTTCTTTCTAACAATCAGATACTTGCAAACAATCATCCAGAGGACTTGGGGAAGAGTTATATTAAATGAGGGAATGTAATAAAAAAATTGTATTAAAATATTACATTCTTTCAGATACATACAATACCACTGAGAAAATTTTGAATTCAGCAACACACAAATTCCAGGATTACAGAAAAATCAAATTTTGCTCTCCAGATTACTAGGGTATCACCAGACAGAAACCCTTAGTGTGTACGTACTATTTTATAGCCCAATTACCTCGGTAATGCCTTTTCTCTGGACACACACATTTAACCATTTCAGAAGCCTTAAAATAATAGTCACAATTACATTAGGTAACATCAGTTCTGCTTCGGGATTTCGGTAGTGACGTGCATTTTAAGTACAACTCTTAAATATTTTCTCACCAGATGGAATTTCTCCGCATTGCCAGGTAGAAGGGTTTTACCGACCGTTATTTTAACTAACATCAAACCTATCGAAGCCGTGGGCTGAATCCCGCGCTGCTGTAACATACGCTTCAGCTCCTTCCCATCCATCCCCCTCTGCTTCCGTGGCACAACTTCGCCCACACCTGAGCCTCAGCTGCCTTCACTGCAACAAACGCCCTGACCTACAGCCTCCTCTCAGCCCCGTGATTCCCCCGGCCACCTCTTTTGGGAGATGCTTTTCCTGCTATCTTCCTTTTTTTTTTTTTCCCCCCTCCTTTGCTACGCAGCCCAGTGAACGCTTCCACTATTGACTTTTAATCATGGGTCTTGAAAGCTTTATGCGAGTGTTAAACCTCTGTCGGTGCTAATAAAACCGTGGAGCTGGAAATATTTGCCGTTGGGAGGGTGACTAGAGAGAGGAGGGGGAGGGAGGGAGGGAGACCCAAAGGACGACGCTCTGAAGGGAAGATAAAGACAATGGAAACTTTGAGAGTTGGTTTTCTGTAGCCGGCAGGGAAGTCGCCTGCAATTTTCAGGAGAGACAGGAGGACTTCTGCCTCTGGGAGTTTCCTCTGTCAACTTCACAGGTGGCAGCAGAGGTTCGGCTGGATTCTCCTGGATTAAAAGCACTGCTGTTCCCTCCTGGAGATGCTTGAACAATTCTGTTTAGAAACAGTCTCCCTCAATGTCACATATCTTCCCCCTTCCTCTGCTTCAAAAGGAGAGAGGGAGAGGGCGGGTTGCTGATTTTCAGCAAACATAGGGGATTTCTCCCTTCTGGAGGATGGCTGCCCACTGGTAACTCCCACTGCCTGCTGGAGCCCTGCCTTTTTCCTACAGAAACTCTTCCATCTGAGTTTCAACTACCCTCCCCAAAGCCTGCCAGGCACGGATCCTTGCTTCCTTCCATGCTTTTGGGGAGGATAAGGCTCCAACTGCAACAGCAAACTTCACCCTGGGATTTCAGTGTGTTTAACAACACAAGAGGAAAGCCACCGCCGCGCAGAAAGCCACCCCAGGGACTTTAAACCCAAAGCACCCTGCGACCAGAGCAGAGCTCCTTTTTGCGCGGCTGGAGCAGCAGCCACCACCAGACACAGCTCCCAAACACAGCCCGAGCAGAAGGACCGGAGCTTCGTCACGACGTGCCACTCCTCAACCAAGTACTCACCCCAGTGTTGTTGGGGATTGGAAAGGAGAGGGTTAGGAGCACCTGGGCTGCAACATTTAGATATTAATGTGAAAAAGGTCTTACTGATAACTTTTTCCTCATTATTTCTATGTTATTGTGATTTCATGCAAACTTCTGCTTTCCAACACTGCTCCTGACTGCCACTACACTTGTTCTGAGCTGGATCTGGCCCCCAGCAATGCTAATAATGGCTTCCGGATCATTTTCATTCATTTTGTGTTTCACTCACAGTACTTCATGTGACTTATGTATCCCCCGAAGCCCATATTTCTATTTGAATTGCAGGGCAAGTAGCGGGTTTTAACATTCTGACTGCACACACATTCTCCTTTCCCTCAAAATGAAAGATCATTTGAACTTTGAATTGCATTAGCATGACATTTTTCTACTAAATTACCCTGGCTGCACTCAGTCTGAAAAGAAACAAACCCCTTTTAACTTTGTGTAGGTTATGCAGATGTCTAAACACCAGCGGCAACACACAGGGCAGAGAAGAGGAGGGGAGAGGTCTGCCGCACCGCTCGGCATCCTCACCTCCCGAGTGGCAAAGTCCATCTGTGAGCCCTCCAGATCTAAGCCGGGATCTACCCGATCCCTTCCCAGGACAGACTTGGAGCACCGCGCTCGGAACGACAGTCACCGACTCACCAGCTGCCGGCAGCACTGGTGGCTCCGTGCAACTGGGACGGCTTCACGTCTACGTCTGCGAGGACAACACCGGCTTCTGCAGAGCACGCGCCCACCCCTGCCCTTGCCCACTGCAGGCTGGTGGATGTAAGAAGCACCGATATTTTGAGACTCGGTTTTCAAAGCCCACCCCATGGGCTGCAGCTCTTTGGTGGTAAAAGATGTCCCTGCTCCCTGTTTTGGGAGGCTTTTGTGTTGCAGGATGTCAGATCCTGCTCAGATCCAAGAGGGTTTTGTTGGGGTTTTTTTTGTGGTGTTTTGTTGTTGTTGCTTTGGGGGTTTTTTAAGACAACCACATGGTATCAACAGGTGACAAATGTTTTAGGCCTGGAAAAAAACATTTCAAGTGCCTGCGCCATCACAGCTTCCCTCTCAACCCGCAGCCTGGTTTATCACCCCTATTCACCCAACCTCATCAGTGGTTTGATCCAAGTGACTCACACACTTGACCACCACATTTTATATTACGAGACACTTTTCCACACCCAAACAGACTCCTCTCAGGATGAATCTCCTGGCTCTGTAGACCTCTGCCTCTCACATTTACAGGCAATGCATTTCCATCTGAAGTGGAATTTAAAAACTATTAGTCAGGGAACAGAGCAGATAGTAACTATAGCAATGCATCAATCACAGCATGGTAATTACACACTACCAGGTTGCCTGTAAAAGCTGGTCTACCTGGCAGAAAATGGCAGTAATCAGCCTATTGGCAGCAGACAATACAGCATCATTTGTAATTCTTATGGCTGCATGTTCTTCATTTCACAGGAGCTGGATGCTAATCAATGAGTTGCCATGGTTACCCGACATCCCTGACCATCAATACACAATGAGATGCAAAGAAATTAGGGGGGCTTTTAGTCACCACTGCTGGGGAGGAGTTGGGGGACCCGGTTGGCTTTAACCTCCCCTCCACGCCGTGCCCACAGGTTGGAAGCGCTGAACTTGGGCAGATGGCTTCAACTCTGCTCCTGGCTTCTCCGTGATGACCAAAGTGATGCAGCCAGAAGAAAACAACTTTCTGCTCTGAACACCACAGCCACCTCCCAGCCCTGTGCACTGAAGAGGTTCCTCAGAAGAGGATGAGGAGTGGCAGAGCCACAGTGCATCCCCATGGAAAAACAAGGGTTGTCTCCTAACAGGGAGCAAGGCACAGTCTCTAGCCCATGAGCTAGACATGGCAAACAGAGTCTGAGGCTGGAAAACGGAGGAAGAGGCAGATGATATTGCCAAGGTCACACAAGGAACCTGCAGCGGAACGCGGCACAGGCTGTCTGGCAAAATGGGCAGAGGCTGCCCACGGTGACTGCCAGCCTGTAGGCTCAGCCAAGGTCGGAAAGAAAAACCTACCCCTGTGTCAGAGACGCTTCGTCCTAGTCAAGTTTGTCTTCCCAGGAATAGCAAGGGTTTTTGCTAAGAGCCCAATTACTTTAATATGCATCAGTATTAAAAAAAAAATTACATTTGATGTTTGCAAAATTTAAGTCTAGTTGTGAAACAATTTCCTAGATCGTTCTTATTAAAGCCATTAAATTACCTGTTGTATGCTGGAATCTCCTGGGAAAACATGGGGTTTTTCTCTCTTTGAGGGTTTCAGGGAGTCACAGCTCTGGGGACGCATGAACATGAGACATGCCAAGGGCACTGTTGGTCATGCAGTGGCAGAGCAAGGGCATGGGGGGCCTGGGCTTCACAGCAAGCTCCAGGGAGCGACCTGGTCCAGTGCAGCAGCTCAGCCCTTTTTAATTGAAGAGCCATCTAAGCTTTTTCAAGAAACCCTCTCAAGAGCAGCTAGCCTTTTCTAAAACCATCCAAGGATTATTGTCTGCAGCATTGCCTTTGTGTTTCGTTTATAACCACATAAAAGGTAGGCTGAACCTTGAATGCTCATTCTGTTTGTCTCTTCCCTCTTTGCTTGAATGCACAGGCACATCTACAATGATTTAAAAGATAAGCATCCACAGGGATTTTGCAGACCAACCACACCAAGTTTCATTAATAACTTGAGATAGAGCAGGACAGAAAAGGAACCGAGGGGCAGCTCAACCACTGATTACAGGAGGACACAGGTTTTAGGACTAGCTGTTCCTGGCCCAGGACTGGGAGAATGCAAAGACCAGTGCCCAGAGCAGATTGCAGGAGGAAAGAAATGAAGTAATTTTAATTACACTCTGATTTTAGGATTGATAGTCCCCTTCTCTGTGCTGTCACTTCTCAGCTAATATGGAGGACAAGATCCAAGGAGCTGCTTGCCACCAGTAGGCAGGAGAAAAACCAGACAGCAAAGCCCAGCATAGGCTGCTGCTGCTTTATAATCATCCAGTCCAAACTATTCACATGCAAAATGCATGAGCTCCATCTATTAGCGGTGCCGTTCTCAGGTGGCTCTCAGCAGGCCCCTTGGCATGGAACGAGGTTTGTTGATGTGAAATAACACACACTGTAAACACATTTTAGTATGCATGAGGAGTAGGACCAAACCCACTCAAGACTGAGACCAGGACAGGAGGAGGCTGGCCAGGACTCCCCTCATAGCCCCAGCCACCAGATACTCAACCACCCATCCCTGCCTCTTCCCAGGTATCCGCTCTCCCCTCGAGAGGCTGTGGACATCAAGGCCCATTCCCCTGGCTTAAGCAGAACCCCATCAACTGCCAAACGGTTCAAAATGGGACTGTTCTTCCCTCCCCTACGGCAGGACATTCCCACGGGAACAGAGGTGTCCCCCATCCTCAAAACCCTACAAAAAACACTGAGCAAAACGGAAAGGCGCAGCTGGCAGAGTCATAGCGGATCATGGCACCAGCCTGTTCCTGTTCACCCACCACACAGCCCATTCCTTCATTCTTTGCACAGGACCACTTTTGCCCTATTCTCAGGGGTTTCCCCCTCAGTTCTCCCCAGGGAACACCCCCATGGGGCTGTCCTGCCCTGTCCCAGCACCCTTCCCTGGGGTGACACCCCCCCCCCCTTCCTCCCCACATTTGGAAGAGAAACAACTTCTTCCTTGCTGTTCTGGTCTTGTTTTATTGTTGTTATTCTTGTAAAGTGAGAATTAAGGAAAGGGAAAGCTGGCATTAGGGACACTTGCAAACAGCACCAGCAGCCTCTTGTGGGCAAGGCGAGTCCTACAGCTGCCGGCACCCCAACCCCAGGCTGCAGGGTCTTCTGCAAGTTCTCTCATGGCTCCCTCAAACAGGGAGACACTTGGGTAAGGAAAGGCAGCACACTCAAACCTTCAGCTCTCCCTCCTTCGAGACAGAAAAATGCTCGTCCACAGGTAGGATGCTAGCAGTCCATGCTCACCTCTGGAATCTTGCTTCAATAAACCCTCTAAGACCAATTCGGCACCCCCAACTACGTTATGTCTCTGCTCAGTGCACAGAGTTAACAGAATTAACCAGGAATTACGTGTAGAAGACATTACATTAGAAGGGCTTCACCTGACAAAATTACATTGTGACTAAGAGATTAAATCAGCTTTCTCTACCTATTGCACTCTCTAGGCTGAGTGCTGACTTCAAGTCACACTCTGCATAGATAAGCTAGAGCTTATCTTGTCAGCCATCCTGTTTTCTCCTCCAGTGTCTCCCACTCAGGCACGCACAGCCATGATTTTATCTCACAGTACACAACAAGGACCACTCAAACCAGATGCCACTCAGCTTGCTTGAGGCTAACCTGTGATTTACTTAAAACACTGTCTTTAACCTGCCTCCACTTAAACACAGTATAGATGCAGGAGATAGCCCACAAGTACATTAAGGACTAAGTAGACAAGGACGGGGAAAATATTTTGCCCAAGACCATCCAAACCCAAGAGCTATGCCAAAGCCAGCAGCATAATCCTCTCAGCACACAGCAAGCACAAAGTTACTAAATCCCACTCGCTTCCCAGCAAAATCCCGTCTGTCCTCACCTCTACAACCCCACATAATCATCTTTTCAGCTTCCTAATGCAGCTTTAAGTGTGTCATGGTTTAACATAGGACAAAGTGCTGTGGGCCCTCCCAAGAGGATACAAATCTTTACCGTAGGGTGAGCAATAATTAAGAGTTTTTATGGAAAGGCATGAGATGACTGGAGCTGATGGGACATCCATCCCAAAGCAGCCCTCCCAGGAAGCCAGAAAGCCCAGGGCAGCACCAGCACCTCACTGGTCCTCCCCCACCAGCTCCTGCAAGCCCCACCAGCCCCTTCTCACACAAGGTACCAGCCTTTTGCTGGGTTTCTAGCAAAAAAATCTCAGCTCTGCCCTCTCCCAGGGTCTTCTCTCCATTAACCAGCTGGCCGCACAGAGCTACCGACTGCAAGCAAACAGGGCAAAGCACCGCTCTTGCTCCAGAAACATCACAGCCCCTCCTGCTTCTCAGAAACAAGTGGTCCCCTGAGCAGGTAAAACAGCAGATCCTTTTTCCCCAAGGCATTTCGTATTGCAAATTCTCCCACACCTCCAAAAGGCGGAGGACAGCAGGCTAGAGGCCAGGCTGCAGACTACTACCCGCAACACGGCCGTTCCGCATCTCCCTTGCCCTGGAGAGCAGCCAGGAAAAGGGTTTGCATCTCTGTTTCTGCTTTATTTTTCCCTCTGGGCTGGTAATTCCTAACCAGAGCACACCACTCGCCCCCTCGCTCAGGTGGCTCTGTATCTGGGGACCACTCTGGCCTGCCACAGGAGGAAGGACTGGAAAGCACACAGTCCTACCCACACCGGCTTTAACCTGGCCAGGTAACAACCAGAGCAACGGCGCAGACGGCCCGGGAACACGCACGCTTACCTCTGCCGCAGCTCCGCAGCCTCCCGCTTTTCCACCTGCTGCCAAAGCCTCTACCCTCCCCAGGAGCCCTTTTATGGGCTTCGGCCCCCCCTGCTTGCACCACCCTTGGGTGCTGCCCAGGTGTCAGGAATTCCCTAATTACCCTCTGCTCCCAATTAACCCTTTCAGTTCTGCTGGGGGGTACCTGCACTCTCATGGCTCTGCTTTTTTGGGCAGCCCCCATCTCCCAAAAAACAGCTTTTACACGCCTGAGCCTCCTGCCCTGGGTTAAGAGGCCCATTGCTGCCGTGACTGACTGCTAGGGTGGGCTCTTGGGGAAAAAAAAAAAAAATGGCATTTCCTTATAAGCTCTTGGGCCTGGTAGCCGGGCATGGTTATTTTCGATAGCCGTGCAAATCCGGGAGGTGTGTGTCGGGACTGAGCTGAGCCGGGAGCCTGCAGGGCTGCTGGCGGGGTCGCTCGGCTGCTGGCAGCAGAGGTGGCTCTCCTGGCTGCCCGAGGGAGGATGGGGAAAGTGTCGAGTCTCCTGTCTCCCCTGACCGGGCTTAGCTTAAATCAACTTGAAACTGGTTTAAACTACTCTGGAGAAAAAGCACAGAAGAATAGCTGCTTCGGGTTTTGCCCTGATTTAGTGAAACAAGTTTGTATCTGTATTTATGTGACCCTGGTTCAGTAAATCCCTGGATTACTGCTTGCGTTTATAAGTGATTTAAGTTGATTTAAGGGAATTCAAATTTGCAACAGTGGAGCCAAATCAGTATGTCACACCAGGGCAAAATAAATAAACAAATCGTGCAGTCGAGCTCTTAGACCCCACTAAAACGGATTTCACACGCACTGACTCCTGCTCCTCCCCAAAGGAAGCAGGGGAGGATCTCGCGCCGAGCTGCGCTGCATCCCCCAAACTGTCCCCGTGGGGCCTTTTAACCCAGTTTAAACGTCCTGTATTTGAGTTGGGATAAAACCTCATTACGAAAGCTCTCCTTTCAGCTCAGCAGTGGATGCTCCCTGTTCCACGGGGCTGTTTTCTACCTAGTTGCAGTGGATGCACCGCAAATATTTCATCCTGCGCAGAGAGCTGGGGTTAACCGACACCCCAAAAGTGCCGTGAGCCCCCCAGGAGCCTTGGCAAAGGCAGGATGCGTGGTCCAACTGCGAGTGCAAGCAAGGGTAAATGCAAGGGGGTTTTGCACAAACCAAATTAACAGATCACCAGCTCCCCTTGAATGATGACTGCTATTGCCTTGTCTCCGCTCAGGTCTGAGGACTCCTGAACCGTGACTGTACTGGAGCAGAGACAAGGGCTGAGTCATGATTTTTTTTAAAAAAAAAACCACTTCCCTAAAAATACCTCCTGGCAGCCTTTCACGGCCTCCTGCCCTGCACAAACACATCATGATTCCCTCCAGCGTGTGGCGAAATAACCCCACATCCTCCAATCCCCACCCAAAACTCAGCCTGGGCCGCATCGGAGCCTTATTTTCGGGAAGGGGGCCCTGCGGCAGCCGTGTGCTGCACAGCCCCTCTCCTCGTGGCAGCCCGGCTGCCTCCCCCCCGGACAGACCCCCCCCAGGCTGCTGGGTCCCCCCAGTTCTACTCATCCTCCCACCAAGGGACCAGCATCTCTGCAAGTCCACCGAGCCCGGACCAGCCGCTCCCGCTGCTCTAATTGCATATCTGCGAGGTGGAGAGCTGCTGTAACCACGGCCCTGGCACGCTATAAAAGCACATAAAGAAACGTATGTGATCATTATGCAAAGGACTCGCTCCTTTATGGGGTTTGGATTATAGTTTATAATATACGAAGCTAAACTGCAAAGCGCATTCGGTTTTTATGGGCACCGTAAACACGAGCGGGAGCGAGACTGGGAAAGACCGGGGCATCGCGTCCCCATTAAGATGTGGAGCAAACGACGCCGGGTGAACCCAAAAATGAGGATCTTGTCCAAACCCTTTTGCCTCTGCTGCTGCAGATGTCATGCCACAACGTGGAGCGAAGGGACACGCTGTTCCTGCAACCCCAGCTCAGCCCCAATCCCCCCCGGGACTGTGAGAGCAGCATGTCCCACTGCTGTCCCATGTGCAGAGCAAAGGAGCAGGAGGAGGAGAAGGGGAGATGCTTCCCTGGGGTTTTTTGGGGGGGGAATATTCCCCGGTGCATGGCTCACACGTACCCAGGAGGCTGGGGAACCCCTGAGCTACAGAGGAGGGCGATGGTTGTGTCAGCCCAGCTGCCACGCTCACCCGCTTGGCTGCAAATCTCATCTTTTATTGTGGTAATTGCCAGTGCTTCCACCACCGTGAAAATCAAATTACCCTGTGCAGAGATAAGGCCAGGGCCCAGCCCCACACCGCAGAGGAAGGGTACGGGGGAAAGGAGCCGTAGAGCAGCTTTTATCACGGGGATGCAGAGGAGAAAGGGATGGGAAATGTAAGAAGACCAGTTGGGGATTTAGGTGATTTTTTTTGCAGCCTGCAGAGTGGACCATTGCTGGTCGGGGAAATGAAGAGGACCTGACCAGTGGAAGGGCACAGTCAGTTTTTTGCTTGCCTTTGCTCAAGCTCTTTCGCTCCTATTTCCTCCAAGAGAAGTGCTGTCACCTTCAGCCCTGCCTGAAGCTCAGGCTGCATTTCTCCTTCCTCCCCGAGCCAGGGCACATTCGAGGCCCAGGGCACCGACCAGGATGGGTTTAGTCTTCAGGACACAGACTGGGGCTGCATTGGCAGAGTAGGGAAAAGCATGTCAGCAGCATCCTGCTTCTTTCTACTGTTTCTAAGTCACAAAACCATCCAGCTCTCTGTTGCCCGACACGGCACGACGTCACCCCCAAAAGCTCCCCGAGCCAGCCCTGCCAGCCCCCACCTCGCACCGCTTGCAGAGCTCTGCACACCTCCGGAACTGGCTGTGCTTCAGGCCTGGAAGGATTTCATAAATATTTAAGCAAAATGCTTTCAGCATGATACATGTACGGTGTGTGCTACTTACACCGAGCACCGAAACTGAAATAGGTAACTGTGTGGGTACCGCATCCACAGATGCCCTCTGCAACTGGTCCGTCCCCAGCTGGGTTAATGATCGCTGCTTTGCCCTGGCCACCGACGGGGAATTTTTAATTCGAACCAGCCCCTTGGAAAAGCAGGCACATATGTCTGCTCATGGAGAAATCAGCTGGCTGCTGACACGAGTTGCTCAATGATTCCCCGTGGGAGAGTCATCCCCGGCGAAAGGGATTTGAAAACACAACACGGGTGTTTCACATGCGGCCGCTCCACAGCTCCGACCCCCCCCCATGCCCACGGCCACCCCGTCCCTCCTTCTCCCCCACGTCCTCCCCCAGCACAGCCCGAGGACCGGGCTGTCTCGGCCACCTCCCTCCCTGCACAGCAGGATCCCAAACATCCGAAGGGAGAAGAGGAGAAGCAGGAGCCTCCCTTGTCCTTGTCCCAGAGCCGAGCGCAGCCCGCGCCATGCCGTCACCCGTGGCTGCAGCCCCCCGGGGCACAGCCTGCTCTCCGGCTGCGGTGTTCCCAGGAAAAGCCCCTCACTCTGCAGCCTTCGCTCCCCTTTCCTGGGAAGTCCTGGCTGAGGCCGGGCTTTCGCCCTGAACTCCTGCACCTCCGGGTGCTCACGGCAAAGGGAGATGCCCTTGGTGGCCGCGTGGGATCCAGCTCCCTTCAAAGCCCTCAGCAGGGCAGCTTTTCCCAACGGCCCTGACAACAGGAGCATCTTGGCCTGATCAGAGGGAAACTTTGCTCTGGAAGAGAGTGGAAGAGCCCCAAAAGCTTTGCTCTGAAGGGTGATGTAACCACATTTCCCTCCTCAAAGATCCAGGATGAATTATTTAGACCTGTAGTGCAGCAGCTCTGCTGAATTATTTAGGAGGATTCAGATTTGTAGGCCAATGAAGCAGAAGCAAACCGAGCTAAGCAGCACATTGAATAGTCCCAAGAGAAAGCCAGGCCCTTTTTCCTCTTCTTTTTCCCCTGTTAAGTGGTAGAAAAGCAGCCTGTACAATATTCGGGGTGAGTCCCAGGAGCAAGGCAGGCAGAGTCAGACAAACTGCTTTTTCCAGCAGAATATTTTTTGCTGCCCAACTGGTTACTGGCATGTGTGCAGGGCTGGGAGATAAGCATTGCATAACCCAGTGAGTAATGCTGAGGAGGAGGGGAGGAGCAGGAGGAAAAGGCTGCAAGAGGGAAAACCTCTGCTCCTCTCTATCCGTCGAGAAACCCCGCCTGAGCTCCGGGGTCAGGATGGCACAGGGGTTTGGGATATTTCTGCTTCGCAGCCAATTTCTGTTTCTGACCCCAGATGTAATGCCCGGCTCCAGCTCCTGCCTGCAGTTTGGGATTACTCGCTCGCTCGCCCCACCTTCACCCGCTGAGATACCATCCACCAGCTCCCTCCGCAAATCATAAGCCGGGTTTGGAGTGCACGATGCTCTAAAAGATAATATAGCTGAGGGTCTGTGTAGGTTTGCCTTTTGTCTTGAATGCCCCGAGGAGCCAAATTTTCCAGCTTCTCTTTCTGGCCCTGAGGACTAGAAACTGTGTTTACTATCAGGGCTCCTGTAATGAAATGACGCCAGGACGGTGCTTTAGAAGAATTCCAGGTTACGTGAGATCTGGACTAGAGAAGCAAGACTTTGCGGTGGGACCGGGATGTCCAGCTAACAGATGCTCAGATTAGCATCGCAGATCAATGCCGAGAACCACGCAGCAACTTATCGCTGTTTTGCAACTCCGCTGGGCAGAGGAAGCTGCTTTGTTTAACTGTGAAAGCAAACTTTGCTCTGCGGACATAGTCTGGGCTTGTCTTTATTTTAGCATCGAGAAAGGAAGAGGCTGCAGAGCTACCAAGGAGCTGAGATATGCTCTATCATTAATTTTAATGGGAAAGGAACGGATGAATCCCAGAAGTGGAAGAGGAAATTTCAGTCTGCCGTTCTAAGCTCAGACGTGATAAGCTTTTCTCATGACCTTTTGGGGTTTTTTGCTGCTAAACTGGCTGGGATTGAAACCAGGGCCGTGGGCTGCTTCTCAGGGCTCCAGGGAAGGAAGCTGAGAGCAAAGTCCGGTCTAAGTAGGCTTGGACTCACCAAGTGAAAGTCTGCTGCTGGGCTGGGAAAGCCACGTGGAGTTTACTTTTCATTCCAGCTTTGGCTGGCTGTATTTTACCTAAAATTACAGAGCGTGCAAGGAGAGAGCACAGAGGAGTGCTGACAAGTGTCGCGTGGGTGCCACGTCGCTTCGCTTAAACCCCATCGGGAAGGGTACGGTCGGAAGGGATTAGCTGGACGGATTCTCCCCTCCACCTCAACCAAAACAAGAAATATCCCCAGGCCTGGCTGGAAATCGCTTTGTGCAGCACAATGAGGACAATATCGCGGGCGCGTCAGGGATATCAGCTGGTGGCTTGGCCGCGGCGGGGCTGAGCTGATTAATATACATCACCCCCTGCACAACAGCCTTGCGAAGCTTAAAGCAAAGCCCTCATGACACATAAGTAGCCACCACCAGCATCAGCCAAGATCCTCCTTGGCCGCACACATAATCTCCTCTCTCGCTATCTTGCAGATCGCTACCGTAGCATTTACCCGCCGACGGGACGGCTAAGCCGGCTTCTTTTCTATTCTGCAAGATAGCCCCTGTGAGCACGCACGTGTCCCTGCAGCTCCACCGCGATTACGCCGAGCAGGTTCACGGGCTAATTGTCATTTGTAATCCACCTGCCTAGCCGAAACAATCAAACACCAAACACTCGTTCTTCTCTGCTGCGTTTTCAGCTCCAAATCCCCGGGCGGGGGCAAGCACAGCCCTTCCCCGCAGCGGAGCGTGCGTGCTTCCAGGGAGGGCGAACCGATGGCGGGGAGGCATTTTCAGCTTGCGATTTGCTAAGGAGCTGGTTTTTTAGGGAAGGCTGAGGGCTGATGCTCCCAAGTCCTCAGCAATCCCAAGGGCATACCCCAGCCCTGAAGCCCCAAGTCCCCGCTCCGTCACCTATAGAAAGGCTCGGATTTTGGGCAGCCCCTCAGCGGCGCTCTCATGTGCGAGATGAACCGCGGCCGGCTTTACCTGCTGCTGCTCTCGCCCCACTTGGAAGGAAAATATCTGGCCATGCAGTTTGGGGGAGCAAAGCAGGCCGTGACACCCCCCTGTGCTGGGGCACAGCCTGGCCCACCCTGCCGGGCAGCCGGCCCCAGCACCAGGGATGCCCCTTTCCCCGTGCCGACAGCACTTCCCGGCTTGGCTTCACATCCAGTGCCTGTATCGCTATTTAAAATTCACGTGCAAAAAATAAAAGTACTATTTATTATACTGGCGTCCTCGTCCTGTTCCTCCGGGTACCATCTGAGCCCTCCAACCCTGCGGAGCGTTTTGCGGGTTCATTTCCTTTTCCCGGGCTTGCCTCACTTTTCCAATATTGCTTCATAGCTCTGTAGGGGAAAAAGTCATTAAATACACCTACTTCTTGCTCTTATCACTGATCTTATTATCTTGTAATTCCCTTACAGAGCAGTAAATTAGTAAGAACTAAGTTATATCCAATTTCAATGGATTTGTAAATAATTTGTTAGTAAAAAAAAAGAGGAAAAAATCCTGTCTTTGTCATTTCTGCTTATCCTTTATCCTAAAATATAAGCGAGAAGGGACTCTTACTCAATCTATCTATGCAAATCCACCTGGGGCTGTATCCAGGATGACTACGCTAAGTGATGAAGAAAGACTAGTATCAAGTGGAAGGGGTGAGTGACTGACTCACCCGCTACCTGCGCCAGTCCTGGCACTGCCGGCAGCTGCCGGAGGTGCCAGACGCGCGCGAGGCAGGTGAACGTTTCATCCGCTCTCTGCCCAAATTTCCCCCAAGGAAACAAGTCACTGGTATTTCACCGCCTCTTTGCAGCGAAGGTGCAAAAAGTGGATTATCTGACATTTTGGGGGGTTGGATTTTGTCGGAGGAATTTTTAATCTCTCTGTTAATGCAGGTGGGAGACAGAGGCGTGTTTGCAGGGAGGTCTGTCTTCCACTGCGGCTCAGCTCCCAGCATCGGGGAAATCCAAACTCCACGCTGACCTGGCAGGACAAACCCCCCCCCCCCCAGGCCACTGGTGGGCATCTGCCCGAGCACCCCACGGACAGGCAGGGTCTGGGCGTTCACCCCGCGCTCCTCAACAACCCAAATCTCCGCGAGGATCCTTTACTACTACTCTCCGGGGCTCCCTTGTGCTGGGAAAACTTCCAGGTGACTCGGGGAGGTGAGGCAACACCACGTAGTCAGACTCGTTTGCGGGGGCGAGGACACGGCAGACGGGGCGAGTGCTGACACGAACGGGACGGATGAGCCGGGAGAGGACGAGGTTCAGCCCGGGAGGAGCTGGAGGCCGGCAGGGCAGTGATACGGGCTGGGGGGCAGCGGCGTGTGTGCCCCCCCAGCCAGGCAGGGACAGCCAAGGGACACAGCGGGGCTGTGGGCCCCCTGCCACCCTGTCCCCCCTCCCGTGATGGTTGAAGTCCTGAGCTCCTGGCTGCAAAATCTGCCCGAGTCAGGGCGATTCCTGAAAAGCTGCGGATACAACTGCTGGCCCATCTGGTACAAATAACTTCTTGGCTTTGCCGCCTTGTTTTGTTATGACTTACTATAGAAACACGAAGCTCTGCTGGACTGAAAATTAATCATGATTTTTTTTTTCGTTTTGTGCCTTTTCGCCTTGAGTGAGATCCTGCTAAACCATTCCTCTGCGTTCACATGAATACACTTTCTCCTTCTCCTTCTTCTTCCTCTTCCTCTCTTCAGTTTTTAGGTCCTAAAATAGCAAATTCCAGCTGACTGCTTTCAAGGCAACAAGGCACCCGCAGGATTGTGGGAGCGTTGCTCAAATCGGCAGAGAAACCAAGTAAGCTGCCAGGAAACAATATTAAAAAAAGCAGGGAGGGTGGATCTCGTCTGCTGAGCGCCAGCTCCATAAATCAAAGCCCTGCGGTTTGTGCAGAGCTAAAAGCTCACTTCTCCCGCGCTCCACCCCGGCGTAACTATTTTCGCTCGGTGTCAAATGCCCCGATAGTGGGAGTCGAGGGCTGGGATTTGGGCGCACGCCGGCGGAAGGCAGGGCAGCGGCAGACCTCGCCGCTCCGGTTCACACCGCCTGCCTGTTCCCAGGGCGCCGGCCGGGCTCCCACAGCCGGAGCGAAGCAAACCCCGGCGCCCAGCCCCAGCCGCTCTCCTCGAGCTGTGCCAAAGGCTGGCAACCGCGGCGTGACCGTCCGCGGGACACGAGCCCGTTCCCACGGGGACCCGCCGGCTGATGGGTGCGCAGACCAGTTTGAGACTGGTTTAGTCCCTGTCCCTGAGGACCCGCGGTCCTCTCGTGTCTGGGGGTCCTGCTGGGCCTCTCCCTGTGCTGCTGCTGGGGCTCCGTGTCTGTGCGGGGATGTGCACGCTAATGCCGTACCCAGGCTAGTTTCCCACGCCGACTTTGGGAAGGGAATGGCCGCAACTCTCCTACCGTACAGCCAGACACCCGCTGGGATGTGCCAGCTCGCACTAGGGCTGCCATCTTCCCCCGACCCCCTTCCCCGCTCCAGAGATGGGCAGGAGCCGATGTGAGGCTCGGGGGAGCCGCCGGCTGCTCCCCAGTACGGCACAGGTATGTACTGGAGCGGGGGGGAGCCTCCCTCGCTGCATACCTGACCGGGACACAGCACCTCGCACGGGGCAAGTCCAGATGTGCTGCCAGCCACCCAGCGAATTCCTGAGCGCTGCGTCAGCCCTCGGCGGCAAACAGGCCTGCTCAGCGCGCACGGGCAGGAACCCTGCCTCCATGTGGGAAGAGATTAACAACTAGGTGAGGAAGAAGGAGGCAAACAGATTTCCCCAGGGGCAGGCATAGAGGGAAGGAAGGGATGTGGGAACATAACTGCACCTCCAACCCGGCTCCAGCCTACCGGGGAGCAGCGGGACACATCGAAAGTCAGAGTGCGTGCGGGTACCCGCTCGGCTTCCTCCTGATGTTGGAAAACGCACATCTGCACAAGCGGGATGGGCCTTACCTGTGGGCGAGCACAGCCTGCGCGGGCTACGGAAACTGGTACCAGGGACCCAGCCTGCATCGCTTCAGGAAGGTGATTTAGGAAAGACGCTCAGGGTTTTTTCTTCCGAGCATCCCTCTGAGCTCGCTGCTTTGGGGACGTTTTCAGTACCTGAAGGTAGGGTTGTGCACAGAGCAAACTCCTGCCAGGCTTGTCAGCGCTGGAGCCAGGATGGGAGCAGCCACCCGTGCACATGCTGCCGTGGCTCAGCTCCTCCTTTGTCCTGCATTTATCTGCCTTTCTGCCCATAAATGTATACGCACGGGCACTCGCAGAGGAGCAGCCAAGGGGGTGGCTTGTTTGGGGAGCCAAAGGCACTTAACCGAGCATCAGCCTTAGCACGGCGAGGGTCCTCTGCTGACACCCGACAGCACGGCTGGCTCTGCGCCCGTCGTAGCTGGAGTAGGGCTGCAGGTACTGTGCCTCAGTTTCCCCACCTGCACCGAGGATGGCTCTTGGCCATGGCCCCACCGATTCGGTTGCCCGTGGTCAGAGGCCTGGGGAACATGTCCTTTGTCCTTACTCTTGTCGTGAGGACTAATTGTGGCATGAGCGAGGCACACCCCGGCCCTCAGCCCAAACGGGGGATATTGGAGACTCCGCTTCAAGTCCCTGCTCCAAATCAAGCAAAACAGGAACTTCAGCCCAGACCTTTCCCGGTCGGGCGAGCTCCCTTGCTGCTGGCTGCTTTTCCCCGGGTTCTCTCGACTTTTTTTTTTTTTTTTTTTTTTTTTTTTTTTTTTTTTTTTTT
>JAVJGG010000050.1:16038538-16058399 GCA_035590195.1 Aviceda cuculoides | reverse complement strand
GGGGGGGGGGGGGGGGGCCACCCAGATACCTGGGTCCCATTTTTGGGGGTGAGGGGGGGGGGCGAGGGGAGGTTTGGGGGTTAACCGGCCCGCCGGGCAGCGGGGCTCCGGTGGGGGTACCCGGAGAGACGGCTTTCCCGGGCTGGCCCTGCGGTGACAAGGCACTGGGGGGGGGGGGGGTTGTCTCGGGTACAAAGGGTGGGAGGCGCTGCCCAAAGCCGCGGGGTGGGAGCTGCCCCGGAGAGCGGCTTAAAGCCAGCCGGGTCCTTGTCCCGTCCGTCCGTCCGTCCGTCCGCCCGTCCGTCCCCCTCCCCGCGGCTGCACATCCCTCGGCGAGCTCTGCCAGGTCGGAGCCGCCAGCGGCTCCCACGGGGCTCAGCTCCGGCTTTTTCCCTTCCCTCGGAAGTCTGGAAAACTTCTTTTCAAGGCAGAGAGAAAATTCTGCATGTTCAGCACCTTGGTTCAGGCTGCTTCTGGTTGACACAGTCCCCAAACTCTCCGGGAAGAGAAAGAAAAGAGCAGATGCCTTCGGTTCGCTGTCATCAGCGTTGAGCCATCCTCGGGAAAGGGGCTGCCTGCCCGTGGTAGGAATTATTTGCCTGTAGTGCCTGTGTGCGTGGGGTAGGATGGGCAGCAAGCGGGTGGGCAGCGTGGGTGGAAGAGGATTAGCAAGCGCAGAGGCTTGCGTGGGCGTCGGGTACCTCTGTGTGCAAATATTAATCGCGTCTGGATGCGGGTATCGTTGCGTGTGAGCGTGGAGCCAGGTATCGCTGGAAGTGTTTTAGCCTTTCCTTGGGTGCACAGACGCACGGGCAGGCGGGTCTGTGGACGCTTTCCCCGGTGTGTGTGTGCGCTGCGGGATCTGTGCCTATTTTTGCACGCAGGTAAATGCGTGGGCGGGAGGTCACTGCTGACCGGAGGATGCACAGCTCTTGGAGGTGCCCGCCTGGGTCCTGGAAAGCCAGGGATTAACCTCAGCCTTTAAAAGCAGCGCTGGAGCGTTGCTGTGGCTGTAGCAGAAGTCAGCTCTGGGCTGGCACCTCTCACCCCGGTGACGCTCTCCAGTCGGTGCCAGACCTGCACAGCCTGGCAGCTGCCGACACCGGTGGGGAACGAGCACGGAACCGGGTCCCAGGCTCGGTGCACGATGCTCCCTCCTTTGCTCGGCCAGCTGAGGAGTTTGCACCTTGCCATTTCCAAAGGGGCTGGATGCCTGCTTGGGCTGTGCGGAGAGCACCTTGCTTTTTCTCATGGTTCAGGAGTGTTTGATCCCAGGTACAGGTTCCCAGTGGTGTGGCAGGAGGGTCCCACACACAGAAGTTGACCCAGGATTGTAGGGGAGCCCTGACAGCTCCCATCCAGACCCCCTCCCAGCCCCGATTCCCCTCCACGGCTGCACCCACATACCTCGATCCCCGCTGCAGTGACGGTACCACTGTATCCCTGCTATGAACCCCTTTGTCCCCAGGCTGTTTCCATTTGGTTTCCCGCGGTCCCCTTCAGCTAACACCCCCCTGGCACTGGTGTCAGCCCCTTCCAGCGGTGCCAAGCATCTCCTCAGTCAAGGCTGCCCCAGCCTAGCAGTGCTCGGGGGGCTTCTCTCTCCTGCGTTCGCAAACGAGCTGAGGCCTGTGAACTCCTTACACGTGTGACTCGGTGTGCTCCCCGCAGAGGAACCAGCACCTGACCCGTTTTCCGAGCGGGCTTGCGTTTCTGTAGTAGTATACCGTGGCTGTCCAAATTCCTCCCGAGAGCGTGTTTTCTTCACTGAAGGCTGCCGTAAGTGGAATACGAGCAGGAAAAAAAGTCCTCGTGAGTCTCCACTATCTGTCCTGATACCGTCGCTCCAGACGCTGATTAACCTCCCTTTGAAATCCTTGCCAGGGCAGAGCCTGCCCGGCTGCTCCTGGCCTGGCCCCAGCCTCCCACACCGGCCTGCAGTCACGGCCGGGCACCGTCACACACCGTCTCCCCCAGCCCCCCCCGTGTCACACCGTGCCGACCTGCCCAGCTCACACCTACGCCTGCAGCCGGGCTTTTCCGAGGGTCCGCGGAGCCCCCTGTTAGCCATTCTGTACGTACTAATCACCAGGGCCGTTAATCAGTGGGACAAAGAATTGGAAGTGCAAAATCATCGGTGCGATCGGGGGGGGGGGCGGGGAATTAATGGCAGCTGCGAAAAGTGCACTCGGGAACACAATCGCACGCTACGGGGGATGCTCTCAGCTCCCTGCCGGGCCTCCAGCCTCAGCCCACGGCACACACACGCACGTCCGAGGGGCTGAGCTCGCCGTCGTGGCAGCTCCCTCGCCCTCGGAGCCCCCAGCTGTGCCGGTGCCCCTCCTGCTCCCCGGGTGACCCCCTCTTCTTGGCACGGCAGGCTGCTAAATTGGGCTTAAATCGTTCTTTTCCACCCACCCCTTAGTCACTCTCGCCTGGCAGGCAGCGCTGCGGAGCGGTGGGAGGCAAATGAATGTGAAACTCGGGCAGGAAAATGAGATTGCAAGAAAAGCCAGCTCCCCTGCGAGCCACCGAAGCGGGCGTAGGGACTTCCAGGGCAGGATTCCTGTGCCGGGGGTGCGCGGGGCAGACCCCCACCCCGGCCTTGGGCAGAAGGACCGTGGCACCGGAGGAAGTTCTGCTGCAAAGCGGGGCCGGGCACAGACAGGGATGCTGTCCCCATCCCGTGCCTCCCGCAGCCCTTGCTCTGATGATATCCTTAGCCCTAAATCACTATTTTTCCCCTCTTTGAAAGCCTCTGTGTTGCTGCGGGCAGGTACAGTCATGCTCAGCACAGGCTCGGGTGAGGCCTCTGCGGCACGCAGAGAGGTGGGCAGCGCAGAGCGGCCGCTCTCAGCGCGACAGGGAGCAAAAGCCGGTCGAGAGCTGGGTCAGGTATCTGCTTTCCTTGAGACCATTTAAAAACCCGTCCCCGTCTCCCACAGCGAGAGCTGAGCTCCAGGCTCCCTCCCCGGGACGCTCGGTCACCCACAGACGTCTCGGCAGAGCTCAGAGCCTGTGGTGCAAGGTGCTGCGTGGACAAGTGGGAAAAGATAGTATCGCTGCAGCCCTTAATGGGAAACTGGTGCTGCAATTGCTCTCCAGAGCAGCACAGACTGGCAGAGATGGGACCATGGCCCTGCGCTGCTCGATAACAGAGCCATGCGGGCTGCCCACTCTGCAGCATGGGACCTTAATCCTCCGGCACTTAGGAAAAGCATAGCACGGACAGGAAACTTGGAGGCTTTTTTTTTTTCTAGTCCCTCTAACCACTGACTTGTATGTGTGTTTATAAATGTTTCTTTGTCTCGGGAGGTCTTAAAAATCCGCCCCCCCCCCCCCTCCCGCCTAATTTATTTGATGTTCTGTGTTTACCAGCTGCTCTTGGGTTTGCTGTTGTGGTTTTTCCAGGAGACCTATAGGTAGGAGGCTGCACAGAAAGCTTCTCCGTGGAAAGGGGAAGGACGCAGGGAGGAGGCATGGAGTGCCAGGGTTGAGGAGAGCAGTGGTGAAGGCGTGCGGCCGGGAGCGGGCAGGACCTCAGTGGACCGTTGCCATTAGGGATTAGTTAAAAATAGCAGGGAATGTACAAAGATTTGGCACGTGAGTCACAAAGTCTTTCCTACCCAGGTTGTTTGCTACTACTGGGGTTTTGTGCTTGCTCACTTAATTAAGAAAAGCCCCCCCTTGAGCAGGAAGGCTCGACAGATTGTTTCTGGGAAGACCTGAATGTGCGAACGCGTGGCCATTACCTGGTTTTGGAAAGCAAAATCTGGGGGAAGGGGGACACCCCATTGCACAAGCGGTGCTGGGATTACTCCAGGGCTGCAGGAGCAAATGCTGACCCTGCATTGCTTTGCAACCGGGTCCTCTCAACAGCAGCGTTCCAGTTCAGACCTTCCTCTTCCTCACACTCAGAAGTTTTCCTCCTGAGCTAAAAGGAGATCTCCGTTTATCTCCTTAGCAGCTTAAGGCATCTGTGAAAGCCAGCTCCTTCCAGCAGAGGGTAGCAACGCATGTGCGCGCTCTCCTCCTTAGAATAAGAGGCTTTTTAGTCATTTATTAAAGAGCCTCATCTCCTGAGCCTCTGACTTTTGGAGAAACGAGCATCTCTCCCCCAGAGGGCATTGGCAGTGCCCAGGTCGGAGAGCCGGAGAGGCTGCAGCTGGGTGCTTGCCTCCCTCTTGCTGGAAGAGAAAAACCTCCAAAGGTCCATCTTAACTTGCCGGCGTGCGATGACACAGGGCCATTTGCCATCAATGGCATTTTCTCAGAGAAGTTTATCGAGGTCTCCTAGACGTGGGAGGGATGAATTTGGCCACTTGCCATATTGCCTAAGCAAAGATAACTATGTCAGAGGTTCTAGCTCAGAATGCAAGTTGGAAGGAACATTTAGATATTTAATTGCCTTTTAGCAAGACATCAACCAGAACTGTCTCAGCAGACATGCTCCTCTGAAATGCAAGTGCCTGTGTTTATTTTTTTTAAACAATTAAATGACATCTCTGTAAGCCAGTTATGGATGATCTCCCTTAAAGGTTAATTGAATATTCCTTGTAACTTTGATGTACATTTCTCTTTTGAGAGAATTGCTCTATTTGGCAGCCAAGCATTAAAGGGGTGGTTTTCACAATGGGCCAAGTTTGAAAAAAAAAAAAAAGGGGGGGGAGGAAAATAGGAAGCAAGAACAGAATTTGCCTTTTTTTTTTTTTTTTTTTTCCTTCTGCGGCGGCTGCTGCATTGAAGCCTGGTTGAGCAGAGCAGAGATAAGGACAGAGTAGAGCAGGGAGCGTTACAGGGATGTAACTCTGGAAAGCAAGAGAGGGAGTTGAAAGATGAGAAGACAGCAGCAGCGCAGCAGATGCTTTTCGCAGCAAGGACCGAGGCTGACTCTTCAACATGCAGAAGTTGCCTTTTCTCAGCTCCTGCTTGGCTAAGCATCACGCAGGGTACAAAAGTGCCCAGCATTTAGACATAACTGGTATCACAAACAAGGAAGGACCGCACAGAAAGAACGCACACCTTAGTTCTGGAGCTCAGGTGTTGTGAAGTCAAGCATAGACTTGACGTGGAGAAGTTTAGCTTGCTGGAAGATCTTTAGGACCTACCTCAGAGAAATTCTTCCTCTGATACTCCCAGCCTTACTGCTAAGGACAGAGATTGAGGGATTTCGGCTGCTGCTAGGGTCAGTTATTTCCCCTCCTGTTTCTTAGAGAAGCAGCTGAAGCTTCCCACTGCAGCAGGCAGTTTCCAGCCTACGACTTGAGGCGTATGTCCCAAGAGACCCAGCCCTACCTCAGCCTCTGGCTGCTCATGTCCTCAGCTACCTGGTCATCACCAGCGAGAAAAGAGCAAGGGAGAGCAGACGGTGGGTCCGAGCACCCTGACAGTGCTCACGTTGCACGTGAACCCAACAACGCCGAGAGAGAAGCAGCACGGATTTACCAAGGAGGTGCCAAAAGGCTAGAGGAGGTGAAGGACCAGTGAGGAGACCCAACTGGGCCTCCTAAGCACTTACATGGCTGCTAGGGAAGGTGGGCTGGGCAGCCGTGGCCAGCAGGAACACGGGAGGCAACGCGGGCTGTGCTCCCGGCTGCTTTTCAACCGCTTGGGAGAGGAGGAGAGACAATCAAAGGCAAGAAGATTGCAAACAGAGCCCTGTCTCCATGGCAGCCTGCAGCTCCACTTCTAAATTTTCCCCGTACGTGAAGAGGATGCTTCTGCCCTGTATGCTCTTGGGGGAGTTTTGCAGCAGAAAGGGCCTTAGTCCGGGTGTTTCCTGGCGGCTGGTGAGGGACTGGCTTGTGGAAGAAACCCTTGGTGCTACCATCTCGTCATAACTTGGGGGAAACGGGCTCATTACTGGTTTATCCCTGATTAGAGGGACAGAGGAAGACGCATGCAAAGCCTGTGGAAGCGGAAAGCTGGGAGGAAAAGTATTTAGGGCTCATCTCAAGTTACATGAAGTTCTTGCTATATTTAGCTGGACAGGCAAGTCCTTTCCATCAATTAGACCCCAGAGAAAGCACGTGGGAGGCGTGTAGGACACCAAACCTCACCGGTCTGGCTGCTGACGGGGCTGCAGCTATACCGATTAGCACCAGGCACAGACCTCACCGCATCGGTGCTGCACAGGCAGGAATTCAAGGACAGCATCTCTGCAACTTCCCGACCGCACTTGGAGCCACCTGCAACATGTACGGAGACACCGAGCTGCCTAACGCAAGCCAGTCCCTTGCAACCAGCTTTTTTGGATGCCCTCCCCATCCTCACACCCTGGCAGATTGTGTTTTACAGGGTCGGAAATAGATGCGCGAGAAGGGGCCTCGCAGATCCCAAGTGCAAGCCGTGCTCAGCTGTCACCCACCCCAGCACCAGCTGCCAGCCTCAGACGGTTCCCAAAATAACTAACCCGTGGCGGGGATGCGAGGGCTCCCTCGCCCTCCTCTGGGGGAAGGAGCGGTCGTTTTTCACCTGCCAGCCTCGCAGAGATGGACCACCGTGGATGGTACCTTCTGCAAAGTCCTGCCTGGGAAGGGGAGCCCCCTCTCCCCCCATAGCATCCTCAGGCTGTAAAAAAAAAAAAAAAACAAAACCCTCCCCAAAACTTGCCCTGTTAACAGAGGGGTCCTGCGAGCAGCCGGTGGAGACTGAGCGGGTGCTGGTGGCCCCGGGTGCTGTGGCACGGCAGGGGCTCGGCGCTGGCACGGCTGTTTTCCGCGGAGCGATGGTGCCTGTTGTGGGAGGGACGAATTCACCAGTCTGGAGGTGGTGGCCGTTCCCCGGCGCTGGCGTCACCGTTCAGGTGTGCCTGCCGCAGCCCCGGTGAGTCCCCAGACCTGCGAAAGACAAAAGCAGAGACCAGAGCATTTCTGAGTTTCCAATCAGCAGGGCTTTAATTGCAGTATTAGTTGCTCATTAGTGGGAAAAGCCAGATGCTGTTAGGAATTAAGCAAGCCGAAAAGATTTTTCTCTCCACCCCAGGAATATTTAACTGTGTCTCATACAAGCATTTCCTTTGTACCGGGAGCGTGACTGATATGACTTGTGTGGGTGCTGTGCTTGGCTGTTGAATCACTGACGAGCTCCGAAATCCGTCTGACGTGAGGCTGCTGGCAGGAGCGGGGATGAAGCTGTGAAGAGGTCTGGGTATTTCTGGGTGGCACAGGTGGGGTGTCTTCGCACATGCTCGAGGGAAGTTTGGGAGCTGGAGGGTCCTGGGGTCGCATTTAGCCTAAAACAGAGGGAGAAGGCATCTGGGCTCTGGTCTGAGCGGAGAGCTGGGGACGTCACCTGTAGGACCGAGGGTTTCTTGCAGAAATATATGGCATTGGGAGCATAAAGAAGAGCTGGAGACCAAGACAAGGGGGTAATAACATGGATGCTCAGGATCCCGGAGCGGTGCAGGGATATTCCCACGATGCCCTGCTGTAGCTGTGCTTGCATCCAGCGAGGGCAGCGTGTCTGGGGAACAAGCCCTCCCCCAGGTCGGGCGGGGGTACAGGGACAGTAGGAGGGAGGCCGGGACCATCTCAAGCCCAGCTTGTGATAATGCCGTTTGGATTTGCTTGCATACAAAGCTGTTTAATATAAACTGCAGCTGTGCGGGGGAGAGCCAGGGGTTTTCGGCACCAGAAATCCCTCACTGAAAACACAGGCTGGCTCCAAAACCAGCCCTGTCTCGCCCGGGTCAGCACGAGCGGTGCTCACGGGCTGGCGAGGGAGCACCAGCTTCCCAGCACAGCCGCCTTTTAATGACACCGTCCCATCGCTGACCACCGACCGGGCTGGCAGGTGGGAGCAGGTTGAGTCGGGGAGGTTTTGGTCTCCATCGCCCCATCACTCGGTGACCGGCCGAGCCCGAGGATCGGTTACGCTGCCCCAGCCCAGCCCTCTCCCACCAGCTCACTTGGCTCCTCTACGGACTGTCCTGCGGGCTGTAACTCCCCACAGGCTGCCAGGGCAAACACCGGCTTTTCCTGGGAATAAATACCTGCCGGCTGAGGTTGCAGCCTTCCAGCCACCAGCAATAGGGTTTGTCTCACTTCTAAGTCCCTCTCAGGCCAGGGAGACAGAAAGAATGATGCATCGCTTTTTCTAGCCCACGTATTTGCTGGTGCTATTAGTTTGTGCTCAGGCTAACTGTCCAGTAAGCATTTGCTGGAGAGAAAGCACGAGGCTGCAGAAACGCAGACGTTGAAAGTCATGGGACTTTGCTGACTTACACCGATTTTCTGTGGGTTGAGCAATCGTCCTCGGGCAGGGACAGGAGCCTCTCTCTGTTCAGCCAGGGCTCCCACACAGGGAAACGCTGCTGTCTCCCCATGGAGGAACCAGACAGTATGGAAGTAGGCACAGCGCAGCGGGTGTTGAGCCGATATCCTCCAAAGCTCACTCTACCAATATGATTCATTGTTAATGTGAGAAATTCCCCTTATTCTAGCACTGGCTTCCCCAAACATAGCTCAAGCCGGTCGCCTCAATGCCACCTACACCATCGCGTGGAGGATTTTGCTCTACTCTCCCATTAAAGCCACTTGTTGACTCATCCCCAGTCAAGATTGGTGCCTCAATCGCTCGACGGATGGAAGAGAGGTGTATGCAGCTCCGTCAAGCTCTTCCCAAAGCTGACGCTGAATTCAGCGTTGATTTTTGGCTTTTCCAGCAGGGCTGGCAGGAGGAAGGGCAGCGCAAGCGACCTTGACCCGAGCCACCCTCCCGCAGGAACTGGGTGCAAAAAAGCAGCGCTCGGTGCTGCCGAGGGGCTTCAGAACAGATGCGGGTTGCCTTTTGTTGCTTTTTTTCCCCCTGTTGACCAACTGCACCTTCACCTCCAGGGCCCGCAGCGGGATCACCGGTTGTGGCATAAGAGCCCAGCTGCCAGGGGACACTGGACTGGCAGAGACCCGGCACAGTCGCCTACTGCTGCTCTGGCACGAAGCCCACCCAAATCCCTGCCAAAGCCACTGCCGGCTCCTCTAACAAGCACCAGCCAGTGGGTGTGAATTCTCTTAGTGTTCATTGAAATAACATTAAGTGTGATGGACTCCTGGGCTATTAGAGTGGATGTAACATGTAATTGAGGCTGGTTATTCTTCATCTGGAGTGTCCCCCTTCACTAATGGCAAATCAGGGCAGAACACATGGTGCGCGCTTTGTGAATCCGGGACTCAATTCACTCCCTGCCTCCGATCAAAATGATCCCAATGAATGTCAATGAATGAGCGAGGGACAATGAATTAGAGTGAATGAAAGCCTTGTAATGGGGCCCTTCGCCGGCACCCAGCCACAATTGAGCACCACAAGGATGGCGTCCGCCTGGGCGGTGTTTGAATTCATCCCCATTAGCACGATTAGGATGAAGATTACAGGGTGGGGGCAAGGTCGGCGCCGCTGGTGGGGCTCTCCAAGCCCTATTGCTGCCATTTCTTTGGAGACCAAAATGAGCGCGTTTCGGAGAGCCTGGCTCCAGCTGGGCACGGGGAGAGCGGGGCGAGCTCCGAAGTCTGAGCGTGGACGGGCAGATGCTCGCGCAGCCCGGGGTGGGTCTGTCTCATTGGCCTGCTGTTCGTTAGTGTTGGGGGTCCTGCAATCAGAACTCGGTTTTGACTGCAGATCCCAAATCCAGCTCGGTGGGATTGCTGCGCTCCCAAGTTTTGGATTAAGCTATCCTCTTCATTAAAACATAGTCAGATGCGTGGCTTTTTACCATGGAAATGCCCGTATTTTCCCCTGAGGTCCCATTCCTGGTGTCTCAAAGACCCAAATCACTGAGTAAAAGAGGGGCACATCACCCGGTAGCGATCCGGGTAAAAGAGGAAGGAGGCTGCTCCCGGATCCAGGCTCTTGGCAGCTGCTGCAGCTTCTGTGTTATCTCTGCATCTCCCAACAAACACCCAAATGTGTGGGTGCATCTGCACAGGAATGATGAATAATAATTCAAGAGGGAAAAAGAGTAGGCGAGAGAGTGCAGGGGAGAAGGAAGCTTTCGCATGCTGAGGGGAGAAGAACAGGATCAGCAGGGAGGGGGTAACACTGCGAAGCCTGGAAGGAAACCAAGGCGCTTGCAAAGGTGACCTGTCTGGGGAAGGCAGAGAGAAAGCTACTGCCTCTGAAAACTCTGCAAGGAAGAGGGAAAGGCTTCAAAGAAACCGTGCTGCAGGGAGATAAGATTAAATTCCTGCAGCCCATTCAGAAAGGAGGCGATGGAGAGAGTTGCTCTCCCACACGCAGTTGCAGGGTAGGCATGACTGCGATGAATGTGGGATGCCATTCATTTTTTCCCCTCTGTTTCTGCAAAAGCAAGAGTGGGTGCATCCATGCGTTCAGCCCCTGATCCCGTGGGTTTAGCCCACATTCCCCGGGTGTTTACTGGGGGTCTGTCCCACGGGCGGCCACTGCTGGACCCCCACGCCTCCTGGCTCACCACTCCGCCTAAATGGGTTTTGTTAACAGCCCCTCGAAGACCCACGAAGGGTCGTGGAGCACAGGCACTGCCCCTCGGCACAGCGTCAGCCCGGGGGTCCGACCGACGCGGGGCTCGTGCCGTCTCCCTGGCCCCCTCCCCGCCACGGTGCCGACAAAAGAGCTTTGAAGGGTTCATTTGCTGGAGGCGGCAGAGCGAGAGGGAAAGGCTTGTGTCTTTTTCTGGCTTTCTGTCCTCATTAATTGGCGAGTATCAGGGCAAATCACATTTCAAAGCAATCACCTTTAGCACGGAGAGCCAGGCGAGGCCGGGAGCTGAGCGGGTGGGGAGCTGCAGGGTTTGGCTTCAGGTACGGTGGCATCGCCATCGCACGCCGGCAGGCACGCACGGACCCCCACAGCGGACAACGTGCACCCCAGAGACGTGCACAGGTCCAGCCCAGTACACCCGCACGCTTTTCCAGGCTGCCTGCACCACTTGCCGCCGTGTGAGCTCCCCGCTTGTGCCTACGGCCACGGTGCCACACACCCCATCTCCAGCAACCCCCCCCAGCTGCACGGACTGGGGCGTCCACCGTTGCCGGGGCATTTTCAGGCCCTGCACTCAGTAACACTTTTGGTTTTTTCCACCCCCAACCCCCTTTTACGCTTTGCAATATGCCTAACCTAACTGAACTGTGGCTGTTGCCAAGCATGCAAAACCCCTTAAAATATACATATATACATGCGTCTAAATATATATGTATGTACATAATGACTAGTTTTTGTTTGGCTCAGCAAACCAATTTGGCTCCCCGTAGAGTCACACAGTCACTAGATTTGACGCAGGGGAAGACGCAAACACGTGCCCCAGAGGCTGAACAAGGAAGGGGGACGAGTCTGGTCCCTCTTTTTGGAGGTGCCCCCAAAGCTGAAGCCGAAGCCGTAGCCTGTGTCCTCTGCTTGCTTGGTGCGCTCCCAGCTGTGCTGTCTCCAGAGCCTTTCTCTTTCTGCTAACACCGTGCATGAATGCCAACTCCTCCACGGCTTTCAAAGTGTTCATTTTTAAATCAAAAGAGGGAAGAAGAAGAAAAAGACGTGCCCAGCCCTCTCAGGCATGTGTAGGAGGGCTGGGATTGATTGAAACGCCTCCTGCCAAGAGGCTGGAAAGTCCCAGCTCTCCCTCCCTACATTTCTCCTGTCTACTACAGGCACCCAAGGGTGCATCTATCCAAGGGGCCGGGTGCTCTGGTCACGGCGACAGCGAGCCTGGCATCCCCAGAGCAGCGGATCCCCGCACCCCGTGCCGCATTTTAAGGCATCAGACTTCCCTGACACCTCTGCCATAGGTGTACGTAAATACATCGGCTGCTTTGCCCCCCCCTCCCCGCTCGCTCGCACGTGTTGAGCGCTGTCTCTGGGATGCTGGCGCTATAGTTGGCAGCTTTGCTGCTGTGACACTGCCTTTTCTCTTCTGCAGGCGCATACACACAAGCGTGGTGTCGGGAACACATGCTGGCGAAGCAGCCTCCTGTGCCAATTATCCCGTTCCCTGCAGCGATTCCTCCCCCTCCGCGCACATTATGCCTCTTACCCTGTAAAAATGAATGAAGCCAAAGTCATCGATCACTTTTAGCGTATCAGCATCCAGCCAGCAGTTCAGACCTTAGTTCTCACTTACTTCTCTTAATCTCCCAAAAATGGATTTGGGGATTAAAGCGGATATTCTGTCTTCCTGGGACTTTTCTTTGACACTTAATCAATCTGGGTCCTCAGGGCACAGAGAAAAAGAAAACAAATAAAGCTGAGGGATGAGCGCAGGTCCGTGTTACCCTGTTCAGGATGCAGAGGAGCCCGTGCCGGAGCAAGCGTAAGGCAGGACGTGACAAAGAACGGGAAAAACATAGGAGCAACTCTCCAGACCTCGAGGACGAGGCAGCAAGGATGCCCTGGCACGCTGTGCCTGCACCCCCTCCACCACCCAGCCCTATCCCACTGCCAAGGGACATTTTACCCCCAGGACACCTGCCCAGGCAATGGGAGCCTGGTACGGGGCAGCTCCAGAGAAGAGCTGGACCATGCAGCACCGACAGCACCGAGACTGGGAGCGTTGAGCCGTTCTGCATGCAGCAGACAGCAGGAACATTTCCTCTCTCATCATCCTGTGCAAACAGGATTTAGCTCATTTTGATCATGCACTAACTTCTGCCTACGAGCAGCTCCTCCCCCTTCTCCCCACCTCACCCTTTAATTATCTAGATGGAAGGTGCATCTCCATTACTGCCCTGACACTGGGAGCCAAGTGTCACAAAGGCCACCAGGAGCTGGGATTTTATTTTTTTTTTTTTCCCCCCCATAGCAAAGAGAATTAATGCACAGCCCACATACCTGTGAACGGTAATCACAATACTTAGCGCACACATAACGCCTCTTGTCTTCTTAAGAGCTGTGCAGGCATTAAGCATAATTAAGCCTCACAGCATCCCTTTTCAGGTAGGTTAAGAGGAGCACTGAAAATTGGAGAGAAATCAGGGAGTGAGGGGCTGATATGGGAGAGGTGGTGACTGCAGCTCGCAGCGTCGAGCGCGGCTGTCAGGAGACAGCATCCATCTGGCACGGAACAAGCAGGAGGCACGGGCGCTTGTGGAAATTAGTGCCTATTAGGGCACCCCAAAATCACTACCAATCCCTTTTCTTCCTCTATTTTTAGAGACTCCCATGTCTCATACCCCTCCTGGCCTCATCCGGGTGCACCGTACCCAGCAGCTCCCGACAAGCCCCAGTCTGCGGGGCGGGATGTGCCCAACCGGCCGGCAGCCGTGCCACGACGGGTACCAGCCAGCCCGGGGGACACGGGCAGTTCGTGGGAGGCTGCTGGAGCCAAACGGAAGAGCAGGGGAAAGTCCTGCTCTTCCCTGCCTTCCTCATCCACCGCCCTCCTTCATTCTCATGGGGCTTCTGCGGAGGGATGGAGAAGAGCCGCCCCGGGCTGGCAGCAGGGTAGCAGCATCCTTCTCTTTCGCACGCACCGGAGGACCGACCGGTTCACCTGCACGCACACTCCCCCCAGCCCATCACGCACACGGGGAAACGTGCACCGCGGCGCACGCGTGCCCTTCGCACGAGCCCTTTCACGTGCCCCATGCCAGCTTGTACCCAAACGCGCGTGCAAGGCGTGCGTTTCCACCCTCATATCGTCGGAAACCGCCCCGCTCCTCCCGATGCCCGGACCGCGGGCATCCCAAGCCTCGCACCCGCCTCCCAAGCCGCTTTTCCTCACCCTGCTCTCTTTGCCTCCCCCAGGCTTGCAGCTCCCAGGCGCGGCGAGGTCTTTGCTATGATTGCAGCGGCAGCCGTCTCTACCCGCCGCCCGGACCCCTCGCCACACGGTTCAGCCGGGCTCCGCTCCCCCCGCTGCATGTCCCCCCCCCCGGCAGCAGCATGGGCAGCGTCAGTAGCCTCATCTCCGGCCACAGCTTCCACAGCAAGCACTGCCGAGCCTCCCAGTACAAGCTCCGCAAGTCGTCCCATCTGAAAAAGCTCAACAGGTACTCGGACGGGCTGCTCCGCTTCGGCTTCTCCCAGGACTCCAGCCAAAAGTCCAGCTCCAAAAGCAGCAAGAATGAGGACTTCTTTTACATCAAGGTCAGCCAGAAATCTCACGGCTCCCACCGAGCGGACTATACCTCGCTTGCCAGCGGGGAGCTGGGCAGCCAAGCCGGGACGAGCGGCGTGGATTTCGGGACGCCCACGCCACAGAAGCTGATGCCCTTTCCCAGTCAGCTGGAAGTGGTTAGTAGGGGACGCGGTGGCCCTAGAAGTGTGGGGGGGGTCCCACCAGACTGCATCTTCAGGTCCCACCGCAGGGTTGTCCTGGTCCTAGTCCAGGAGAAGGCTCAGTGAAAAATAGTTTGTGCCAGGGAAGCGGGAGGAGAGGGGCAGCGGGGAGGTGCTGAGGGCACCCCGCCACCCTCCGCTTTCGGGGATTTGGATCAGCAACGCGATCCGTATCCTTTCATTTCCAAACACGCCGTTCGCCTCCCAACGATAGCAGTTTTAGCCGTCAGCATCCTCCCGAGCTGTTGGCCCTTGATGGAGACCCAAACCGTCCCCTGCCACGGGGGTCTCATCCTTGGGGGCAGAAGGGATGGGGGAGGACCGAGGACGTGGTGTCGGTCTGCGCTGACGGGCTCTGCTCTTCTCCCCAGGGCGCGGAGAAGCCGGCTGCACGACCGACCGCCTTCAAGCCGGTGCTGCCCCGGTCCGGCGCCATCCTCCACTCCTCCCCGGAGAACGGGGGTCACCTCTCCCAGCAGCTGCACCCCCCAGACAAAGCCAAGGAGCAGGAGCTGAAGCCGGTGCTGTTCTCCGGGGGCCTGTCCGACTCCGGCAGGAACTCCATGTCCAGCCTCCCCACCCACAGCACCAGTAGCAGCTACCAGCTGGACCCCCTCGTCACACCCATGGGACCCATCAGCCGCTTTGGGGGCTCAGCCCACAACATCTTGCAGTGCGCCATCATCCAGGACAGCAACATGATGAGCCTCAAGGCCATGTCCTTCTCCGATGGGGGCAACAAGATCCTCAACCCCGGCAACGCCCCCCCCCCCACGCTGCCGAGAAGACCACTTGCATCCGTTCGCCCATCTCCACGGATGAGTCCACCATCCAGGAACTGGAGCAGAAGCTGCTAGAGAGGGAGGGAGAGTTGCAGGAGCTTCAGTCGAGCTTCGAGGAGAAGGAAGTCAGCTCCTGCCAGGCTTATGAAGAGAAGCAGCGGCGCTGCAAGGAAGAGATGGAGGGCCTCAAGCAGAAATGCAACAGCAAGCTCAAGCAAACCTCCCAGAAAACCCAGCGGACGCAGCAGGTCCTTCACCTCCAGGTGTTCCAGCTGCAGCAAGAGAAGAAGCAGCTCCGGGAGGAGCTGGAGAACCTCATGAAAGAGCAAAACCTGCTGGAGACCAAGCTGAGGTCCTACGAGAAGGAGAAGACCAGCTTCGCCCCAGCGCTGGAGGAGACCCAGTGGGAGGTAAGCGGCACCGGAGCACCGAGCGGCACCTCGGGCCGCCGATGCCAAAAGCAAAGCGCGTGCATGGAAGGGGATAGCTCGGGCACCGGCAATAAACCAGGCAGCTCTTCTCCATTTCTGTACCTGCATCCAGCAGCCCCGCAGAGGGTCTGAGCGGAGCAGATGGTGCACGCACCAAGCCCAGGCTGTAGGATATAGATATTTAAGCGGAGGAGAGCCCTCGTCTGTCACGCGGAGGCTCTGTAAGTTATAATTGAGTGACTCACTGCCCCTCTTAACCCCTCAGCATTTCACAGCATATAAGGAAACAGCTACTGCATAAAAATCCCAGTCATTAAAATAACTTTGTGTTTCCAGCCTCCAGCGCAGGGTTTTTCAGGCTGCCTGCCCCAAAGGAACAGTAAAGCTGCCTTCCCATGCGTAAACAGGAACTACCTGGACTTGCCACGGACATTTATCAGGGAGCAGGAAAACCTTCCACTCTGTGCTTAAGCTTAATTTTCTCACTGATTGGGTATCGCTGAACAAAGACTGTTAACCTGCTGAAAATTCAGAAGTGAGCCTGCTCACCTGCCTAAATAACATACACCGACATCACTCCACCGTGGCTGTACAGGGAGAAGCATAGCTGTTGCCCGGCGTGCTTTGAGGAGCATGGCATTCATCTTAGCTCTCTTGCATGCAAGGGTTCCTCATGCTGCTTTTAGTATCCCTATTTTATTTGCATTTTTGAGCCACCTTTCCAGGCCGCTGGCAAGCCCTACCAAAATTGCAGCCACAGGGTCCCGCCAAGCGCGGCTGGATGCCGAACCCCCAAGAGCCGTCTCTGGGAGCGGCTGCACCAGCCGCACTTTAGGCTCCAGTGGGATTTTCACGCTTTGCTCCCAGCTGCAGTTTTGCGGGGTGCAGTTGGGTGTCTGCTCGCGGAACGAGCTCAGCGAGTTTAACTGACCGCGGGAGCCGTCAGAGGTGGTTTCGGCAAACGTGTTGGACGGGGTGTTGAGACTTGAGCGCTTCCCCGACACCCTCCGTTTCCACACCTCAGCCGAGGGGTGTCAGCTCCTTAAATCCTCACGGCTGTTCACCAGCAGCCCCCCGTATCAGCTGGGGCACTGATGCTCGGAGAGCGTGGGGTCTCCTCCAGCTCCCCCCCACCCCCCCCACCCCAGAGCCAGGGGCATTGCTCCCTGTGCAGGGGCATCTCCCTGGATGGGATTTCACAGCCGGGGTGTCCACAAGCCAAACCCCAGCTGTGCCCAGCATGGTTTGCACGGGGTGCCGTGGGTGCTGCGGGCTTTCTCTGAGGCGCAGCCGTAACTGGGGTGCTGCATCCCTCCCCACAGGTGTGCCAGAAGTCGGGGGAGATCTCCCTCCTGAAGCAGCAGCTGAAGGAGTCCCAGACAGAGCTCAACACCAAGACCACCGAGATCCTCAGCCTGAAGGCTCAGCTGAAGGAGGTGAGGGTGAAGATGGAAGGGCTGGAGATGAAGACCCAGGACCTGGAGGGCTCCCTGCGCACCAAAGCCATGGAGCTGGAGGTGTGCGAGAACGAGCTCCAGCGCAAGAAGAACGAGTCCGAGCTGCTGAGGGAGAAGGTGAACCTGCTGGAGCAGGAGATTGTAGACCTGCGGACGGAGCTGGCCGTCCTCAAGGAGCAGCTGAGCGAAGCCCGGGAGGTGGCCAGGCCCTGCGCCGCGCTGGACGATGCTCAGGCCCTGCAGGGAGAGGTGGAGAGGCTGAGGGCAGAGCTGAAGGCCGAGCGGGACAACAACGAGCAGATGACCTCCGGCTTCCAGCACGAGCGGCAGACATGGAAGGAGGAGAAGGAGAAGGTGATTCACTACCAGAAGCAGCTGCAGCAAAGCTACCTGCACATGTACAAGAGGAACCAGAACCTGGAGAAGATGCTCCAGCAGCTCGCCGCGGGGGAAGACGGCAAGGAGCCCATCGAGCTGGACATACCCGGCGCCGACGTCCCCTACGAGGACATCATCGCCACCGAGATCTGAGCCAGGTCTGCCTTCTCCTCCTTGCGGCTCGGGCGTCCCTTCCAGGTGAGAAGCACTGCCCCGCAGCTCAGCCCACACCTTGTACAGTTCAGATGAGCCATGTATTTATTAGCGGAGCTGGTGGCCTGGCCAGCTCCAGCTCGCCAGCCCTTCTCCCCTCCCCGTGTCGCGCCGCGGCGGTGCCCTCCGCCGCCTGTCGTGTTACAGAGGTGAACAAGCAACTCGTGCCAATGGTGACGTGCCAGCAGCTCCCCCTCGCCCCCGCTGCCGCCCCGGCAGCACCCCTTCTGCCCCCTTTTTAGGACTGAGAAGCCGGTGACGGGGGGCGGCCAGGGAACAGGACTTCGGCAAATAATCTGCTGTCAGGTTAACGAGATGATGCAAAACTCCCAGGGGATGCTCCGCTCCAGGCTTGGAGGGACCCCATGATGGCACAGCTCTGGGGACGGGGACACCACAGCCCGTCCCGCTGTCTTCGAGAGGAATCGGCCACGGCACACTTCCAGCTGCTCCCTGCCCACGGTCTGGAGGAAGCACCGCGCCGCTCTCGCGCCTCCTCAACCTTCCCCCGGTCGGTGCTGAGCTCCGGGGCTCCGGGGGACCAAGGAGCCACCTCCTGCCGCCAGCACAGGCTGCACATCCAGTTCTCCCGTCCTCCGGCTGCTGTCGTGCCTCAGGAAGGACCCTACCCACGCACACCCCACCTCGTTACAGACAACACCTCCACCGAAATCACCTTTCACTAACGAGCACAGCCCTCACCCGGCCCATCCCTTGGCCACGGGCACACCGGCACATCCCTCCTCCCCGGACCTGCACAGCCGTGGCGAGCCCAGCGTTCCCTGCTCTGACGGACAAGGACTCAGTGTCCCTTTTCTCCAGCTGCCAGACAGGCAACTGGATTTAAGAATTAAAAGCAATTTCCAAGCCACAGTCTGACCCTAGGAATCGGAGGGGAAATCACGCTCTCACTTGCTCGCTGCAACCGTTCCTCCCGGGAACCCCAGCTGCCTTATCTCCTCCTGTGCCCTTACATCCATGGAATCCCGTCGACAGGAGCTGGTGCAAAAACTCCAAACCAACCACTTTCATTTTGTTTTCTACCCCAGGTCTTAAAATTTCCTCCTGCCACCAGCAAGCGGATAACAAGGCTCCACTGCACATCACCAGTGGTGAGCCTCTTGTCCCCCCCGCAGCTCGGCACGAGCCGGGAGGGAATCAGCCCAGTATCCAGCTTGCCAGGGTGGAGGTCTCCAGCCGGGACCACTTTGTGCTAGTGCAATGGTATTTTTACCGCAATATGCTTGTTTACTCACTAGCGAGCTGGGCATCAGCCTAGGAAGCCCCATCCCATAGTTGCAGGGGGGGGTATTGCACGATCCCGTGCCCCAGATTTGGCCAAGGGCTCAAAGCTGTGCACAAGCAGCAAAATTCAGCATTCCTCACCCCGCTCCAGCCAGCCTGTAAGGGCAACACACGGAAACCAGTCTGTGCCTTCTGCACCTGCCCCGGAGCATCCCCCCACGTGCCGCCCCGGGGCATCCCGGCCGGTCCCAGTGCCGGGACACAGCACAAGGCGATCCTTAGCCGTGGTCCGCTGGAGAAAAGCCGACCTCAAATCCCCGTTCAGCCCTGCGGCTCTAGGTCAGGGCCACGTTGGGTCTGCCAGCCTTTGCCCAGACCTGCTGAAGGATGTTTTGGAGAGAAGACCAGAAGCTGAAGGACGGCACCCAGCTCCGCTCCGGCTCACGAGGCCAGAAGGGATTTTCTGCATCATCCAAGCCATAGCCCCGCGCCAAGGGCTCCGCACCCCCTCCGCACCCCACGTCGGAGCCGGAGCACGGCCACCAGCAGCTTTCCAGCGCCGAACACGCGGGGTGCCGAGGGGAGCGGAACCCTCCCCGGCTCCCGCAGCCCCCAGCGAGGCGATGCCCGCGTCCGCCCGCTCAGCCCTGTTCCCGCACCCGCCGGCCTCGGTGGCAGCGTCCCAGGACCCCGTCGCCCCAGCCCCGCGTCCTCCCCCGCCAGCGCGGGCTGAGGTGAGCGCCCGGAGGCATCAACGTGCTGCCTTTGCACAACGCTGCGTGTGACCGTCCGCATCGCAGGTGTGTCGCTCCCGGTGTGAGCCGCGGCCACCCTGCCCGCTCTGCGGCTGGCCAGGCTCAGCCTGTACATATAATTATTTTTCTGCAGGTTTTTTTGGATGTTATTTCTGGTGACCGATGTAAACTACTGGTAATTTTATGTTTCTATTTATAAATAAATTTTTTAAAACTTAGTTAGCCTCTCCCAGTGCCTGGCTTGGCAGCGTTCGGAGGGTTTTCACCGCCGGTGAGCGGCAACGCAGGATGGCGCTTTGCCAGGCCCCTCTCTGGGGCAAAGCACCCCCCCCCCCCCCAAGCCACAAACCATTTATCGC
>JAVJGG010000050.1:16022031-16038438 GCA_035590195.1 Aviceda cuculoides | reverse complement strand
TGGTGCTTGGCCATGCCCCTCTCTGGGGCACATCACCACCACCACCCCCCCCAAGCCACAAACCATTTATCGCAGCACACCAAGGTCCCCTTTGGGGACATCCTTCCACCTGGCCCCGTTTGTTTCCAGCCCCGCGAATGCTTTGCCGCGTGGGCGAGCGGCGTTATCTCCGCTGTGCAGCTGGGATAACCCATGCATGGAAAAGCGGCAACTTGCCTCGGGCCAACACGGGGGTATCAGAGAGGAGATAATCCGCCTGGCCCCGCTCCCAGCCCGCACCCCACGGGCTTCGCCTCCTGCTCTGCAGGTGAGACCGATTTTCATCCCGACCCTGCGCAGCCCAAACCCCCCCCAGCCCCAGTGGTCCCCGACCCACCGTCCCCGGAGCAGGCAGGTCCATCTCCTGAGGAGAGCCGGAGAAAACAATTACGGTGGGAGAGATACAGCGGAAACACCTTAACAAAAGCAAGGAAATGTTTTGACTATTTAAGTTGTTTTCCTCCAAAACCGGTCAACTCGGAGCCTCTCTGCACTGCACGGATCTGGCGGTTTCACGGGTTTAAACAGCGCGGTGGGGGGGAGGTAAAAGGGGATGTTGGGGGGCAGAAAATAGGGGGAAATGCTCAAATTGCAGAAAACACTGTTCAGCCTGACTCATCTGGCTGTTTCTGTGGGGTACTCGTCCCACTACAGCATAGAGTGGGGGGCCCAAGCCACACAGAAGCTGCTCCGTGCCCCGCAAAAGGGCACCCGGCACTGGCACCCAGCTCCCGCTGATGCTTTCCAGGGAAACCTTGGCTCTGCTCACGCTGCCCGAGGCATGAGGGAAGTTTATTTTTAGAGCCTTTGAAAACTGCTGAGGAGGAAGAAGATAGAAAACCACGTGCGAGGACTCTCTTTCTCCTGAGCGGCACCTTCTGTTACAAATCACCTCCCACCATCGCCTGCCCCGGCTGCCGGGTGCTGCCGGCTCGGTTGAACCTTTCCCGGGCTTGTCCCTGTATCTGGGTCAGGGGAGCAGTGAGGAGGAGCCCCCCCCAGCTGGCTGTTATCCCAGGGGACATCCCTTATCCCACAGAGGTCCCAGCCAAATTGCAGATGCTGCAGTGCAGCAAAGCGGAGGCTTACCAGGGCTGAGGAGCGGCAGCAGGAGTCAGGGCAGGTCCAGGAGCATCCCTGAGGGCACGTACGCCGTAAGGACAGCTTCTTGGCAATGCCCAGGACACTGGGAAGCTGAAATCCCAGCCCTAGGGAACCCTAGGCTGCTGCTTCCATTACACCAGATGACATCCCACCCCCTTTTCCACCAAAACCCTAATGAAGGTACTGATGAGAAAAAGCTGCGCCCTCCCCGCAGGTGGGGCTCAGAGCATCCTCTGCCTCGGGCAGCAGCAGAAATCAGGTAACGGGCACCGCCTGGCCCTGGTAGGGCTGTGGCACAAACAGAAGCACAATTCCAGCGTTAGGATGCTGTGAGACCACTAGGAAAGCCGAGCGGTGGAGGACAACCGTGGCCGCCACCCCGCTGCTTCATGCCGAAGAGGAGGTACGTTCAGGAAGGAGCAGAAAGCCCTAATAATACCAAGGCAAAGCCATTCCCCCGTGATACTCTGTGGCAGGTTGAATGTGAACGGGATGGCATCCGCACGTGCCGGCATTCCCGGGGTTAAGGAAGCAGCCGAGCACGAGGGGCACGGTTGACTTAGGTGTTGGGGGGCAAAACAGGAGAAGCAGCACCAGCTCGTGCGTCTCCCCCACGGTCACTGGGGTTCCCCGCTCCGTCTGTGCTTTGGGTTAGCTCTGCTCCAGCTGCCCCAGCACCAACCGTCCTCAAACAGAAGGAGTTTGAATTAGTTGTTGAACTAATCAGCGGATGCAAATAAGCTTCAAGATGGAGAAAAGCTGATTTGCATCTTCTTTTAACACCCTGGTGCCACTGCACCGGTTTCTGACTATGGGGGGGGGGGGCAGAGTCAGACCTAAAATCTCAGCAGAGACAAGACCAGGGCTGCCTTTGAAAGAGCAATTAAATCGAGCCACCTCGTGCTCGAAGGGTGATAGAGGGTCGGAGGCAAAGCTGCTTTTGATGTGCAAATAACCTGCAGCAGCTCTCCCCACCAGCCTGCTCCCCTGCCTTACATCTGCCAGTCCCAACTGAAAACCCAAGGGGCAGGGTAGGGGAAACGCGTTCAGTGTTTGCTCTCCTCCCCTCCTAAATGAGCCGACAGCTGGCGTGTGCTTCTCCGAGGGACCTGACTGGCTGACATCAGTTGGCAAAGGGGGATAAGACCCCCAGGCAGTCCTCATTAGTCATTACCAAAAAAAAAAAAAAAAAAAAAGAAAAAAAAGAAAACAGCGTGTAAATGTGCTAAGGCAGCAGCTGGGAGATCAGCACGTCCCATTTAGCATGGTACCTGCTGTCTCCGCACCATGAAATATTGGGCTGTTTGTTTAGCGTCCGGCTAAACGCCATGTCAGGAGCTGCTGGCTCCTGCCCGGGCAGGGACGCAGAGCCCGCAGACGGCTCGCAGCACAGCCCGGCCCGATGCCACGCAGAGGGGCACCCCTTCCTCCCGGCCCTCAGCACCCTTTGCTTTCCCACCCCGTTTTCCCGGCGAAGGGCTACGTTCTCGATTCAGCGCTAAAATAGCTGTGCTGCAAGCCCCAGCCTGCTCCCGGGGCCTCCGGCTGATGGGAGCTAAAGCTATTTTTGTCATTCCTCTCTTACAGGGCCCTGTGCCAGGCTCGGGCTGTTTGCTACCTGGGAGTTTCTGGTCTGTAGGACAGGGTCTGTCGTTACCCGGGAACCCGCCTGTGTGCACAGGGTGACAGCGATACCGCGCCTGTGTCGGCAGATGCATTTTCTCCAGGAGCCAGGGAGCACGAACCAGGAGGAACACGGATTTCTGCCCCGCTTCGAGTCTCCGGAGCCAGAGGAGAGCAGGCTGAGGCTTGCCTGGCCATCCCGGCGGGAGTCTCTGCCGGCCGAGAGCAGCGCGGGCGCTCGCACGCAGGATTGCGGGGAGCAGAAGGGGCAGAGCTGGCTGCTGCCCCCCAATCTCTGCCAGACGTACATGCCTCATTAAACCAGAGATCCTAGAGGTTTAAGCAGCAAGTAAGCCTGAATTAACTCCCCCAGATACGAGGTGAAGAGCCTCAGCAGGCTGGTTTTGTGCCTATAAACACGACCTTCTCCCTTGACATTACGAACCCGAGCAAACCAGAGCCAGCCCAACCCCCAGTCCCCACCAGCACCGTGCAAAAACTCAGTGCATTTACAGCGTCACCCAAGCAAGCTTAGAAGCATCGCTGCATGTACTGCTGCCTCCAGCGGGCCTGGTAATTTCTGAAGCGGTTCTTGCACCGCCGTCTAAACACGTAATTGAAAAATAATCTTATTTCCAGGTGATACAGGATCCGAAACAGCCTTATCCTTCCGGACTGCAGCAACACGACTGAGTGGGGAGCCAACATGCGGCAGCTCGCTCCATCCCCTCTCCGCTCTCGCTCCTGGCCGGGCGCGCAGTGCCGCTGCGTGGCTGCCGAGCTCCATCCAAGCACCGCGCTCGCCGCAGCCCAGCCGGCCTCTCCCCGCAACGCAGGCTGAGCACGCAGCTCCCCTGTGCTGCAGACAACGGCTATTTTATCCTTGGCACAAAGCCGCCCTCGCTATTTATATTCATCCCGAACCTTTGTCTGGCCCGGATGAACCGCGCTATGGTTGATGGCTTGCCTGTGCGTCAGAGCTGCTCGCCAGCCTGCCCTGAGCTACAGAATACATCTCGTTCTTTCCCCTTTGCTCCCATCAGCTGCAAATTAGTAGAGCTTAATTGCCGCAAATATTGTTATAACTGCAGAATTCCTTCTGCTTTGCTCTGTAACATATGCACGTTTCAGAATCCATGTTATCCATATGCAGACGCTTGCAGGTAGCTCATGAGAGGCAGCTGCCTTGCTCTGCAGCACTCACCCACCCTCAGGAATGTTCAACCTTTGTTCCCAAAAACCTGTCACCTGCTGAAGGATTTCAGGAATTCACCGGACTTTGGAATTTCTCCTCTTACTCATGTTTCACAACCCGAGTTACTGAGCACCGCCAACTGCCACTCTGTTCACCAAGTTACTCCCATGCCCTAGCGACAGGCCTTCCCTCAAGACAGAGGGACTGTAACAGGGGGTAAACAGGTAGAAAATTTCAACGGCACTTGTTTCAACATTTTTTAAGCCATCAGACATGTTTTTAGCATACTAGGTCCTCCTTCCTCTTCCCCCACCACTCTAAACAAACAGTCTTTCAAGGGCTGTGGGACAATCGAAGCAATTATTAATACTGAGGATAGGGGATTTGTAACATAAGTGTCTCTCCTGATGAAAAACATACTGCAGAAACCAGCTTGGACATTTAAATGAGGTTTGGGGGGTTTGTTTTGGGGGTTTTTTTGTTTGTTTGTTTTAAAGAGCTACTATCTCTAACTACCTCAAGGACTTGTACTTCTGTATAAGAAACAGCTCAAATTACAGCATAGTACAACATTTAATAGGAAAAAACCTGAGACAGCCTCAGGCTTTTATCAGTCAGAACAAACTGTTTACGGAGATGGTGTCAGTACAGCTCAGCACACCAGGGTACAACTCTTTAAAGATGAATAGCAAAATCAGCAGAAAGGAAAGGTGCTTCCTTCCCTCATTAAGTGACTGGTTTTGATGTGCACATTGTTCAGCAAAGGAAGGCGTGTTTGGGTTTACCTCCGCTCTCTGGCGTACATCAGGAAGAATCCTGGATCTCTCCATTTCACACTGTTCTCAGTCTCTCACCTTCACCAGCCATGCTGCATCCCCAAAGCAGGGACTCTTACAACAACTAATTCATGCAGAGGGACTGACATCAGGAATTTAAGCAGAGTCATGCCCCAGGCTGTCTGCACAGAATACCTGAATAAGCCCACCCAGGACCCCCTCACCCTTAGGCATATGTTGATTTTAAATCTTCTGTGTGAACAGTACTACTAAGCTCATTTTTGAGAAGCCTTTCAAGGTTTCCTAGCCTCCTCTAGTGCCAAGTACCCACGGAGAGCGTGTGGAAACAGCGGTGGTATCGCATTACCCTCCAACATTCCTGCAAAGCCTTTACCCGTGACTGCACCACCCACCCACTCCACCAGCACAAAGCAGTCCGTCCCAAAACCAAAGGCCAAATCCTGATCATCATAACCGACCAGCTCTAGCAACAATGTGGGGGTGGCTCAAGCAGCCCTCACTGCGCACCTAGAGATGGAAGTGAAAAGTGTTTTCAGCACATTATGAAGTAGTTTCATTCAGGTAAACAGGATCCCCAGTGGTGAAGGACATCTTAGCCACTGCTGAAAGACCTGAAGTTGTTTTCAACCACAGAATCACAAAAGCTTTGTTCAACACCTTCCATATTTAATTTATTTAGATATTCTCTACATTAAAGTATTCTCATGCCAACACTTCCAACCTCCCATCCCCACCTCAAGAAAAATAGATTTAACACAGCTTTAGGGTGGAATGCACTGGAATAAAGTTGCTATTGCGTCCAAGTTACTGAGAACACTGAACAAACTATAGAAAGAACTGCACACAGGAGACATCAGGGAAAGCTGAATTAGTACACCATCATTCAAGTCATGTTAGCACCTTCCTAGACAAGCACTGAAGGCGTTTAGAGAGGTACAACATGCTTTGGTTAGCTAGACCAGAGCTTAGACTACATTAAGCCTAGAAAAAAAGCAAGAAAGCCTGCCAGCACTGGGCTTGGAGCCTTATCTGAACCAATTTAGGGAAAAAAAAAAAAAAACCCAACAAAAAAAACCAACACTGAATTGACTAGCCAAGTTTGCAGTGTTTGGGAATGCTGAGCTCTCCTGGCTAGCCAAATCTGTGCCTGAAGTGCAAACCACAACAGTTTCAAACACGACTCAGGACCCAGTGCCACCTAGAGCATGCTTTATAACAGAATTCAAAATATCCATCCACACAGTAAGTTGCTTTCTCCTGTTGCATTTAGTACAAGACATAGTTTAAAAGCTGACCTCCCACCAGTACAACTGTGTCAGGTATAAGAGGTTTTTTCACATCTCATAATCCCCTTCAGTAGCAGCACAAAGCCTTGAATTACCTACAGTTTTGCCCACTGGGACACTACAGATCCCGGAATGCTTTAGCTGCTGTTTTGTGTCTCTGGCATTTCCAGAATTCAAAGAAAAAAAAAAGGGGGGGTAAGTAGGAAATTTACTCTGCAAACTGCAATTTAAACCCTTTAATTCAGTAATTAAGCCTTATCATGCTACCTTCAGATAGCAACCCACTGGCCTGTGACCTCTGAAAAGACCCTTTGCTAGTAGAAAAGCACCTAGCCTGCCTACTAGTGTCCTCAGTTCATGCATAACTTCAAGAATCTTAAGCCATAGTTAAAAATCAGTGACTTGCATTTTTCAGAAAGGTATGTCATCATGCACCACACTTTCCACATATTAGCCTGGTCTTCAGGCACAACAGCAGGACAGCAGAATGCCATCTGTTCCACCAGCAGAATGGCAACTGCGTATGATCAAATTGAACAGATGCTTTGGACAAAGGAAGTCACGTTTGCTCTTTCGTGTTTTCTAAGCCACGTGCTCCTGGTTTGAAAGTAAAGGTCTGCAATTTCTGGTAAAGGTCCGACATTCCCTTGAAATGTCTACAAAAGGTCCAGTTCAAAAAAAACCCAAGCTTTGTGATAGCTATTGCACATTTGTAAGAGCTGGCCTAAATATTTTCCTGAAGATCCAGGCTTTGGAAGAAGGGATATTTTAAAAACTGGTATCAGTGTACATTGAAACACTGTCACAAGCGTCACCTATTCTCGGTTTTAATTTTAAGGGTGACAAGTAAACACCGACACATGAAAAAAGAAAACAAACAGCATTTCACAGAGCAAGGAGTTAGAGATGAAGCTGTGGCTAGTGTTTTGCAGTTGAATCTCGAGGATAGAATTCAGCCAATGTTGTGTGAGGAATTCTCTTCAACATCTCCTTGGGGAAGATACGCAAAAGCTGCCATCCGATATCCAAGGTCTCGTAAACAGTGCGATTTTCATAAGGACCTGCAGAAAGCAACCACAGACTGAAATATGGGGCAGGAAAATGTCTCACCACCAGGCAGATCCGAGAACAAGACCCTCTACGTGTTACTGCATACTGTGACGTTCTTGAAACAGACACTTACCCTGAGCAATGAAGTTCTTCTCAAACTTCTGCAGAAACTCCAGGTAAAGAAGATCATCTGAGGTAAGAGCTTCCTCACCAACTACAGCCTTCATAGCCTGTACATCCTTTCCAATAGCATAGCAGGCATACTAGAAAGGATAGAAACAGAAGTGCTTTTACCTTGATCATCCACGTATTGATTTCTGTTCAAACCCAAACAAAGGGTCTCACTTGACTACACTAAGCACTCAGTCAATGCTTTTAAAGCAACCCCAGGAGTGTTCTGGATTACAACTGTTTGGCATGCCCTTCACAGGCTGTTTAGTAAAAGATATATTTGAAATATGCTTCTGCTTTTCTGAAGAGGCTTCTACATACCAGTTGGTTGGATACATCTGCATGATCCTTCCTGGTCATACCCTCTCCAATAGCTGACTTCATCAGTCGAGACAAGGAGGGCAACACATTAATAGGCGGGTAAATCTGGAGGAAAGACATCCAAGAATTTCAACATTAACACTTCAAAAAGTACAAAGTAATCTTAAATATGTTCCAACCAGCGTGGTACACACCTGTCTGTTATGCAGCTGCCTATCCACATAGATTTGTCCCTCAGTGATGTACCCAGTCAAGTCAGGGATAGGATGAGTAATATCTGTGGAAAAAATAGTTTGACAGTTTTCAGACCTTTTATATCCATTCTAGCACTGATGCAGCAGCTTTCTGCAGTTAAGTGACTTCTAAAGTAAAATGCTATCGGTTAGTACCCCCACATATCACTAAGGGTTCTTATGCAAGGATTAGAGCTGTAAGCACTCCTGACAGAGGGCTGGAGAACAGTCCTGAAGCCTGAAAAAGGGCAAAGCATTTCTATTAGCAATAGAGACAGAGAAGGCAGCCAAGAACTACCATATTCAAATAGAAACCTAAAGGCCACAGGACCTCCTATTTTGCTCTGTGTCCAAAATAAGGCAGGTTGCTCTAAAGGAGTTCTTTAAAGTGCTGTTTATTAAAAACACTTGAAAAATAACTCACCATCATTGGGCATGGTAAGAATAGGAATCTGAGTAATGGAACCATTTCTGCCTTCCACACGCCCAGCACGCTCATATATAGTAGCCAAGTCAGTGTACATGTAGCCCGGGAAACCACGACGACCAGGCACTTCCTCTCTAGCTGCTGAAACCTAAGGCAATCCAAAAAAACATTTCCAAGAAGTCAGATCACTCATACAGACCTGCTGTCTCTCCTAAATAAGCTACGCTAGCAACTTAAAGTACCTCTTCCTGCAGGTGATACCAAAATACAGCCACACAAACCCCTGTTAAGAGAAATATGTCACCACAACCATGTATGATGAGACAAGACACCAAGGCAAAACAAACTATAATATCAAACTGCTGAATGCCAACAGCCAAGTAAGTTTAGCTATCAGAGAAACAATAGCTGTTTGACTGCTGAACATAATCCTAGACAGTCAATGAATAACTAAAAGCCTCACTGGCTATTTTAGAACATTGTAATGAATACTAATTTTAACAGCTTAAGCAGAAGTTTACATTCTCACTTTATATGACAAACCCTTTCTGCCAACACCCAGCATGCGAGTTAATAAATGCATACCTCTCGCAGAGCTTCAGCATAGGAGCTCATATCTGTCAGAATGACCAACACATGCTTCTCACACTGATATGCCAAGAACTCTGCTGTTGTTAGAGCTAGACGAGGTGTGATAATGCGTTCAATGCTGAAATAGAACAGTATGGCATTATTTACGATGAGTGCTTTAAGGGTGCAAGGTAACAGTTTGAAGTAACAAATACTTTAAAACTCTCTGAAAAATCTATGTGCACCAGCTGGAGTACCAGCATTTCATGCTCAACTTTGCTGCAAAATGTCAACATAAGTGACATCTGGCAGGACACCAGTGAGGCTTCAGCTTCCAGTTTACTTGTTCTTCTCAGCCTTTTCCCAACCAACATAGTGTAACTACTTACGTTGGATCATTGGCCAAATTCAGGAACAGACACACATTGTCCATGGACCCATTTTCCTCAAAGTCCGATTTGAAGAACCGAGCAGTTTCCATGTTCACCTAAATCAAAATATTAAGGCATCAGTTCCAGACCAGATTTTAGGTTACTACATTTTGCATCATATTAAGGCCCAAACACCTCATTAATAATCCATAAGCAAAGCTCTCTATCATGAAAACTCCCCTACATTCCCAACAGAATGAGTTATTGCTAGAATTCCAGGCTGGAGATTTTAAGTTTAAGATACTTTATCCTGGTCAGACACACTTTATTACAGTACTTCTGGCCATTTGAGATTTTCAGCCATTCAGCCAGCCAGTTTAGCACTGTTTAGTTACATACTTAAAACCTACTTAGAATACTTAGCTACTCCCAGCATTGTCTTACTTATTACTCAAGCATCACTTTCCTCCAATAATACTGACTTACACCCATAGCAGCAAATACAATGGCAAAGTTTTCTTCACTGTAGTCCATCACATCTTTGGATTTCTTCACCAAGCCAGCTTGGCGACATATCTGAGCTGCAATCTAGGGGGAAAAAAAAATTCAGTCCTTCTGTATGTTTGATGCTATTACGCAGACCAGAATTTAACTTAGTTTACTTTTTAACTGCAGTGAAATGCAAGCCACTAACTGGTTAGAGTAGCTTTGAGTACTCACCTCATTGTGGGGCAAGCCAGCAGCTGAGAATATGGGGATTTTCTGCCCCCTGGCAATACTGTTCATACCATCTATAGCAGAAATGCCAGTCTGAATCATTTCTTCTGGATAGATACGACACTGGGGATTGATTGGCTGACCTGTTATATTTTAAGAGAACATGTGTTATTCCATGTACATGTTTGAAGCTTGACCAAACTACCACTGACTTTGAGCACTGATCTAAGGCTCACGTCAAAAGGTGCAAACCCCACTGTTAGGCCTACAAATCTTTAAATGCGCCTGGTCAAACCTGAGCCTTTTGTAGATCCCAAGACATGTGGTCATGTAAACAGTAAGACTGCTTTCAAGAAAAGCCTGTCAGGTTACTATCTTTTTATCTTTGGAGGCTGTATAATTAAGATAGTCTACAAATACTTCAAAGAACAGCTTCCAGGCATTACAGAAAACAGTTATTTTCTGCTACCTCATCTTCCTACACTTGTATAAGTTTGATGCCACACACATACTTAAAAACTCCCCTTAACAGTTAGATCCCATGTTCAAAACCAAATCTATTGTAACATTCTGAAATCAGAAACACCAGATTTGTCTTTAACTCCATACCAGAAATGGATTAAGAACATACCCATTATGTCAAGGAAGTCTTCAGCCAAAACAATGGGGCCTCTGTCTATAGGTTTTCCTGATCCATTAAATACTCTGCCTACAAGAAACAGCAATAAAATCAAAATGTAGATTACTATGAAAATAAGTTAGTGTCCGATAAGTCTGTTCATTCTTCAAAGCAATATGCAAGTACTTACCAAGCATATCCTCAGAGACAGGGGTTCGAAGAATATCCCCAGTAAATTCACAAGATGTTTTCTTAGCATCAATACCTGAAGTTCCTTCAAACACCTGTAAATATACCAGAAGAAAAAAAAACCAAAACCCAAAAAAACCAGGAGAAAGGAGTAAGTATTGTGCTTTACAAAATAACACACTAGAATGCTGCTTCACAGCTTGAGAACTTGATCAGCCACAGGGCAGAAAAGCAAGGCAGTCCTCTGCAAGCAAAGGATTTCAAGAGCAGCTTGCTAGAACAAAACATCACATAAAAACCTACTTTAAACAAAATTCATGAAGTGTAGCAGCAGCAACCAACAAACCCGGTGCCATTCCTTTGATCTCAAGTATTTCCCTTTGCCAACAGGGTAAAGTTCTTCAGATAAGAAGAACTAATATTAACAAGAAACAGCTGCTTAAAAGAAATACCTGCATCCACATAGCATAGGAGTTGATCTTGAATCTAATACTGTACAATTACAGTATGATTCCTTTAACCTAGCAGCAAAAAAATCCATGGGGGGGGATGCAAATAGAAAAAAAAATATCACTGTACTCCAGCTTTCAATCTTCAAAAATTATTCCAAATGCAAGTGGCATGAATAAGGAGGTGATTTTTTTTTTTTTTTTTTAAGTTACAGTACCAGAAGAACATATCACAAGACAGATTTGACATGGCTAGATACATGCTGATAAATAAAATATTTTTCTGTTGCCACAACGGACACTCCTGTCCCTAGTCATACCTGAACCACAGCTTTGGACCCACTGACTTCCAGAACCTGCCCACTTCTTCTAGTGCCATCGGGAAGAGTCAAGTGGACAATCTCTGCGTACCTAGGAAACTGAAGATGAACAAGAAAGATAGTGGAAAACATTAAAATCCAGAAGGAAAGTCATGAGACAGAAGTTATCAGTTTCAGGAAAGCTTAAGCTTAGCAACTACTCTATTTTTTAAAATAATTTTATCATCAGAACAAAACTCATTCCAAGGCAATTAAAATTTATCAGGCTAAAGCCATTTTTACAGGGACTATACAACATTTCCTCACAGTTGCAGGCTGCAGAAAGACCCAACAGAACCCATTCTAAACGACCTAGTAGTCCTGAAATACTAATGGAAAGCCACGATGCAGTGTCTGACAATAAGAAGAAAAAGCTCACTTTTGCCTGTACATAGCATCAGTTGTTTGCCTTCAACAGTAACTTAGCAGTAATTTGAAAACAAGCCAAAATGAAAACAAGCCAAAACTGTTTACAGTTCCCTTTTACAGAGCACTTGAGCTTTGGTAACAAAAAGGTCAAGAACAAAGTGAATAGTTATATTTCTGCATTCAAGTTTAGACAACATTTTGGGGATTTTGGTAAAATTGAAACACTGTTTCCTTTCTTTCCTTCAACAGTCTCGGTGACTCTCCCTTTCTTCCAACTCTGCTCAGCTTTACAGCAATTTGTGTATTCTCATTTACCTCAGCAGTTAGAAGCGTATCTTGTATTAGAATTGCTCAGTGGACCCATGAATTTCACAACAGTCTGGATTTAATCTGTCACAGGTTTTCTTGCAAACTCTCTCAAAATGCTTCATTCATTAACAATCTGAATCTTTACCTTAACTTGATCCAAGATAACCAGGGGACCATTCACACCCGAGACAGTTTTATAAGCTGAAAGAAAGCAAGCCACAAGTCAGCTACTTCCTCAAAATATCAGAAATACCCTACATAAAGTTTTCAAAGTTTCATTCCTATCACCAGTCTCAGGTTTGCAGATTTTGGGCCCAGCTTTGTACCGCCTCCATGTTTATTATGAACTCTACAAGAAGGATTAGCTGAATTGTGTGGCCAGAATTTTTTGCTGCTACTTCCAAAGCACCTAAGGTAACATTAAGATATATGATATTGCCATTTTCTTGTCTGCCACAGCAATTCACTGCAAGTCTATATCCAGGGATAATTCAAATGCCACCAGAAACACCAATACAATGTAGAGTTGACATACTAAGCTAAGAAAAATATACAGTTGCAAGATCTTTAAAAAGCAGGGGTAACAACACCTGTAATTTGTGATAAAGAAGGTGCCACTGCACTTTATGTCCAACAAATGGTGAGAAGACCTTAATATCGATACTTAACTTCTACGCTTTTTTTTTTTTTTAAACCACAGAAATACCCTTCTCCATGACACCAGAAACACCCCACGTGAAAGCCTGGACTTAGCAAAGCAAGCAGATCTCATGCTCAAAAGCTGATCAGCAGAGCTTCCACAGCAAGTTGTGTTTTTCTGGCACACTGCTAAGAGAAAACCTTATAACACCTTTCATGACTCCTGAGAAAAGGTCAATGCACTATACTGTAAAAGGTTGAATTTCACCTTAGCCAAACTGCTCCTACTCCTGGGTTATCCTGGCTTAACTGAAGGATTGACACCTGATAGAAGGCCACAGCTAGCCAGCTCATCAGAAGGCTCAGGTCTTAAACATCAGCAGCTCAAGCATTAGCACTACATCCAACTTCTGAGGTACCGTGTGCCCAGAATTCATCACTCTGCTATCAGCCCAGTGGAAAAGCTGTGAAAATGTAGTAAACAGTCCTCCTGCGTTGCTCTAAGGACACTAGTATCCCAGCTAGAGCCCAGCGTCACTTGATCCACAGGCAAAAGCAACATTGAGTCAAAGCTTTATCAGGGTCACAGGCAGCAGTGACCAAGAGAGTGACTGTTAATCACTTATCCCTGGGAGGGAAAAATGAGCAAATGGAGCCATTTGCAGAACAGGAGAGACACCAGCACCCGTTCCTGGTCACCCTACAAGGCAGAGGAAACAGGCGCTGGTGGTACTAGGAAAGATCACAAATTCCACCAGCACCAGGCCACAGGGAATCATCTGACTTAGCCACTTCAGTCTGCCCAGGTTTGGCACACTTACCATGTGTTGTCTAGACTGTCAACAATACGGTATTTACATTTAAACAAGCAGTTTGAACTGTTGCAATGTAATCTCTTAATCGGCAATAATCAAAACTGCATTAGATAAGGTTTGAGGGTCACTGGGTGTATAAGATGGTCTAAGACTGGAACTCCTATTTCTCAGTTTTACTCCTGTCAAAATCCTGCTAAACACTGAGACACAACATGTGTCCCTGAACTAGTCTTAATCAAAACCACAAGTTGGCCTGCTCCTTTCACCTGAGCAAGGAGAATTAACACAGACATTATGCTACGACTCCTTGACCAGTGGACTCTACTTAGACTGCAAGTGTTTGCAGCCCACTGTCTGCAAGAAATGGAAAACACCATCTTGAGCAAAGCATTTCATCTCATGACTGTCTCATGAGCACTTCCTCCTCAGTCAACGGGAAAGGACTTACAACACTCCTTGTTTTGTCCGCAAGGCAGTATTTCCTTGACATCAATCAACATCAATTCCCCCTGCAAGCAGGTCACCACTGACTCAAATTCCTGTTTCCAATAAGATCAACCAGTTCTGTGACAAACCAAAAGCAACTGAAATGTTTTTCAGATCCAGCTTGCAAGCAGTGTCAGTTTAGGCAAAAGCCAAAATCTACACAGAAAAAGATGAACTGACTATGAAGTCACCTCAGCTCCAACCTTGACAGAAGCCTCCACTCCAGTCTAAAGCAGAGCAGTAGGCCTGGGGGAACAGGAATGGTGATGATCGATTTGGCTTTCAAACCAGACCAACATTTTCAAAGAAACCATTGCAGAGAAGCTCCCTGCTTACCACCTTGTAAGTACTCACACTATTTGGATGTACAGGTAGAGTCACTCCTGTAATTATTAACAACATCAAAAAAAGGCCAGAAAACAAATGCACCTTCAAACAACTTTGACTTCCCCCCTACTACACTGCAATAAAGGTTTTTTTACAAGGCCATTGCATTTCCTCTTTTCCATCGGATTTCTCAACTTCATTTTAAAGGGACAGAATCCACACCACCCCCCACAGTTTACAGTAATTTTAAGTTCCTGCTAAAAACTCAAGTTTCTCACGAAGGACATCAAAATGGCCTACGCTACCCAGCGTGCCAGCAACAGGCCCGTGGTTCCAGCGTGTGACTAATTTAAGTGATTAGACAGGCCAAAGCCGTGACAAGCACGACTGCAGCACCCACCCGGTGCAATTAAAAGCCCAACTCAAGGCAGGGGGACCGGCCCGCAGCCCGTCCCCGCTGCCTCGGAGCCTTCCTTAATGGCACCGCCCGGGGCCCGGGCGTCCCGCCGAGCTGACCTGCCATGCGATTAGCCCGACGCCCCGGGGTACGGCTCTCGCCGGCGGCGCCGCCAGCCAGCCCCGGCCCCCGCTGCCCCCGCTCCGGCACCTGCAGGCGGCTCCGCCGGAGGCGAGGACGTGCAGCACCGAGCCCGCAGAGAGCCTTTCTTCCCTCCCCCTTCCCCTTTCCCCGCTAATAACAGGGCATCGCTCAGAAAGACGGTCGCGCCGCACGGAACAAACGCTCATTGATTTCCACCGCCGGGCTGCGGAGGGACGCGGGGAAGCCGAGCTCGGAGGACGGGGGGGGGGGGCCGGACCGGGGGGAGGTACCCGACGGCATCCCAGAAGGGAGGGGGTGCTCCCCCGGGCGCACAGCGTATGTCCCCTCCCCGGGGCCGCCTGTGGGGAGGGCGCTCCCCCCGCCCGAAGACGTGCCGGTGGCTCGGGGGCCGCCTCCCGGGCGGGCAGCCGGTCGGAGGGGCCGCGGGAGAAGCGGGCGGGGGGCGGCCGCCGTCTGTCCCTTCCCGCGACGGCGGGCCACCCTCGCGCGGATCGCGCCGTGTCACCTCCCTGATGGCAACCACCACCCTCCTCTCCAGAAAAGTCGTCAGCCCGGTACCGCCGCTTCCCCCGTTGTCCACGGCAACCGGCGTATCTGATTGAACCTCGTTGTAGGCAGTGACACCCGCGTAATGGATCATCCTGTCAGTGCTTTTTTATCACAGGCATTTATTTTGGTCACGGCTGGTGATAACTTTGGTGTTTATCCCTTGTGTCGTTACGGGCCCGGCCGCGATCTCCCTTCCCCCCCGGGGAGGGGGAAGGCGAGCCGCTCCGAGGACGGCGACTCCCTCCGTCCCCGTCCCCCCGCCCGCCCGGACGCCACTGCGAGGGGCGCCCCCGACACCCCCCTCCCCCCCCAAGGGCTCCCGCGGCCCCGGCTGAGGACGGATCGATCTGTTTGGTTTGGTTAAGCGCCCTCCCCCGCTCGCCCCGGCCTCCCCGGGGCCGGGTTATCTTGGGTCATGGGGAGCTGGCGCGGAGCGGCGGGTGCGGTAAAGAGGCTCCGGCGGAGCCCTGGTGCAGGAGGGAGCCAGGGGAAGAAAGTGCCGTCCGCAGTTCTCCATCAATCCAGACACTTCAAAAGTAAATAAAGCAGGGCAGGGAAGGGCCTCCAGGGAGGGGAGCGAAGAGGCCTCTGACAGGCGATTGTCCAGGGCGGAGCCAGGGCTATTTCCAGCCCGGGAATAACAACACTTGGGCTGCGGTGGCTTCGACCCGCGTGTCCAGGAAAGACCGGATCGGCGTGTTTGTTTTGCTTTTAATTATTATTTTGACGGCGGGCTGGCGCAGCGCAGGCAAACAATGACCCCAAGCCGTCCGAGGGGGGGCATCGGGGGGGGGGGTGCGCCCCGCGCGGGGGCGGGCGCGGGGGCCGGGT
>JAVJGG010000050.1:16006614-16021931 GCA_035590195.1 Aviceda cuculoides | reverse complement strand
AGGCGGAAAGGGGGAGAGGGAAAGGGGGAAAGGGAAGGGGAAAGGGAAAGGGAAAGGGAAAAAGATAAGAAAAAGGAAGAGGAAAAGGGGAAAAAGGAAAGGGAAAGGGAAAGGGAAAAAAGGAAAGGGAAAATGGGAAGGGAAAAAGATAAGAAAAAGGAAGAGGAAAAGGGGGAAAAGGAAAGGGAAAGGGAAAACAGGAAAAGGAAAGGAGGGAGGGGAAAAGATAAGAAAAAGGAAGAGGAAAAGGGCAAAAGGAAAAGGGAAAAAAGGGAAAGGAAAGGGGAGAAGGGAAAAAGATAAGGAAAGGGAAGAGGAAAAGGAAAAGGGGAAAGGGAAGAAAAAGAAAAGGAAAGATGAAAAGAGAAAAAGAGAAAAAGGAAAAGGAAGAAAAAGGGGGGAAGGAAGGAAGGAAAGAAAGAAAGAGAGAGGAAGAAAAAACAAGCTAATTAATTTATGAATTGACAGACGTTTAATGGCTGAGATGACAAGAGAAGGAGTAATTCTGCTGTAAATGAAAAGCACAGCCCTGGCCTCCCGCCCTGGCCCTCTCTGCCCCGCTGCCTTGGCTCGGCACTGCTCCAGCAACGGGGTTTGGTGTCCCACAGGCTCCGTATGTGTCCTCACACCTCAGCCGTGTTCTCATGGATATGCTTCATCTAAAAGCAGCACTTTGATCTAAGAGTGTAACAGTAGCTGCTCAGGGGAGATAGGAGATAGATGAGAAATAAAGTACAAACTGGCAATGAGACAGGGCTGTCAATGGAAACACCCCGTTTGCACTGATCCCGCATACTCAAACATCAAGGGCTGACTGGTACAATTGCTTAAAGGACAGAATGAGAGCTGCCTTACCTTGTAAACCTTTAATTTAATAAAAAAAAAAGACAGTGGGTTATTTGTAAACATCTTTTTCCAGAAAACCAGTAGTCTGTCAACCTTCTGTTTCCTTATGGCTTATGTATCTCTTCATACATGTTAAAATTTAATAGTTGCTGTTTGTTCTCCCCCCCTGCTTAGCAGTGAGATAGAATTATTTGATGTTATAAAACAATATTCTATCTCATTTTATACTAAAACTAGAAATATTTTGTGGGAATACATTTTCAAAGAGGTATTGGCAATTCTGTGCTTGTTTGGAGGAGCAACAAAGTACCAAGGACTGGTGAGACTGATGGGAAAAAAACCAAACAATCGCGCAAGAAACTGTTTGGCTAAGGAGGGAGTAAACACAATAAATAATCCCCAGACAACGGGGCAACGCCGTCGAGTGGATTAAACACAAAACTGGAAGGCTTTGGCCAGGTTTCAGCTCTCCTTCTAATGCAACGTGACCTTGAGCACTTTACCAAGCTCTCATGTTTGTTAACACTCAAAAGGACTTAACAAAACACAAACCAGCAGGACTCGCTAAATAGCAGCCTCAAGGGTTACTTCAACCGGCACCACTTTGCGAACTGCTTCCACCTGCATTCAAAGCCTGGCTAAAACATGGCCCAGGGATGCAAACTCCAATTGCTCAAAACAGACCTTTTTTTTGCGTTCTAAATATTTTTATTCAGTTCATAGCATTTGAGAGGACGACGCAAATTCACCCACAGGAGAGCATAAGGCAACAGGCAGCGGTTCCAGCGCTGGGTAATGGAAACCTTCTGGTGAAGGAAATATTAGCAGAGAGCGACTTTAAAGCAAAGTATGGTTTTACGGGTGCCTGTTCCAATCTCTGTTTACGCTGTCGCGTTCACCCGACCCGGGGCTGGAGGTATTGCATCTATAAGCCATTTGTCTCACGCTGGTTTGTAAAATGCTGCTTTGTGCTGGTACGCAGGAGCCCTCGCTGCACAGCAGATGTATTTCACCGCACCTCTGAGGTGAGTCAGCAGCAGAGAGCAATCTCGCCGAGCGAAGCCTGCTGTCAACCGAATTCACCAGAATTGCAATCAACCTGCAGAGCTGGCATGAGGTCTGCTATCAGCGATTTTTCAGGCCCACAGCTTATGCTGGGCCTCGAGACAGTCCATAAATTCTCTTATACTTTTCATTACATAAGAAATATTCACTATACTTTACTACCCCAGTCTGGCCAGGAAGAAAATTGTAGTCATTTTTTTTCCATAGGGTTATTGAAAGCAAAATTCATGACAAACATTTATAATGGCTAAAAAAAAAAAAAAATCTCAAAGAGAACTGCCTGGAAAAATCTGACAGACACATGGAAATGCTTCCAAAGCACATCTGAGTAAGCTTTCCCATCATCTCTGCAAAACAAGTGACACAACACTGCAATCTCCTTCAGCTGCCAAATGAGACAGTGTCCTACATGTCCTTGGGGCCTACAAAAGAAAAAGATAACAATAATAAAATAACAATAACAACAACAACAATAATAATAATAATAACTGTTTCCACATGCCCCTCCACACCCGAAGGAGAATCTGAATTATTTTCTACCCGGAGCCCAAGGTACAGCCGAGCAATTCTTAGCTCCCTCAGCAGATGGTAGTGCTGCACTGCTCATCCTCTGTCTACTTTGCAGATATTTAGAAGGTAATTTCCAGGCCTAGACATTCAATTCTCAGCTCATGAAATATATTTAAAGGCTTCAGCTTCTGCTCTAATGCACACCCAGGGAATTCCTTGGTAGGATGTACTCATCTCACGTTATTGGCAATAGTTTTTGGCCATGCAGAAGCCAGATAAATGGCCTCAATGGCAGATTTACGCGCCAAGAGAGAAAAGGTGAATATGTTTAGGATTTATTTTCTTTCTCTGTGGTAAATCTCTGTACCCTGAATGAATGATGGTATCAGTTTGGGTTTTAAAAAGAAATCACGGACCAAAGTGTCAAAAGTTTAAGGAAACAGAAATGATGGAAGAAAAGACATCACACTGTAAATGGCATTTGCAGTACCTCCCCCATGCACGGATATAATTTTCCATCCAGTGCTACTTACGAGAAACGTGCCTTGTTAGTCCAAGAAGTATCTCCATGTCCCTGGAGATAAAGCAGACAGCATGACAGCATAGAGAAAGGCTGTGGACAGGCAGCCCACTGCTGGCATCCTTCCGTGGGGAGGAGGCAAGGGCAGAGCTCAGGTGTGGAGGGACCATAACCTGCTGATACCCAGGGGAGAGGCGCGATTCCCCCCCACCTCTCAGAAACCATGGGCCAGATCAGCGCATTCTGGCCTTAAAAATATCCACATCCACTATGAACGCTTATTATCACACTTATAATTTTGGAAAGCCTGAGAAGCTGATCTCCATTGTGGACTAGGCAAAGGCAGCTTGTCAGCATCCTATGGACCAGCCCACAGCACGAGACTCAGTGACCTGAATATTTCTCTTTGAGGAAGAGCTCTCTTCCAGTTTCTTTTCCTTCTAATGCTAAAAACATTCAGCACATTAAGGAAAAACCTGCCTGAGAAGGGATGCTTTGGAGGGAGCTCCTCGTACCGCATCCCGTGGGAGAAGCGGCGACTCTGGCACCGCCTGCTGCGGGGACACGCAGCCAGCCCATGCGCCGGCTCTCGCTGCCGCCGTCCGTGGGCTCGACCCGGTAAACGCAGACGTACGGCCCACGGTGACGTGCAAACACGTGCGGGGGGAGCGGGAAAGAGCAACTGATGCCATATCCCTCTTTCACCAAATTGCGTTCCCTGCGTTTTGGAGTTAACCAAAAAGCCCTGGGGCGCTGAAGGTCTCCTCGGTGAAATCTGCCCGGTTTTACTCCAGGATGGGTAACACGGAGTCACAGTTGGAAGGAGAGCAGCCGTACCAAGGACGAGCAGCATTAGGCAGCAAGAGAGCAACCATCAGTCACTGGAGAGTATTCCAAGACCTAGACTACTACATATTCTATAAATGCATTTCCCAGGGCCGTTTAACGATGCCAGCCTTGCCTCCCAGCGATGAATCCGTTCGCTGCCCCTCGTAACCACCCATCGACGGGGCAAAGCAGGCTTCCCCCACAGAGCAGAGGGCTGTGCAGTCCCGGGACGGCACGTTCGGTGTGCTCAGACCCAGGCAAGAGTTAAGGTGCTCGGAGAGAGATAGGCGTTGATGAAAGCCTGGAGAGCGGGTGCATCTGCTGCAGATAAACACTCCTGCCTCTCTCCTCCCAGTCCCCCTCAGCCCACCCCATCGTCCTGCTCTGACGCAGAGGGAGCTGCAGGGCTGAATGAAACTTGTTTGAGGTTCCAATCAAATCTCCATGGAAGAGGGACATTCATATCCTCTTCTGATAAAAGGTAATCATAAATCCTCCGGGAGCAGCGGCTGCAGACCTCACCGCCTCCCGCAGCAGCAGCCGGCTCCTCGCACCAAAATGGGCTCCGAGGTAAGAGTTCATTTTCCTCTGCTCCACGCAACAGGTTTGCATTGAGAAGGGAACAGGGTTTGTGACTTGAGACCTAAGGGCTACATTAGTCTACATGTCTTTATCGTCTATGCTTCCTTCCTTTTTCTCTCTCTCTCTCTTAATTTATATATATACATACTGATTCTGTTATTTGGTATTTACTAGTACTTGGAGGTACAGTGAGAAAACATCCCTGTTTCCCAACCTGGTGACCTGTGTGGCACTCATATTTGATGATAGAGGGTTTGGAGTGTTTGCTTTTTTAAATTAAAAATTGATAAATATCATTGCCTGGGATTTCAGGAAAACACAGGATTATTGGAAAGAGTGATAGTTCAGACTCAGCTCCATTCCTTTTGCCACTCAGTCTCTGAAGTGCTTAAGAGCTATTTGGCTAATTGTTTGGTTGGTTTAGTGCAAATTTCTGATTGATATTTTCGGTGTGACCGAGCAAGCAATCTTCTCTCAGCCCCTCTGAAGCCCTGATCTTAATCACGTATGTTAGGCTTTTAAGTCCTGTATCTTGCCATGACATTTCAATTAGGTCAAATGAAAAGACGTGTAAGGTAAATGAATTTCCTTTGAGACCAAATTTAATCTCCAAAGAACAAACACGGAGTAAAAGATGTAGAGATTACCACAGATAAGCTACCGGCTTGATGTGTGCTTTGAGTCTTTGGAAGAAGACTTAAATGATGCCTTGAGGCAGGTACAAGATGTCTCAGGGGAGTGGAAATGGGTTAGAGCGCACTCCATCTGCAACTTTAAATGCAAGCTTGACTAAAACCACGGTCTTTGACAGCAAAGCTGGTGGTCCCAGCTCCCAGGGAACAGCACCCAGCTCTTGGAGGACACAGACGCTAAGTGACCTCAGGAGCTGCTTTCTCGAGGGAGAAGCCATGAGCTGTGGGAGGTTGTAAAGCAGCGTGTTTTCTTTAAAGGTTATAGGAGACCTTCAGCCCTGAAGGCCAGGAGCCAGCAGGACCCAGGCTGAGCTCCCGGCTCTCGGCCATGCCTCCGGCTGCCGAACGCGTGCCCTGGCGCTGGCTGGCAGCCGGCAGAGCGTCGCGGAGGCTGGTGCTGGTGGTGGTGTTCGTCGCGCTGCTGCTGGACAACATGCTGCTGACAGTCGTGGGTACGGCGTCCGGCTCTCGCCGTGCTCTTCGGGTGCTGCCCCGGGGTTTAAGCTCCTCGGTCGGTCTCCGGTTGATGCCGCAGGGTCCCTGCGCAGGGAGAGCCGCGGGGAGGGCTGGGAGCTTCCAGGACGCCAATGTGTGGGCAGCACCATTCAGTTCAGCTGGGTGCTGAGCCAGAAAACGGAGTAAAATCACTAACTAATCCCTTCCCTGGTTTTTCTTCCAGTACCGATCATCCCCACCTTCCTTTATACAACAGAATACGAAGGCGCCAACAGCTCTGTTGCCCCAGCCCGGACTGAGCCGGCTCCTCCAGCCTCGAAGGCTCCTCTTTTCTCCTCCATGTTCTCCTATTTTGACAACACCACGGTGACTGTCTTGGCCTCCGCCAGCGCTGCGGAGCTGGTGAACGGGACGGAGAGCAGCCGCCTGCCGCAGCCCCCCACCAGCAGCCCACCAGTGCCGAGCGGCTGCCCGGAGGGCGAGGAGTTCCTCGCCGAGGAAAATGTCCGCGTGGGGCTGCTGTTTGCCTCCAAGGCTCTCATACAGCTGGTGGTCAACCCATCCGTGGGTCTCCTGACCAACAGGTAGGTCAGAGACCTGGGTTTGTACCGGGGTGTAAGCCCTTCAGGGACAGGCAGCTCCTGAATCATGGAATTACAGAAGGCGGTGGGTAGAATAGCAAGGGGGAGAATATATGCATCAAAATAAGCATGAATTTTACCTTTTCTAAAAGCCTACAAATGGCTTGCAAGTTTATATTACAACATAAGCCTCACTAATGCTCTCCTCAGGCGCAGACAGATGCTATTTAATACCAGTAACCATCAAATAAACAAAGATTCCCACCCTGCTATGGATATAATGTTGTTCAGATCTTCCGCCCCCGAGTATTTCTTTGCCTTTGTCTCTAGCAGACACGTGTGAGGGGTGCTGGGCTCATCTCCACGTGGTCTGGGCGAGCAGATGAGTTGGCAAAACAGAGCCGCGTCTCTGGGTGTGCTTTACAGTATTATCTGAGGGCACTTAGACACTGGGTGCTTCCCTGAACAGTACTCGTGGGCACATCCACACGTTCAGGAGATGTCCACCAGCCAACAGAGATGTGTGTGTAAAGGCTGGGTGGCAAGACCAAATCCCAAGCTGGAATAAGGAATCCTCCCTGAGATCGTGCCTCTTTTTCCCCTTTCCAGGATAGGATACCATATCCCCATGTTCATCGGATTCACCATCATGTTCCTCTCCACAGTCAGTGAGTATTGCCCTTCCAGCGGCCCTTCATACACAGCAGCACAGGAGAAAATACTTTGGTCTGTGCCTGCACCGCTGTCCCCGTGCTGGAGAAAGGAGTGAGAGCAGAGCAACCAGTCTCAGAAATCGATGACAAGAAAGGATGAGCGGCTCCCTGCCCCCTCCAGCACCCAAACTGGTGCAAGCTGAGGCCGCTCGTACCCTCTGCAGGGTTTTAAGGTTCGGTCTGCAGTTCTGCCTGATGCCGTCTCTCTCCTTCCTCCGCAGTGTTTGCTTTCTCAGGCACCTACACCTTGCTGTTCGTCGCCCGAGCTCTCCAAGGCATTGGGTCATCGTTCTCATCAGTCGCAGGTAAATGTTTCAGCTATACCTTAGTCTCTGCGTTAGCTCCCCTTGTCTGGGTTCAGTTATTGTCTCAGGAACGATCAGCAGCGCAGACACACCGAGTGCCTTCCTCGGCTTTAAACTCCTCCTCCTCGCTGCACCTGCCTGGCCGGTGCAGGGGGTGCACCCCCACAGCCCAGCTGGCAAGCAGATAAAGCCCCCCCCCAAAGCCCAGGCTGCTTTCAGAGAGGAGCCCCACCACCACAGCGCCAGCCAGCCTCACGTGGCCTCCGCTTTCTCTCTGCTCCCAGGCTTGGGCATGCTGGCCAGCGTGTACACGGACGACTTCGAGAGGGGCAACGCAATGGGAATCGCTCTCGGAGGCTTGGCCTTGGGTGTGCTGAGTAAGGAAACCTTGCTCCCAACGGGGTTTACATCAACAGCATCTCCAGAGCTTTGTTGGCCATCACCTACGGCTTCCACCTGCCTGCCCGTGCCCCTTCCCCGGCGGCATCCCGTGGGCATGGCTGGCCTGTCCTCCTCCCTCCCTCTGCCCACTCTCCACGGCCACTGCCCACGCGACCCAACACCTTTCCACCACCTTCACCAAACACCCGCCGGGGGATTCAGAGGAAACCGCCACGGCAGGAGCCAAGTGCTGCTGCCCGGGCGCTGGGGACGGTGGCACCGCCGCTGTGTGACCCAGCCTTTCCCTTGCAGTCGGGGCCCCCTTTGGGAGCATGATGTACGAATTCGTGGGGAAATCGTCTCCCTTCCTGGTCCTGGCATTCCTCGCTCTCTTGGATGGAGGTGAGAAGCCAAATGGTTTAATCCTACCAAAAAAAAAAAATAACATGGGAAAAGATTGAAATGCGGACATTTCGGGGAGAACCTTGTGTGAAGGAAGAAGCACATTAGTACAGCACGGGTGATATCAGCACTGGTTACTCTGTTATTGCTAAATCATATGTTTTCTACCACCAGATGATTGACATAGCAATATAGTAAGAATTAGTCCCTCATTACTTAATAAACCCCCTGATTGCTTTAATGGCTTAAATAACACATTCAGTAAAGCTCTTTGAACTGTGAATTCTTTGTGAAAGGCACACTTGTCTGCAGCCTCTTCACCATGCCACGAAGGAATTAGGCTTTGCCAGCATAAATGGTGATCCTTGCTCTTTCTCCGATAGCTGTATTACAGATGCAGGCCACGAGAGCCTTCAGAGTGTAACGGCAAAGTTACAGATAGCAGAAATGTGCATTTTTAGTGAGAAGTATTAAGCTAATTAAATTATAGTCACAGCTACCATCTTTGCCTAGCTGTAATGCGAGACATCTTTAATGAAGCATGTAAGAGTTTTTGGAAGATGAAACGTAGGTCCCATACGTGTGAAACTTTCTTTTGTAATCCTATTCTTTTCCACATCTAATTTCTGTCATGCTCTAGTTGTGGCTCCGCAGCAGGCAGCTGGCAGCCTGACGGAGAGCATTTGCATATTTGACTGCCTCGTGGGTTGACAAAACAATTCTAACACGGTCCACTTCGGGGAGTTTTGCTGCTCGCTCCCGTGGGAGCAGAGCTGGGACTCACCTCTCCCCCTGCCCGCTTGAGCCCGCTTGAGCGATGGCCCCAAACACAGTCACTGCGTCCCTGGGGGCTCTGCTGATGAAAGGGGTCGGGCTGAAGGAAAAGCCAGAGGGAAATGTGGATTGAAGGGACGCTGCCTCCAGAAGTAAGCTAACATCAGTGTTTTCCTCCCAGCTTTGCAGCTCTGCATACTGCAGCCCTCCAAGATCTCCCCGGAGGTGAGTACAGACGTGTGTGCATACGTGAGCCGGTGCCACGGGGTGTGAACGAAGCGGGCGCGCGCTCCCCCGGGGACGAGGGCTGTGCGGGCACCCAGCCGAGGATGGGGGCGAAGGCACACGCGGTTCTCGGCCGACGTAACCCCCCCTTTGCCATCCTGCAGAGCACCAAAGGCACGCCGGTGTCCACCCTCCTGCGAGACCCCTACGTCCTAGTCGCTGCAGGTAAAGGCGGACGTCAGCACGCGCCGCGCTCCTCTCTGTGCGCCCGAGTCTCCCGATTAAAGAGACTCACTCGTGCCTGCTTGAAAGAGCAGCAAAAGGTGGCTAAAGCAGAGCATTTCTCCCTTTTCTGCCCGTCAGGAGCCCTCTGCTTCTCCAACATGGGGGTGGCCATGCTCGAGCCCACCTTGCCCATCTGGATGATGCAAACCATGTGCTCCCCGAAATGGCAGCTAGGTAGGTGGTGTGCTTTGCAGCCTCCGCTCCTGAACAGCTGCTTGATATAATTTAGCTAGAACCGGTCCTGCTTTGGCACTGTGAGATGGATTGAATAGTCTCTTATATCACTCTAAAAAAGAAGAAAACATATGCCCTCACCCGCACAGAGCAAGTGATCCCAGGCTGCGCGTTGCTCCAATTTCAGCTGGAAATGTCCTTAGTGGTAGCTATACAATGTGCTTTTCTCTATTACTGAAAAAATTGTATGGAGTCAGACTCCCCACAAGAGCAATAATGGTGGAAGAAAGGCTGTTGCGTGCATGGGAAGCCTGTCGAATCCCATCTTCCGCAGGGCAGATAATGGTATCGTGCTGGGCTGAAATCGTGGCAGCCAGATGGGTTTTGCAGAGGCAGCTCAGAGTAAAACAAGGCCATTTAGAGAGTCCCGGGCAGGACAGGATGGTACGTGCTAATTACCAGCTGCCTAGAAAATGTGATATGGAGATAACATTGTCTGTGTTTGCTACAAAAACAAAAACTAATTGTTATAAAACCCAATTGGCTGAGGAATGACCAGGGGGGTGCCCCAGGCTACACTTAGATCCCAAATTGAATTGCAGCCTGGGAGCAGGAGAGCTGAGAGCGCTTCTAATCAAGTTATCCCCTGGTCAGGCAGGAGCATCCAGCCCGATAAGAGCCTACGATGCTTCTCATGAGCAAGTGATTGAGCAAGGATGGACAAGGGTAAAGCAGTGTCCCAAGTATTCTGGCAGTGGGGAGAAGGGACAGTGTAGCTGCCTGGTAACCACAAATGTCACAGGCTGAGAAAAGGACTCAGGGCTGCCCCTGTCACCACTGAACTCAAGGGGAACCTCTGAGGTGACTTAGCAGGACCCAGAGGTCAGTAGACATCAAAGAAAATCCCAAATATATTCACTGGATTTTCAGGTACCTGAGATGTGAGAGCAGTTTGGATTTAGACACAGTTCAACTGCAAGCCACCCATCTCACAAACTATTATGAACTCAAGGGGCTTCTTTGTTTCTATGCTTGGTTTGCCCACTCCCATAATGCTAGGAAAAAAAAACACCGGAAGAGTTTGGACTAAACCTGCAGGATTAACCGTGTTCTGTAGCTGTTAAAGAGAGGAAAGAAAATTAAACACAAATCAGTGTGTTTCAATAAGGAAGTTGTCTTAGTGAAATGGAGCTGTTCAGTTTTATTTATAGATGGTGGGAGAGTATATTAAAAATAAACAGCTGGTAAATCAGCAAACAGTGCAAATATTTAATTTTGACTACATAATGATCCCCAAGCTTTTTACTTAAACAGCTATTTTATTCCTCTTTATTTAGTAAGTGAAAAGCAGAAGGCGAGGGGAGAAAGGTGGAAAAGGAAGAAACTACAACAGGAGAGAAGGATAAGCTTATCAAAACAGTGGGGACAAAAAAGTTCTGCATTTAGCTTCTGGTTGTCTCACAGATCTTGTGAGTGAATCACTGCACCCCTGCGTGCCTCAGTTTCCCACCCCATCAAAAGCAAACACATTTTCTACGCCTCCCTCTGTCTTCACAGCGAGACCCCCACCCTTCTACAGGGGATGCAGGAAGAGGGCAGCCAGCGCAGCCATGGCACAGGAGCGATGACAGTGGAGGACTCGGAGAAGCACCACTGTATGGATGGGCACCCACAGAGTGGGTGCTGGACGTTGGCTTGCCTTGCTTGGCTCATGATATTCTCCAAATGAGAGAGGCAGCTAGAGAAGTGCACATTTTTGCAGATCCCCTGTATTTGCTTGAGGATGACATGCTCTTTTTTTCTCTGTCTCTCAGGGATGGCCTTCCTCCCTGCCAGTATATCCTACCTCATCGGCACCAATCTCTTCGGGATTCTGGCTAACAAAATGGGCCGGTAAGTGGAACGTAAGAGATTTCAGCTTAACCCAACCCAGACCTGCACTTTCAGCACGAACTACGCTCGTGGTGCTGTACACACCGAGAACATCTGCCCTCTCCTAACTGCGGCCTCATTGCAGGTGGCTGTGCTCCCTGATCGGCATGGTTGTGGTGGGAGTTAGTCTCCTCTGTGTAAGTAGCACAAGACAACTTCAAGACCTTTCTGTAGAGGAATCAGCAGGGGCGGTGTGGGCAAGAGTACTGAAACCAGGTTATGTGCCCAGCAGTCAGTAGATGATCAGTGGTTGCGCGTGTGTATCCGTTTCACAGATCTACGTTACGCCTGCGCAGCTCACCGAGCTCTTCTCACCTTATTTGTATATTCTCTCCCTCTCCCCTCTCAAAGGTACCTCTGGCCAAAAACATTTACGGGCTGATTGGCCCAAATGGTGGGCTTGGCTTTGCCATAGGTAAGCTGTTGGTGTTCAGGCTGTGTAAAACAGCTCGAACGCATCTCCCACCGCTGCCCTCGGAGAAGGCGATGACTGATCAGGTCCTTCTTGCTTTGGGCAGGAATGGTGGACTCCTCCATGATGCCTACCATGGGCTACCTCGTGGATCTCCGCCACACCTCCGTCTACGGCAATGTCTACGCCATAGCTGACGTCGCCTTCTGCATGGGCTTTGCGATCGGTATGGAGGAACTCTTACTCATGGGATGACGTACTCAGTGTGTATCTCACTCGGTTTATCGCTCCCTTTCCTCCACCCAGCATTCACTGCACAAAGTCTGCAACCCAGTCACTGTAGATTCACAGACCTCCTCCAAACGGGAAAGGAACCTTTTGCTCCCTGTCATCTTAGCCTTTTTTAATTTTTAAATTTGCAGGTCCATCCACAGGTGGTGCAATTGTACGAGCTATTGGGTTTCCCTGGCTGATGATCATCATTGGAGTTATCAATATCGCTTACGCTCCTCTCTGTTGGTACTTGCGCAACCCTCCCGCTAAAGAGGAGAAGATTGTGAGTTTAAGTATACCTTATTCCCTTAAAGTATAGGGGATTAATAATCCAGATATTTGGGGGGCGGATTACAATAAATTTGCCAGGGATTATGTCTTCCCTCTTGGGCTCCACTCTGCCCTCAAAAAAGGGACAAAAACCTCAGACAACAAAACCAGAAAATTTTAGAGCTATGGTCCTTTCCCTAACTCACAGTTTGTATTTCCTGGGCAAAAGTTGTTGGCTGCTTTGGCTTTCTCTAAAAGTGGTAATGCTCCTGTTAACTATTCAAATTAATCACCATTTTTACTAAAGCATGATTTCTTCTCTCCTTTACCCAGGCAATCTTAAGCCAGGAATGCCCCATGCAAACCAAAAGCTACACCACTCAGAAAACCCTGCGCGATTTCCCTCTCACAGATGACAGTGATGTGGAGGCAGAAAATGTGGAATAGCAAGTGCAAGGATGCAAGCCCTGTTTTGAAGCTAGTATTATGTTTACAGAACATGGATGTATTAGCACCCAAGAATAACCCAGCCCCCCCCCCCCCCGGCCCAAGACTTGTGGACACAGGATGGACACAGGCTGTATCGCTGACCCGTTCTCTCGGCCACGCAATCCACAGAAGGGAGAAGAGACCCAGGATTTAGAGGCTCTATCCATTTAGTTAAGCCACTCATTTGCTGTGTGACTTCTAGGCAGATTACCCAAACTCACTACATTTCATCTGTAGAAAAAAGGTACAAAGATGAGGAGAATCATATCAACCTGTCCTGCAGGACAATATTGTCCTGGGCACAGCCTCCTCATGCAGTAGGGGCTAACACCAACATCTCTCCCAGATGAGTCCTGTGGCATTTGTCAATGTCTTTAAAGCGCTTACTGTTCTTGAAAGAAAAGCACTGGAGAAAATGAAAACTAAATCAGCGGCATCAGCTTTGAGAGATTTCTTTCTCCAGAATTCTGCTGTAATCCCCAGCATGAAACCTTTCTCTAGTAACAGGGCGCTATCCATCTGTGTCCCTGCCAGTCCGTCAATAAAGATGTCACTGTACTGCTAATGTGCTCCATGCTCCTCTGAAGACAGTTAAAAAACCCTGTTCATTGCTGTCTCGGTATAGCTTTACATGTTGTGCTCTTTCTGTGCTACTTACGGCTGCTTGTCTGTCTCTTCCACCATCCATTACATTAATTATTTGAAGAACTTTAAGAAATTCAGGTAGAAATAAGGCTGAAAGCAGTTTTAGACTCTTAGACACAGACTCAGCCAACAAAGCTAGTTAGATCCCTTGTGATTATAAGTGACTAATAGGGAGTTTTTAAAAATCCCTGCCCCTCAGCTGAGATGGGGCAACGGGCTGTGTTTGTGATCCTAACCCATCGCAATGCAAAGTACAATAGATTGATTTAATTTCCCTTTTGCAATTTCCTGGCCACAAGTTTAGAAAGAGAGCAGCTGTGCTGTTAACAATAATTATTGAGTATAATGGTCTGTAAAAGTATTCTACGGTTAAGTAAGAGTGAAGTAATAGAGGTACCAAATTAATTTTGTAAGTATCAGAAAAATTCCCGTGACCTCATTTTTTCCAGTGAAACCTCAAACTTACAGCTTCTCTGGTTCCACTGTTGGCAGTTTATATAAACTCATTTCTGTCTTGAATGAGCAGTTGTGTAATGCACAGCCATTTCACTTGCCAGAAAGAACAGATGATTCACTGCTCTGGAGCCCCAGCAGCACAATGCAGATGCACTTGCCAGCAGTGAAACAGGAGGATAATAACAATTCATCAAGATTTGGTACCTTATGACTCATTACCAAAGGTCATAAATGGCTATTGTCAGGCAATCCCACATCCACGGTGGGCCCATTGCCCCTCGCTTTGCACATACAAGATGAAATTATATTTCTTAGGCTGACTGGAAATGACTAATGCTAAGCCTGTTCTCAAAAACTGGTTATTTTTATCTTCCACCTGTTTCCCTGCTTTGCCAAGAATAAAGGGAAAAATGTGTTTGCTTTCTGTGATGGAAGGAAAGGAAGTAAGCCATTCTATTTGGGGATCTATTCACACCTCCATAGCACACCTCACTGTTAAATACTACCTCTAATCCTGCCTGCGTACCCCACGGCTGGTTGCTCTGGAAATCCACCCCCTGCGACCACCACGAAGGCAGACAAGCCTCTGGTTCCTGCAAGGCGGGCTCCTCGCCAGCCAGCTCTCCCCAGGCACCTCACCCAGCAGCGCTTCGCTGCTCCGATCGGCAACGCAAGTCAGGCTCTTTCCTTCGGCATTGGCAGCTCAGACTTTTTAATTAATAAATTAGCTGCAGTGCCAATGACGTTGATGGAGTTTCTCTGCTCCAAGGGAAGAATTAGGTTGTCATCTTTGCATCAAATGACCTAGTATTCTCACCGACCCTGCTGAAAAAATTCATCTTCTTGAGTGCACTAACAGCGATATGAACAGGTGCCGCTAGCTCTGCTGCTGGGGGACACAAGTGGGGGGTCTTGTTAGCTGTGAAGGAAAAGAGTTTTCCCCCTTTGGGCCCAGAGTCTGCAAATAAACGTTAAACAGCATGGGTCTGCACGGGGGGCCGTCCCCTCCCTCACCGAGGCAGCTGCCATTTCCTATTGCCAAAAGCAGGGAAGAGGAATGACAGAGCAGACAGAGCCTGAGGCCGGGCCCTCCCCTCTGCCATCACCCTGCTGCCTCAACCAAAACACCAGGCCTCGACGCGGCTGCCCAGCGCCAACGCACTTTGACAGGGCTCCTTTAGCGGCGGGCACCGGCAACGGGCCACGACAACCTCGCAGGTTTATGAGCCACAGGTTTATTCCTCCCCCCCGCGGCCGAGGCGCCCCTGACGGCCCAACGACTCCCTGCGCCGCCGCCATGATAGCCCGGCCCCTCCCCTTCCCTCCAGCCACCTCCGCTCTCGCGAGACCTCGCCGCGCCCCGCCCCTTCCGGCCATGGCGGCGCTCTAGGCCGCGCGGGCCGGCGGCGGCGGCAGCACCATGCACTCGGATGACGTGAGTCCGCCGGTGGAGTCGGGCCCGTCCGCCCGCCGGCAGGCGCCCGCGCCTCAGCCAATCAGC
>JAVJGG010000050.1:15990971-16006594 GCA_035590195.1 Aviceda cuculoides | reverse complement strand
CCCCCCGCCCCCCAGCAGGCGAGGGGGCAGGTCGTGTTCCAGGTTGCGGGCGCCGGGGTCGGCCCCCCAGGCCAGAAGAAGTCGGATGAGGGGCTCTTGGCTCGGCCCCCCCGGCAGCGCCGCCGCCATGTGCAGGGGGGTGTTCCCGTGGGCCTGGGGGGGGGTATACGGGGGGGGGTGAGGGGACCCCCATCTTTGCGGGGGGTGTGTGTCCCAGCCTCGTTAGAGCCTCGCCGGGGGTGGGGGGGGGCTGGAGGGAGGTGGTGGGCGAAGTGTCACCCGCCGTTTGTCCTGGCAGGGTGTCTGGGACACGCTGGGGAACAGGCAGTTCTGCTCCTACAAGATAACGTGAGTTTTTTGGGGGGGAGAGGGTGGGGGGGCTGCGGGGTGCTTCAGCAGGGAGGGGAGCGGGAGGGACGAATTGGGGTGCCCCTCGGGCCCTGGGGTGGTCCCCTCGTCCTTGGGCCCCGATGGCCACGCGTGACAGTGGCAGAGGTGGGGTACTCCAGCCCTTCCCCTTTACCTCGCCCCTCTTCTTTTCAGGACAAAAACCCAGAATTTTTGCCGCAATGAGTATAACCTGACTGGTCTGTGCAACCGCTCCTCCTGCCCGCTGGCGAACAGTCAGTATGCGACCGTCAGGGAGGAGAAAGGTGAGAGTCCGGCCGCTGCAAGGAACAACCCCTTGGGTGGGGAGGAGGCAAATACCCCCCTGCCTGAGGGGACCCCGGCTCGGAGCACTGTCCCACTGTCGGGGACACGCTCAGCCTCTCGCCCGGGATCACGTTTCCCTTTTCTTCAGGTCGGTGTTACCTGTACATGAAGACGATAGAGCGGGCAGCTTTTCCCCGGCGACTCTGGGAGCGGGTGAGTTAACGAGAGCAGACCGCTAAGCGAGCGTGCTCTCATATAATTTACCGAGAGGCAGGGGAGGGCAGGGAGCGATAGGATTCCTCCCAAAAGCAGGTATGTCCCCGCTTTGTTGCTGCTCCGCAGTTCAACTCCTTCCCTCTCCCCCGCCCCAGGTTCTGCTAAGCAAGAACTACGAGAAAGCACTGGAAGAGATAGACGAGAACCTCATCTACTGGCCGCGGTTCATCCGACACAAATGCAAGCAGCGATTTACTAAGATCACGCAGTACCTCATCCGCATCCGGAAGCTGACGCTCAAGCGACAGTAAGTGACACAACTAAGAGCGATCACGTTGGTTTGGCTTATCGAGCCGCTGCCGGTCCACAGAGCCACGGTCACTGGTCACCCACAGAGCCCGAGGGCACCTAGCTGTTTTCCTGAGGCTTTGGCAGGCTTGTGAATGAACCTGGCTGAAAGGGATTTAATGGCAGTGTAGTCTGCCTATATAAATGCACTTAAACTAGTTGCAGGCACATTTCTAATGATGTAACTGCTGGTCGTTGCCCTGAATGAGCATTTGCTCGTCTGCTACACGAGAGGCTGACAGATTCACTAACTAGCGCTTGTCATTCCCTGTAGGAGGAAGCTCGTTCCTTTACGCAGAAAGATTGAAAGGCGAGAGAAGAGAAGAGAGGTAATGCCGCTCTTTCATGGAATCTCCATCTGTCACTTCTGTTCCACATGTCTTTCAAACAACTGACACAGCTCCTCTTTGCCCCATTAGGAGAAAGCCTTGATTGCCGCTCAGCTGGATAATGCCATTGAGAAGGAATTACTGGAAAGACTGAAACAGGATACAGTAAGGATCACTGCCTTGAGAGCCCAGCAGGAAAACTGCTCCTACTGCTCTCTGTCCTGCTGGTTCTCCGGGGAGGGAGACGGGCATTGGTATGAAGGAGAAGCATCGCCCACGTAGGAGGGGTAGGGGATGACGGCATGCTGCCCTTCTTGAGTGACTTTATAACAGGCTGGAGGACTCGCTTCCCCAAAATGCAGAGCCCCTCATTTTCTGTACAGCAGTGTGTACTTCAGAATTAGGGAAGGGGCCGAGCCACAGGTTCAGCCTAGTTTGGTACTGCCTCCGTGCAGGCCATAGGCTTTAGATGACCCTACCACCAACAGCTGTCTTCCTCCAGTGACTTACAGAAAATCCACATTTTCCTTTTCAGTATGGAGACATTTACAACTTCCCCATTCACGCCTTTGACAAAGCTCTACAACAGCAGGATGCAGAAAGCGAGAGCGAGTCCGATGCAGAGAAGGAAGAAGATGATGATGATGAGGTAATGCTTTCAGCCACAGCACCACAGTTAATCCTTCCCTGACCTGGTGCAGCACCTCACATTCACCTGCATGGTGCACATCCTAGTTTGGGCGTCGGGGTGAGAAGAAGAGGTTAGGAGAGATGAACTCGGAAAAAGTGTGTGTGCGCAAGCAGCGGCCTTGATGGCTCCTCCATTGCGAGCCATGACACTGTATTGTGCTCAGTGTGCGTGTACTAGCTTCTGACTTTTATTTCTTACAGGACGTGGATAAAAGAGAGTTTGTAGAAGCAGATGACAGTGACCTCAGTGACTTTGAGGTAGGTGAAGCACCAGGTACAAACTGTCAGGCTATGCTGTTTGAAAGTAAGCCTCGCCCTCTTGGTGTCTCTAGTGATGGGATAAGAGCCAGCAAAATCACATTTGTGGGACATAATGATACAGTCAGACTGCACTGTATCCACTACAGCCCAACTCCTCTGGCTAGACAGCTGGGAGCCAGGAATTATAAAATGGAAACCTGATATAATTTTGCAGAAAGAGGAGGTTTAGTTACACAGCATCCTTTGATGTCACTCTTGTCTGTCTTTCTCAGGACATGGATAAGTTGGAGACAAGTAGTGAAGAGGAGCCGGAAGAAGAGGAAGAAGTAGAGAAGAAAGCCTCTCACTCCAAATCTAAAGGGAAAACTCCCCTGAAAGGACCAGCCAGAAGAAAACGTCCCTACATTGAAATAGAGTATGAAAAAGAAACAGAGCCAACCACCAAAACAAAAGCAGCCTGACTCCTTCCTGAGCCCGCATTTTGTACTGAATGACAGGACTCCAGATCTGTCACTAGAACTTTGCCACTCTGTGTAGGACCCTCAAAAATTACTCCTTTTTCCATATTCTAGACTAACAGTTTTCTTTAAGAAAAGAAGGGTTTCTGTCCCGACCCCTGGCAATTGCAGCAAGTTTGTACAACTCCTGCATGAAGTGCAGTTTTAAGGAAGAAGACTCCCCACCTTCTCTACAACCCCACAAGGCTCAGCTTGGACTGCTGCTTTGTTCTAAAGCTGGAGAAGCCTGCAGGTGGCTAGGCGAGCACCCAAGTGTATCTTGTTTGGGAGAGGTATGGGGCTAACAAGGGTGGGATGAGAAAGACAGTCATTTTAAATAAATAAAAAAAACTTTACTGTACAAAAAGTGGGGTGAACATTGATCATCCATGCCTCACGTGTTCTCTTGCACTTTTCTGATGCATTCCCGTATGCAGTTTTCCTCACAGCTGCTGTACACGCCTTCCAGCAGGACCTGAAACAAGAAAAGCATCAATTTCCAGTGCTTTGGCACACTCAGGTTTGTGGTGTTATCAACCCTCCCCTAGCTATCTGTTGGAAGATAATTATACATATAGGTACCTGTCGATATGCATCAAGTCACTTATCAATGAAGTCAAGTATTAATGCTGTGGTGGGTGGAAACTGATGCTTTCAAAATACCATTGGACTGAGGAAGCAAGCCGGCTTTTGCATGCACCACACTGCCCCTTCCTTCTAAGGGGGAAGGGATCAGAGATGAAGCAGTCCTGGGTCCCCTGCTCACCTTCACTTGCCCTTCAGAGCAGCGATCCAGCAGGATGAGGCATTCTGTGGCCCCCTGGAGCAAGGCGGCTTTTACTGGCTCTGGCATTGAACCTTGGTCAGTGTGAACGTCCCAGATCATCTTCAGCAGGGCCTTGAGGAGCACAGGGAGTCTGCATGGCATTCTGCAAAGGGAAACGGCAACTGCGCCTTATTCTAAATCCTCTTTGCAAGGCAGGGGAAAGCACAGCCTTGCTTAGCGGTTCCTAGATGCTTCCCGCAGGAGCTGCTAGTTGCCATTTATGCGTGGAGCAGGACTGTAGCTGGCCTAAGATGAGCAACTGCTTCAGCGACGAGGCTGAAGAAGCTGCCTTGTTCAGTACACCCACCAGAGGTAGGACCCAGGCCCTGAACACAGAGGTAACCTTAGGATGACGCATCAGGAACGCCTGTCATCAGGGCAGCCTCATTCACAGCACAGGGCTTAACTCCACAGTTCTGCCACGCAGAGCACATAGATTTAGTTTTTAGCCAAGTTGATGCTTCTAGAACAGGCAGAAGTCAGATCAAAATGAGGACCCAGCTTAATTTTTGGGGCCAGGTTTTTCAGCAAAGCAGTAATGCCAGTGATCACTCCCTGTGACAGATTCTCCCTTAAGATTTCAAGGCCTTTTTCTCAAGCAACAGTAACTTTGGCTCTGAAAGAGGGACAGGATTCAGGATATGCTTTCTACAGTGTCTTTCATCCCCAGACCAGTACCTGGGCCAAGCGTGCTCTATGGTGCATCGCAGTGTTTCCAGGATTCCCAGTCGGGCTTCTTCCTCGGGGCTATCACAGACTTCCAGATACCCCAGGATAACTCGCTCCAGCCTCTTCAGGTGCCGTGCTATCAGGATGCCAAGTCTGCTGACACCAAGAAACACACACTGAGGAGGGAGATGTATACCAAGGCCAAAGCAAGTCCCCGCAGGGCTGCGGTTGCTGCTCTCACCTCTGCACGAAGGCAGGCAGGGTCCTGGCGTACACTCGCCGCAGCGCAAGGCGATGCTCTGCCTCCATGTGGGTCAGAACCAGCTGCAGCACCTCATCGTAGGGCGTGGTTGGTCTGGTCTGCTTCTGCTGCCGCTGGGCTCTCTCCAGGATCGGCAGCAAGTCCAGCAGGCACAGCAGTACTGCCTGGTTTGGTGCAAGATGGGAAATCTGGGCAGTGCCTCTGATATCTGTCCCAAAGCACCAGTAACTTCCAACCCTCCTGACCACCCACAGCTGCTGCAGTTCAGCTGACAGACCCGTCTACTTCTACTACCTGTTACTGGCCCTCTTCAGCAAGGCCACCACTTGGAAGGGGACAGGAGGCAAGAGGTCTTCCCTCTACTTTGGTATTTTCCCAAAATCTACTGTGTTACTTTGTCTCTCAGCCACAGGCATCAGCCAGTAACAGCCTGACTGGACTCTTCTGCGAGGAAGCAGGCTCTGCCTCCTGATGCCTTAAGCTGGCTATCCCTTGTGGGGCTGATAGGCAATACCAATTAAAATGAGGTTCTGCCATCCTACCTGGATGAGAGGGGCCTCTCGTGAATAGAGATGGTTGTAAAGGGCATGGTACACAACCTGAGCCCTGTTGAACTGGCACAGATCAGCAGCTGGCTGCAACAACAGAGAACAGAACGTTATTCCCATGTATCACATTCAACACCCGCTTAACCTAATAAAAGAGAACAGCCTTCACAAAACCTCGCACATACTGTGCATTAGGAACACTGCTTACAGGAAAGCAGGAGCAGATGCCGCCAGAAAATGCAAATTAAACCCTGCCATGCACAGGAGCAGCCACTTCCCTTTGCCTCCCCAGCTGCTCTTTTGCAGTTCCACTGGCATTACTTTAATACCCTGCCCTGCAAACTGTTGTCAGGTTGATATGTTAATCAGCTGAGTTTAAAAGGTGTCAAAGCAATTCTTCACTTAGTGTAACAGATACAAGAACTACACATATTTAAACACACAGGGACAGTATGGAAGATGGAGCAGAATTGCTAGGTTAACAGCAGAACCAGGATTACAAGTTAGGAATCTTAACAGGCGTCCAACCCACCCTTCCTTCAAACACCACCCAGCTCAAATCCCTTACCACGTTGAGAACAATATGATGCAGGCAGCGCACACCCAGGATTTTATTATCCTCCTGGTAGTCGTCTGAAATGAGCAGTGATGGCGGGAAGACACGCTCCAGGTAGTGGGTAAGCCAGGGCCGGGTGACCTGAGGCAGCGTCCAGGAGAACACGAACTTCGTGGCAGGGTTACGCTTCCAAGTGTCTCTAGAAATACAAACATAAGCTCAGTGAACACTGGAACTAATGAATGTTCATTTGCTATGCATCTGGGCCTCTTAGCTGACAGCAAGCTCTGACCGATTCCCCCCTCACCTTCCATTACTGGGGTATTTGTAAAGCTCTTGGACCCATATTTATCATCTAGTGTCTTGTAATACCTGAGCTTACACAGTTTTCCAAAAGTTTCCAGTATTTCCTACATAGAGACCAGCCAAACACACCACCCTCTCCACTGCTGCCCTCCCCTTCCTACTCACTTGGTCAGCTCCTGTTTCAGGAGCCCCATCACTGCTCCAAATCTTCCTTCTTCATCTTCATTCTTTCCCCGAAGGAATTCAGCCACCGATCCACAGCCTGTAGCCCGAACCAGCAACGCCAGCAGCTCCTGCGCCACTGACTGAGACCTCACATTTGTCCAGGGCCTCTCCGTAAAATGTGTTGCGGCAAAGATGTAGATGGGTTCCATCACACGGCACAGGATTGGACCCACCACGGGGACACCCAGAGACTCCTGGCTCTTGGCAGCTTCCAGCTTCGCCAGGAGGCCTAGAAGCACTGAGCCAACATCGGCTGCTCTCTCAGCTGTGGCAGCGTATGCGCTGTCCTTACTGGGGAGATCCGCAGCATCTTGCTCCTGCTCTGGGGGTGCCGCGTAGCCATTCAGCGCGCCCACCAACTTGCCCAGCGTTGCAGGGTTCACGCCTCCAAAAAGCCACTGGCAGTCCACAGCCTCGACGAGCGCACCCAGGTCTCTGAGCACACCGGCCTTGGGGGCACCGCCAGCCCCCTCGGAGAAGAGCAGCCCGATCTGGAGGAGGACTTCCTCGGCCGGCTGCTCCGGCTGCGCCCCGTCCCGCGTCCCCTCCAGCCTCAGGGCTCGCAGCAGGCCGCTGAGCTCCATAGCTCCACTAGGACCAGGCCCGACCCACACCCCAGGGCCGCTTCCCGCCCCCCGGCGCGACCCGCACCGCTCTAAAACCCCTTTAAATACAGCCGCACACCCCCCTTTAGTTACACTTCCCTGTACCGACCGCAGGCAGCAGCGCTCTGTGCGGGGAGACCCCCGCAACACCCCCAGGACCCCTCAGAGCAGGGGGCTACCGCCTCCTCCCACAGGCGCCGCAAACCGCGCCGCTGTCGCAAAATTCCGCCGTTGCCGTAAAGGTGCTGGCAAGGGGGCGTGGCATTCTGTGAATAAATTAGCATGGGTAATTAATCACCGAGATGCGGTGAAGCGAGGATGTTGCGGCCAGAAAAAGGGGAAAAAAAGGCAGTGAGCGCGGGACCGGTTGGTGCGGAGGGGTCTACACTGGTGGGCGTGGAACACCGTGTGATTGCACCCAGCTCGCCCTGACCTAGAGATGAGGGGCGCGGCGGTGGAGTCGGGCGCGGGAACTCAGCTTTTTGATCCTTCCGGTTCATAGCAAATGATGAATGGGAGTGGCACGCGGCTGCGTGACGTGTGCGCCTTGCGTTACGACGTGGCACAGTCCCTTCTGAGCGCCGGAGGGTCAGCGATTTCGTGGGTGGCGTCATATCATTCTCAAGTATGTCAAAAGTCAGACTTGAAAAGAGAAATGGGGGGGGTGTAGAGATTGTAGTAAAGCTTCGTATTGAGGGCGTTTCGGCCAACTTTTCCCGCCCGTGCTGCTGCTGTGCTGTCCCCGGGGGGGGTCCCGGCCTGGCCCCCAGTTCCCTGCATCGCAGTGGGTTTCTCTGAGCGCCCCCATCCCGAAACGCCGCCGGCCCCCGCGAGCGCTCACAGCTCAGACCGGCTGAGAAATTGTCCGTTTAATCATTGTTTTACACAAAAGTGGACACCCCCTCCCCCACCGCACCCCGTGGGCGTGCGGGGAGCCTGAGAGTCCAGGGTGTGTGGGGGGTGGGAATCAGGTACAAAAATACTCTGTGCAGTGAGGGGGGGTGCGGGGGGACGCGGACCCCTCACCCTGCGCCGTGGGGCTCTGCTTGCCACGGGCAACCCCAGGCGGTTCCCGGCTCCACGTGGTCCCTGCGGAGCACAACCGGGGCGACGTAAAAAAAACCCAAACAAACCAAAACCCAAAAAACCCCAAACCACCCCCAAAAAACCCCAACGACCTGCGAGTTACAAAATCCCAACTCAGAAATCCCGAATCCTTCGAGACGAACTGTTCGAGTCCCCCGGCACGTGCGGGGCCGGGTGATGCCATACGTGGGCAGCCCCGGGGAGCCGCGGTCCCACCACGGCCCCGGTGGGATCCGGCTGGTGAGGAGCGGGGCCGCTCACACCAACTCATCCAGGAGGGTGCCGATGCCGGCGCGGGGCTGTGCCGGACCCGCCATGGGCTTGTTGCACATGGGGCAAACGCAGCGAACCTCCAGCCACTTCACCAGGCACCTGCGGGGCAGAAACACGGGTGGAAGCGCATCCCCAGCAGGGAGATTCCCCCCCGCCTTCCCCGCGCCCCTCCGCCGGCCGCCGTGGCCGTACTCACTTTCTGTGGAAGGCGTGCTGGCACGGCAGCACCCCCAGCTCCTCCTTCGCCTTAAAATCTTCCAGGCAGACGGCACAGGTCTGCTGTGGGAGGCGAGACGGAGGGTGAGGGCGAGCGCGGAGACGTGGGACCCAGCGCGATGCCCACGCCTGGCCCCGCTCCCACCAGAAATGCTGTGGTCGGGGAAATCCCACTGCTGCGGTGCCTCTTCCCGGGTATTTCCAGCTGGGATTTCAGCCCAGTTCCCAAAGTGCCCCCAGGAAGGGGGTTTCCCACCCGATTCCCATGCGGTGCTGGCCTCGCTCTGCCTGCGAGCCACCTTCGACCCCATGGAGCAGAGGGGATGTGCTCCAGAGCATCATCCCTCTTAGCCCCAACTCCATCCCAACCCAGAGACGGGAACCGCTCACCCCGTGCACGTTCAGCCTCCGGGCATCGCCCTTCAAAACCACCTGAGGGAGAAAAGGAGGCAGAGGATTAACATCAGGAGGGATTTCTCCCAGTGGGAGCTGAGCCGAACTGAGCCGGGCAGGTCGAGCCCGGGCGCAGCGGGCAGCGTGTCCCATCACGCCGCTTTTGAATGTCCCCAGCTGGGATAAGCAGCATCAGTCCCCGCTGCATCCCCCCTGACCTGCGCCCACCTCCCGCTCGGCCCCGAACCGCTGCAGGCATGTGCAGAAAACCACCATCGACTTTACCTCCTTGTACCCGAACCGCTCGCTCTGAGCCTGGTGCCGCAGTTTGCTGGAGAGGAGAAAAAGGCACTGTGAGTTTTACAGCATCCTCGAGGGTCACGTCTGAACGGTGCAGCCAGAAATATTCAGAAGGCACCTGAAATCAGGGGAACGCACCCTCCCCGAGCAGGATTTGGGGATAAGCAGCTCTGAGGCTGCACTCATGTCTGTCGTGGCCGTGGGCAGGACCACCCTGAGGCCGTCCCCCGGGCAGAGCTGCTCCAGCAGCACCGCAGGGCCCCGTGCCCGCTCCAGTGCCGGCAGGAATCGGCAGCGGGGAGCGATAAGAGCCGGCAGCCCCAATTGTTTGCCTTAGGAAGTCGTTCGGGGTGCAGGAAGCGCCGTATTTCCAGTGCTGGCCCGACAGCAGCTCCCAGCCCCGCTGTGACCTTGGCCGGGGCACGGGCACTGGGGAAAACCGCCTGGCAAAGAAACCCAGCAAGACATGGGGAGAAAGGGACCTCTTGCAGCGGAGCTTCTCCTCCAACCGAGGCACCAAGACGTGCTTCCGCAGTCCCAAAAACGGATGAGAGATGCACCAGGACATTGGCGGAGCCAGGGCAATCCACGGGGAAGGACTGAGCCACCCGGGCCCTGCAGAAACACCAGCTGCTGCCTCTGCTTTGGGTTTAAAAATAGCCCTCCCTGAACAGGGAGTGTAATATAAAGACACATCCTCTGCCGTTCAGCTCCGCTCCTTCCCTGCCCGACACAATGCGTCCCCTCCGCGTGGTCCCCTGAAAAACAAGAGCCCCTTCCTGCGTTTCCTGCCCTGCTCCGGCCGCGGAGGACCACGGGGACCACGATCGTGCCTGGCCCGAGCACGGCGGGCGGCCAACCCCGCTCCTCGGGGCAGATCCTCATGGCGAGGGGCTCCCGTGTTATGGGACAAAACGCCGGGGCGCTGGGAAGGGTTGGGGATGCCCCAGGGATGCCCACCCACTGCCGCAGCCCCCCAGCTCACCTGATGAAGTAGCAGCAGAAGATGAGGCTGAGCACGAAGACAAAGATGCCCGTGCCGAAAATGACCATGTAGATGTTCAGTGGCAGGTCCTGGAACGTGATGGGAGGCATCGTGGAGGGTTTACTGGTATAAATCAGCCCCAGACTGCAGGAGCACCCTTTAAGGGGGAAGAGAAAAATCAGTGTTTAGGATGGAAGAAGGGGAAAAAGAGGTGAAGATGTGCTTGTGAGAGAGGAGAGAGCCTGGGCTGAGTCCGTCCCCTCCGGAGTTTGCAAAGTGGGCAGAAACCAACACCAAGACATCGTCTCGTGGCCCGCGAATTGGAGATCTCCCCAGGAAGGGCAGCAGCCCCTTAGAGCAGCTCAGTGCCGCGCAGGCGGCAGACGCCGCTGCATTTCTAGTCACAAAACCCTTCTCCAGCAGCACAAACGTACCCCAGGCAGAATCTGGGTGTCTGGGAGACAAGGAAGCCCCGTGCTTTCATCTTCAGAGAAATACATGGAGGCTGGAAGGGGATTTAGGGAAGGACAGAGCAAAAATATAGCTTGAAAAACAAGAACAGTTGGCGCCTGTCATTGCTCCCCAGGAGCCAGAAACGGCAAGTGGCTGGTTCATCCTCGGCGCTGGGAGAAGCTGGGAGCACGTTCAGCACCACGCTGACCGAATGCCCTTTCTGAACAAAAACGTGGGCGCCGGCACACACCAGCCACACGCCGCCGCCTGGGCCACCACGTCTCGCTGCAAGTCTGGCACCATGGGGGAAAGGCGGAGGAGGGCGACATGCAGAGCCGGTGACAGCGTGGCCCCCCCAGGAGGGTCCCCAGCTAACGGAGGGGAAAGGCACAGAAATATTAAACCCACTGCAGCTGCCTCTGCTGGGAGCTGATGCGGAGTCAGGCTCTGGCACTAAATAAGCACGGCTTTTTATGTCTCGAAATCACGCTGACCCCACAAGAGCTGCAGCTTTGATTTCTCATCAGATCTCGCTCAGATGGGACTTTAAAGGAGAGCAGCCCTCGAGCCCCAGCTGCGCTCCGCGGAGCATCTCCCCGCACCCCTTCCGCTCAGCACCCTCTGTTCCTGCGCTGCGCAATCTCATCAAAAAGCTCCTGCAGAAACACTTCTGGGTTTAATTACAGCCCGCTAAAATCCTCCGCCTGTTTCTCATGAGAGGATGAAATTTGCTCTCCACCATGGAGACAGGAAGAAAGCGGGCGGCAGAAACCTCTGCACAAGCCGTGAGGTCCCAAGTTTGGTCCGTCTGGTTTCCTCCCCGCTGCGACGGGGACAGAAGGCAGCGGCGTGGGCTCCATCACGGCCGCTCGAGAGAGGCCCGGGATGGCTGAACAGCAAGGGGAGCCCGAGCAGGACAGGCAGGCGGCAGCCCCGGGGTGAGATTCTGCCCTGGGACCCTCGATTCCCAGTTGTTCCCCAGTATCTGCTTTGCAGTGCGCTTTGAATGTACGTGCCCCATTGACGCGATGGCCAAAGCCACCGTGGGCAGAGGGGCGTCTGGCTGCGGGGACCACAGTTTGTCACTGCGCAGCCGCAGCAGGCACCAGACGAGAGCCCGGACCATAGGAAATGGGTTTTTCCTGCTACAGAGGGCAGAGCCTCCTGCCAGTCTTTGCCTCTTGGAATTGCCAGAGACAATTCATCATCCACCTCATCTACAGAGCGAGAAAGGGAGGATTTGTTTGTCGGGTCCTCCTCTCCCAGCCTTCTGCTCTTGAGACCACCAGGTGCAGGAAAAGACAATAGGAAAGGTTATTTTTTTTTCCATTTCCCTGCTGGAAATGATTGGGAAATGCTAAAAAAAAAAAAAAAGTATATCAGCTCTGAAAGAAAACACTGAGCAACTAAATGAGGTAATGGTGGTGCACACGGTGGTGGGACAGAGGCTGCAGAGCAGCTGTTGATGGACGAAGGAAACCTCCTTTGAAGCCAGCCAAACAGAAAGCGGCAGGTTGTGGTAACAATAATGGGTCACAAGTGAAACAATAACGCTTGCTACATGTATTTCAAACGGAGAGCTATTCCAAAAATCTGCTGAAAAGCACCAGCCGTTCCCCTCCATGCCACCAGAGCCGTGGCGACAGAAACAGCCCAAACTTGAGTTACAGCCTCGTGAGAGGCGAGGGGAGAGGGGTCCGAAGGGCTGCTGCTCCCCACAGCGAGGGCTTGCTCTGCTCGAGCCGCCGCTCACTGCCAGCCGCCGAGGGATGACCTGGACCTGCTCCGTGGCCACCCATGATGAGATGGAAAAGCCCTTGTCTGGGGACAGCGAGAGGAGAATCAGCTCTGCAGAAAGCGGGGAAAGGCTGGGATGTGCGTCCCAGAAAGTCTTCCAGGAGGGCTGGGAAGGAGAGCCCCGAGGGAGACAAACCCTGCCAATCCCATGCTAACCTCCCCAGCGCATCCCTCTGTGCTCAAGGGGCTCAAAACCCAGCGTACAAACTCCTGAACATCACACCCAGACACCGCTCCTCTGCACAGGGTTGTCGCTATGGTCCCCGTGCTCTGCCCAGCTGCGCCCCATCCCGTGGAGCAGAAATTGTATTCCCTGACCCCGCAAGCTGCTTACTGAGCACTGCTCCATGTTAGATGCCCAAATTCCCCACAGGTGACAACAGCTTTCTGTAAAAACCACATGGGTGCTGAGAGAGGGGCAGTCAAACCAGCTGCAGGAGGGAAAAAACGGAGGCGGAACGAGAGATGCTGTAACTTGCAGCCCCGTACCGAAGGAAGCAGAGAGGAGCCGGTCTAACGTGTCCCTGCCAGCCGCAACACAGCTGGCAAGGCTAATTTTAGACTCACCAGCTTAGCAAGGCTCATTCCTGTTAAATAGGCTTTCAAGAATTCAGGAGCTCCAGGCTGCGGTGCCGAAAAGCGAGCATGGTTCCGGGGAAGTGCCCTTTCCTGGTTGGGGAGCAGCCATGGGCTCGGCTGAGATGAGAAGGTCCAGCCAGGACAAGCCCTTGAGCAGCGGGTCTCAGTGAGGCAATGCAGCTGCTGAGCCCAGCTTTCCCGAAAAGCGAGGTCCTCCCAAGCCTGGCCAGCCCCTTCCCCTCCCGCTCCTCCCCACCAGAGCTCATCGACATGGTGGGTGCATTGGCTGAGCGATGGTTTTGATTAGCGCAAACCCCTTCGCCTGACAAAGGCGTTCGTATTTTTAGTTCAAGGGGAATGGATCAAATCTGGTTTTAACCAACACGAAATGAAGACCTGATGGGCACCAAACCCAACCCGAAACAAGCCATTTCACCAGCTTAGGCCTACCAGTTTTGTATCTGAAACCAGAATCCCCGAAGGCAGCCCGCTGGAACAATCATTTAGCTGAAAAATGAGAGATGAGGGATCACTAGACATCTGTGCAAGTACCTACAGGCATGCGCTGACTTTCTGGACCCTCCTCACTGCAAGAAGAATGCTCAGAAAGGTGGTTCATTTCACCAGCAAAGCATTTTTCATGCAAACTGCAAACCCTCCCCTTTGTAAGCCGAAGCAGCAAAGATGCAGTTTGACCTGCCAGGGCTGTGGGTTGCAACTCCTCCTCCTCCGACCCACACGGCTCTCCGGCAGATTTAAGCACTGAGCTGGCCTAAAACCCCCTGCTGCAAGCTGTGGGGAGGACACGCAGTGCCTCCGGTTGAGCTGGCTAAGGGGGTGACCCCAGCCCTGCTCCCCGCCTCCCCCCCCAAACCCTACAGCACGACTTTGACCGTCGCAACCCCACTAAACGGCCTGGCCGACACCTCTGCAAACGCAGACCCTCGTGCTCCAGCGACCCGTGTGGTTTGGCCCTCTGGACGCAACAGTTTGCTGTATTTTGCATTATTTCAAGTCAGGACAGACACAAGTTTCTGCCCGTACTGTGCAGGCACGGGGTTTTTGCTGAGCAGAGCTTCTCCCTCACCCCAATTCTTGTTCAATAAAACAAACGGAAAACTCAGCAGGTCATTAAATAAAACCATTCTTTCGACTCCCACACAAAAGCTGTTGAGCTTTGCATCAGAAAATTGAATGCAGCTTCCATATAATTTTTGCTGTGGTGCTGGAACAGGCTTCCTGCAAAAGTTGCCCCTAAGCCAAGCAGTTCTCCATGGGGGATAACCAGCTCCCCTCCAAATAAAGTTACCTGGCTCGTGCCCGCTGACAGCGAAGTCCCCTGAACTACAGCTGAGCAACAGGAGGAAAAATTGTAATGCAAAAGAGGAGCTCAAATGCCAAGGCAGCACAGTATACGCCGTCTGTCAAGATATTTTGAATACACCCATTTAGGTTGAAAATGTGATTTCTTTACTGGGTCTCAGACTTATTTACACCAATGGTCCCAGTTCTGCAAAGGTCCTTAACAGCACACAGGTAAGCAATTTTGCTGGCCTCCGCTGATTTAAATATCTGTGAGCTCGGGGCTTAAAGCCAAACTGTACGAGTCAGATGCCCATGGTTGGTGTCCTAAACCCCCGTCCTGGCCCTTGAACAAGGGTGGGCTCTGTTCTCCGTGTTTCCCAAAGCCCATGCCTTGGGAAGCTGGCGAGAGCTGTGGCTGCTCGGAGCCTCTAAAAGCAGAGTCTCTCTCACTGATGATGTTTCTTTAACACTGCCAAGTTTGCATTTTCTGCTGTGGAGCATTTACTTGCACCCTGTTTAATGGAAACCCATGCACTCACCACATGTCCCGGGCTAACTGCCTGACCGGTGGCTTCTTATCCCACAGTTGCCCAAGAACACACAAGGTATGTGTTACGGGAGAGGAAGCCACTGGTTGCATTATATTTAGCTTCAAAGGCTGTAACCCCTTCATAAATTAAAATAACGCAGCCTTTGTTGCTCAGGCAGGGCTTTGATGGTGGAATTCCCAGCGCAGCTTCTCAACTACTTAGTCATAAAAATAAACCACTTCTCATTTAAACCAAAACCTCCTCACATGTGCAAACTCAGTTCCACGTTCCTGAGAATTTCTTACAGCGAACACGAGAGTGAGGAGCCAGGGCCTTGTCTGGGGTCCGTTAAAAATAAGTTTATTCCACTTTTGCGAACACATGAAAGAGGGTTTATTGTTTTGGTAGTTTGGGTTTGGGTTGTTTTTTTTTTTTTTCCATTGCAACCACCACACGAAGCGAAAGCATGGCAAATTCATTTAGCAGTTGGCTTTATTCCTGAGAACTGAGCACGACTGGCTGCTCTGGAGGTAAAACTCCTTCCCCCGACCCATCCCCGGTCCAAGCAGCACCGGGGGAGGGGGGGGGGGTTCCCGGCGACCCCGCGGCTGCTCCCACCGCTCCCCAGCTGGAAGTCGGGAGCTGAGGGAAGGAAGGACCGAGACAACAGGAGGGGCTTGGGGGGGGGGGGGCTCGGGATACCCGCGCCCCCCC
>JAVJGG010000050.1:15972836-15983619 GCA_035590195.1 Aviceda cuculoides | reverse complement strand
CCACAAAAAAGGAGGAAACTCAAAAGATTGAAGCTTTTTTGTTTTGACATTTTCTAAAGGACACCATTCATTTCAGAAGTGCTGCAATATTTCAGTTAAACATTTTCCAAGCAGAGTATTCTCCTTTTCCCTTTGAAGTGCTGGCTTTCAATTTAAAAGTTTGACTCAAATCAGAAAGTAGGAGTGTGGTGGGAAAAACAACCCGAGGAAGAATCGAAACATGCTGTTCCAGGCCAGATGACACATCCTAAGACGATTTATGGCCCCCCCCCCCCCCCCCCCTTATTTGATTAAAATCCAGGAAAATTTCCTGGTTTGTTTTCAGCTGAACTTGTGTTTATCCCAGGATACAGTCTCAGAAGCTTCAGGGATGAACTCAGCATCACCAGACACCCACCCTGTCCCGCCAGCACCGCAGTATGTACGCACAACGAGGTTTAGCTGGGCTTTTTCAACATCCACTGGGGACAGCACAGGTGCCAGGAGTGCAGCCTCAATGCAGCACGCACCTTTCAGTATATCACAGGCCTGTTTTTTCCCCTCGTTGTGCATAGCTAAATGACAACCTTGGCAGGAGCTCTACTGGAGGTTAACAGCAAACGTGGGTTCAAAAAGACTTTGGAATACCCACCTGGATTTCAAAGACTTTGGAATACCCACCTGGATTTCAGATGTCAGCCTTCCCCATGAAGTTCTGGATACAGCTTCAGCCTAGGAAGTTGGTAACACCCCAGAAGCTGGAGGATCTGCTCAGGAAGGCATTTAGGATATGCCCTGCTCTTAACTGCTTTCCCCAAGCAGGAACTGCTGGCCACTGTAGGAGCTGGATACCAGGGATGATGGACTTTGTCTGTTCCAGCTCCTTTTCACCTGCAGAAATATTTACCCGGTGTTGAGTCCCAGGAGAGACCCACACGCCAGACTAACAAAGCCCTCGGAGCTGCAGATCCAGGGGGTCCCCAGAAGCCCTTCTGCCAGCTACACTCACCCGATCCTCAGGGAACAGAGGCTCCAGCTCCATCCATCCCAAATGCTCCTCGTCAAACAGCTCTGCTGTGCGAGCAGCCCTAGGGTGACTGTGCCCAGCCCTGACTGGCTCCATGTCCACCGGCCCCCCCGGGGCAGCAGACGTGACATGGCAGCTAGCGACATCCCCACCAGCGGCAGGCACGGAGAGGCAAAGCCCCCGGGTACAGCCCCTCGGGCTGGCCAGGATCAGCCTCCCCCTCTCCTGGCATGGCCTCCAAAAGCTCCTGCCCCGGAGAAATGCCGCCCTGCCGCCAGCTGCCTCCGCTCCGAGGCAACGGGCAGCCAGGAGCGGTTGCTGGTCCCGCTCTTTGGCTCCTGTGCAGCCCATGAGAAGCAGCACCCAGAGACCTGATTTATCCCCTTCCTGCATGGTTTGCTCCAGCTCCTCGATGCCCAGACTCCCGGGAGCACACCGGTGACAGCAAGGGACAGACCCCGGGAGGTCCTGGGTGGGGGCTGGCTCCGCTGTCCTCACTGGGCTAACAGAATTTCACTGCACTGTGATGCTGGCAGCTTGGGAAAAGCCTGTCCTGTACCCTGAATAAGGGGTTTGAGTCCACTTCCCTGCAGAAAGGTTGAGCTTTTCCCTTCTGCCTGGCAGCGCTCCTCCAAAAAGCAGGGGCTGAGTGACCCGCAAGGAAATCTGCACTTTCCCAGCTCTCCGAGGTGCCTTTAATGTGGACAAGCAGAGGCCCTCTCCCTCCCCTGCACCAAGGAATTACATTCCCAGTAGTCTGTAAAATGTGCTTCGGAACAGAAGTGCCTACAACCCCCATCACAAAAGGTTAAATCCGAATTTAAAAAAAAACTACATGGAATAAAATTAGGTGGATAAATGTTCTGGCAGAGCATCGCCTGCAGGGAACTTACTGGTCATTTAAACAGAGGATTAGTAGTTGTTATGTTTTTATTCCAATAATAATACTGGAATTGCTTTGTAAGGCAGCCAGAAGTCCCCAACAAAGCCAGTGACTGCTTCTTAGATAATGAAATTTCAGATGCTTCGAAATGCCTGGGCAGCTGCATCAAGGAAAAGTGTCAGCAATCTATCTTTTTATAAGAGAAGTTCTTCAGACACAAACCAGACCTCTTTGTTTCACCTCCTCTCCTTGTTTTCCATAAACATCAGTGCTGTAGCAGAGACTGAGCTGCTCCTTGCTCCCTGGAAGGATTTATCAGCTCGGTACACTGCTTCTGAAGCTCCTGTCCTTGAAGACAAGAAGCCACTCAGGGCTCTGGAACTGGTCTGCAGGCTCGGTGGGGGCACGAACACTGTTTTGGGCTTTGTTGTGACTTTCACATACATCTTGCTCAGTTTCCCCACCTCCTTCTAATTACCCCAGGTCAGAGTCCTGTCTCTCACCTGTTTTGACCTGAAGGGCCCCGAGAAGCAAAAACCACTCTGAGAACTAATCACCAAGGCACAGGGAGAGAATTTAAAAGACAAACCCCCAAACTCCCTCTCCTCCTGGCAGCGATTCTCTCAAAGCTGTTCCCTCTGGGAAGCATCCAGCTGCAGGACAGCACACAAAGGTGTCCTGCAACCTCAATTCCCTGCAAGCTTTATCACTCCATGATGCCCGAGCCCACTACCTGAGAAGGATCATCTGGTCCTTGGCAGATAAAGAAAATGTAGGAGCACAGCTACAGACACACAGAGAGGTAGGGGCTGGCTTCCCCCAGTCACGGGCACCACCGCAGGGAGGACCTAAAGGGCCGGATAGTTTAAGGATAGCACTGGCAGAGATTTTCCTAAATCCCCTGACTGGCAGACTTGCCTGCTGTGAGGGTGCTGCTGTTACAACAGGGGTGGGATGCTGGCACAGGCAGCTGTGATATCCCTATATCTCAGCTATTGTCAAAAACTGCTGTGCAGAGCACGCCTGCGGCAGTGAGGATGGAGCAGCTGTTTTCAGCTCAATTAGGAATGAAATCAGCTCCCGGTAGAATAAGCAGAGCACCCGCTGCGCCCAGCTCTTCCCCCTTCCCCTAGGCTGAGCTTGGAGCAGGGAAGAATCAAGGCTGGGGTCTGCAAAACCCACAAGTGAGCTAAGATGAAGGGCTGCTTGGGAAAATTCACAGATCCAACCACTGGAGGCTGCTCTGGTTATACATAAATCACCACTGTGTGCGTTGTCAGACGTGGAAAACTCATCACGAGGAAATAAAGGGCAGCGGTTAGAGTTTCGGAGCTGCTGTTTCCTGGCTTTATACTCCCCGTGCATGCAAATTCACCACGGTCTTCACAGCTCTATTTTGAAGATCAGAGATCAACCACTTCTCGCACTAAATGCTGCATGTCCGAAAGCCACCTGGAAGGCACAAGAGCCAGACTTTATTATAGTCAGTCATAAACAGAAAGAATATATGTATTTCATCCAACATGTGCTACTTGATAGACCCACTGCAGAGGAGGGTGGCAAACGGAGGGAGTGCAGAGGGCACAGATAGCTGTAGCATAACGAGGTAAAATTAAGCCTACTCTAACAGTCAGGGTAGGAATGTGGCATTGTTGAGAAGGGTAGTGCAGGATGGCAGAGCAGCATTACAGCCACATACTGAAAGGGGTTGCAAAAAATGTGATTTCCCTGGCACTGAAACTGCCCAGGAGGAATTGTGTGCTCAGCTGAGGGGGCAATAACTACCAGCTGCGGGAGGTAAATCCACCACTCGCACTGTGGCACAGGCTCTTCTCTAACTTCTTCTCTAACTGCACCACGGACGAAGCACTGTAGACATGGGGTCCACTTCAGGCTGCCTCAGAATATAGCATAGAAAATTTATCTGAAAAGGCTAAGGTCATGTGGCCAGGCAATCCAGGGTAGGATCAACTCTCTGCCAAAGTAATGAAGTAATAAAGAGTAATCTTCACTCTCTACTTGCCTACATTTAGGTCAGGTATAATGATTTCTTTTGGGGCTCCATACATGCTCTAGCAGTCTGGAAAGAAATTGCAAAGCTCCAGGCAACCACCTTCCTGGGGGCTCTCCCTAAATCCACACCACCCTCCCTAGCCTGTTCACCCTCAGCATCTCTGTGACAGAAGTTGTGTGCTGGTGAATCCTCTCCCAGCCCCCAAATAAATGTCTGCTTCCCTGTAAGAAATGTGATCGAAGGTAATAAACCCTTGGAAGAAAGGATGTGCAAGTAACACAACCCCTCTGTGCCCATTCCAGTAGAGTCAGCCGGAAAGTTAAAGCCTTGTCACTTGGCTCTATTGATTCACGGCTGGAGGGGGCCACTTGAGTTCTGGCAATGCTGAGATATTTTCCACGAAAAGAAAGAAAAAGGAAAAAAAGGAGGAGGAAATAACAGGCACCAGAGTCATTGTCCGACAGCTGTAAAACCTGCCGAGCCTCAATTTGCGAGGAAGCAGTCCTTGTCCAGAGGGAGGAAGACAGCTGCTTGCTTTGTTGCAAACTTGCAGTGTTTATGATTACTTAGCGGGGAGACTCTGAATTGCTCGTGGACGCATTTTGCCTGTCATCCACTGTCTTGTTAATGTCAGAAGCAGCCTGGGACAGATTTGAGTCGCTACAGTGCAAGGAGGAAAAAAAAAAAAAACAAAGAAAAAAACAGCTGAAAAAACAGTAAGTTGTGGGCAAAATATGCTGTGAAATCCTGATGCTTTCTGTCTAACCGCTCACTTCAGCTTGTCACATCTTGTTAGCAGAGTAGACTGGGGCACAGTCCAAACCTTCTTGAAGCTGGTGAGAGGTTTGCTGTTGACCTGGTACTCGTTGTGTTTCAACGCTTGGAAAGATGTCAAATGGAAGAGAACGACCCACCCCCCCCCAGAAGGGAGTACAGCCGAGACGTTCACGATCCCCATTAGCAAGGAGTCTGAGCTACTCGCACGTATTAAAGGCTAAGATGAAGGTCACATCTAACTTGCATAGCAAAGCGACCTTCAAAACAGAGCCAAGCAACACTAGAAACTAGTCCCTCAAAGGCAGAGGGTTGGGAGCTGCTGTAGGTCCATTTGGCTCTGCTCTGTAGCTAACCACCACATCTGCACAACGCAGCTCGGACCCACGCGTGTAAAGCCACACGCTCCCAGAGCTGAGTGCCGATCAGTCTGCGTGACACCTCTGACTCTAGAAGCTCAAATTTTACGCCTGCAAATCCAAAATCCTCAGGGAAATCTGCTTTGGAGAAAAAAGGAATTATGTCTGCGTCAGGGTGGAAATTGGGGCCAGGTCCCCAGCAAATTCACACTGACTTCAGGGAGGCTGGGACCTGTCTGTGATTATTTCTTTTCTTGAGTGTTCTTGGACCAAGAACTAATCATTATTAACATGGACACACAGCAGCAGTGTCTTTTTGAGGCCTGTGGCTGCTGTTAACACAATGCATTTCTATTCACTGTGTCTACGGTACCAAGAATCCCAGCAGCCCAGCTATAATTTCTAAAGCAGCAAGAACAGCTTAGGAGCTCAAATATAAAGTCAGTGAGAGTTGGGTGCCTAATTCCTTTCAATCTTCTTTCTAATTCCTAGCCTTAGGGCTCTGAGGAAGTGGCTGGTTTGATTTGATGAAGAAAAAAGCTGCTCCATTAGCAGGTCTGATGTTTGAGAGGTTTCTTTCAGCCTGTGATGAATCCCAGCATCGTCCATCAGGCCACACTTGCTGCTAGATCCTATTTTCCCTTCAGTGACATTATGTCTTAAACAGGCTTTCACTGTAATAACATTTGCAGTAATGAAATCACCCGGCTGTACGGGCTTCTTTTAACAGCGAAAATATCTGAGTTGGCTACAAAGGGAGATTTAAATGTCACAGAGAATGTGCTGTATGTGTCCATCAGAAGATAAGGTTTCTCTTTGTTGATGAATGGAGACATAACGGTGACTGCTGGGCGGTTGGAGCACAAAGGCTCACCACAGCTCCTTGAATAGGCAATGAGGAGGCGGGGGGAGCGGGCAATGGGACAAGGGAGAGACGGCTAATACAGAGAGCTTTTAAAATCCCATCCTGGCTATAGGGCTCCTAAAGATGTTACAATGGCAAGGCACTAAATTTGCAAGTGAAATGAATCCAAACCAGCTCTTCTCTTTCCTTCTGAGTTCAGGTTCGCTCTCTAACAGCAGCTGGCTGTACAGGATCGGGAAGCGAGGGAGGAAAGGATCGCTCAACTGGGTGAGAATGATCCCAGCAGCGATGCTCTAGAAAGCTTGTAGAGGCCTTGGCAAGTCAACAGTTAAGGGATATTAACTTTAATATCCAAAGATCCAGGAGAGTGGCAAGGCTCCTGTTCACATTCAGCCTTTCCAGCACTCCCTGACCCCGATGGCCAGCTGCCTTTTACAGCTGTGTGGAGGGAGATGTGCCTCCAGTGCCCAGTTTGAACAAAGCGGTCCGGACCCCTAGCAGGATACTTTAACCACCCTCCTGCCTTGGCTAAATAAGAATGATCCAGCTACGATCTTTGCATTGCTTATGCCAGGTAACAAGCAGGACGCCCCTGAAGTCAATATCTCAGCACCAGCATGAAACCAGCCCAACTGAGGCCAGAATCATAGAATGGTTTGGGCTGGAAGGGACCTTCAAGATCATCTAGTTCCAACCCCCTGCCATGGGCAGGGACACCTTTCACCAGACCAGGTTGCTCACAGCCCCATCCAGCCTGGCCTTGGACACTGCCAGGGATGGGGCAGCCACAGCCTCCCTGGGCAACCTGGTCTGGGCCCTCACCACCCTCACCGGGAGGAACTTCTTCCTTACAGCCAACCTCAGTCCACCCTCTTCCAGTTTAAAGCCATCACCCCTTGTCCTATCCCTACACTCCCAGTTAAAAAGTCCCCTCCGGCTTCCTTCATCATGGGAAAGAGTAGTGAACTGGATGGAAAAAACAGTTGATAGAGAGGAGCAGTTATGACACAGACTTGCCCCAAAATATGCAATTTTAAAGTCAGCTTTTGCTTGGCATCTCTTTTCAAAAATAAAATTAAATGGTGCAATGAGATTCTGTTACCCACTACAGTACATTTGATTTGGAAGTCAGACACGATTACATGTAAAAGGATTATTTTGCCCATTAACTGGCAGCCCTGCAAATTCCCGTTACGGCTCTGATCGAAGCAGCTGGTTTTGTGTGTATTTTTATGAGTAGAGTTTAGACAGGGTACAACCTGCATGTGGTTGGCACCAGAGGCTGTCTAGTGCTTCAATGGCATAAATACGAATTTGTACGGATTTGGGACATAAAGCTGTCTAAACCTCTATGTGCTTTGTGTTTTCAACCAAGCTGGATCCAGGTTCACTCAGATTTCAAAACCAGTTTGAAGGACTTGAGGTCCAACCCTAGGGGACCTCCTAGAAAACCTCTTCAGGGGTTATTTATTTGAAAACATGTCAGACCAGATAACTTGCACCTTAAATCTGATTTATGCAGCCAGAGCCAATACCAAGTTTCTAGTATGGCTTAGCTCTTGCTCCCACACTCTCTTCCTCTACTCTATGAGATTGTTTTGATGCTGTACGGGGAAGAGATATCTGATAAAAGCTGTTTTACCAAGAATTTTTTCCACTTTATGGCCCGGAGGCTTATATTTTGCCTTCCTATTCCCCACCATTCATTCCTTCCACACACTTTTCTTTTGACCCCTTTCTTTGTTTTTCTGATTTTTGGTACCTGGAGATGTGTGATATCAGTTATCACTAATCCACGTTTTTCTGCAGGGATGCTGCCTCACTCATCTATTAATCTGTGCATCAGACTCTGTCTGTTATTCTTCCAGCTACCGCTGTTTGGTATTATTCTTCTCTTGTACAGTTTTCTGAGAAATTTAGCTGAAAATTAATGCCAATATTTCGTAGAATGTTTTTCAGTCTAAGGATTAAAATGCAAAAAAACTTACAGCCCAGGGCTGAATTAAAAAAATAAAGGGAAGAGGGGGAGGCCTGACTTGGAAATAGGTAATGTGACATGACCATTGCTAAATAAAGAGGCGCTGCCCCCCCACCACCCCCCAAGGTCATCCAAGGAGTTGTCGGCAAAACTGGGACTGAAGTGGCCCTTGCGCCCTGGAACCGCTTCCCGTTGGGATGGTGCCCGGCCACAAGCCCCGGCTGAGAGCTGCCGGCTCAAGGGTAAGTCCTTTCGGTTGTCGCCGCGCTGCTTGCAGTGAACTCCTCGTTTAGTGTTCTCGCGGTTATAATATGTAACTCCATCTGAATTTCATTATGCGTTGGAATTAATGTCTTCATTTACGTGCCGCTGCTGTTGTTCTTTGTGCCTCTGGCACATAGATTTGTTTTCAGTACCGGCAGACGCAGTAATTGAGCTGTTCCCTGCCTTTACTACCGCTATTTGTAAAGGTTTTGATTCTCCCTCCTAGGGAACGAGCAGCTTCTAAAGACTCTGCTTTTTCCTCCTGTAACCTAATAAACCTCGCTCACTATAATATTCAGTATTGGAAATTACAGTTGGTAGCGCCGAGGGAGTAGATCACCCATTTGCCTGAAGGTGGCATGATCCCATTTTAGGCTGCCCAGCTCAGCAGCGGGAAGCGTGGCCTTCACTCATGTCAAACTGTTGAATAATTTGTCTATCTTGTTATCATTTTATTAATTAAATTGGTTGAAGACAGCTGAGGAAGTAGGAAGCACAGTTTGTTTCCGTCTTTAACTTGGGTTGCTTTATTCAAGAGTTCATGCCCATATTACAGCTTCTGCTTTCTATATAACTGAAATCACTGAACTTGCTTCAATTTCATGTATTGTATTTGGTCATAGACCCTCAAGACATGAAGAAACAGATGCTGGCAAAATTCACGATTCTTGCATGACTTTTAAAGACATAGTGCACTTTTTCTAAGTCAAGGTTCCTCAGAGCAGATCATGTAAGGGACTTCTTAGCTCTTTCAAATCATCACACATGTAATTATTTGTTCTGCTCATGTTCTTTATTTGTTTGCTTGTGTGTCAGTCGATTTGCAATTGCCGTTATTTGCAATAGTTGGAAGACAATCTGCTTGAGAGGTGTCACCCTCTCAACAGCAACGATGCCCAGCTATCCCCGTACTAGCCTGTACTTTTCGGTTAGTAGTCTACTGATTTTATAGAACGTGGTGTGGTTTTTGCCTAAACGTGTTCCAGAGCTTCATACAGGTCTTGGCTTTACAGGCGATTCAAAGCACCAAAATAAATTCTCTCCCTACGGCTCGCTTCAGCCACCAGTAACGCCAGCTAAATTTGTGGTGACACTTGCTAATGGCTGAGTCGATCTTCCCGCGGACCCGCACTGGCTCTGACTCCCGTCGGAAGCCGTGGGTGTTAGATTCTGGCGCCTCGGTGTCGTACAGCTGAGGGTCCGTCCTTGCCGTGTCTCCTGACCGGAGGATGTGCCAAACGCTCCGTAAGCTCAGATTAAACATTTTGGTTTGTACGATGGAACCAAAATGTCAGTGACACTCTTTAGTTTTCCAGTTACCAACTGATGGGATGGAATCTAAAACATTGACTGTTTATGTATGCAGGAGCTGCATCTTGAGCTAAATCTACTAAACAAATTACACTAAACAGATAGTGAAAGCCAGAATTTCGTGTCTCGTAAAACTATTTTTTTTTTCCCATGGTTTTGTTTGAGGAGATATTTTTTCCTATAATGAATGTTCATTAAAAAATTTTAGCTCCAGGATTCATAGCGGGTGATTTACTATAATTGTAAAGATTTCTCATGTAACATTAACAAATACAAGAGTATAATTGGGTACATGAGGAAGCATTAGCTGAGCAGTGTGCTGAGCTAGGGCTGGTACATGTTGTATCAGCCAACCGGTCCCGGAATTGAGAACACTCATTATGCAGCCTGACCTGTTCTGGAGCAATTCTGCTGAGAGTTGCTCTGACTGAATTTTTAGTGCTGCTGAAAGGTGGCTGATTGATGGCCATGAATAATAATCGTAATAATAACAATATACTTTCCACTTTTCACTCGCAGAACTCGGGGCACTTTTAGATTTCTCTGTTTTACAGGTGGGAGAATTACAACCCATTTTCTGCAGAGTCATGAAAACATGGTCTGCAGGTCCTTCATTACCTCTAGTTATCTGACTCTCATCCTTCTTCCGAGGGCGAGGCTATTGCTGCTCCGGGATGCTAATCCCTCAGTGCATTTAGTTTTTCTGCTCTGGTTTAGTCGCAGCCCAGAACATGGGAAGAGATCCCTTCTGTCCCCATCAGCAGCGATGACCCATCGTCTGCCCCACGAGGCTTTTTCAAGTTGAAGCCTGAGAGGCCGTGGTTTGAGAAATTAAACTCCTAGGCCGATTTAGACCTTGGTTAATTGTCGCAGAGCATCTGTCAAGAGAAAGTGTTGAAACGGTCTTCTCCGCCCCTCGCAGGGCACCGAACGGACTTGGCGCAAGTGCCGCTTTTCCATTTTTCGGGGCTGTTTCCTTAGAGATGCATGTTTTAATTGCTATCGTGCTTAAGCTGGGGCTTCTCGGCGCGTCTCCGGACGGCGGAGCAGAGCTCGTGTTCCGCTTGCCGCGCCGTGGAAGAGAGCGGAGGCACCCGAGGGGCGCGGGATGGGGCCGTGCAGGGTGTCGTGGTTTGACCCCCGCCAGCAGCTAAGCACCACGCAGCCGCTCGCTTACCCCCCCCACCTCGAGTGGGACGGGGGAGAAAATCGGGAAAAGAAGTAAAACTCGTGGGTTGAGGTAAGAACAGTGTAATAGAACAGAAAAGAAGAAACTAATAATGATAACACTAATAAAATGACAACAGTAATAATGAAAGGATTGGAATG
>JAVJGG010000050.1:15812417-15972736 GCA_035590195.1 Aviceda cuculoides | reverse complement strand
GGTTCCTGTTGAAAGGAGTAGCCAAAGCCTGCAAGCCAGCTGGAGCATGACCTTTAATTAACTCTGTGTACCTTTTCCATAGAAAAGTGCTATTTGTTTGGATTATTTTGTGAGATATGTGCAAGTGGTGTAACCTTTAGAATGGGGCTCCTTTTTGCCTTTGTGCTTTTCTGATTCAGGTCCTTTATCACCATATTTTGGTGGCTACCCTCCTCTCTCTTCCCTCTGCTCAGTTATTTCTACCTGTGTTCTCTTTCTCCTCACTTTTCTGCGAGTTTTGTCTGCTCTTTTAATGCAGCAATGACCCAGCAGGGGGAGTGCTGTGTTTCCCCTTCCTTTTTTCCACTGGTTCAAACACCAGGTCGGCTCCACTGTGATTTGTCAGATTCTCCTGGTAAGACAAACCCAAACACATCTGAAAGGTGTGTTTCTGAGCATAGAGCAGAACTCAGAAACATCTGTCTCTTCACACCTTTGGCAAGCATATTACTTCCTTGTGACTCAACTCTGCGGTGATAAAATGGGGGTGATCTTACTTCTATTCTACCTCAAGTGAATTATTTATCACAAGCAATAGTAATGGGGCCATTTTAGTATGTGTACATACACACATATATGTACACATACGCACCTAGTGTGAGTCCTCCTATCCAATGACTCTTCTTTTTCACACCTTGACTTTAATTCTGCTATATCCCACTGTTCACACACTATGTCTAAATAGATACTCATTTCAAAGAGCATCTGTTGTTCTTTGAGCTTAATTCTTTTTTCAGGGGTGGGGGTGGTATCAGACTAGAAGAGGAATAATGAAATCTTTTACTGTTACTTTCTCGTAATGCAACTTTAATGAGGTTTTTTTTGCACAACAGTAATAATAAAGCTGGGCTGTGGACTGTGCAGCTCCTGATCTCACTGTGGGAGCTTTTTCCTTTGATGTGACTGTTAGAAAAACCTTGAGTTAGCAGTGACAGTTTTAATGTTAAAGCACTGTAGTGCTTTGTTTGTACATACCTGATGAAAGGTAGTAATCTTGCAGCGATAAAGGCAAACCACTATATTTAGGGCACTCTTAATTACTCATCTGTATGGTGGATATGGCCTTGTAAACTAAGCCCCCCTCCCCTTCTTCTTTTAATTATTACTTTGTTCTTAACAAGACAGAGATTAAATTGAATGCTCCAGATCGAGGCAGAGAAAATGACTAGTTTAGTGTACCTCGAGCCATGGCTTTAGTAAAACATGGTATGGGAGTGGTTTAACTGCTGTAGTGAGGGAAATCAACTGAGGAATAAATTGTTTCATTTTGCTTATGGAAGCATATGTCCATTTCATGGCTTTTGGATCACTTTCCTAATCATCATTTCTCAAATAGCGAACAGAAAGGATGATAATATTATGAACAATAACAAAAATTACCTCCTCTCCTTTCCGACTGTTTATGCTACCTGCTGCTCTGAATCTCTCCTGAGTGAGCTTGAATTTCCATAGTATGCTGCCACCTTTTCACTCCATGAAGATTTTCACCCAATAACTGCGCTAGGCACTGTAAAAACATGAGGTGAAAAAATGGTCCTCAAGCTGAAGAGCTGGCAGACTAAATATAGGATAAAAGACCCTAGCTGGATACAGCACATAATTGAGGGTAACAAAAGATCAGAATCAGAGAGCTGTGTTTATAAGCAATAGTCTTAACATACAGGTAATCTAAATTGCAATGAAACTATTGTGACGGTATTACAAGAGAGAGAATTCTTATGTGGATGTGAAGGTGAGAATGTGATCTGAAAGTATATTGGCTTTGCAGACTTTGAGAGAGCTCTTTCCATACAGAAGTGTTATGGGAGGAAAAGAAAGATAAGGTATTCCTAAGAAAATGCGGCCACATTATGGCATGAATTTAAAAAATAAAGACAATAAATTATATGCATTATACATATTTGCTAATGGCCTGACAAATCATACATGTTCATTTGATTCCAGTCTCATTTCTAGTTTTCAGTCATAACAATATTGATGTAAGATTTACTTTGCTAGGTCCTTCCATATCCTCTTTCTTTTCACCTCGCTTGAAAAAAATCTTTTGTTTTCTTTGATTTTCTCTGTTAATGAATTTGCAATATCTAAGATTTGTTAGGACTGTAAGTGACCTCTGATAATTCATCTAGTCCACTAATCTCAATCATGGCTGGACTGGTTTCACTATCCCAGCAGTATTGTGGCGCAAAGCCCTTTCTAAAACCTAATCAAGAACTTGTTGTAGGAGATCACAGTTCTTTAAATCTCTGTATGGTCTCCCACTTCTCTCCCTTCACTCCTAACTTGGATCAGTTCAAGACAAATACAACTACTTCAGCTACTAAAGGAGGATTATTTACTACTCGATCATCATAAAAGTGTGCCTGGACACCATGGTGATACATATAATAGAAACGAGAAAATATTGTTCTCATTATATTCCCTCAGCTATTAAGCATGCTATTCTTTTTCAACATCTGCACCCCAGAATAAACAAAGTTTTTGATATCATAAGTATTGTATGCTTTTGCTATTACACATGAAGTACAAGTATTGACAATCTGTTTTCTGGATCATAATTTTACCATGTATTTAAAACTTAAGAAGTACCAGAAATACTTTAGAAATCAACTCAAAAGAATTTTTGAGAGTCTGAATTACGTATACACGGCCTGTGTCTGTTTGGACTAACATTTGCCAGAAAATAGAAGATAAAGATGAGCTGAAAGCTTCCTTTTTTTTAACCAACCTGAATACATAGCTTTTTTTCTTTTGCAAGAGATGACTGAACTAAACAGACAAAGGCAGGAAGGCTTTTCTTTATCTTTGGTTTCGATGAAAATGTAGTCACCAGCTGTTGTTAACTGTAAATCACCCATGGACTCAGCTGGTTTAGTTCAAAGGCTCAGATAATTTACTTAAATAATTATCTTCCCTGGGACATGCGAGTTCAGATTTCGTTATAAGCAGTGTTTTAATGTACTTTGTAAAGACTCTGATTCTGTTATAATAGTCTACCCTGTGAATCTCTATTTTATAGGCTATTGTACAAATGCTACACAACATGGATATTTTGGCTGCCATTCCCCAGGGCTCTGTTATGCCAAGCTTCATTTTCCACTTGTTATCCCAGCTATAGGTCTATTCCATACCACTGATGGTTTCAGAATAGATGGAAATGTCTACTAATGGCCACACCCTTGATTTTGAGAAGAAAAGGGAAAGGACAAGCAGGCAATGTGTCATGACCTCAGTAAATACACTATTGAGAAGGGCAAACGTGGGTTCTTCCCCATCCCGCTGCCCTTCCGAGTTCATTCCTGACCTGACCCGTCATCCCACTCTCACACAGAAAACAGCAATGCAGCACATATCATTTGCCCCTGTGAACTCTCATTGCTCCCTTACTTTTCGACTTAACTTAAAAAGCCTTTCTCTGAAATAAATGTGTACCTTTCTGACCACTGCTTCCAGCCCAGAAAAACTTGTACACAGGTATATGAATGACACAAAATGTCAGTGAGCTACTGCTCTGGCACAAGAATACATTTAGTAGAGATATTCTGCCTGAGATTCATCCAATTTCTGCTTTCTGTCACTGCATTGTTGTCCATCTAGCTTACTAAATGTTAATTATTAATAAACGTTATTACAGAGATGAAACCCTCAATTTCATTTCAAGATTGTACTCGAATAGGACTCTTAGCAATAAGACTATGTGAACAGAAGGTGGTAATTTCATGACTAAGTAATGGCACCTATTCCTGGGTTTCGTTCCACTGCAAAACCAAAGTCACATAAGTGATTTGTAGCCTGAAGCTCTAGACGTGAGTCTTCTCTCACTTGCTCTAGTGTATCCCAGATTTCAGAAAAACACTTTGGATTTACCCTTTATTACTGATACAGAAACTGCTTTGTCTTTATCCATAGGTGAGGCAAAACCATGACAGCCACCCTGCAAACTTCCCTTGCATCCTATTACAGTTTGGGATCACAGAAAAGCACGTCACGCACAGAAAGCAAAGCCACCACTGTTACAATCCACTCTTCAGGAGGAGATGCTTCATCTGGAATTGAATCCATGATGCTGGCTTATTGGTAGATACTATACAGCTTTTGCACAAAAATATATCCATGTCTGTTAACTGCAAATAAGCGCGTGTACTTTAGACACATGGAACAAGTAGATAGCTGGGAAGATGGACAAAATCGGGCAAAGGTCAGCCATATGATTGATTTAGAAAATAAAATAAAGAAATTTTAAAAATACATAGGGAATTAGACAAAAGGCCATATGCTATTCAAATAAAATGTAAAAGGACAAAGCTAGGATACAAAAGGTCAAAATATTAGTTTCTCTACAGTTTACAAGAATTTACACAGGTGACATTTGGGACTTATAAGCATAGTTACATGAGAAATGTCTTTATTTGTATATAATTTATAAATGACTACTGCAAAACCTGGCTGTATCCAAGCCTTCTGGGCCATGTGGCGAAAATTAATTTTAAGGTTTCTTCCCCCCACGGGTATAAGGAAATGCCTGCACTCTGTTGGCAAAGTTCCTTAGCATTAAATGAGACAGATGTTAGTGGTACATCAAAAGTATCTGGAATATAATGTCAGGGTTGTTCAAAATTTGCATGAGGATGCTGATTTAAAATCTCTGAAATACGAGGAGAGGCTCATGTTAACTAAGGAGGCTCTCAGTCAGGCCCTTTGAAAATGTTTGCTTTAGTAGGACCCAGGCTCCGCCGACACCCCCAGAACGGCGAGGCTTACTTGATGCGCAGTCCATGTGCTGCCCTTCTGTGCACGCACGGCTGCAGGACTGGAACCGGCTAATCCGCGAATTTACTAAGACTTTAGAGTCTCATCACTTTCTATCCCACTCGCTTCTTACAGACTGAATCTGAAATACCAGAGAGATGTTATTATCGGGTGAGATTTCGTCTGGCGGTTTGGAGGAAGGTGTGCATTGGGTTTTGTTATTTCTGTGGAAGATGCAGGTTGCTATATTAATCCTAACGAAAATATTCAGAGAAATCACCTCTGTCTTTCGCTTCTGGGAGATTCTGTATTTGTTTTTCCATCCCTTTATTCGTGTGTGTACCGAAGGCATGAATGAGACACAAATACTATGTCTGACAATATTTATACAACCACAGAATGTCATTTCCAAATAAAATATACCTCAGCTGAAGCAAGGCACACAAATCCTACAGCTTGCTCTTTCATTCTAATAAGATTCTTCGCTCCTCGCGCTGGAAATCTCACTGACTTACTGGTGGTGTCTTGCACATTTTTCAGACATAGGCGGGAAAGTCTGGAAGAACAGAGCTGAGGAGGAACTGGGTACTACATGTATCTCCCTTTTGACCAGAGGATTTCTGTATGAGCCCATAGAGGGATTTGCTGTAACATACTTTATTTCTTGGCAAGATCATTTATATAGAAAAATATTCTGAAAGATGCAGTAAACAGCTCAGAACATGCTAGCCTTAGGTAACCTGAGCAATACCTGGGCATTGGGTAAGCCAAAGGAAATCAAATGAGATCAAGAACCGGTAGAGACAAAAGAACTACGCTGTTGAAAAAAAAATACAATTAGAAGCAATCCACTTTAGCTGGTAAATTTGAAGAACTTTTTACTCTCTCAGCTTCCTGTATTCTTTTCTTTCCCAACATTAACTGAAGCCTGGTATGTTCTGTGGATGATGGATAAAACTTTTTAAATACCCACATAGGAACCTAAAATCCCCAGAGAGTCAGTGAGAGTTACGCCCTGCTGTCATCTGAACTATTTTGTTACACTCTAAACAGAATATACAGAGCTGATGTAACTGGCTCCCATTCTTCTTTATTTCTTTCATTATTTCAGCTTGTGGATAGTTTTAATAGTTTCTTTCCATCAGCTTTACCTGATGTTTTAATGGCTAAGGTACTATTTTGTTTTTTTAACCTCAGGCTTTTCCTATTTCTGTCAATGATTTCCATTAACAGTCTTCTAAGTGAGTTTTGCTGGCATCCCAGCCCACTGCTGTTGTGTTGAGAATTATGCTTTTTGACTTTTCAAAAATTAACTATTTTTCCATATTTTTAAAAAAATTTTTACTTTATCCTAATAATCTTTATAAAAATGGCCCATTTAATCTTCAGAATGGCATTCATTGGCCCTTGATCAGAAAGTACCTGGGTTCCCTATATTGTGACAGGCAACAGGTAATCTGATATTAAGACAGATACCTACCTCACATCTGTGCACACAGTTAAAACCAAACCAAAACAAACCACAAAAAAAACCCCAACCCAAGCTACCTAGAAGATGGTACACTGCCTGAGGCACAGAAAAGCTGCACTTCTCTCTCAGTCCTTGTCCTAAGGTGAATGTTCCTGAGCCGAGGACAGTGCACGGAATATTGAGTTCCCATAACCAGCCACAAAGTCTGGGTTTTGTTTCTCAGTGAAGGAAGGGTGAAGTCTTCAGAGCAGTGACCTTAAACTAAAACAGCACCCTGGTCTAAGATTGTCAATCCTAGAGATTATATTTTGAATCTCCAGACGTTTCCTGCAAAGGCATTGCCCCCTCTATGTTTTTCATAAAAATTTATTCCTGTTATCATAAAACTGCATGAAATGTTCTATTTTCATTCTGAAAGGAAACAGCATGTCATGTCCTTGCAGTGGCAAAGATCCTGAAAACCTGGCCTAAGTGTAACACTCCAAGCTCAGAGGGGGAAGACCACAGAAAATGAAAAAGTTCTTATATTCACATGGCATTTTTGTGAGCTGACTCAGCATTTTCACTTGTTTGTGGTTGGCAAACCAAGATAAGCTCTGAATGCTGCAGCACAGATTTCAGATTGACTCAAAGGAAAAAAGAGGGGCTGCCCTTACAACGTACCAGCAAATCACCAACCTTCATCAACCAGATCTCTCATTCAAACCCTTCCTGGCTAAGTCTACTAAAAAAACCCAACCCAACCAACCTAAAACTACCAGGTTTTCCAATATTCCCTCTTGCAGACACTGGTAAATGAAACCAGAACCAGTCATAGCTCAAGATGAGAGGGGTAATGTGATTTTTAAACTTTTTTTTAGGGTGGGGTGGTTTTTTTGCATAGCCTCTCTAAATTAGTTCCTCATCCTGTTTTCCTTCTGGATTCTACTGCCCTGAAAACCTCAATGATAAGCAATATACTGTTGCTAAACCCTCTCAAGGAGAGAGAGGAATACAATTTTCTTTTCTTCTTATGTTGTACTATAAGAACAATAATATTCATTCCTTTGTAGCATAATTAAAATAAACTGCTGTGCTGTGGCATTTAGTCAATTGCAGCAGTCGTTTATTGCCTCATATGCAACAAGTCATCAGAGATTACAACTTAAAGCACATATGAATTTTCGCTTTTATACTCTTACTCAGAAGGAAAATACAAAGGTGCAGCAGCAACTGATCCATAACCTGCTGCACTCGCGTAGATAAATTACATACACCGGACATGCATTACAAATGCTAGTTTCAGTGCAATGAAAGGAGTAGCCTAATTAATTCAGTGGAGTTACACATGCTTAAAATTCATAGAAAGAAAGATAATGTTTTTGATCTTAAAGTACCAAGGCAAATCAAATTTGCTGGGAACGTGTGCTTTCTACGTGTTAAACTCTGGGGTGCAGCTTTTCATTTGCATAACAGCAACGTAACTGTGCTTCCAGGCAATGACTGTGGCATAACAGAGATGAGCGAGGAAAAAAACAAACCATACATGACAACGTGTGTCCTATTAATAAATATATCATTACAAAGCACTCATACTTGGTCCAAATTATAATTCTACATGAGATACACTGATGCTAATAGGGTAATGAGGCCTGTCCTAAGAATAGGCAGTGGGATTTAGGTACTAATTCTGGCTTTAATATCAACTTCTCACCTGGCCATAGGTCATAATCTAAAAACATTCATGTACCTAAAAATGTTGAGATCTGATGGATTTTTTCAAAGTTACCTGAGAAGGTTAGGGTCTGTATTACCACGATGAGTTTGAGAAATCCATTTATCTACCTGCCTATTAAGCGCATAAAGCATTTTTGAAAATCTGACCTCCTTTATAAGGAGTCCTGCCATGCGGACTGAAAGGAAACCTAATTCCTTACCTTAGCCGCTGTAGGGATTTTGTGAGAATAATCATGATGATGCAAGAACTGCTCAAACCTTACAGTCATAGATGTGCCATTAGTACTGGATGGAGTCCAAACGTCAAACAGCTATCAGCAGATAAAAACATGTGGATGATGACTCAGAACAAAATATATAATTATATTATCCGATTAAGATGCAAAATAAAACCAACCGCATGCTATTAAATATATCAGGTGTAGAGAATTTGTGTGCCACAAGCTCAGCACGCGAGAACCCATCCGAGTTCTGCGGGGAATGGACACATACAGCCAGCACGGCACATAACGCAGCCAAGACTTCAAACTCCACCCTGATTTTTGCGAGGCTAAGGAACATGAGCCAAGGTGAATTCACTAAAGGCACCTTTTCCCCTACAAGATCCCACACTGTCCCTTTACTGATGTACAGTAACCACAGTTTTTATAGCAATTCTCTCTTGACGGACACAGGACACCCCCTGCATGTAGGTATGAAAATCTGATCAGTACCGAAGGAAAAAAAAAAAAGACAATAAATCTATAAATTTATAGTGTAATTTTGCCCTAGTTACAACAGTGTACAACTATGACAAGCAAGGCTGCTTTCCACAAACAAATTTATCACCACTGGTTGCTCTTCTATTGCCTTCAATAAGAAATGCCAAAATAAGTATGATTTAAAAATGCTATCAGCTGACTGGAATACTCAATAGGTTTGGTGCATTACAATAAAATTGGTCTCCGAGTGTTGTATTAAAAATAAATAAATAAAAAGGGATGAATATGGACCTAAATCTGCCACTTAATGCTCCACAGTTATGCCTCCATATTTACTGTAAACCAGTAGAAGATTGTCTTTGGATCCTAATCTGCATATTCATAGGGTTGTCATACAGCTTTAAAGTGGTTGTTTTTTTCTGCTTTGTTATAACACTTTAAACATTAGGAGTTTTTTAGTGCACAGTTTATGTAAATCCCACTCTGAACAACATGGCTTTCACTGATGCTGAGTTTATAACTTTGCTGCAGTCTGGCCTGCTGATTTAGGGCAAGACAGTGCCTTGAGTAAAATCACTCTGTTGGAAAATTCAACAGCGAGTACATAGGTGGAGCTATATAGCATGGATGTAAACAAGGTAGCAGAGACAGAAGAACTGGGTCCATGCAGAAGTTCCAGACTCCTTGACATAGTACCTGTTTCCCAAAGTAATCTCAATATGCTCATGTTTCTTTGAGCCTTCTCCATCCCATCCGCAGTTAGTGGTGTTAGTACCTTGCACAAGTATGGTGAAAGGTTTGCATCTAGTCTCTGAACCTCAGGCTGTGGACTAGACAATGCTTCTTGGAGGAAAAGCAAAGCTAAGTGAAATAAGTGAACACAAGTTAATTGAGTAACACCATACTTTGGCTTCCACGTCCAGGGAAACGTCAAACAGAGATAACAACCGTATTACATTACCAGCAACACCAGTCCTCCATCAGATTGTCCTTAAACACACAGCAGTTATCCTTTCTTTTAATTTATTTCTGGGAAGGTTTGAGTTATTTATGGAGATTTAGCAATGTGATGTAGAATGTATCTGGAGGTAAGGACTGTGAAACACCAAACCTTCACTCACCGACACGCCGGGTGACTTCAAGCATAGCGTTCCCCCATGCCTCTCTCTGCTCCTGATCTCTGTCACTACGGTTTATTTGAACGGAAAGCTCTCTGAAGCACGTCCTGGTTTTTACCATTTGTCTGTACAGTGCATAGTACAATCCTCATAACTCATCATATCAAAGACAATGATTTCCTCTTACTAAAAGGAAAACCTGAGTTCTTGAAGAATGTGACAGCTAGAGAGTAAAAAGCAGAGGGGGGGCGAGGTTAACGCAGCAATCCCCTGCCAGGGCTGCTTGCAGGATTTGATTTGCGATGTTCAGTACTAATGTCATGGGCTCCTACCTCCCGAGTTATTCCATGTTGCAGCAGTAAATTCTTATTCTATTTATTTCATGACTAATACATCCACGCTTACTGTAACATCCCAGTGTTACACCTTAATCAATCATCTTTTTTCTTACAAACCCCATATACAGTAGTGAAGTAATGCTCCAGTTTACTTGAAGAGAAATTCGTGTTGGCCCATACTTCCTAACTGGCAGTGTCCTTGTCCCAAAAAGGGCGGATGGGACATATGTGAGGAAAAGAGTGGCAGAGACTCCATACAATATCACATCTTTCCATGAAATAGGACAGAAGACAGCTCTGCAGTTTTAGTATCTGTAAACAGCCCGGGCAAATGCAATCTTAATGCAACTGCCGTATTATCGCGTGATGAGACTGATGCTGCAATCCAGCTGTTTCTGCTTCCTTATTTGAGGCAACAGAGATAACCAGACATCTGTATCATATACACATCTCCATATTCCAGAACATATTCGAGAGCATACAACAGACAATAGCTTTCCTCCAGTGCAGCGAGAAACAAGATGGCTTCAAAAGACCCGCTTTGCCTCCAAGGCAGCATATGGAATATTAATTAATAATAGATTAATAGACCTTTCCCCACTTAAAAATTTAATTTGTTTGTTAGCTGAGCTGTTTGTGCCAGGGAAGTGCTACAAAACAATGGTTGCATTCAAAGAGCCATGTCATCTCTTTGGAGACGTCCTTCACAGGCCCTTGAGGAAATCACATCAGAAGGAGCCTGGAGACAGAAGAAGGATCACAAAGGCTGGTTTTTGTTTTTAAAAGCAGTGGCCATTTAGAAACTTCAGAGAGGTGGAGTACAGAGAGGAAGGCTGGATATTATAAAACAGGAAAAGCTGTTAGCCTTCAACTTAACTGCTAGCAAAGTACAACAAAGAAAATAATTTGTCTGAGGAGTGTAGAGTCATGGCAGGCTCATGTACATAATGGTTTAAAGTTTTCCTACCATAACCGTAGTGATCCAGAGTAAGCAGTGGCTAACGAAGTCAGCATTGGAGCCAACACCAGAGAATGTCTCAGTGCTCGAAGTTCTTGCATTGAAACTTTGATACTGAGTGAGAGCAAATGAAGTTGATCAATGTGAACTGGATTTTTCAAGTCTTATTAAATGGCATTTTTTCCTCCACTGGGATTTCTAATCCTCTGTATTTGTCAATTGATGCACTATTGGGTGTGCATTTCCCTTACCCTCTTTCTCTCCCCTGGGATCTCACCTCCTTATTATGAGCCTGGATAAGCAGCTTTAATTCAGTGTCAGCCTCATCTACTGAATTAAACTGGGCCCAGAAAAATCCTATTACTGTTTTGAGGGAAGGTGAATAAATGTGTATCTTGACTGATCATGTATTAATCCTGGTATTCACTTAGGGCCTGAAAGGAAATGTCTGTTCAGTTGCCTAGCAATATCATTGAATATAAGTCTTAGCATTTTAAAAAAAGGGTCAGTTGCTAAATAAGCCCCCAGAACCTCATTTTCATGCCTTTTTTCCCCCCAAGCTTTGTATTTTCTAAATATGAAACAAATAACTATCAGATACGAGCCTATGAAATAGGACAATGATGAGAGCTCATATTTTATATGCTGCGTGTCTCACTCATCAGACGCAGAGCTCACACCAACTAAGACAGATTTCACATAAAAGAAAAATAAGAAAAGAAAGAGGAAAGGTTGCCAAGGTGTAGTAAAGAATAGCATATTATTTCATAAAATGTCAGACACTGGTGTTCACTGGTTCACATCCATTTTCTATAGCAGACCTGTGCCTATCTGCAACCAGCCGAGGAGTTGGCCCAGGTAATCTGGACACCAGACCCAATTCCTGGCTTTTTGCTAAATTATCATGGTGACATTGCACAAATTGCTTAAAGGCAACTGAGTCTTTTCCACAAAAACATTCTCCTTCCTGAAAAATTGCAGGTAAAGAGATAACAATTACAAGGGGTTTTCTAATTTGTATTTACAATCCTTTAAAATTGTTTGTTCAGAGAACTTCCCCCAGGAGAGGATTTGACTTTGGCCTAGAGAGCACATCTGGCAAGACAACACTGAGTGAAAGGTGCCTTGTGGGCGGTCTCTAGGAAGAAGCAATAATTCCATTTTCTGTCGAGAATTGAGTGTGTGCTGCTAAATGTCAAGTGTTTTCGTTAACTGCTGGAGAGATGAAGCCACAGAAATTCTTGTTTATAACCCTGCAGCCTCTTATCCTGTATTGGGATGTAATTTGGCTCAGCCATGTGGCTCAGCATATTAATCACATTTTTAGATTGGTTTAGGCCATTTTACAATACACTTTTTTTGTGGCAAATACAGGAGACAAAACTCTTGAGATCCATTATTTAAGGTTTTTCCACTTGATATGTGTCATTCTTCCCTGAGAGCTTCTGAGGGATTCACCCAAAACATGATAAATATCAGAATGCATATGAAAGAAACAAACAGCCCTCTAAGCAGAGGCTTCTGTAGCAAGTAATGCCATGAAATCCTTCAAGATACAGGCTATCACCAACCTAAATGCTATCAAACATATTAATCTTTTTTGATCATGGGTTGTAGTAGAAAAAGGATTGACAGGCTGATATACCATTACTTTTCAGATATAGCCTCTTTCGCGTCGCAATCATTTTTCCCTTCATTAGTACCTGGATGTAGTCTGAAAGAATCAGAGAAAGAAATTAAAGGAAAAGTGAATAATAGGAAGTTATTAGATGCTGTGTTCCTGTACCTGCATTTGGGTTCAGGCTTTTAGCTCATTAGAGACTAGTTGGATTTTTAACATGATGAGATCTGTTTCATCTGGATATCCCTGTCACTGGAGAACGTTATCTTTCTTCTAATTACCATCTTGCTCAGTGTGTCATCAGTGCAACCTCTGACTCTTCACTTTCAGAGCATTCCTGATCCAGCTAGTAGTGTCTGCTCTCTTCTGGAACAAATGCTTACTGTACTCTAGAAAATCTGAGGCCCAGAAATTTGAAGAACTGCCAAAATTTCCCAATCATAGAATCATGAAAACTGCAGAGAGCTTTAATACCGCCTGAAAACATCTTTAAATTTGGAAAACATTGAATGTTTATTTTCCTCACTAAAAAAGAAATACTTATATAAAGGTTTTGAATCATGGGGCAGGAGTACACATGTGGAATAAGGAAGGCTTTTCTCTCTCAGGGGCACACCTACTCTTGGCTAATACAGCTGAAAGATTCAAATGGGAAATAAGGTGCCACTTCTCTGACTCTAAGTACAACTTAATACTGAAAGAGTTGGTGCATCTGTCGTCACTAGATACCTCACAACTGAGATGAGATACCTTCTTAAATCACAAGTTGAACCCAGAAATAACTAGGTGAAATTCTCTACCTTGCATTATACAGAACAGCTAATAAGATGTTCATAACAAGCTATCGTGAAAACCACGAATTTAAGAAGTACACCTTCAAACTCTATGAATGCTTTCAGTCTCTCACACTTCCAAAAGGTGCTGTACTGAAGTTTACCTTCCTGTTATATCAGCAGACTTCCAAGAAAAAAACCTCAGCAAGCACTCATTCTCTTAAGATTTCAGATTAGTCAAAGAAAAGGTATGGATTTTCATAAAGGTTTGCTAGTTTTACAGAAGCAAATACCTTACCAGCCCTGCCAATATTTCCGAAAGTTAAAGTAATTGGAATACTTTGTGAATCTCGATTTCTAATCTGCTTTTTATTGCAGCAAAGATCACATCTGATTATGTCTTTGTATATGCTACACGCTGGTGTTTTAAACACATTTTTTCTTCATAACCAGCATTTTTCTAAGTAACTATTGAATTAGAATTGTATCTTATACAAAATAGAGCCATCTATTATGCCAGGTGCTGTACCTATACCTAGTAAGAGAGAGTGTCTCCTCCTCAAAGAAATTACAGTCAAAATGAAGTAAAGACACTGTCACTGAATAAATAAGAATGTATGTGTACTGACACTAAGAAATACACAAAGAGCAAACTGGGAGCTGCAGAGACCTGGAAGAAGCTGGAAAATGAAATCCTAGGCTTTAAGCACAAACCCAGCATTTTTTTTTATGTCTTTTGCATGAAATAATATAAACCTCTGATTCCTTTAAATAGATCCCTGAACACCTTTGATACCAGTAACAACTTTGAGTAAAGTACAATGCTAATTCTAAATGTACATACTTTTTATGAAGTGTCAGTGATCCCAGATAGCGCAGAATAACACTACTATATCCTATATTTTATTATGATTAAATGTTTCACATTTGCTTTCAATTTTGCATATATATGCACAAAAAGCAGTTTAAACCAGACGTTTAAGAATGAATTGTGCACAGATTCTGGATCTATGCCAACAAATAGCTGATTGATCCATGCCGGAAATGTTTTGTTACATAAAACAAAATGAGGAACAAAATGTTAAATCCTGACACTTAGATTACTTTTCTTTCTTTTATGCCTTAAGACAATCACACAAAATGCCTGCCTGCAGGGGAAGGGAAGAGGGGGAAAAATACAGATTTATTTTATCCAGAGACTTTAATCACTGACATCTTTCTTTTTCCCTTTTATTTTTCCCATGATCAGATATTCATGAGAAAGAAACAATGACCAAGGTTTCAATATTTCTGTAAAGAGCGAAAGCATTGTATAATCCCTCAGCTCTACAGCACAGTCAATAAACAAACCTTAATCTCAGTGCAAATTCAGTAATGTTCTCATGCCCTCTTTTGGGGGGAGGGAGTTATTTTATATGTAGCCTTCAAACGGCGAGTGACAAGCCTCAGTACTGAAATATTGCAATTTACTAATGTGAACTCTCATTGGAGAAGATGAGCTAAGCCTCAATTTTTCTTCCACCCACACTTTCTTTCCCTTAGATACACTCAGTGTGCAATTTCCAAGTGATTGTAGTGAAAGACTGTCATCTTTATTCCCAGCGGAGGAATTTCTTCTCCATCTTACAGTCACCATTAGTTAGCACTGCTTGCATTGCAATGATACTAAGGACAGACGTTAAGGTAGGTAGCATCATTTGTATTAGACTAGCACATACGAACTTTGACTAAGACTGAACAAATACTTCAGACTTGAAATAGCACTGCTAGTAGGTGCTGTGCACATCTGTAGCTCAACAAAAAAGGTTTATGAAACAAACAGCAGGAGAAAGTATTATCATCTCTGTTTTATAGGTGTAGAATTGATGCACGTAACTCATCCCTTTTGCAGCCCTTCAGAGCTCATGTAATTTTTCCCTGAAGCTAGATTTCTCCAATGGCTTGGTACACTTAGAGTAAAATCCATCCATGTTCATATTGCTTTCACAGAGCATTGCAGGCCTGAGAAAGATGTGAGTGATGTAAAGTAGCAGTATACTGGCTGGCTGCACAGGAGTAAAATTCACCTTTGAAGGACATACTCCCCAACTACAGACCCAAAAGAATTTGTGGGTGGAATTTTCTGAACGACTTCCTAGACATTAGCATTCTTGGCAGTGCTTCTAAAATTAAAAAAAAAGAAGATAAACTAAATTCTCCAACTCTTGGAAATCAGCTAATGTGTGTGGTGCATCAAGAATGTCTCACTAATGTCTTATGATTTCCCTAAATATAATATGAAAAGTGCATATGTAGTGACAATTCATAGTGCAATTTGCATCTATTAAGCTCTATTATAGCAGGTTTATTGCAAACAAAAGTTTCAGTCACCCAAATGCAACTTTCATTTGAATTTAAAAAAAGTGACTAATAACAACAGAAGACTGGAACCCTATTTCATTGCAAACACTACAAACCAGCTCCATTAAGGGCTGTAGCTTAACCACCAAGCAACTGGATTCTAGTAATGGGAAGTCCCTTGGATGGGGCATACAGAGGCATATATCTCAAGGCAGCACAGCCTTTAGAGAGGTGGCAGGGAGTGGAGGGGATTATGGGCTTATATTAATGTATGCACTTTACGTATGCAATGTATGTATAACATACATATCCAGGTATACAGAGGGGAAGAGATGATTGCCTTTATACTGTAGGAAGGGAGACAAACTAAATCCCAAAGCTCTTGAACACGTATCTCTGCTCAGGTAAAGAACCACTGGATTGAGTGGACATACTGTAGATCACAGAAGGACTGCCAATTTTTTAACTCTTTCAGCATCGTGATCATAAAACTAAGGAGGGTGATAGTATCTTGACCTCAGTAAACTCTATGGAAGGGAACCCACAGTCTTAAATAAGCATTTCACTAATGCCAAGCTCTGCAAAGTTGCACTCGTTCACACCCCAGAAAGTGCTTGGAGATCCTTGCATGAATGCTGCTAAAGGGAAAATATTCTCTGCATGTATTTTGAAGAATCACAGAGTGGTTTGGGTTGGAAAAGACCTTCAAGATCATCTAGTTCCAACCCCCTGCCATGGGCAGGGACACCTTCCACCAGACCAGGTTGCTCTGAGCCCCATCCAGCCTGGCCTTAAACTCTTCCAGGGATGGGGCAGCCACAGCTTCTCTGGGTAACCTGGTCTGGGGCCTCACCATCCTCACCGGGAAGAACTTCTTCCTTACAGCTAACCTCAGTCCACCCTCTTTCAGTTTAAAGCCATTACCCCTTGTCCTATCGCTACACTCCCAGTTAAAAAGTCCCCTCCGGCTTCCTTGCAGGGCTCCTTTAGGTACTGGGGGGCTGCTCTAAGGTCTCCCCGGAGCCTTCTCTTCTCCAGGCTGAACAACCCCAACTCCCCCAGCCTGTCTTCAGGTGCTCCAGCCCTCTGACCATCTTCGTGGCCCTCTTCTGGACTCCACATGTGAACTTCGTATCTGCATAGGAGCCTTTAGCTCATTATGAAATGAAAAATGTGATCGGGGGGGAATTACACTGGGTCAACCCAAAATGAACAATTTAAGTTAACAAACTGCAACAAAATGTTTTGCCATTTCTAAATTGTTCATTTTCTTAGAACAAATGCAGGCACATTGGCTCTTCCCAGTGGATAGAAATCCTGATTTTCATTGCACGCATTCAAGATTATGTGGGCCTGATTTGCTTCAGCTGATTAGACCCCAAACTGATGTTTCAAATTAGATTGTCAGGAATAGTCCTCCTTTTGAAAATTTGGCTGCTTGATTTCATAGTACGGGAATTCTTTCTTGCTTATCCCCAGGAAAGCTCTCGATTGATTGATTTATTCCAATAAAAAGCTAAAAATTCCCATTTTATCAAAGCCAGTTGTAAAACTCAACATCTTAAAGAGAGGATTTTACCAGTACACTTAGCTGTGCCTCAGGGTTGTTTTTTTTTTTTCTTTTCTTTCTTTTTTTTCCCCCCTTTTTTTTTTTTTGAGAAACAGCTCTGTCAATGACTTGAAGGGTTACATTAGAAACCTACATTTCACTACTGGCTCTTAATGGTAATGTGACTTGTACCTCCAGCTTGGCTTTCCATCTGCTACCAGCAGAGACAGTAATGTTACAGTCAACATGGAAAGCACTCATGTTCCAAGGATAGGACAGTAATAATGAAAGAAGGAAAACATATTAGAGCTCATGATTTATCCTGAGAAAGGGCAGATTATATCATCCAATATGCCCTATAGCACAGCTATGAAAACCTTTTCTCTACAGGAATGTTTGGTGCAATGGGAAGAGGGACCAATTTTCCACCTCTGTTTTTTTGCATGAATGTTAATTTTAGCAAAAGAAGTAAAGGTCGTGAAGGACAAAAGATTGGGAGGTGGTAAAAAACAAACCTTCTCCTCCCTCCCCAAAGACCTGACAGTCTGAGCTGCTTTGCCTAATAGAAAGAGGCAGCAAAGAACATTTTGGCTTTAATAATTCTAATTATTCCACAGTATTGTGAAATAAATTAGAAATCCAAATGAAATCAGTGTCCCATGGCACTAGGAAATGTACAGTCACAGAATGCAGGTATCTAAATCTATCCTGAGTTCTGTCTTGCATAGACAAGACAGAAAAGAATAGAAAATATGCTTAGAATCAGGAGAGAAAATTGAAGTACATACTTCTGCTTAGTGACTGCTGCAAAGTCATGCAGGGAGCTGAAGCAAAGCCAGCCCTGAACCTGAGCCTCCTGCACACCACTCTCATGCCACAGCTTTCCTTTTCCCAACTTTTCTGTAACCGGTGAGGATGTTTCCCTGTTTTGCCCTCTGCCCTCCTCCTGAGGGATATGCAGCTGGGATTCCTTGACCTGGAAGTTACAGCAGCTGTCAGTCCCTCAGGAACAGCGCGCCTGGGGAGCTGGGTAACGCCAAGGGATCAGGCACTTACCCGGCTGTGAAATCCACAAAGATTTGACGCAGCCCCAGGGGCGTCTGTGGGCTTCCTTGAAGTCACTGCCCCGGGGGAAGGATCTGACTGTAAGCGGGGAAGAAACTTGCTTTTATTTACAGTAAGGGAGCAGAAAATCCACAGCCCTTATCGTAAGGCCCAGCTTTAACCCTGGGCACAGCATTCAAAGATCCAGAAGTCTTTAACAGTTGTTCATGAAGCAGGTGAGCAGGACGACTATTCATACAGCCACATATGAGAGCTAAGGACCAAAAATAGACTTTCTCACAGAGGCAGCTATTTATCAGTACCCTCATCCATCACGCTGAAGGATGAAAGGCCAAACAAATGACCCTGCTACTGGCCGCGATTATTCCAGCACTGCACGGAGGAAGGCAAATACCTTGAAAGAACTTGGCTGAGCCTGGGAGGCCAGAGCCTGCCTTGCATAAAGCACTGGGACTAATAGGCTATGACAGCAGGTAAATAAGCGTGTCCAGGTGAGGCCACCCTGGTGAGGGGAGTCACGGACCTGCAGTGGCTCTTGGCTGATTTATATGCTGCCCAGAGGCAGAAGGTGGAAGGAAGCTGCTCCTCCAACTCCACAACCTGTTTCTCACTAACAACAGTGCTAACCTGGCCTCAGGGGGCTGTTATCTCCCCACACAGACCCGGGAGAGCTGGTGCTTGAGCAAAAGCCATTCCTCTCTGGTTTTTTTCAGGGGAATAACAATGCAGAATTAGTGGCATCTGTTTGACCGTGGTCATTCCTGTTCTGCCAAGGGGTACTTTTACCTACCGCCGCCCAGCCCTCCTTTCACAGCCGGTCCTGGCAGAAAACCAAAGAGCAGCCATCGATGCAGGACCTGTCTTTATCTTCTCCACACACCTGGCAGGCATTCATGGAAATATTCTCACAGCTGAGGTTGACGGTGCTTTAGCAAGGGAGGATGAGCCACCTGCAGCAGGTGTTCAAACGAATGCCCATGGGAAAGAAGGATAACAGCAAGTGCTGCCATCCCCATCATTAAAATACAGAGAGTGTGACACTGAGACACTAAAGGAAAAAATCCACGAAGATGATTTGCAAGGTCCTAAGTCTTACCAGATGACTCACAAAGGGAAACTATCTCACTCCTGAGTCACTGCCTGAAGGACCCCTGCTCTGTTAAATTGCCTTTCCTGCATATGCACAAGCAGCTGCCCGGAGCTGTGTTGACTGCACTCTGTTAGATGGTCCCTGTGTGTTTTGGGCAGTACCGGCCAAGCATCGCAAAGTCCATCTATCTTCATGTTTCTTGCTTTCGGCGATTTACAACTTCACACGGAGGCTCGAGGCAGAGCAGGAAATTAAAGCAGATTTCCCAGTGTGACCCCCTTCTTTGAATCCCTCCTCACCTCACCAGTGGGCTTATACAAACTCACAGGGGTAAGGCTCAGTCTGCGTAGCACTGCTTGTATGGCAACCCGTGCCTAAAGGAGAACCAGAGCAGTATTAAAAGGCTTGGCTGTATTCGTATGACAATTGGCTCTTGTATTTGCAGGATCACCTTCTTGAGCTATGTGATACACGTGTACGGTGGGAGATAGTGCCTGCCCCAAAGAATCTGTGTATAAGTAGCCAAGCGAGAATAGAAAGGAAGCATTTCTGTTTTACAGGTAAGGAACTGAGGCAGGAAGAGATTAGCTGATTTGCACCACTCCTGCAAGAAATTTGCCTCAATTCAGGAAGAAAGCAAGCTCTCTTAAGCCAAAGCATCGACCTACCACGACATCCTCCTCAGTCACCTGCACGCCTGGCTGCAAGTATCTGCCACGGCAGCACAGCCAGCATTGCAGTGGCATCCTCTGCTCTCTCTAACACGGAGTTTGAGATCTGCAGCTCTGCATCTTGCAGTCCCTTTCTTGGCTTTCCTGCTGTCATACACTGACAGACACTTTATGAGCCTGGGGACCCAACTCCTTCTGTTCAGTTCAAAATCACTTTGCTGAGCAAATGGAGGCAAGGGGTGAGCAGAGCTGGTGCATCTCCCAGGCAAGGCTGGGCTCTTTTGAGTTGAATCTTTTGTTCTTTTCCCTCACTGCTTCTGCTTTGGTGATCTTTCTTCATAAGTTTCCCAAAAGTGACAAGGGCAATTTATTATGTGCGCACAAGGCCTTGGGAATCTCCTGGAGACATATCATTCCTGCTATTACCCTCCTCACACGAGGAGACGTTGTTCTTGTCAAGCTTGCTCGCTTCCTCCCTTGCAAAGAGAAGAAAGGATGCTGGGGACTTTTCATTAATCATTTTTACACCGAGAGCTGCAGCTCCCGTCTGCATTCGGATCACTTCTGATCTCTGCCACCATTTTTCATGGTAGCACTTATGAGGATTGTTTTATGCTGCTGGTTTGAGGTGCGTTAATGACCAACCATTCAGTGTCCAGAGCAAAGCCTTACATTTAATGTACGCTCCAGTGCGGAAAATCCATTACAGCTATACATCTTCTTTCTTGCTATTTTTCTTCAAGGAAGGTGGCAGTTGCAAAGAGTGGGGGGAGTAAGGGGGAAAAGCTGGCAGCAGGAGTTTGGTTTATGGTGAAAAGGAGGGAGAAGCAAGCAGAGGTTTCTGCACTTGAGCTAGGGCTTGGAGCTGTCGTGGTTGAAAATTGGAAGATCCAGTCAAGGAATGGCCGAGTGGGAAGGGAGAATATTTCCAAAATGTAATGATTTAAACTGGTGGGAGCTCGGCACGTCCTGATTTCTGTCCATGAGGTAAAGCTGCTCCTGACGGTGTGCCAGGGTGTCTCTGAGGCTTATCTCTGACAGACTGCTCTTCTCGTGCATTGGGACAGTACCAAGTGCAGAGCACTTCCATCACAGTCACGGCCTCTTCACGCAGATCTCCCAGTGTAACAGAGCCAGCCTGCAAGGTTACACAAGGCTGAGGCTGAATTAGGTTGTTCCTGCTCAGGCTTTGATTTCTTCACCTCCCTGGGCTCTCCCAGTTTCTAAAAACTGCACTTAGGAGTCCAGTAAGTGATTATTAATAATGACAAAACTGCCTCACTTCTTCTGTCACCTGAGTTCCAAGTCCTTTAGAAAGGCAGTAGAACCAAGCAGCATTCTCCTATTTCCTCTCCAGAGGATGGTGAAAATGTGCTGTATCTAAAAATAATAGTAAAACTGGACCTTGACTAAGTCCCTTCCTTTTGCCGTGCCTCTGGACTCCTCCCAGCTACTGTCTATCTTGTGTGCTAATTTTGTGCTGGCTCTCTCTGCAGCAGAACATCAGAGCCTGATCCTGGCGTCTGGGATCAATGCCCCTTCCTTAATGTGCACGTACTGGCACCTCTGTCCATGCAGAATTAATCTCAATTGGAATCTTGACTTTTTACACAAGGGTCAGGAACTGGCTCCTACTCTGTGTGCTTGACTGAATATAGGCTGCATTGTAATTGAGACCCTTTGACATCTCATTTTAATACAAAAAGCATAGAAAATAGGAGCATGAGATTGGAAAAGACCTTCTGGACCATGAAGTTCAGCTCTTTGAGATACAATCTCATTCATACCATGCCAAATTTTCTCTTAAAACTGTTGGGCTTCCTCGCCCGCTGCCCTTAGTCCAGGATCAGTCTTTCCAATGTGTAGAAGTGTCTCTAATTTCCAGCATAAGTCTGCTCACAGTGAGGTTGCTCTTATACTAACAGTGTCCTTTAGCTTAAATAGCAACTTCAATACTAACATTAACAATAATAATAGTTAATTACGAGCCTAGAGGGGCTGTTGCTGGGACCAAAAATAACCCGGGTAAGCTCAATGTATTCAAGCTGCAGGATAGTAATAAATAACATCTCAGGTTTATCAGCAATAAAATGGCTTGTCCCAGTCAGAGAGTCCGCGAGGGAGGAGAGATGCTGCGATGAGTGGAAAGTGGTGAGGCAGGCTCCTAGGGCACTGCTCAGTGTGGGTGCAGTTGGACAAAGAAAAATGCAAGGAGGAAAGAAAAGAAACCTTGTTCCCCTGTGTGGAGCAATTTACAGACAGCTGCTTGGTCCCCTGGGATCAGGCGGAGAGGGGGAGAGAGAAAGACGTTCTCGCTGCCTTTCAGGCTGGACCTACATCAAACTCGTTAATGTCAATAGGAGGGAAATTGAACTGAGCTTTGTTGTAACCCTAATGAATCCTTTGCCGGTTACAGTAAATTTATTCTTTTGATTTCCCTTTCTCCCCCCATCTTGTTTCATGTGGGCTTTTTTTATTTTCCCCTTTTATTTAATGCTCCCTTACTGGCAGCTTCTTCTTTTTATTTCTCTCCAATTTAAAACACAGTTAAAAAGCTGTGGTTGATTCCAATTAAATACCCCCTTTGGGATTACTAAAACACACACACTCACACACACACAAAGGGCCTCTCTTTGATTGTTTCCACGGCAACGTATTTAAATATCTCATTCACAGTGTCCAAGTGAAGAGCTGAAGGATTTGGAGAAGCTCTTTCTTTTTCTGCTCCCTCACCTCCCTCCTCCCCCAAATTACTCCTGCTATAGCTGTAACGGGTGTGATACACATATTGCGCTCACCAAGCTTTGGCCGGAATGCAGAATATGTCTGGAATAGGTCTACATACTCCTGGAATTCCAGAGAAAGAGGAGAATTAAACCAATAAGATATGTCTTACAATAATGCAGAGCTGTTGTAATTACCTAGGAATGGTAGGAAAGTATCGTGTCAGCAACAAGACACGTTGAATTCTGCCATTCACTAAACCAGCGTATCTACAAAGTTACTCCGCTGGGAATTGTAGGGCTGTGTCGACAAGAAGGTGGTTAAGAAAGAAGTGGAAAGGGGCTGATCTGGGATGATGCAGTTAACAAGAATCAATGGCAAACTATAGGTGAAGCAACTAATCTTTTGAGATCTGTCTTTCCCCATTGCAGATGCAGGACACAGTTTCCCACTTACTCCTCTTGCATTGTAACACAGATCTGCATAAGTGAGCTTTCTGCGAGGTTATTTATGAGACATTCTGGTGGGACTAAGCAGCTTCCTCAGTGAAAAAAAGGTCCCATTTTGGCAAGATGTAGTCAAGGTGCCTTTCTGAAAGGTGGGGTAAGGAACACAGCCTGCCTCTTCTGCTGCTGGTGGGCAAAGCAAGTTCCAAGTCCTGATTCTGCCCTCGCTTCCCTTGTGTGTGCCAGATTCCCACTAAAACCGGTGAGAATCTAAAGCACACAACTGGGCCTTCAGATGTAGATTTGGGGAGATAAAGGGAGTTTCCCCCTCCTTTTCAGCAGAGAGGACTGAGAGTTGAACGCAAGACCCTTACTGAGAACAGTAACCCAGTCACTGGAAAGGCTTAATCTGTGAAATTCCTGTGCTGAGCTTTCCAGCACAGTCTCAGCAATCGCTGGAAGAGCTGATTCAGAAATGCCCATTAGTGCCAGCAGTTCGCTCTTTCTCTGCCCACAAAGTTTGTACAGAGCACAAAACTACGGTGATTCTTCTGCCTGAATTTTCTCCAGTGTCTTGTCACATATTTCTGTAGGCAGTGCTTGTATTTTCCTTTCCTCTGTCGGCTCAGCAATCTGCTCTGCGTGTGCACGCAGGTTCCTCTGTCCTCCTCCTCCAGTACAAATATCCCAAGGGCTGTAACTCGTACACAGGGCTAAGCCAGGACCTCAATGTTCGTTCCCCACAAAGAAGTTTACTCGTGAGCGGTCTCTGTCAGCTTCTTTCGCAAGGTCTTGGAGAGGCTGGACAGCCTGCAGCGGGGATGGTTTTCGCTGTTCACAGCTCTCAGCTTCTTCAGGGTGGGAAGGAAAGCTCAGACCTCTCTGTGGCTGTGAGCAGAGCCGTGGACTCCTGAGGTGGCTGCAGCCATGTGCGAGTTTGTGTAGTGGCACACCGATGTGTTTAATAATGGGCATCTGTGTTAGGACATGTATCTGGTGGCACTTACATATGCAGAGGGCCATGGGGACATATCTGCTCCAGCTCCGGCACTGCTAGGTGAAGAGAGAGGTGACACCGTATCTTACAGGTGGTCAAGGGTGTTCATAGCCCTGACTTGCACGTCACGGATCCACACACGCTTGTGTAGTGCTGGAGCTGCAGTTTGCCCATGGACCTGGGCCTGAGCAATCTATAAACCCACTTTACAGACAGAGGCGAGCGCGCTGGGAGGAGACTGCAGCACCTGCTGTGCCCTTGACATTTTCCCTTTCCTTCTCCACTGAAGAAACCGACTCCAGTGTGAACTGGTTGCTTTGCAGCTGTTAAATATTAGTTCTGCTTTAACAAAAGTGGTATTTTATCACTAAGCATTGTCTCCAAGGAGGGGAAAAAGCCCAAAAGCAAAAGTGCAAGAGTCAAATCATCATTGCAGTAATGAGTGGAGGACTCCTACGAGGCACTCATTTTACCTGCTGTTCTTTTCCCTTTCTGGTGCTTCGTGTTCGCTCACTTCTTCACTGCAAGAAACTCGGCTTCTGGCTGAGCTTCCCACACCCACACAATTGGCCAAATTTGAGGTAAGAAAATTTATAATGCAGAAAGGCAGATCTATGTGTGGCCAATATGATTCCTGCTTGCCTTTGAGTGTTTCACATAGAAGACGTGGCCTCTGCCTGTCTGTCGCTTGTAAACTGTTTTTCTTTTGGAAACAAATAGTGGATGTAAACATGTAGTTTTCTTTTCAGAGGGAAAATATCTGACCCCTTTGGGTTTGCTCATGCAGACTGGCATTCTTTGCAGCCCCAGGCCTGTGTTTCTTAATCTGTGAGGTTAAAAACCAGCATGGGCTCTACAGCTGTCTCCAAAGAGCAGGGAAGGGAATAATGAACTTAGCAGATGTGTGGTCTGCTTGTTAAAAGAACTCAGTATCCAGATGAGTTCTTGAGTGACCTGGTCTCATACTTTCGTTCCTTAATGGACACAAAACAGCTCTGGAGCTCTTTCCCTCCTGGGCTCCTTCCAAATCCTGCTGAAGTCAATGCATCAGAGCCCAGGACTCTTCCCAGCTGCTGCTGATTTAACACAGAGTCCATCTGCAGTTTTCATTTTTCCTTGTTCTTCTTGTCCTGGAAGCTTTGAGGCAAGAACAACTTTCAAACAGATCTGGAAAGACTCCTTAGAGATTAGGGCTTTGCAAACCTTCGGACTAATTTGGGGAGGGGGGTAGTAATGTTGCATGTTTTTGATATTTTATCATGGGTCTCAGCTCTGATTTTTTCTTACAATTTTAGGGGCTGAATCATGGCAAGAACATCACAATTTACATTTTCTTAAAAAATGAGAGGGGGAATGACAAAAACTTGAAAACATGAAGCAAGACCAACTTGCAGAAACAGAAATTAGAAGATGAAGCTGCCACATGTATTATAGCATTGTTAAACTTGTGACTTTTTAAAAAGAGATCAAAATATTTCTGGACGATAGTCATAATTTCTCAATGCTTGGTAGAGACCATACAGACTTGTGAAATAGTTCACATTTGTAAATATTTTATTCCTATGACTAAACCCCATGTGATTCAAGCACTCATTGTGCCATGTTCTAGTACAAGGACTGGATAATAAATGACCACATTGGAAACTACCTGGCCAGAAAACAGAACAAAACAACTTCAGTGTGCATTATCTGACTATGAGAAGTGAGATGCTGGTGGGAGAGAGAGGGAAGACTGGTGGTTCATCACAGATCTACTCAGGGAACTCTGCAAAGACAGGCATTTCATGCAACTTTCCCTTTCACCTGTTTTATTCCATTGCTGGGCTGTCATTTCAGCAACATCTTTAACAAACGAAAACCTTCTGTGGAGTCAATAGTAATTATAGGAATTTATCACAATTGCCAATCAAGGTGTGTTGGAAAGATTCATCTTTCTCGTTTAAATTAGCTTTCGCTGCACACAGACCACAAGTTGTCTTTAGAAAATCAATTGCAGGGAAATTACAGCTTTCATGGTGTCACATGGCCTCACCAGCCATCTTGCAGCTTAATTCCTCTCCTCCGATACTTGGGTGGCCTCATACAGCTGTTTTCTGGAGTAGAAGGGGACTATAACCCTCAACACGAAGCCTGAAATAATTCTCTGTTCTTCTGAATGCAGTGAGGATATCAAACAAAATGCAGGCTCATCTTGGCCGGTTTTGTAAATGAATGTGAGAAGAGAAGGCGTATTTACACTTTGGTCTGGTTTGCTGCTCCAAACCATGCTGGCACGAATTCTGCCTTTGGCTGTGCTGACACAGCTACCATTTTAAACGGAGACAAAACTGACACACCTCAAGGCAAAATTCAGCTGTGCGCGTTGATGCAAATGCTTCCTCCTAGACAATTAATACGTATTTCTAAGGACTTTATTCTCTGCGGATAATGCTGCCATGAGGAAGATCCTCAGCTGATATATATCAGCTGGAGATCTGACTCTGTAGGAGAGTAAAGGTAAGCAATTCAAACCATTCAACCAATGATTTCGTTCTGCTGATAAGAGTCTATATTCCTGTCTCGTCCAGAGTTTTTCTGCCACCCACATATTTCTATTCCTAGGTTTTGGCCAAGTACATATGTCAGGGACTATATGAACCACAGACTGATACACTTGAGAAATTAAATTAGATCATAAAACTGCCCAGGGATTGCTGACTCGTTCCCTTGACCTAGCTGTGCATTTGGAAACAATTTATTGCTCAAGTTTTACATCTGAACGTGCCCCTTTGTCTGAAGAAGAATCCAGGCTTGTGCAGACATGCAATGTGAGACTGGGACCACCTGTAGGCTAACATTAGAAGAAGCCAGCAGGGCCACATCAAACCGCTCCCTGATTCTGTCTTACATTTCCATCTCAGATGAATATCTGTCGCAATCAACAGGAATCTTTCCACCGACTTCACTGGCTTTCAGTAAGATCTGCTCTATTCAAAGGGTTCTGAGTATCTGCCTGCCATCGATTTCAATGGCTGTTAGGCACCTAAACGAATTTTAAAATTCTAGGCTTCAGTGCTTTTTACATTGGCATAGCCTGTTAACTTGCAGTAGGGCTTTTCCCGTTCTACATTGCTGCGGGTAAGCCAAGGAGGGTCGTTACAATTTACCTGTAAGGCCGGGGCGGCTTATCCTGGGGTCTGACACAGCAACGGGGGTGACGCCATCACCCCCTGGCACGGCTCCTTCTTCACCTCGTCCTCTTCCTCCTGCTGCTGCTGCCGGCACCTCTCCGGCCCGGTACTCGTGCTCCCGTGTTTACTGATTGCCTCTTGTCTGATTCTGACACCTACCCTGGAAAGGGAATGATTAATTAATAGGGCTCATCATTTTACAGGAGCTACATAAGCAAATACCTTTCCTCACATCTTTTTTTCAGAGTGCAGTTTATCCTTCCAAGGTACCTGAGTGACAGCTGCATAAAAATCGTATGGATGCCTGGCAGCTCGAACAGGAGACTGCACTGTGTCGACTCTTGTGTTAACAGAAGTAAACGCACTTAACAATTTACCTTTTCCTGGCACAACATGAAGCCTGTCATTTGTGGGGGAGTGGTGCAGCTGTGAACACACTGGGGTGTTATGAAAAAAATAACTTGGGCTACAGCCCTGCTGACAGGAGTTGCTCAAGGGAAAAAAAAAAAAAAAGAAAAAAAAAAGGGAAAAAAAAAAAGGGAAAGCAGTTGATATTTAATGGCTTAAGGATCAGGGAAGACACAGAGTGAAAAATAAAATGGAGTTTACAGAATAATCGCTCCTGTGTCCGCTTGTCTGTTCCAGAGGATGAGCCACATCAGCTCTCATAAACTGTCGCAACTGATGGAGTGATTTAAAATTGCAGTGGAGCAGTACAAAAGGAATTTAAAGAGCTGTGAATAATTACTGTTGTGGGTGGCTGAGGGCTGTGCAAGCAGTGACTTGCAGATGAGAAGCTCTGCACTGCTGCTAGCACTGTAGCTACCAGCAAAGTTTCCTGTTCTCCCATCTGGAAGGGCGACTGCAGACAGTGACAGTCCTGAAGAAAATCTTAACAGAGACCGCATGCAGCACGCACAGAAATAATGTTCTTTTTATTTACTCCCACGCAAACTGAGAGTAACTCCACTGAGCCAGTGCTTGTGTATAAACCTGGCATCAATTTTGCACAGATGCGGTGATGTTATGGGTAAAAATGAGATGTTGGAGGTCTTTGTCTGGTTCCTGGCCCTACACCCAGAACACTAAATGAGGCACTGAGAGGAAAACCACCAACTATGATGAGTTAAGTTCAAGACAGCAGTGAGGGATGCGCATCACGTACTATTTAGGGGTGTAGCATCAAGTAGTAACGTTGTCTCCTAGAGATGGTTTATGCAAGAATTGCAACTACTTCCCTCCATTGACTGTAGGGGCAGCTCCATTAGTGGTCTCTGTCTCAAACCTTTATCTAATCCGGGTGCTGTCCCCATTAAATCCCAGTACGTATTGAAGCCTTGATAAGAAACTGAATTTCAGCACAGCTCCATTCAGTTCTACTCTTATGCTTGTGGACGGTCACCAATGCATTGCCCTGCTAGCAAGGCGTCAAACCTGAACCACTCTCCAGAACTGGCCTCCCATGCAATCCTGCAGCCTGTTCGCCCCCTCAGCTTTTAAGCCCGTAAGCTGGCACCTCACACGTTTTTCCCTAGGTATGTATGAGACCTCGTACTGTAGGTCTTGTTCTCAGCCGGGGCCGGTAAACACAGTCATACTATAAATACTACCACAAACCTTGATGTTTTCTTCAAAGCCATATAAGTACAGAGCATCCACAGGTCAGAAGCACAAAATTATGGGCTGAGTGATTTCTTTCTCAGTTAATGAGGTATAAAGCAAACAAATACTTTAAAAGGGGTCTGAGAGTTAAAGGAGCTTCACAGCAACAAACATCTGGAGGAACACTGTGACCTTTGATTATGTGCAATGTTTCGTTGAGCTCACTTTGGTCCAGAAACCAACCCCTCAAGCCCCACCTCCTTCCAAAGTCTGCACTCCCTGTAAGCTGCTATCTCCTCCTAATTAAAGTCAGCAGATCTGTAATGTCCATTGTGTAAACAATTTCCAGTTTAGCACTGTGGAGGTGGGGACAGACACGCAATATATCACTGGAGATGAAGGGGACTCCACATTTCCAAATGGGGAGGGGACCATCCAAGGGATGTGAAATTAAAAAGCCAGAACAGAAGAGGCTATCATTTAAATTCCCCGATTTCAATTTTGCAAGGTGCTTCTTAGCTGCTGCTAAATATGCTGAGAGGGGCTGAGAGATAAATGGGTCAAGCTTAGCCTTTGTCAGCACTCTTGCATCTCTAAATCTCCAGGATCCTTCCATTGCTGTAATTGTTTACTGGGTTCCCAGACTTCGGGAGGCATTTCCTGCATAAAAAATAGTACCTCTCTTTTTCCTCCAGACAGTCTCTTTCTTTGGTCAATAGCCACTGAGGAAGAAAGTTTTCCCTGCAGATAGATTATATGTCCTCACCCTAAAACGAAGAGAAAGAGAGAGGGTAAGAAGAGGATCCTTTACGGATGCTGCTGCCCCCACCGTGGCCTGACCCTCTCCAGCTCTCGGCCCACGCTGCGGAAAGGCACGGCAGCGAAGAGACGCAGTGACAGATCTGGTCTTGTCCTCAGCATCCGCAAGACCGGGTCCGTGCTCAGCATCCGCGCCGCCGGACCGCGGGCACCGGCCGCCGACGTAGCCCAAGGGCGTTTACGCAGCGCGTAGGCAGGCAGCATTTGCAGCCAAATATTCGAGTGGCTTTGGCACCCGCCAAAGCCGCGCGGTGAGCTGGTGCGGAACGGAGGAGAGACCACCCCGCTCACTAGTCTCTTTGGCTCTGGAAAATCCGACTCCGGGCCAGGGCAAAGGCAGAGGAGCCGTTTCCCTCTCTGCAAAAGGGGCTCTGGGGCCACGTACGGGAGCTGTCTGGATGCAGCTGCCGCGTTTGTGCCTGCGGTCTGTGCGCTGGGTTATTAGAGTTGCTTTGAAAAAGTCATCAGCTGCCTATTGCTGATCGCAGAGTATGAGAAGTTACTGGTTACGTATCACCGCCTGCTGTCTCTCTGAAGATTGCTGATTACGCTGATATGACACACGTCGGCTACGGCTGTGCGGGTGCCGTGACAAACCCAACGCCCTCGCAGCTCCATCAGGAGGGGGAGGCGCTGCTGCTATTTGGTCCAAAAACCCCTTTGCTCGCTTCTGAGAAAAACACAAAACCGCAGCAGAAGAAACACTGGTGTCATTGTAATATAAAGCAGTAAGGGCTCTGTCCAACCAGTAATAAACTTTGGTAGAAGTGCAGTGGCTGTGAAAAATAGATATAGTGAAGACTGCTGGGGTAGGGAGAAATCCTGAAATTGTGGGAGAAAAAACGGCATGAGATTTGAGGCTGTAGGACCACAGAGAACAGTGTCCCCTGAAGCCAGTGGATCAGAGCTAGGATTTACCCCTCAGTGAGCACCCAGACTCTCAGACTGGGGCAATGCGGGGGAAAACTTAACCCTTCAATATTTAAGTTAGTCCAGGGATAAAACAGCAAACCAGAGCACACTCCTTTTAACTACTGCTTTCATCCAAATGCAATTCCTCCATCTTCCAAGCACTAAAAAGGTCTCCAGGTCTAGAAGAGCTCAAATAAAAGTTGTTCCACTCCCTCAAGCATCTGCTTCATGTCCTGGCTTTCTCGGCTTGCTTCAAATTACTGTCTCCCGCACTTTGTTAATTACGTGATTACGGCATCCATTGACAATGAGAAAATTAAAACTCCATGCTGCCTTTCAGACAAGGCTTTATTACTCTGCAAAAGAGGCTGAATGCAATTTAGCAAAGCGCTGTGCTGAACAACCGGGATTGTTCTCTTCCACAGGCTTCCTCCTCCACTCCCACTGTTTCCCCAGAGACAGCAGTGTTTGCGGAGGCTTAATAAAGCAGGAAAGAGAGCAGGTGTGAAAGGAAACATCAATTACCATTAGCCCCGACGATCCTGGACAATCCCACCCATGGCGAAGGAGCAATGGCAGTCAATTCTCTATTTCTTTCTATGCAGATAATTAAGTGCTTTGCTTTACTTATAAGGGTGAAGCTGGTTAGGACTTCGGGATGGAGGCAAGGTAAGGATTACTGTTAGTAATATCCGCTGTGACAGTAGGCCTGGACTGAGTTCCGATTTCCACGGACAATCCCTCTCCTGAAGATTTTGCAACCTCGACACATGGGAGCACTAATGGTTCTGTCTGTACAACTCTCACTGGAGATGAGGAATTAACAGTGAGATACTCATGGGTGCAAAGGAGCAGGCCTTTTTAGAATACTGACTGCTAAAACTTTTAGAGGAGCTGAACACCTAAAAAACTTCTGATTATGGAGCAGGTTCTCCTGACCCCAGGACCCCCCCCAATCCTTGGGCAAGGCAGAAGTGGCACTGGGTCCTTTGGTGATCTGGCCACAAGGCAGAGGCTGAGTGTTTGTCAAAGTCTGGCCCAAACGGAGTTGCCCAAAGCCTTAGCAGCAGGTCTTCAGTACCGTTTCCTCATTATCATCCTATTCCCCTGACTTGGACATTTGCTTGCAGCAAATTTCACAGGTCCTCCAATAGCTAATGGGAGGTATTTATTTCCATTCCTTTGGTGCTTCAATTTTAAGTATAGCAATAATTCAATGTATCTCATTTTGGGGGAATGAAATATTACCCTTATTTTCAGCTCATTTTTTTGTGTTTTATTTCTCTCTCTCCCTTTTTTATTGAGCTCTGAACATTAATAATCAGCCCTCATTAATTCAGTTAATTCTTCAAATCCTCATATTCTTCATGCCGAGCACTATAAAGCCAAAGAGGAGACTAATGAAAGCCGAAGAGACGGTTAGAGTTATTAAAAATCAATTTTTTTATTTGGTAACCCTGGGGGTGTTAATATTCTCATCTCACATCTTCACAGTGTCATTCCTCCCAGAGGAATTCTAAGCTTTGTGGATTTGCAAGATGCAGGAGGGCTTCTTCCAAGTTTCTGGGAACCCTTTAGTTTTAAGATGTTACAGGTCCTTCTCCTGGGGGGCTGCTGACTTCTCTGGAGCTCAGGAAGGGCAAAAAGAGCTTTGCAGTCCAGAAGACTATTGTGCATTGCTGTCCATCCTCCCTGTAGGTGTTTTCACTGTGGTCAGCACAGGGGACGGTGAGGAAGAGACTGCTGTGCGGGAGGGAATCCGCATCCCGCAATCCTGGCAGGCAGGAGGGCTGCGGTTGACACGCTGGCTCTGGCACGGGCAGAGGAGCAGCCCGGGTTCCTGCCTTTCATTTAAGGAGATTAGTGATAATGGAAAATGCAGAACATTAAACAGTGGAGTGATTACATTGCGGAGGAGGACTGGCAAATAGATTTGTCCCAATGCAAGGGTGTGAAAAAGGGGTCACAAAGCTGAGTTTACTTCAAGCTTATGAAGTGAGAGATGTTTTTCAGACTTTGCAACAATTCATTCCTGTCTTGGTTTTGATCTCCCTTCACTCCCTCAGCGTGCCTTTCCTTTTGGCAGCATTTTTAATTCATGAATACATTTGCACACCCCTTGGTCACCTGTCCTAATGATTTATCCTTCCTGTTTCCTTTACTTGGGTGAGTCCAAGTGTCCCCTGCCAAATCCTGCCCATTAAAACATGGTCCTAAGTGTGACAAAGGGGAGGAAAACCAGCAAAGAGAAGAGACTCTCAGTTCCCTTCACAGGGCACGACAGGGGAGAGGCCAGAGCTGGCTTAGGAGCGAGGGAGAAAAATGGGATCTGAGAAGCTGGCCAAGAATCCCAGATCTCCAGCCGGTGATCTGTGCGGGGTCTGCAGAGGTACACTGTCTGCGTGATCTCATACTTGTTATTATCATCGCGTCTGAGACGAGGCACCATGGCAACCAATGCATTTTCTTTCCCCTGTCTTTAGGATGATGCTCTTTTAGTTCCTGAATTCCTTCTCTACTGAATGGGTGACAATCCCTTTACCGAAGGCAGAGAAACATCCTTTTGCCAGCACCTTCCTTCCCCTAACGCATAGCTGAGAATAGACCTGGAAAAAACACCCTCTTTGAGGGTGTGATCCATCAGCTTTCAGTCCCACTTTTATGGGACAAAAGACTTTTTGGGTACGGGATGGCTGTGACATTCAGCCCTACTCCTTCCAGTGCATTTTTGATGCCTCCCGTGTCAGATTTCACCTACTGGAGTGACTCTCAAGGGGATTTCTATTGTGTATGCTGGCTAGGTTCCTGTGGGATTCACTTTTAAATCTCCTTTTCAAACAGATAATTAAAATGTAATGGTGTTTACATTACAGATGGAGCTGAGAGAAAAATAATAATAGTAATAATAATCATAATAAACACTACTTTGCTACTCAGGGGAGTTCGTCAAATGGCTGTTGGAGAGGCTTGGCACACTTTAATAAGTTTAAAGAAGAGGATTTACATTGAGCAAACGTACTCAATTGTTCACACGCGACTGGTGAGGTGACGAAGCGTTCAGAAGCATGCAACCGGAGCAGCCAGCACTGAGTCTGCAGCAGGAAAAAAAAAAAAAAAAAGAGGAAAGGGTATTAAAATCCCATAACTTTTACAGCAGTGGGTACGTAGAATGGAATTGCAGCTCTGCAGAGTCCACAAGCTATTCTAAATTAATGGCTTGGCTTTTCCAGTCCATTCAAACAAGCTCATTTCATGCAAGATAAATTACAGGACCCTGCCACCCTCACTCCCTGAAGAGAGCTTTTTATAATTCACGGTGTGTGTGTAAGGGAATGGACGGTTGGGTTTTCTGACAGATATCCTGTGGCACAATGACCTGCTGTGGAGGCTGCAATATTTGATTCACCCAACACCAGCTGGAACAAGAAGTAGCTGTCTAAGCAAAAAGAGGGAAAAGGCCAAAAGCAAGCTCCCAGTAAAGCCAGCTAAAACAACCCCATAAGAAATAAGAGAGGCTTGCTGTATAAATATCTTCTGAAAATTGGGTGGCTGCCTCAAGCCTTATTTTGTGGGACAAAACAAGAAGTTTCATTTGGTAGCAGAGTCTAATAAAGGAGAGGTGGCTTGGGGATTTGGTCTGATCTTAATCCCATTGCAAAAGAAATAAAGGCAGCGCTAACCTAACAAACATGAGAAATCCAGTGGCTGCAACCACGAGATTCCTTTTCTTTCCATCTTCTGGAGGTGTTAAAATTTGCTCAGTCAACCTAAACAGCCCATTATTAGAGCTGAGAGCTTGACTCCCTGCTTTTCTTTCTTCAGAAAGGCTTGAGAGGCAATAGCAAATATCCAGTGGACTTTGCCTCTAAGCACACTCCTGTTCCCCTTCTGCCAACACCATCTCTGTCACTCCTGTGCTATGTTTTTGTCACCCATTTGGGCCACTTAATTACATTCTCTTTTCTTTTGGAAAGAGCTGATGTAATTATTTTCATGATTAACACTCTTGTGCAGCTAATTGTAATTATACCTTATAATCACGGTTGTGGTCGTCAATTACTCATCTTTGCTTCATTGGAATGTTTTTCTTTATCTGAGTTTCTGGAATTTGTCTTGACTGAGTACAGATCCACAACAAACTAGTCCAACTTTTCAAACTTCTCTGTTTTTCTCCAGAGGGAATTAATTTGAGGCCATAATAATGAATAAAGGCCAGATCATCTGCTGGTGTAAATCAACGCAGCTTCACTTGTGTCAGCACAGCAATGGTGATTTACAGCAGTTGAGATGTTGGATATTTTACTAAGAAACTGGTGTCGTCTAAGAAAATATTATCTGCCTTAGAGCCACTTTGTGATATAGTTTCCATGTATTGAGCAATGCATATTTTTCCTTTTTATATCTCTATCCTCTTATATATTTTTGAGAACCAAGAAAATCAAACCATCCTGTACACTCGCTAGGTTGTATATTATGCAGCATTTTGAAAGGCGTTTCATTCTACACCTTGAAAATACACGGGGGACTGATTCTCCTCTTGCTCATGCCAATTTTTATGTGGTGTAGCTGTCAATTTGAATCGAGCGGCTCCTGGTTTACACCCTAGTGAGTGCAAACAGCATCAGACATCGGATGAATATATCAGTTTTACAGGGAGGATACTAGAATAAATTCTAATCCAAGCCACATACAGGAAGCTCAGAAGTCAAAGCCACATACATACGACTTATAGAACAATACAATTTTCAGCTCAAAACCTGGTCAGGGTTTTGCTAGGCTTGCTCTAAACCATGGACAGGTGACAACAGATTTTTTAATTGCAGTGGGTGCCCAGGAGCTTAGATTCGAGACTTAATGGACCTGAACTACGTCGGGTGCCATGGAAATACAAAATGGCATAATGTGAAAGCCTGATGGAAAACCGTCAGCGTGGTTTCCTTGCTCCATCCTTCTCTGCCCTCTTTGGGCAAGTGCTTTAATTCTGTGTGCTGGGCTGCAGGCTGGGCCTTCCCAGCCAGACCAAGTGCTGCTTTAAAAATCATTCCCCATTCCCAAAGAGTTGGATGAATGAATAAAGAGGTGAACTCCCAACCTGGAGATTACTGCTGCATTAATAAAGCAACTGTGAACGAATTGTCTCAGCTGCCTGAGCCAACTAGGATTATTAAACCAGGTCCCTGATTTAATTAGAGTGCTTAAAACTCACGCTAAAAACAAAAATGCAGCTCTCAGCTAGAACACGAGCTTTATGTGGGAAGGGTCACTGCAAAGGTCAGCTCTTCCCACAGTATATTCATGATTATTGAATCAAATGCTAAGGTGGAACTGGAGGGCTCCACTGAGGGGGGGCAGGGAGGGAGAGCTCTCGTCCCCGTGCTACAGCTCTGAGCGCTGCCTGAGGCCAGCAGACAATACAGGTTATTTCTGCCTGCCCAGCAACTTCTGTGAAACGGCCTGAAAGAACAGCATCTACATTGGATAACAAAAAAAATGCACACGCACCAGAGCTGCCCGCCTTGTTACAACGCAACCCGGGGGATCCGGGACAGAATGGCGTGACTTAAATCCTCCCCCAGGCCAGCGAGCCTCCCTGCGAGGTGGCCTGGCACACACCGACAGGGCGACGTGTTAGCAGAAGCTGTGTGGCTCATACGAAATTACTGAGCTGTGTTTCCTTGCACCGGCAGAAGTTTGGGACACCCTGACCTGGCAATATAGTTTCTCACCAGTGCCAATTCAATTAGATGCCCCCAGCCTGACTAGCAGAAAATGGACCTAAAGTGATGCCTTGTGACTGACTAAGCATTACAGACTATTTATTCTTTAACTCTTAGTCTGGAGTTGAACTGTGACTACAGGAAAAAAAACCACCATGGCCCATGACTGTAGCTGTAGGCTGATAGGAAGCTTTTTTCCTTTTGAAGAAAATCAATTTTCGGACTTCAAAGGCTCCGTACCTCAACTGCTTTTCCTGGCCCAAGACTCCGCTGCATGTTTTTTCTCAACTGACTGAAACTATCAGTATGACTGGGAGTTACTACAGCACCTGAAAACCATCATAAATTATACTTCTGCCCTTTCTGCCAGCCTAGCCAACGTTGGTACCCCAACGGCATCCCCCGTAACCAGGTCTGAGATCGGAGCACAAACTCCCTTTAATAATAGCAAGCACTGAAAAGAAAGTGAAGGCAAATTAAGCTTCACAAAAGAAAAGTTAAATGATTCTATTGTTATCTGAGTAGTTTCCAAATGGACTCATCAAAGTTTGGAGAATTATTTTAATTGATAGCTGCAGATTAACAATAAGATAAATAGAGAGATTAGAAAACACCCGTTACACTCAGCTGCGGCTGTAGGAAATTTTCAGCCTCAGCTAATTGTTCCATTTTGCGGCTTTAATTAAGTACAGACTCCTGAACTGAAATATTCCAGATAGCGCCTGAGCCTGTGCACACCAGATCACCCAAAGTTTCCTGGATATACTTTTAACTCCTTGGAACCAGCTTCTGACCTTAGGGACTGGAGTTGGATAGTAATTATACGGAGTGAGACTCATCATTATGCAGAGAACTAGCATGCAAATGATGGATTTAAAGGAGTATCTACAGGGTCAGCTACGGGCAGATGTGAGCCAGCTCCAGTCCAAAAGAGGTGGACCAGTTTCAGAGCAATGCTGAGCCCGGGATAATATGCCCAGCCTCTCAGGAGAGTTTACTAGCCTGGTGCTGGCACTGCACTAATACCTCTCTATGGCTTCCACTTCAGGCCTGGCTCACCTCCAGCTGGCCCCGAGCGTGGGCAAAGCGCGCTTACAGCTGTAGACCCAACCTGATAGCTCTGCACCACGCAGAGATTTGTTGTTGCTTCCCCACACGGGTTTAGGTTTCACCAATTGCACACTTTTCCTATGCCGGCAGCGCTCTAAAACCAGGTATCTCACCCTAAGGAGCCAAGTATCACCAGGCTCCTAAGTTTGAGAGTTTGATGCTATCCCACACAGAGAAGAAAAGTTAATTTAAAGCAGGCTGATAACAGCACAGCCTGGGTGGGCTCACGCAACCCTGCTCTGCGGTATAACACGGCCTGTTGCTGCTCTCGCCAGTAACAAAGTCCTGATTTGTCACGCTCCAGCCAGAGCGACTGGGGCTGGACTGGACACCGTGGTGCATCCCGGGACTGGAGGTTTTCCAGGCTGCGCCCTGGTGGAGCGGGGAGGCTGCCCCCGGCTGGGCGGCCTTACCTTCGCCCTCTGTGATCTGGGAATTTTCTGCCTGGCAGCTGAATTGTAATAACCATCCCCGCAGCACGGCAAGCTCATTTCACAAACTGACTCTAGTAACTACACACGAAATGGCCCGTTCATCGAGGCCAAGGGTTCCATTTACTTCTGAAACATTACTTGGAAGAGGAAACGGTACATTTAATTAAGCATCATGTTATGCTAGGCGTGAAGGATTAAGCAGCAGGGCAATTTCAGGAGACTTGACACTATGGTGCCAAGAACAGTACTGGTGGCTGTTTGAGTTAGGTGGGATTCTGGATCCTCGGAAAAGAAGCGTTCGTCATTTCCTACAAGGCGTTTCCTCTGGTCTCTGTAATACTGTTTGGTCTTGGAACTTATCAAAGTTTTTCCCAGTTTGCCACTGATTTCCTATATGACATCCTTAATGTATACAGTCATGCCCTTCCATGTGTCCCCAACTCCATCTGTATGGAAAAAGAGGAATTTTCATGAGAAAAATGGTAAATGCTCTGAGCTCTAGGAATAAAATATCCTCTTCACTTTCTAACCTTTCAGCCACTGAAGCTAAGAAAAGAAAGCACAACTCTTTTGCTGGTTACAGGGTGGGAATACACAATTGTAAATACTTCTGGTAGACAGTCGTCTGTGAGGAAAATCAGGCCTGATACACATTAATACAGGATCCACTGCAATTCACAGGCTGAATTAGGCCACTGTTTGGATTATGGCTCTGTCAGTCTCTAACTGCCTTCAACGCTAAATATTTTAAAGAGAAGACACAGCCCACTGTGTATATATGCTATGATACAATAGCCAAATCTTGTGATCTTCCTGCTTGACAGCAATGAAAAATGAAATGAAAACAAGTGAGGGTGCTTGCCTTATCATCTCTGCACTCAGGGTTGTCTGCAGAGAAGTTCTCATTTGCAAAGAAATTATTATTAAACTGATATGGTCAGTTCCTCCTCACTCCAAGCTGCTTCTGCTCCTAAGCTAGGTCTGGCTCTGAATTGCTCACGAGAGGAATTTGTCTCACGACTATGAGAGGAGAGTCTATGGGGACGTGCTTTGAACCCAGACATTTTAGAGAGTAGGGCGATGGAAATATCCCCCTATATAGCAGTATTTCCTTGTATCCATTCAACTTCTAAGGTTGATGGTCAGGCAGAGGACATAACTGCAGTTAAGAAAGAATGAAATACAAGAACTTCACAGGAAAAGCTCTAGGGAACAAGGGGGAGCAGGGAAGGAGGCTTGAGATATATAGTTATAGCTGACATAATGAAGAGAGAAATGCAGCTTGGAGCTGACAGGAAGGAACAAATAGGAAGAGCTCCCACAACAGAAGAGAATTGCAGATTTGGTTATTGCAGTCGTATTTGCCCATTTACTACCACAGCCGGTACAAACCCCTGCCTTTCACTGTAAATGAAGATGGACACGGATGTGTGCTGGCAGGCAGTCTCACACAGAGGGCATTCCTGCACACTAATGTACTCCAAGGAGCCCTGAGTTTGCACTTAATTGGAGGAAAATACACCAATTCACACGTCCTGTTGTTGCTCCAGGTCACCCTGACAAAGCCAGCAGCTGGTGCTCTGGGACTGGGTAGATGGTATATTATACCTGCCAGTCTTCATTTGTTACGATGGCAAGAGTTTTGCATTAACACAGTAACTTATAACGCTGTAGTTAGAAGACAGAGGAGATGCAGCCTGTGGTTGTAATGCATCTTTTGGCATACATTAAGGGGATTCATCTTATCATCACTGTTCAGCAAAGTTTTTAACCATGCCTTTAGCTTTAAATAGCAAATAAAACCAGAACAATCAACAGGAGTCCTTTGTGTATTTATTCACATGGTCACACATCTTTTTTTATGGAACATCATTTAAAGCACTGTCATACCGATAAAATGCCTAAAAAACTACCTAGAGACCAAGCAACAATGCATTTGCATTTGCTACCTGTCTGTGTTACTGCTTCTTTGAGGCATTTTGCACAGCCTGTACATTAGGTGTGCAGGTGACGAACAGCACGGGTGGGATTGCGTGCACAGAGTATGTGCACCTTGAGAACTGACGTTTGTGTTCCTACACTCCTTTCTCCCCAGGCTTTCTGTGCACCAGTGATGCTTCTTTGATCACACTAAAATCAGAAGCATCTTCCAAAAATTCAGGTTGTATTAAGAGTCTTATCCTTAATCCCTCAACTTGAGTGTATTGATAAGAAAATACCAATTAAGATTCATATTCCCATGCTGGACCTGTAGTCAGAGACTAAGGAGATTATGTGATCATTCTAATTTCACACCCAGGAATGTTAAATAGTTATAACTTTATCTCATTCAAACAGCAACGGCCCATGAGCTCCAGGGTCCTCTTGGCCTATTTGTTGCTACCACTGCAGATGTCCCCCGACCTTCAATCGAAACAACCTGGGTGGCCTCTCTGTACCTTCAAAAGAAAGATTTCTGCAACAGAAACAGTGGTAGCATGCATTAGCAGTCTGACTACACCAGTATCAAAGTGCTTCACCCAAGTCCTCGAGACAGATCCGAGCATGGACAACAATATTAACGAACAGCTGCCAGCACCAGAAACTGTAGCTCTGCTGCCTGATTGCATGAGACAACAATATAAGCTGATGCTTGCTGAGGTAGCAGGAGGCAAAGAAGGGTTTTCATACACCCAAATCTACCAGGCACACCTAAAATCAGGCAGGAGCAATAGGACATATTTGCAAGAGAGACTTTCAAACCACGTGAAGAGCTTGCAGCTGTAGGATTTTCTCAAGTTTGCTACCAGTTTATGTAAAGTGAAACGGCAAATGTGAATTAGGGGAAGTTTTATTACAAGCCATCCTTAACAGCCTGGGAAAACAGGGATTGAACTAGGAAATCCTGCAAAGCCTGGTCATTTTCCCTTGCAAAATCAAGGTAAATCTGGTGGGGATTTGGAAATTCAAATGGACTAGCTGAGAAACTCACAATCCTGCTGATACTGGCTGGGCAGAGGATGAGATGAGCCTTGTACCGTTGATTGGTTTAGTGCATCTGTATTAGGCATCTAAAAACTGGATGGAAAGGTAACCAACACAACACCACTACCTTGTTCCTGTTGCTCTGACATCTTCCATCCCTTTTCATTTTTTTCCGTGTACCCATTAGCCTCCGGGCCTGCGTAAGATCTAAAGAGACACCCTTCTTCAGCATGGTGCTCCCAGTGAAGCCATTAAGCCTCTGCACAAATGCCCAGGACTGCTGGGGAGAGCTGGTTTCTGGCCGGAGGCCTCGGGCCGCAAGCTGCTTCGGCTGCAGCTGCCTCCTGCCGCCCGTGTGGGCAGCACCCAGGAGAACCAGGCTCCCAGGCTCACTTGGCACTAACGTAATATGAAAAGTAGTCATGAAAAATAACAGCTCCAGGCTCTACAGATGTGGGAAAACTGACTCCAGCTTTAGTTATTGCGAGGCATTATTTTTACAGGAACAAAGAAGCAGAGGGTGTTTTGCGAACAAGCAAGCAGACACGTTCACTGGCTGCAGAACCTTGCAGCCTGGATAGTTTAAACCCAAGCTTTCGCTTGGTGTTAGAAGGGAATGAACTAACCTTTTCCATTTCATTTCTGAAAACTCCAAACTAATTATCTTTCCATTCTTCTTCCATCCTTTCACTGCCAAGGGAAAGAAATCAGGACAGCACTCCTGGGCTTTCTAGATCTTGCAATATTTATCACCTGAAGCCTTGTTCCCAACAGGAACACTCAACACTGAATCTTTTGTGCTTAGATGAAACCAGCCAGGGAGACTGGGACAGGCACTGGGAGCATCATTCTGCAGACAGCCCTGAAGGGAACAAGACCGTTCCATTCGTGCAGAGCCGAATCACTTACTGAATGTCAGATTTTTTTTTTGGTTGGACTTTTTTTGAGTAAGGACCCAGAAGAGGGAGACAGCAACAGAAGAAAGATGGAAGAAAAAACAAAGAAACAAGAAAAAGCATGGAAAAAAAGAATAAGGGAAAGATTAAAAAAAAAAAAAAAAAAAGCAGTACAGGGGGATTAGGATTCAGGCCAGCATTGTCTGCAGCCTTCCAAACCATATGATATATCTAAGGAAAAGGCAGACAGCACATCTGAGCAAAAATTACAGGTGGCTGAATTAATTAGCTCCAAATCCCAACACCCCCAAACATCAGGCGCTGGGATTAAGGACTCAAAGCTAGTTTGCTGTTGAATCCCAAACCTCAGATATTATTTGGATTCAAATTGGAAGTGTTGCAGATGGGTTCGTTTAGGGAAGAAGAGAGCTGTCTTTTCCCATTCTCCCTTCAGCTGAAGCAGAAAGGCACCTTTCTTTTTCCTTCATAACTTGATATTAAAATCACTGCAGCCTTCCCTACCCCTGTCTGTGCTTGGTTCCCATTGATCTTAACAAGCTTCCAGTTCTCTTCAAACACCGTGGTGCTGCAGGACGGGTAGGCAGAGATTCACTTCAAGGCAATGGGAGATTTGCCTCTTTCTATCATCTGTGCTTGTGGGACATCATGTGAAAGGAATTTACTGTCCTTAAATGCTGAAAAAGTCCTATTGTGTGACTAAACAAAGGGACCCAAGGACAAATGGCATCTGATTTTATCCTGAAACACTGAAAAATCACCAGCTTCTCTTGGTTTTGAGGCAAAGCCCCTAAAAGCTCACCAATAACCACATGTAGCCAGATTCACGGAGGTTAATCAAAATAGTTGATAGGCATCAGAACTACATCCATTTCCTGGTGCTACCTTCTACTCCCTATGATAAGACATTTGATCCATCTGTGATTCAGTTCTTCCTATAAAATGTGAATAATCCTTGTTTAGCTAGCGGCAGCATTAGTAGAATAAAGCATTCATGCTGATGAAATGTTCAGACATTATCCTCATCTAAGTGGAGGGAGAATCTGCATAGGTTGAAAAGTTCATGAATCTTGCAAAGAACATAACCTGCATCTCCTGCTAAATCAGGTGAGTATCATATCATTTGCCAGGACCACCTTGTGCAGGTCTAATTATCTGCTGGCAAAAGAGGTACAGAAGCATAGCTGGCAGTGCACTTGCTTCATCTGGATGGTGCCAAACAAGCTGGTAAGTTCATCACAGCCTGTGTACAGCATCCAGAAGTAGTACACAGGGAGACAATTAGTGTTCGTGTGGCTTTTGTACTGGCTGCGATCAGAGGCCTGGAAGGTATTTGCGTTTATTATAGCATTGGTACCCAGTCAGGACTGAAAACAGTCATCACCACCATGCTCACTCAAAAGAGTATTTGATGGACAGAAAGCTTGAAAAATCTTGAACGAGAAGAGAAAAAGAAAGGCAGTTCTCAACAGTGTAATCATGTCTCAGTAAAACACTGAGTATGGCAATTAATTATTGATCATGGATCCCTCTCTTTGCCTTTCTCTTGTTTCCCAGGGCTCTGCGTATCTGCCAAACACCATGCCAGAATTAATCAGGTATTTGCTTCCACCTGGGGAATCAGCTACCTGTCTCTAATGGACCCAGTACAACTTGAATGCAGTAGCTTCTCATCAGGTCTGGTTTTACATATAATCAGGCACACTTTGCAATCTGCAGGTGGCTCAGCAGGTTGCAACAGATTTTTACTGCTTTTATGTTATGCCTTGACCACACATCCTTGCCACTGGCAGCTTGCTCTATGGCAATGGGCAGAGTTTGTCTGGAAGCAGAGCACTGGTATTCTGCAGCTCAGTTGTGTGTGGACCACAGCGATGCCGTCTGCCTTCTTACCAGGTTGTTCTCTCAAATCCCTGAGCGTCCATGCTAGTTACTGTATCCTCTTGGTAATAATAACCATAAGAAAATAAATACAAGAAGTCCTGCATACAGCTAGCATAATATCTCTCTAAGTTTTGTGGAGAGACATGGAAATCCTGGGTGAGGTTGGGACAAGGTTTTTTCATTCTGAGATATTTCTAAGAAATCAGTATATACCAAAAAGCTAAGCACACATTATTTTGTTTTCTATAACCAAAACAGTTCACTTTAAAACAGAAGGAAAAAAAAACCCCAAAACCAAAAAACCAAAACCCAAACCACCCAACAGAATTTTCTTCTGCCTTGTTCAAAAAACCCATTGAGCAAAGAGAATTCAGAGACTGCATCTCCATCCTTTCCCACCCTTTGGAAGTTAACAGGTGAGCTTATAGACATAACTCATTGCATCAATGGTACTTACAACAGGTTAATATTTTCTGTCAAGTTAAATGAGGGTGGGGAGTCTCTGGTATGTCAATATGCATTAGCAATGACGAGGGCAGCAGTAGTCTTTAGCAGGGAACTCGGAGCATGAGCTGACCTAAAACACCACCACAGGAGAAGAGAACGCCAGACACTGCAGGACAGAGACAAGCTGGCTTTTCTACTGCAACTTCTTGAATCCATGTAAATGTTTGGGAACTTCTACTCTCAGCTTGTATTGCTGCTTGCTGAAACTGGTATCTGGGGCAAGAATATGCTAGTATCACCTCCCCCTCCTGCAGGATAATGAATTTGCGTTTTCCCTTCTAAAAACAAATGGCGCTTTCATTACAATTCATTTCAGTTGGATGTCTTTGCTAATACCACTGCAGCAGGGGGCTCCAGATGGTGCCCTTACACGTCCTCTTATATGTTCTCTTGGCACAGGAGCAAATCTTCTTTCAGTTAGAAGAAACTCTGTAGTGGTTTCTCTGGGAGAGATAAGGCTGTCAGGAAACTAGTGCTCTGTCACTGTTTCTCTGACAACAGTCAAATATAAGGGTAGAGTTCCTCCTTGTAGGCAGTGTTAATCTAAGATTGTAAATGAGAAGGTTGCCAGAGAGATATTTTTTATTATCTCCGTTGCATGACTGGCATGCACATCATGACATACCAACACGGCACAAGGGGTAGTATACTAGAGTGCCTGCTTTTGCAAGCTGCTTTAAGTTCTACTTGCCATAAAAGTCCTGAGTACAATTAAAACTGTAGATGTCTGTCTTTGTGAATACAAGCTTGATCCAAATGCCACTGTAGTCTTGCACAGATATCAATCACCTTTGTGTTAGGTTCCTTATAAATAGTGTGGCATGAAGCTAAAGCATTCTCCTAGTTGCACAGAGACTTTTTCTCTGTGAACCATGTTGTAGCAGGTTATATCACAAAACCACAGTAGTGTTCTATGGAATTAGTTGTTCCCACCCCTATCTTTTAGTTAACAATTCCTGCTTTACCTATGTCTGTGCAGCTACACTGTTCCCAAATTAACTGTGTTAGCTGCAAATCCCTAAGAGAAAAAATATGGAAAAAAAATCCCCAGTTGCAACAGTTTCCATCAGGGGGAAGTAGTTCAGTTAGCTCCCTGTATCCCTTACTCATATGGTGCTGAAAGCAGTGAAACCCAGGAGTGTACCCCTTTGTCAGTCTTCGTCCATTTGTCTGTCTAGCTCTCATCTGTCTGTTCCCTTCGTTAAGGGGACAGCAGGTGTCAGGGTGGGTGATGGATGGGCAGAGGATGAACTAGAATAGAGTCTACTCATCATCCATTTGTGCACCAGAACAAGACGGATGGTCACGAAGAGCTTTCAATTTGTCCAAAGGCTGAGTCAGAAAGCCATATCACGTGCCCTGCAAGAGTCTTTCGCAGGGAGTGGGGGACACCAATTTGTAGCCACTGGTGGGTAAAGCAATGGAGAGGGCAAGAGCACACAGAACTGGATCAAAGATGTGATCTCATCTAAACTACATCTCAGGCTTGGAGATCTTGGATGTACAAACAAATTACAGGCTGGATCCTTACATTTGAGCTTCTAATGGAGAGCCATGGCCTCCCTTAGAGGAAAAATCCTCCACGGCTTTTTCTGGAAAGGGAAAGTAAGTCTTACAGAGAGGAATCCTCATGGTAGGCTATTTTCCAGCAGTAAGAGCTAGGTATTTCTGTTATTTACAGCTGCAGCTATAGACTCTAGACCCAACCCTTGTACTAGGGTACCATGTAGGTGTATATTAAAAAATAAACAGCCCTGAGGTACAGCCAGGTTAACAGAAGGCTATGCAGGCAGAAAATGTGTGGGGCAGAAAATGTGTGGGTCAAAAAGGTTGGCAAATGTAAACCTGTGCCTTCAGCAGCTTCAGTCTTACAAACTACACAGCCCAAGTAATGCAGCCGTGTCAGTGAAGAAGCAGGAAAAGGAACATGGGTCTTCTGTGAAACTTTGCTGACAGCAGTAGAAGAAAAGCAAGTAGTCGAAGGTAGTGATTTGAAAGGAATAAATTCTGAGCAAAGAGCATGCAACAAACAATTTTTTGTTAGTTACCAGTTATTAAAAAATTGCCCCTACCTCTGCAGCTTCCTCCACTTTTTCATATGATCAAAGACCTCATTCCATACTAACATGCTCCTATTCTTTCCCTCCAGTATGCAGGGGAACCAATTCAATCCACGAAGCTTTTGTCATTCTCTCACTCTGACTTCCACTCTCTTTTCTTTGTAAGGGTTTGCAGTGTACCTACCACAATGATAAAATGCATCCTATTTACTGGGAAAGAAAAATCTACCTCAGCACTTTTTCCATGGGAAGAAAGTACGTGTGTGGGAAGTACATTTTAAAGCATTTTAGATTGTGACTTCTGCGAATTAGAAAATGCACACTTCTTCCCCAGATGGAATATAGGCAATTACACTGTGAAAGCAAGTGCTATTTCTGTCCCTTTCACCTTGCAGTCTTACTAATGCTTTTAAGATACATAAAGATACACTTATTTGTGGTGAGGAAGATGGCCACTTTCAGCAGTTTGCGTCTAGTCTATGAAATCAGGGAATGAGGAAATAGCTCTGCCTCGTATTATTTTTCACAGTAGTTAAATAAAATTCCTTGAAAGCCTTGGTGACTGAATTTCTTTTATCCACAAAAGCCTGCAAACTTTCCTCCATAGTGGTCTTCAGGCCTGAAACTGCCATGGGTTCCCACTGTTGGTTATTTATAGTACATGGGTGCTTGGGTCAGTGCAGCACCCGAGATGGGTGCAGCGCTCCCATACCAGTGCCCACGCAGGCGTTCCTCAAGGGAAAAACATCATTGCAGCAGGGCCCCTTGGTGCCAACAGCGAACTGCTCTCAGCCCTAAGCCAGCTTTGTCAGATAGGGGCATATTTATATATATATAAACCTTAGACTTTGCTGAATAATTTCAGTGTGCAGGAAAACACACTGTGAAATAATTGTTAATAACGTTGCCCCTCTGATTCCACTTGTTCTATTGGGATTGAGGGCAGACGCACGTAAGACAACGGCAAATAAGTATAGGAAGAAATGGGTGGCTAGACATACAGTGGATACATAGACAAATATAGACAGATCGGGTCTGGCATATGCCTATCTACACCATCTCTCCGCATTTGCACTTCCCTGAGAACTGAGCATGTGCACCTCACACAAAACGAAAGCAAGCAAAGTCATTGCACAGATCCCTGGTGAGGGCAGAGTATTAGGATTGTCTCCTGGCTGAATGTTCCATTCTGGCAGTATAGATAATTGGTCTCTACTGGGTAGAGGTAAGAAATGCTCTCCCAGCTCTCTCAAAATTTCTGTAGGCTTGCTCTCACTAGTGCCTTAGCCCTGCCTTATGCAAAGAGGTCTTTTTGTTGAACGCAGGCCTTCCCGCTGTTATAGAGTCAGCTCTTTTCAGTTGCCCTTTCTTTTGCATTAGCAGAGTATTGCATTATATTCTGTCCTCTCTTAGCTAACCCTTTATCACTCCACATGTGATTGGAGGAGCTATCTACCAGCAGCATATGTGTTTAATCAACTTTAATACTTCCACAGACTATAAGTAAGAGAAATGTTCTGGACAGGGAATAATTATCATTTTAATTACATTAGAGAAGATAGTTAGACCGCCAGAGGGTAAAAGAAGATCTGTGGCTTAGTGCACCACGAGGCTGGGTAGTAGCAGCCAGGAGGTGGGCCTGCTTTGGCTGTAAGGCAGTAGAAATATGGACTAAGGGAGCACATCTGAAAAAGCTTCCCAACACATACAGTTCTGGCTCCTCCAGGAGAGGAAGTGGCTGAAACTGCATTGCTGCATCCCTGTCCCATCACAGCTCAGGGGTAAACAGCGAGTCCTGGAGATTCGGAACCGTATTCCCTGGTACAGATTTATAAACATTCATAAAGCATTAGGAATTAGGAATTTACATCTGAGTCACTTTTAATAACAAGCAGAAAACTTTTCCTGTGGAGTGGTCGCAGTACTATCAAGACAGCAATCTGCCTCAGGCATGATAAAGTCAGGGAAGCTGAGATACAGAGGCAGCATACAGCTCAACTAAGGCTATCTTATGTCAAAGGCACAGCTCAAAATACAAACGTCTGATTAAATTTATGGAATATCTTTAAAGTTCAAGCTTACATTTCTCTCTATTTGCCCCAGGGTGTAAGCAAGACACATGTCCCATTTTTCCTCTAAGTCTGTAAGGGTTAGAAACATTAATTTTCATAAAGAAACAAGTGCGTAATGCTGAAACACACACGTAATCACATCTCTGCAACAAATGTAGCCTTAAGAACAAACAGTAAATATTGAGAGACTTGCACTGATAGAATCGCAAAAAATGGCAACATTATAAATCACTTTGGAGACTTTGAATATCTCCTGCCTATCCTTAAAAGCTTGCAATCCAAGAAGTATTTGCTCAGTAAATTCTACCATAGCTATCTGCTCTTGGTGGTGGGAGATTGGTTGCTCTAAGTCTTACAGGTCTGCTTCCTAACTAGAAGCCTAAAGTGATTTAAACAAAGAAAGAATGAAAAGCAAATGGTGTGTGGCACTCCCAGAGAAGCAGCCTGCCTCAGGTTTCTGTGAAAGCCCTGATTTGCAACAGCAGCATAATGAAGGAAACTGGGTTCCGCAGCAGGCTTGCAGGATCTCTTCTTCCAGCTCCAGGTTTCTCCCACAACGGGACCCCTTGCCACTTCACAAACTTTGCAGCATGAACTGTCAGGCCCAGGAATTCTTCCAGCTGAACGGCTGCAAAACTGATGCAAGTTATCCGAGTTCCCACGAACAGCTGGTGGCCACAGAGTTCTCATACATATCAGAGCCCCACCTGGTAAAGCAACCAGATCAGTACTTTACCTCTTGATTGGACTGTATAATTACTATACTTAACTGGCTCTGTTACTGGAGCGCCAAGGGATCAGCCAAGTCATGATTGCATTGTATTAGCTCATTTGCAAACAATGTAGTCCCTTCTTGGGGCCCTTCTCATTTGTTTGCATTTACATTGCCACAGAGAAACTGCTACATTAAGGAAAAAGGATGCAGGAACTAAAAAAAAAAGAAACGTTTTGATTTCAGGTTTGCTTTAGGATTGTTCATTGTATTTAATGACCAGGTTTTTTTCAGCCCAAAATTATAAAAGAGATTTAAAACAAACTTTTTTTTTTTTTTTAAAAAAGATCACTTGTAGGATTACCTCAGCCATCTCCTCATCTCCTCCTTTGGATCAGCATAATCATGAAAGCAAGGAGGCTAATGAGTACTGAATTATGCTCCTGGGGCCAATTTCATTAAAGTCATCTCTTTTGACACAGGTATATAGCACCTTAGATTTTAAACACATGATTATGTTTTGCATTTAGCATCAGCTTGAAATATACCTGTTTTGGCCCAGTAGTAACAAAATTTCACATGCTGATTCTCTGCAGGGCTAAGTAACAAATATGCATCAGACTATTATTCAAGCAAGGAGGTTTTTTTTCCTTCCTAGCTCTTCTGTTGCACCTCAGTGCTGACCCAAGGCAGCCCTTGTACTCCAGCTCTGCATGTACCTTATGCCATTGCGTTTATTGTAGTAGTGCCTACAGGCTCAACAAGAAAACTATCCTACAAAGACAAAAGAAAATGACAGACCTTGCCCCCAAATGCTTGTATCAGCTGAATCCACTTTTGTAAATGTTATCTTATTTCTAAGCTTCTAAGCAAGGGATAAGCAAATGTTTGGAACCACCCAGGATATAAGATTTATTAAGGTTAAACTCTCCCTGATACATTTAATTTTTACTTAGAGTTGATTGGAACCCACATTACTCAGAAGATGGTCTCAATCACACTCTTATTAATTTCCTGAGGCAGGTATGTCTACACCATTGAGGAATTAGTTAATGAATGCTAGACTGCAACAACACCACCAGTAACAGAAATATAATATGCCTCATTTTAGCCTATTTCACACACTCTCTTTGACTGGCATGCATTGTAATAACTCAGAATGAACCGACTCCTACATATTTCTGCAAAAGAGACAAGGAATTACTCTTCCGATTTCCAATTCCTTTTCTTCAAAAATAACCACATTGATTGCACTCTAAATTTCCATTCTGAGTCATGCCTCTTACTGGATCAGCCTGAGCACTGTGGTGCAGGCTGCTGCCCCAAGTTAAAACAAAGCTCTTTGTTACCACACTGAAGGATGGGAATCCACATGCCATCCCATCTCGATTTAGTCAGCAAGCAGCAAACTCCTTTACAGACTGTTTGCATGCTTGTTTCTCTATGAGTGTTACCAAAGCTAATTTACTGTAACTAATGTGGTCCTGTCAGTTGTTGTAATTTTCTGTGGAGGTAAAACCGCCAGCTCCAAGCAGACGGCGTTCTAGCTGGGAAAGATTAGCTGCTGTTAGAGGGGGGCAGCTCTGAGACTACTCCCTGGATCGTCATAGCACTCGGATCACACGTTGCCTAAATTACCATTACTGAGAGAGCTCCACACACATATGGCATAATGGGACTGGCAGCATCCCAGTGTCAAATAGCTTGGGGCTGAGAGGCAGCGCTCTGCAGAGGTGACAGCTCTGGGAAAGTCTTAAATACAACTGTGCTCAATGATACAGCCTAGACAGCAAGCATCAGAATCCAGAGGTGGACCATATACCCCGGGCTAAAATAAGAACCAGCTGTTGTGTCTATACAGGATCCAGGCAGGGCCTCGAACCACAGCTTTGTGTGGAAGGGCCCAAACATTCTATGGAGCTTTCTGCCTTATTTTTTCATTTTGTATTCTGTTCCTGTCAGTAGGCTCAGAGAAGGACCAACAGCAAAATACTAAAATGTGCTGTGGAAAAACATCTAGTTCCAGTGACAGAACAGACAGTCTTGGCTAATAAATGAGCTGGTTAACGTATCTCCCTGTTCTGCCCTAGTTTTCCTATACAATACTGAGATAGGAAAGTTGATCCTAATTAACTAATGATGTGAATTTAGAATGGTTTAGTTAAAACACATTTAGCCTCATGGGGACACACGCATTCATAACTGAAGCAACTTCAATTCCATCCAGAGAGAATGGGTATTGTCAAGAGCAATCAAGTTACCATGACTTAATAACTTACTTCCTATCAGACAGGCACTGCCTGTGTGTATGCTCTTAGCCCATCCTAACCACAGAGAAAACATTAGCTTTACTGGGATTTTGCTTTACAGTGGGGCCAGGGTAAGAGTTTGTGCACAGTCGGTTACTGCAATGCAGCTGGCAGGTGGTAGCTCGGAAAGCTGTGCAGCTCAGTCTTTCCAATCCTCCATCCACACTAACTGAATTACATCGCCTTTAGTTTTGACTGAGGTTGTCTGCACCACAATTTAAGGTCGTGTAATTAATCTACTTTGAAAGTTAGTGTGGATTAGTTTTTTCTGTGTCTACCTGTACAAACAAGCTCTTAATGTCTTTGCTGCTTCACCAGCAGCACAGAAATCCCTATGAATGCGTGCTGTGTGCACTTTTCTGACTTTGCAAGCCCTGGCTATGGATTGTAAGCGCAAGTATGAAAAATGCCTGCCTTTAATGTCTGCAGACAAGTACAGGTGCTTCCGTAATACAAATAATCAATAGGAGTCACACAGATAGGCTATTAGAAAAATTGTGCTCTTGTTAAGTTTTTATATTAATTTTACATTCCAAAATTGATTCGGATAATCACCTGAGATTTTATGTGCTTATCTGAACCTTCAAGCCTCTGATACTGAGGTAACATTGTTAAAGATATTTAGCACACACAGACAGAAACACAGCAGTAAAATTCACAGAAGCTTTGTACTCAAATACCAGAGTAACCTGGGTGAGATTTACCTCACCGGGGGAACAAATTGAAGGTCAGTGTCTCACTTAGCTCCAAAGCCTCAGTTCTTAAATTCCTAATAGGACTTTTCAAAATCAGACTGTTGTATTCTAGGATCTTTGGAATGAAATATTAAAAAACAAGCTTGACTTTACATTTCTGCTCCCCAGTTTGCTGTTTCCTTAGTGAAGTCAATGGAACTATACAGATGTACACCAGCTGGGTATCTAACTCTCAAGCATCAAAAATCATTGCTGCTTTTCAGAAGAACAATGGATATACTGGAACATTAAAAAGTCTTTTCTATAGTTATGATTTACTTAGCTCATCATAAACACACTACAGATAAATACTTAATTTCCAGCATTATCGATATCAGCAGGTGGACTGCTTTCTCTGGCCACCAATTGAATTTATCATTACCAGTCAAAAGCACCCTACAGATTCAGCAGAGGGCAGAGATCAGTTGTTTCATCTAAATGAAACATCCTTCTTCTTAATGGCCTTTGAGTTTGCCCCATCCTTTCTACTTTGTCCCTTGGCTAAAGATGATCACAAATGCTTTTGGATTAGACCTTCAGAGTTGCTTTTGGATGTACATAAAATAATCATTCCTGAAAACAATTTCCCCATGATTAAAGATCCGCTGCTGCTAAAAATATTTAAAGCAGGAATCATCCCGAATAATAGACTTGGCAACATGCACCAGAGATGACAAAAATTGCTGGCACTGTGAAGAAAACAAACATCAAAAGACAAAATAGCATCAGACACTGTGAAGCTCTGGAATTCTTTTTTTTTTCCTTTTTGCTCATGCCATTTTGCCAAGGTTGTTTGTGCATCTTTGTGTAATTCCAGCTAATCATACAAATTCTTCAATTCAAGATATTCTTTGAAATCTCCCTGGGATGGCACCTACACTTGTGTGCCCCTCATTCTGCTCCTGTTATGAACCACCCTCTTGGTTCTAAATAAAAAACTACATTCAGCAGCAAACTGTCAGGGGTGTTTTATTTTGCAGCTTTTATTCCACTTCATTTGCTTTCTTTTTTCCCTTAAGAAATGTTGTGCAAGTAGCAACATTGCTTGCTCCTTCCTCCCTCTCCTTCCTATGAGGGAACTCTCTTCAAGATACATCTGCTTGTTTGTTCATGTGGTCACCCATTGCTGTCACCAAGCTGCCCTTTATTGATAATTCAGCCAGTAATTGGTTCTAATGGATGTGAGCTGCAAGTATTGCTAACAAAGGGCCTGATCCAGAGAAGTTACCTGGATGCCTCCCCAAGGGTGCAACACGATCTCGAGCACCAAGGTCAGAGAGAGTTGGCAGCATCTCATTCCCCACGGAAACCGTGGCACCTGGCAGGATCAGGTTGTGTGTCAATGCTGCCATTAATTATTCTTCACAGGGACTTAAAATCATCTGTGCAGTGCTATAAACCTGCATGGTGCTTTGCTCTCATCTGTAAAAATGCATATACTGACCCTGACCCCTGAGAGCCTATGGCCCCAGAGACCTTCCTAAGGAGAACAAGGCACATCCCGCGAGTGGTCTCAGGGGGCTGATCTCAAACACGGCTCTGCATTTGCAGCTTGTTCCAAGAGCAGCTGCATGTGGTTAAAAGTACTCGGTAGGCCTCAAAAAGAGGCTCAGAGGGGTCTGACAACATGTGGATGAAACCACAGTGTAGATCAGACAAGTTCTTGTGGAATCTGTGCTGTGCTCAGTCTTCCGGTGTTGAACCCATGGGAAGCGAACAGAGCAGCGGTAGCATAAGCTGAACCAATACAAATCTGGGTTTTTGCCCTTTCCACCCCAGGGAGCTGATCTCCTTTTGTGCCTGTGGAGGGGCAGATCCTCACTTTTTTTACCACTGCCTCAGAGATGGGGGAGGGAATGAAAAGCAGGAGATGGAACAGGCCAAATCCCGCTTCACTAATGTCATTCCTTTGAGCATTATGTGCAAGCAAACTGTGAGGAGAAAAAAATACAGATACTTCAAATGACACGTGCATACAGTGCTACATCTGAGGAGCCTTTTCAATTAATGGGTCTTACAAGAGCCTAGCTAGAAACTGCTAAGAGGTACATGACTGCAGCATGTTTGGCAGGATCTGAGAAAAACCCTTTGGGGAGTTGAGAAACAACAATGAAATCAATTGCATCAAAGCAAGTATAGAAAGAAGAAATGACAGAGGACGTAAGAAAGGTGAGGAAATGACCTTGCTGAAAGCTAAGTAGAATGAAGGATAATAGTGCTGAAGGATTGTACTCCCAGGATTATCAAGCCTGAATGTAAAGGGATCAGTTCATAGGACTGGATGCAAACACAAAATGCAAAGAGGTGTTTTGCTGGTTGCTAATCTCCTCAAGTCCTGTGAACATTAAGTACGGAGGATCAAGGCTGGGGTCGTATTTGTGCTCACACACAAATACCTACAAAAGCAGAGGATTTGGCCAGGTCTGGCTTAAATCCTGCTGGAGCCCAGGGGAGCTTTTTGACTAGTATCCAAAGTTTGACATGAGGCTGATGACCATCTTGGACAGACACAGTGCAAGCTGTTCTCTCGTTCTGTAACAGCACAAAGTAGAGACATGTGAAAACTACGCAGATAGTCTGTCAAGCAATGTCAGCTGCCCCTCAGCATGCTTGTATGTCCAATTAGGAGTGAGAACTGCACAGCCAGTGTGCATGGATCTCTGGTAGGGTTTTTTCCAGGGTCAGAGGATAATGACCCCTAAAGTTTAAACGCCTTCAACACAGCAGTACAGCAACCCTGCCAAATCCTGCTGTCAGTTTGAAGGCTTGTTAGCAACACTTCTCCAGTTTATCTCCCTGTGATTAGCGAGTTTCCAGTGTCTTAGACCATGTGAAAGAACAACGGCTAACAAGGTTTAGATTCCACCTTCCGCATCTAAAAGCAACAGCATTTTTGCTTCATTTACTTGGTTGTTTGGGGCTTTTCGTTTTGTTTCTTAGGGGGAAAAGTTGTTCTGGTCAGAAATCTCACTTTGAGTGCCCTGACTATAATAAAGGTATCCAATTACTTGTCCTGGAATTTTCTTAGCTTCACTAGTATTTGTGCTAACACTCCCACATGCACACACGCTCAGAGTTATATAGGTATTAGGTTCTTAAACAAGCACAATAACTACCTGTGCACACAGAGGCACCATCTATGCATCCATATAAACACAATAATACATCAGCATATCAGTGGGAGTATACAAACACATACAACACCAGTTTAAAAGCTACATGAACATATGTTCACACAACCACTTGCTTATACAGCTACCTGAACTCAGTGCGTGTGCTCAGCCACGCTTATCAGCACAACCATCACGTACACACGCTCGCGTATTTGCACAGCCACGTGCACCCGTCTCACGCAGTTTCAGGCAGACATGCACATTCTGTAAGCAAGAGCGAAAGGTTCAAAACCTTCTTTCCAGAGGAAAAAAGAATACCTGGCTTGCTATTCACAGTGCTAATTGTTCTAATTAAAATGCTTCTGGTCAAATGCCTAACATTAGCATGAATTATTGCCAGATGCAAAAATAAGAATTAGAGGTGGGAAAATCCACTTTAGCCTGACTCTGGGTCCTAGCATTGCCTACAAAGTCTGAGTCCGTCCTTGCATTCTGTGCTTACCATCTGACTACCAGCATCAAGACATCATATATACAACAGCTATGGACCTGCCATTGCTTCTACCCTGTGATAGGCTACTTCAGTACTGCAGCAGTTCCTCCCCCATCTCCCCGGTTTTACTATTCATATTAAATCTTCATCAATGCAGCAGATAAGTCAGCTACAGAGAAAAACAGGAGGAACGTAGAGGCGGCTCAAGGTGCATTTTCTTCCAGGACCCAAAGGTGGTGCTGTTGCATTTACTGTTAAAGGCAGTACACTTAGGCAAATACACCTTTTTGATTAAAGAAAACGTTAAATCAAGTTGCCTGTAGATTAACACCGTGTATTGTTTAACTTCACAAGCCATATTTAAGCCTGACACCTGCATGTATGCCTTTGCCATTAACACATCTGGTGCATCTGTATTCCTATTGCTGCTGCTGAGCTCACTTTTAGCCAGAGGTATTGACTGGTGCGTGGCATCCCTGGCTCAGCAGCCTTTGCGAGGTTTTAACAGAAATAGCACTGGAAGGACAGGCCCTCCAGGCCCTCTCTCAGACCCTGAGCACCCACTAGTTGCAGAACCACCTAAAGCCACACCGGTTCAACAAAACCCCTTTTCCATGCTTCTGTAGTATCAGCTTTGTGCACTGGAGACTACAGCTTGAGACAGTGTGCAACGGCTGAGAGCACAGCTTGGCATCATCCAAGCCTATGAACAGAACAAAAATGGCACTGCACAACCCAAGAAGTGGAGAAAAATGGGTATGGTGAGAAGAGGCACATACTAAGAGAAGCAGCAGAGAGTTGGGCTGTGATGCCACTGCCACCGAATGCAAGAAATCCAACCCAACCACCACAGCTAAGAAAGCAAACAGCCCAGTTTTCCAACTGGGCGGTTACTTAACGCCTCTCCGACATCCACAGCTCCTGAGCAGTCTAGGACTAAAGATCACTTCATATGCAGTGCATCAGAGTGGTTTTCAGAGAACAGCATGCCAGAAAAATGGTCAGGCTTCAAATATCAACAGAGGTCAGGAATGTCAATATAATAATGCCAAGCAGTTCTAGGGAGTGTGGGTTTCATTCAGCTAATGCTAATGGATGATTTCTGGTCAGTATTTAAAGGAAGGGGCAAAGGTTAGGCTCCTTGCCATTGTAACCCATGGGGAAGATTGACCTCTATCATTTATGATCATTCTTCCTTTCATCCTGTTTAGGAACAAGAGCAAAGCTCTGAAGACTGGGTTAAAAAAAAAAAAAAAAAAAAGACTAAATAGAACCTGAGAAATATGAAAAGTGAAAAGAAAAATTCCACACTATATCTCCTCCAGAAGAAAACGCTATTACAATTTTTAAATCATCTTGTGCTGTGACGCCCACAAGAAATTAGCTGACTAAGCCGTCTCTACTCATCTATTTCATGAATTTGTCTGATGAATGAATTGGTTGTCTTCATGAAGGAAGGAAACACGAGGACACTGAAGCTTGGAAGTGTAAGAAGATAAAAGGGGACTATATGATGAAAGATGGAGAATAATGGGGGATTTTATATATTCAGTGTATTAAAAGAAAAAATATAATAATGCATAACTAACAAAGCAAGGATACATATGCAGGCTACTAGCCTTGCCCCTGAGGAGAATCCATCAGGATTCTCTGAATTTCAAATTGCCAATGAAAATTCCAGGGTCTGCTCATAGTTGGCCAACATTTTCCAATTGCAGACTTTGGACTAAATGTTACCCCAAATTTTAGGGAAATACCTGGAACAGGAAGGCTTTCCATGTAAAGGTATGTATCTAGTAAGAGCTGAAGTTGGGTTTAAGTTTTGCTTAGTGAAATTTATGGATGTTTTTACTGAAATAGTCACAAATGAACACAACAGTAATTTGTCTTTAAACTGATAACTAACACATTCAAGAACGTATGGATGATAAAAGATGGAAACAGAGATAAATGACATCTATTTCAAGGTTGTTTTTGTTTTGTTTGTTTGCTTGTTTGTTTTAAATTGTAGATGTAGAAAAGAAATACAAAATGGCAGGTAAGTTCCTGTTGATCAGCAGACAGGTCAACCTAATTATGTATGATTCCTGTATTACATTTTTCCGCATTTATTGGTAATCCCATGAAAACAGCTACCAAAATGGAAATGCAGAAAGTTCCAGCAGGAAAGCTATTCTTCTATTTTAGTGTCCATAACACTGCCAATATACACATTTGAAGAGTGAAAATGGCATACCATTGTGTATTGCCCCCTTCCAACCTCTGCATATAAATATTTTATGATTCCTTTGGTTCCATCTTTACCTCCCCATCTTTTGATTGAAGTAAAAGCTGATCATCAGGAAAACATCCCTTAACAGCTTCATAAGAAAAAAATGCCTGGAAACACATCTCTATTCTCAGCATCCTCCTTAATGAATGTGGAAAGCTCTCTTCAGCACTGTAAGTGTATGAGGTTGATAAAGATTCTATTTACTTTTTCCCCTTATAAGAACTTAATGAGACAAAATTGGTAGCTCGTAATCAGGCATTGGCCTTTTCATCTCTCTGGGTTTTATTTACAAAAGCTTATTAGAGCAAAGCACACCAAGTGATATGCAGCGATAACTAGAGTATTGCTTAACGATCCCTAGCAGGCAGCACAAAGCACAGAAAATTAAATGGAAGAGGTGATTAAAGAAATGTTACCTAATGTAAACAGAACTCTTCTCCCACTGCCAGAGACCCCCAGTGCTGCACATGAATCCACTGGCTAGACCACATGTTTCCAGTCTGTTGCATTACTGTACTGAGACTGGTTTTCTGGTGCATAGCCCATGACATCTCAAGGCCTGAACAGCTCTGGAGCCAGCTGAGGTGGCTCCCTGCAAGCAAGGAGCCAGGCCAGAGCAGAGTCAGCTTTGCTGTCCACTATATCTGATTTTCCAGCTTCAATACATTTTCAGTATTAAAAAAATGGTGCATACTGATGTTCACAGATGAGAGTTGCTCTGTGTCTTAGTTTTCCCCTCCGTAAAATGGGAAAATAATGATATCCAACTCTTTCAAACTTGGCAAGAACTTGCCTTTTTAAAGGCAAGTTCTTTTAAAATCTAATTAAGAACAGGAAGCACAAGGAACGGCCAAAGCAGCTGGAATTCTGCAGAGAGAAGATCCATAATAGGCTTCCAAAAGGAACTGCTGCTTCTTCACACACACTGCTAGTTTTGCTTACAAATAGAGCAATACAGTTGCTCCATTCTCCTTCTGTAATTTGCTGCTTCAGTTTCATCTTGATAAATAGAAACACCATACTCGCATAGGGAAAGAGAAGTTACTGTATCATAGGAAGGAATCGCACCGTACACAAAACAAGCACTCTTAGTAATTAAACTACTTCCAGCCCCCTTTCTCTGTTCCTTTTCAGCATTGCACTGACAGGCTGTTTATCTTTGGGCACAGCAGAAGCAAAGGAAGCAGCAAAATGTTCTTGGAGCAATTCATTCACAGGAGGAGGGGGAGAGACAGAAAGGCTGAAGACAAACGTATTTGGTCTTCAGTGCCAGAATTGTTTCTTGAAAATAAATACATAAACAAGGATCAGATCTCTAGGTAATTGTCCAGGTGACTATTTTGATAGAGACCTGTCAACCCACTTGCCTGTAATATTAAGTGCTTTGTGTTCTATCCAGATGTTTCTCCAGTACTATAGCTATGTTCCAGCTGTGCAGAAACTTGCATCTTGCTCTGCTGTTCCCACCTAAAAAGGGAGTTTCTACATTAGAGGAGCGGACTCTTGTGCTGATTGACTCCAGAAAAGTGATCTAAAAAGAGTAAAGAGTTTGGATACAAAGCGTAAGGAGAAAGAATGAACTAGCCAGCTCTTTCCTAGGGCAGATTAGAAAGTTTGCCTTATAATTAATACACGGGCAAAAGGACAGCACATTAGAAGGCAATCTCCAGCTCTGCCATACACTCCATATGGAATCTTGTGTGTGTATGTCAAAGTTCAGCAACACCCCACCTGAGCAAGAGGGATGCTGAATCCTTTGTATGAATTGTCTGTTTATATCATAAATTATTCCAGCTAGGGACTGCCTTTTATACATTTGTACAATGGGACTTTAACCTCAGCTAGGGTTCCTAGCTGCTGCCCTAATACAAATGAACAGTCAGATGAACCCAAGATAGGCTGTCTGGATCAAAACTCTAAGCTTGCAAAGGTGGTATTTTGGCTTCGGCTTCAGTCCCACATCTGCAAATAATTGCTTACAGTGAATCTGGGTGCAAAATGGAAGGAAAGGTGCTAGCACACTTCCCTGGTAATGTTAATCCACAGTCTAATAGACCCTGCATTGCAGCTTGGCTCCTCCCTGACCCTCCCTCAAAACATGTGGTTGCTGAAAATAGGGGTCTCTGGCTCTGTGCCCATTCCCCATCGACAGACACACTGTTTGAGGGCTCTTAATTTGCATTTGTCATTATCTTTTGTGTGTGCCGAGGTTTAATGTGCAATAAATGTAAATGGGGGATGTATATTCTGCATTTTATTAGCTCTCATTTCTCCTTGGCATCATATACAATTGTTATGCCTCACAAGAGCTGCTTTCTGGTCTAGCAGAAAGCCCCCAAAATGGAGGTTTGTTGCTATTGTTACTAGGTATTTTCCTCTGAAAAATCCAGAGTAATGACTTCATTAATAATTACAAATTACAAGCTAACATCACCCATTGTTTTTAGTTAGCTTTCAGCAATTTTGACTTGAGATTTGTCTAACAGATCAAAAACTGAGCTGAAAAATTTAGGACCAGAGGCCTTCTGGTGTGTCCTGCTTTTGGCCTGAATTGGTCAGAACACACACAGGTAAATTGTATTCCCAGGCATATGCCATAAGCCATTAGAAATGAGCATTTCTATGTAGTTGTGCTCATAGTTTCTACCTTAATTAAGAGATATCCTGTCTACACAATAAGTAACAGCATGTTCTGTTCCTGCCTAAGTTCCTCACCAGTGCTTGAAATCATTGCTTTCATCTTCAGAATATAAAAGGATGAAGGGGTAATACACAACAACATAGCTTGCTTTGAAGCCATACAGACTAAAGACCTGTAATTCAGGTAATGGTGATGGCCACAGCCCAGCTCTTCAACAGATAATTTATGCTGCTCCCTGCAGGGAGGTTTGCACATCGCCCTTCCTCTCCTGATGTATTTTCCCATATGCAAAAAACGTTCCTGTGTTTATATCCATCCAGTTGGCATTCACAGCAGATTGAGGAGAGCACAAAGCAACGAATTGCTTTAAGAAGACATAAGCTGACTTGCTCTGCAGCCTTCTGACCCTCAGCGAACATACACACACAAAGTGGCAGGCACGAGGAGTATTCTCATCAAGTATATGCAAGCACCATTTTGTTAGCCCTAGCTGCTGCAGCAAGAAAGGGATCTTTATTAAATGTGCTGAAAGACTATAGGCTCTCAACCATCACATTTCCCTGGCCTGTAACTACACGGGTGCATTTAAGACAGTCCCCTCAGCAGCTTCACTGCCTCCATCCAGCTCCCTCCATCCAACAGCAGACAAGAAAATTTGAAATCAGAACATCACCTTGCGGTTGCAGTCACAAGCTGCGCTTGCCATCCATAATATAACTGTGAAACGGATACATCTCCATTGAAGTCTAGTGGTTTTTGTCAGTTCCTCTGAAGTCTGGGGAAAATCACATCATCTCCCTTATGTTTCCAATTTCTCACCTGTAAAATCAAAATAACAACCCTGCCTTTTCCCTCACACACACCTTGTGCTTTTAGCATGTCATTGTATTGGGGAAGGAACTAGCTCTTTGGTTATAGAAAAGGGTCACTATCAAAATAGCTGCAATGGTTTAAATTGTTGTTCTCATGATAAAAGTTATTATCCTTAAAGCTCTGCTGGTAAAACAGAGCATATGCACTCTCTTCATAACCTTTAGTGAAAAATTTGGCCTAGTTCCAGCTACTGCATCAAGCTTAGTCACCAGACTTGCACTGCTTTGGAGCATTGCTAGATTTTTTTATACTGGAAGGCTAGTGGTAATAAAGGCAAGGCAATAATATTTGAAACTGCTTTTGCCATTTTAGCAATGAGCATCTCTTGGTGTTACTCTTGTTTCCAGGGCATTTGGCATCGTTCACTGTCTTAGGTGTGATTCTTTCTGGACACTTCTGAAATACCAGGCAGGCATAAGTGTATGCAATTGATAAAAGGTGCCCAAGAAAATCGGTAACATAGTTATACTTTCAGCACTTGATCTTAAATAAAGTAAAAGTCTCTGGTTACAAGAATAACTCCACCTGTTCATAATCATGATCCCTCAGTGTCTTTTTTACACCACTGCCCCATTAGCAGGAGTAAAACCACAGCTAAATAAGCTGCCAGCTGTTGATGAAGCCCTAGGAAAACCTGAGGGTTCCTACCAAGGTCTTGAAGATAGGCTCCTTCCAGGACACACAGAGGTCCTTTGCATTACCCCATGGGTAGAGAATTATTGATCAAATGTTTTTGAAGAGAAGTACTAGAGAAGCATACCCACATGGGCACACAGAGGGTGCCCATATCTGCATTTGTGTTTTCTGCATATAATTTGGATCTCAGTTCATTACCACTTTATCAAACCAAGTAAGGCCAGATGGAAGCATTCTGCTGACACTTATCAGGTCACATTATAACATCATAAGAATCTGGCAATCAAGGAAAATGGCATCTGCCTTTAGATTGAAATGATGCCTCAGCATACAGGTCAGGACAGAGTTCAGAAAGTACAGGGGAGAAACGGGTTCTCACCTGGGACTGAGAAGAGGTCTCAAAATCCCATGAGTGCTAATAAAGCTCTGGACTGCTCTCACCTGGCAGAAGGGAAGACCTTAGTATCTCAGGTTGGCAGACAGTAACAGTAGGGCTCACTGTAGAACATCTTTTAACACTTCACACAGGTGAGCTCTTGTTCTGCTGAAAGAGAAGTCTGAGCACTGCACGCAGAGGTTTGGGACTTTCCTAGGCTGAGACATTGCAGAAGCTACACCATGGTGCAAAAACCTTCAAAGTGACAAGGCAGCTGGTGTGTTGTGATTGCTGCTTATCACACTAATCACAGCAATCTCACTGACTCTGCTCCCCACATCTGTCTCAGAATCCAGCTGTTGCTCCTTGTGTTATGCTTTGAACATTATCTCTGAGGGAGAGCACAAGAGTCCAGAAACAGATTCAGTCACAACCTGGCCCGATCAGTGATGACCATAACAAAGACCAATAGTTTGTCATTCTAGATACCAATTGGAAGATTTCATAGCTAGATTAACAGGGCTGATAGCAATTAGTAATTTTAGATTTAAGATTTTTCATGACAGCTACCAGTATGACTATTCCCACTATTACTACTTCAGCTAATAGTAATACAATGCATTTTTACCATCTATTTCAGTATCAAACAGCCTGTCTAGATATTCCTGTCCAATCATTTCCAGATTCCTGGTAGTCTGTCCTTGGGAAAGTTGCCGCTGACCTATTGCTATAAATTTTAGTCAATTTATTTTTGCTGATTATGTTTCAAACCCAAGAATATGGAGAAAATTAATTTGTAGAGAAGATTTCCAGTCCTGTGTACCAGTGATACACCTGTGGCAAGGTTTGGAGCATGTCCAAGCTGAGAGATCAGAAATGGAACCTCACTATGCAATAGAGAAACAGGTATTAAAAGACCAGTGGAGGGAACGATCAGAATCCTGGAGGGATTTTAATTCAAAGACTGAAAAGATGGCAGGTAAAAATCTGGACTTACTGATTAGTCCTTTTGAAGTTGATTTCAATTAGGACCAAAACTTCAGCTCAGAGATTAAAAAAACCCCATAAACATATATGTCTATTATGGGGTTATATAGAATATAGTTTGTGCAGGGTATATCAATGTCCACAGGGCATTTAAACATTCTGTGTTTAAATCAAACTTGTAACAACGTGGACTGAGCAGACTGATCTTCTCCTACAGGTAAGTGATATCCTAACTGGCCACACAGACATTCTGTACCTATGTTTCAGCAAGACCACTAGGAAAAGGAAGGTGGTCTAGATGACATCCTCATGAAAACAGGGATATTAAGCAACTCACTTTCCTCTTTACCTTGGAGGTTTTTGTCTGAAAGAAACAGAAAATAGATCACGTTGTCCTTTCCTACTCATAAGAGGGACACAGCATCACCTAACTTTATAAATCTTTGCTCTTCTAGTCTCTGTCCACTAATGAAGCACAAACTGTAACCCACCTTTTCTTTCGGACTGGGCAATGCATGCACATGAAGTATTTTCACCATGTTCAACACCTAATCCATCCCTGTGGGGTCACTAAAATCTGGCTGCACAAATTTATTCCCCAAGTTGCTTGCCTTACTCCCCAACTATATAATTTAAATACTCCTCTGTTACTCTGCAGGGACATGGCAGAAATCATAGCTTCCTTGGATCTCCTGAGAGCAGACAGTCTGCTTACAATTACACTGTTAGAGAGCTACATTAATGTTGCTGTGCAGCAAAAAGATCTGGCATGCTGGTCATTCCTTGAGAGGGCAATAGACCACTGGCTCCAATTCCTTCTAATGCTTTCCAAAACTCATTGAGTGAAACAGACTTATTCCAGATTTAGGAAGGTGTACATGGGAGCAAAGCTAAGATAAATGACAACATATTAAAGCCTACTATCTCCTAGCAGTCAGCTATATAGTAAAGGTGTCTAGCAGTTTCATTTACTTTTCACTAATTACTTATATTTCTAATTCCATGTTCAGGACCTACATTTAAATGCAATACTGGGAGGCAGCTAGATTCTCTCCTCAGATTTCCAGCGAACTCTCAAACACCTGCGTGCAGGATGCAGCAGCAGTAGGCAGCTCTGTGGTTTCCATGGGTAGCGTTGCCACATTCACTTCCTATCACCATGGATTCAGCTGGCATTAATAAACTCCTGTCTGCATAAAAGGAGCTGCCAAACACATGACTTCTAGACATGTGCTTGGCTGAACCCCATGTGAGTGTGATTCACTGCTCTGGAAAATGGCTGCAGGGCAGAAAGAAAAGGGCACTGGCTCCTGTGCACTCCTGGCCAACACACACACACACACAAAGAAGGAAATAAATATTAGCCTTGGCAAACCCACAGATAGCTCAGATCATCTTCATGTAATAGTGGGACACTGACGGGCTCCAACTGCCAACATTTGCTTAGGGAGAAAGATTCAGTGTGTATGGTATTCAGATTAATTTATAATTTATATCCTCAGGACACCCCAGTGAAAGAAGACTCCTACCGAGACAATATAAAAAACAGATGGAGAATCTTTTGTCAGAGTCCTGCATCACACAGTCAGAAGGTATTGCAGAACCGGCTCCTGCTGCACTGCAGTGAGGGAACAGCCACAATACTTGCTCCAAACCAAGCACTGGAAGTAGTTCCAGTCTTCCAAGCCTAGGCATACAGCTGGGCTGTGCCCCAAACCCACCCTGCAGCATGGATTTACCAGTGGTACCCGGGGTTATGCTCTGGAAAAAGTGCTTTCCTAGATTTCGGAAGCTTAAGAAATAATTTTAATGTAAAAAAATTAAAGCAACATTTTTTCCAATGCCTAGAGGAGACAATGGATCGTGCAAGAGACCACAGGGTTTTTTCCACATGAAAACATCTACTTGCTTAGGATACTTTACCCTTAAACAGCAAAGTCACCAAAAGCACTTCATAAAAATAACTGGCAAACCTACTAGGAGTACTTTTCCTGTGAAAACAAAGCCTTTTTGAATAATATTCCCCCCACCCCCCAGTCTGACTTGTTGCCACTTATTTTTTCCAGTTTCTATAGGAAAACAGAAGTTCTTATTTTCCACTGAGTCAACTGTCCCTTTCCTTTTTCCATTCATAAAAGTAAGAGATGAAAAACAAATGGAGGGTGAAAAAGGGAAGAGAAATAATATTTTTTCTTTCAGAGAAAATTCCCACAGAAAAAATAGAAAACTAGTTATTCCCTTTATTTCCCACATAACAGCTATAGTTTTTCTGACCTCTGATGAAGAGTATTTGCTAGGACATGGCGATTTCTCCCTGGGAACATACAGAAAAGCAGCAGCAATATACTGAACTAAGGATGCCAGATCTCCAAACCTTGGCCTTACCACTAAATCACAGCTTTCTCTTTCTGACACCAGCGAGTAGCTATTGCAGCTTTAAGGCCACACGGAGCAATCATTTACCCATCGTATAGTCTAGATGTTACCTCTTCCATTGGCTTATACACCTGCACCTTCCAACTTTTCTTTCCTCCTGCAAACTTTTTGACATGTATTCTTCCCCTACGGTTGCAACAGGGACCTCCTGCTGTAATGAAGTGACCCTCAGTGTCACAAGGGCAGGTATCCGCTGGCTACCAGCCCATTCCTAACAGCAGGGAGAAGCTCCTGTGTTCAGCTCAGCACTCCACCACTTACCTTTCATTTGAGACAAAACCACCTGCCACCTTCACCGTCTTTTTATTTCTTTTGATCAGTTGCAGCACACTCTGCAGTTATCAAACTGGTCCCTTCAGCAACCAAGTGAATCTTGTGCCCAATTACAGGCTGGAAATTGGGAACGCAACATCAGCTAAATCTGAGTGTGCAATACAGATAGGTGATCTTCTTCCCAGTGCGGAAGACCTGTACAAAGCCTACCTGCCAATTGAAATTTCATCTTTCCTCTCTAGTTTGAGTACCTAGACAGTACTTCAGAAATATGTAGGCCTATTCCTACTTTGGGCCCTAATTCAGCCAAAACATTAGCAGGTACTTGCCAGCAAATATGGCTTCAAACTCTGGATGTATGTGGTTGACTAGAACACCAGCTTAGACCTAAGCACTTGATTTTTGCCACACAAGGGTCTACGAAGGTGTTCATATCTTCTTTCACATGGAAACAGGATGAGAGATCAGATCTTAAGTATGACCTCAGCTGGGATTGTGTGGCCACCTTACAAAAAATATTTAACTATCAAAACTTCCGCCATCATCAATGTGCTCAGGTCATTAATCTAGTCATAGTAAAAATTGGCTCAAGTATCAAAGGTATTCTTCATACAGAGAGGTCAGTTTTCTCACTTGACTCACAATTATACCAGAACCATTACAGTGGAAATAGATACTATTGAAATAAAACTGATTTTAAGGTTCTTTATAAATTACTTATTTTATGGATCTTGCAATAAAACTACCAAATAGTTTAATCATATACTAAAAAGGCTAGAACAAGCTAATAAAAAGGAAGCATATTGTGAAGGAGGGGAAAAACAATGCCAGCCATTTGCAGTTTAAAAGCTAGAGCAATAAAAAGGCTCAGGCATCACACTTATGGGGCAGGTTCACCATGGGTACAAATTGCATACTTCTATTGAAGATCCTGGTGCTAAGCTGAGTTGAACCAGCTGAAAATTTACCCACAGGGAGATTGTGTTGCTCCCTCAGAGGCAAGTGAGCAAAGGAGAATTTAATACAAGTGATTAAAAAAGACAGAGTAACATTTCTCATACTTTGGTACAGATCAGAAGCTTAGGGTGATGGGAGAAACCGGCTTGGGATACAGTGTCAGTTTGCCTTGTCATCTTTAAGGTTATGTTTTTGTACAAAAGCCTATCTGCATCATCTTTATGATTTTTTGTTTAGCATATCAATCACTTCTCCCTCCTGTGATGCCTTATGCTACTGCTTGGTCCTGACACTGCTCTATTGGTGTAATTGTGCATGCCAATGCAGAGGGCATGTAATCGTACTGCTGTGACCTGTTCCCACTTCACTCACTTTGCACCAGTGTATGCAGTTCATCCCCCCACACATTGAGGCAGACAATATTTCATCTCAAATTCTCCTCAGGGACACATCTCTCTGTCTCCTCATAGGTTCCTAAAACAAAATAAAAAGATTGTCATCTGTATATTCTCGCGAATGTTCAGGTCTGGAGTTAAAAAACATATAAATAGCTCATACATATTAGGACCAAATTAATTCATTTAGCACTTTTTGCATTTCATCTTTGATCATGGTATTTCTGCTATAAGGATATTCAAATTAAATCAAAGCAAAAGAGATAAAAGCCCGCTGACTTCAGTTGATCCAACCACCCAGGGGAAAAGTACATATTTTATTACTGCATCTGGGTTACTGACGAAGGGAAACAGAACACTGAAAGTAGAATGTTCTGCTGCACTACATGGGTATAATTCATCTCTGTGCAGTAGTCCAAAGCAATATGTCACTTTGGTCCCACTAAGACCTGTTCAGGTGATACGCATAATACCTTAGGAAACTACTGACAGTGCACAAAACTGTTGTCAAATGCAAACTACTATCTAATGTAAAATACTGAATCAGTTACTTTGAGTTGCACATTTATTGCTCTTACCAGCCTTAGATGCAAACGTGCGTAGTCACACCATCACATCAGGTTGTCTGCAATTACATACCACTTCTCTCAAAAGAAGGAGCTGGAGTTACTAAAAGATGTTCCATAACCACTGTACACCTAAGGATTCCTCCTGTTTCACCTTCTTTCTTGCATGTGAAACCACAATAGCAGACAGCCAGTTCCTTAAACAACATGTGATGGAAGAGCAAGCAAAAGCACAGGGTTTGGGATTCCAGTGTTCTCATCCTCTGCTGCACGGATCTGTAGTACAGATCCAGACCCTTACTATCTTTCTCTACTCTCACATCCTTTTATAATTCAATTATCTATTTTATAAAGTACTTAAGAAGATTAACCACCAAGAAGCATGGGAACTGTACTAATAGAACAGAAACAATAAAACAACAATACAAAAACTTTTTACAAACGTTATGAATAGTTGCACTGTAAACCTGTCTCTTAATGACTCTACCAGCAGAAGAGAAGAAAAAAATGAGGCTATATAATTGATATCCCATATCAATACTAAAAGCACAGAATGCATTTAAAAATCAAATGCAGCTCTCAATAAGCACCTTTCAAACAAATGGTAGGTCAAAAATTAGATGCTGTCCTTATACAGTCAGTTGTTTAAAATGACAAATGTATTACAGAAAATCATACTGTATTCATTGAGAATTCATGAATCAACATGAACTAGAAAAAAAGCAGAGTGAGTGCCTTCTGGAAATCACTTATTTGTCCCCAAAGTCAAAATGTTAAACTCCTTCCAATGGTAACAGAATTTTGATCAGCTCAAATTAACTGTGATTGTTCTTACAGTTAATTAAGCAAACTGATAAGAAAAATAACATATCCAATATGGCACATTTCAATGACAAATTCTAACTATTTTCTTTGACTTTTCATTGAAAAATTAAACAAGTAGCTCTTTTCAATAGCCTTACAACAACTGGTCAAGGAAAAGACCACACTTAACAGCTCTTCCTCTCCTATTGGCTGTTAGAAAAGATGCTAGTACAAGGCCATCGCAGCTGCTATTAAAAGGACACAGAGGCAAGCAAAAAAAAATTATATAGTCAGTCTTGCTAAATTAGTTTACCTAAAATTGTATGTGTGAGTGATTTTAATCAAAATCTAATTTCCCCTCTTTTTAGAGTAACTGAAATGAGATTTTTCTAATTTACTTTTCGCGGTTCAAGTTTCTCATAATTCTTCTATGGTAGTGACAGCACCGTGAAAAGCATCTGCTGCTACAAAGCATTAAAAAAAATTAGATTTTCAAATTGATGTGCTAAATTAAAAATGTTTAATGTTTCCCATCAAAGGCACAGGAGTATGCATAGAGCCTTCGGTACAGTTAGAGGCACAAGACTTTTTTCATCTGTTTCTTTAATTCACATCCCAAGGCAACTCTACTGTGAAAATTAACAAGCTACAAGCAAAAAGTGTTGTAAAATAGTGTCTTCAGAGAAACTACCTTTTAATTTCTTCCCCTCCCCATTGCTGGTCTGACCTTAAGGATGTCATAATAAAAATAGATGCTATGTTCTGTTTCTTACTAACTTTAGATGGAGTTTTACTGAATTCTTTCAGAGCCTCTGGGCAATTTTAATTCTCTGGGCTTGACTTGCTAATTCCCATGTTTTAGGAAATCACATTATTTCTGTAAATTGACTAAAATCATTATTACATTCAAATCTGGGCTTCTGACCTCAGGAGCTGCTTGTGAAGTAGCTCAAAGTTGGGATGGAACTACTTGAATAGCTGCTGACTTATGTAAGTTTTAGAAGTTTCTGAAGAAAGGGTTACATGTTACAGGGAAAATAGTCTTGGTAATCACAGATTGCTTAGTGTGGCTGCTACTGCCTAGCAATACGAGAAGCCTGGAAACATGGAGCAAGTTTGCTGTTGACTCTGGATTTATGCTTGGGTCTCCTGCTGTGCACAGCTGATTTAAAGAGGAAATGGAGAAGGTCCTCAGTGAAATGACTCTACATATATGGCCATGACTTTACCACATTGTTTTAAAGCATGTTTTCCTTTCCAGGGAAGCAAATCAAATGCCAGCAATGCCTACCAGGCTTTTATTCAACCATGGCTTTTTTGCAATCACAGCACTCATTGCAAATAAATGAAAAGCACATTCACTACATTTGCATAAATATAATTGCTTTGATTTAAATACATTTTTTCTGCCGAGGCCAGGCTGAACAAAGCCTTCTGGTAAGACAAGTGCCACCAAAGAGAGTGCTATGTATTTCTCAACCCCAAACTGTGTAAGAATGAATAGAGACTGTTCTGTTTCATGTCATCCTCAAATACTTAGCAACTTGCTAAGGAAACACACAGAAGAGGAACCAGATAGTCTCTACAACAGATGTAGGACCACTGAGCCATGGTCTGTCCCTCCAGGGAGGGAGGCAGCTTCTTTACCGCCTTTCCAGTAACTGAGAAACATGAGCTTAAGAACTTTTTCCAATAAACACAGAGATGATCTATTTTCAAGAGCTGTTGGCACAACAGGAGGTATACCCCAAGTCCTGCCTGTCTCTAAACACACCCACTGCAGAAGAGTGGACAGCGTGACAACATGCCAGGAAGGCTGCATTGGAGAGAAGAAAGAACAGGAGATCAAGCACAGAAGCAATGCCCTTTGTCTCTGCAAGAGTAGGGGATTTTGTCAGAAAAAAAAAAAAAAAACCAAAATGGGGGTCATCCTAAAAAACCGGCTGTACCCTATGCTAGAGAACAACTGCCCCCTTCACCCCCCTGGATCTTATGTAGCAAAAATATTCATACCCACTACCAAGTGATCACTTAAACCCTGAGCACAGAGACAGTATAAGCTTGGAATTTCTCCACTCCATTAAGATTCATCAGCTGCAACTGAAAATGCAGAGCTTGGATGCACAACACTTCTCCCCAGCTGGATCACCATTAAAACTCAGCCATTCTCCATCCCTCCCTTCTGCTGAGTTCCCGGGAACACTGCATTTGCTTAGGGGAACACAACAGAAAAGAGAATGCTATGACTAGCATTTACAATCTATTACTAGCCACAGCTATAAATAAAATATTAGACTAGTAGGTCAATAGTTTATCCAAGTATGCAATTCCCATCTAAAAAGCAGCTCCTTAATTAAAGCTTTCTCTTTAAACTTTTGATTCCAAATTCTGCACAAACCCACAGCAGCTCAGCACAGCTTATCTGATCCAGAGAGGGAGGGAAAGAAACACATGCATACACACACTCTTTATGCCATTCACAATCTGCATACTGCATATCCTCCTGCTGGTAATAATACTAATCTACTCATGTAAAACCTTCTGAAATGGTGTTATCCTTCAGCAGGTTGAGATAAAATAAAACATGCCAGACACGTGCTTCATAGAGCAGCAGAACAGATTCACACTCATTGATCTGGAAACCAAGAAGTTCTGATGACACAGAAAAAGGTTGGATCCCATTATGGGCCAAGACACCTTCTGCCACCTTCTTCTATTGCACAGATCACTCCCATATTTTGTGGGTGGTTGGAGGAGGCTGTATATGTGGGGGGCACCTTCAGTGCTAATACTATTAGAATAAGCATCAATGATGACATTCAAAACAGCACCTGAAGATAATTTGAAAGGTGTAGTAGCAGAAAATTAAACCCTGTAAAATACTGTCTGGCAAATTAAAAGACGTAATTGATTATATTAGCTCATTTTCAAAATTAAGTGTTGCTAATTGCCAGAGATAGTATTTATTTGGTACAGCCACTGTATCTAACTAGTTGATCTAAGTTTACATTATTAACAGGCAACGGAGCCAAAGTTGCTAAATGTTTGTTCTTCATTCTACTTTGCCCAGGATTTGTTTCCAGGATACACAGAACAGGCATCAGGCAGTCGCCGACCTTTCTACTAATTCCCACATGCAACAGAATTTATCTGTGTGTAGAGATGTCAAAAGCTTAAACTCATCTTAAAACTTCTGCAAGGTCACAAAAGGGGATTAATTCAGTACACAGGCCTGCATTCTGACATACAGTCACAAATACACAAACTGTTCTTGCAGTTCTCAACCTCTATGTCTTCATAAAGAGTTGGGGTGCAGTAACAGCTATCCAAAGATTTTGTAAATAAAGCAGGAGTCGGACCATTTCAATCCTCCATTATTTTCTATCATACATTAGGAAGAAACTATTTCAGTTTTGGCACAAATTGTTTTCTATGAGCCTGATGCTTTGGTCAGGTTTGCAACATCAAGCCCAAAATATAAGACCAACAGAAATGGTTTGAGCTTCACCTTGTGCAGGAGGTTTCATTCATCCCCAAAGCATAAAGAATTTCTCCATCCACTGTGCATTTGTTCCAGCACACAAAGTTTTCCAACTGCTGAATTCACTAATTAATAATATCTTGAATTAGGCTCATTAAGTGCTCAGTGCAGATTAGGGTTCCTGTGAAAGATTACGAAAGAAAAGAAAATCCCTAGAGGACAACATACAGACAGTAGGACATTATCTGTTCCTATATAGCATCTCCCTAGTGAACAAGTATCTGCTGCTTTCCATGTCCAAACCAGCAGCTTCCAAAACTGAAGAAATCAATTGTTGACATGTGAGAAGAAGTATGGATTAAGTTTATAACTGTGTTTAGAGCACCAGGGGATGAATTAGCCTAATTGGTGTATTAGTCTCAGTTACACAGAGTAATCACCACAGGCTGCCTCTGTTTTCATTAGAAATTTAATTAAGTTTATCAATGTTTGGCTTCTTTGGCCTTGTTTTCCACCATCTTCCCCAGGCATTTCTTTGTTTATCAATATTTTTAGTGGGGTGAGAGGGGAAATTTTCTCCTTTGTACCCTGCTTTTTGATTTTTCATTTTTTCTCGACAAATCTGTTCTTCAGTATTTCAAAGCAGAGAAAATCAGGGATATACTTGCAGTGCCTCTGCTGCCTAAATGGTGCTCTGCTACTTCACTACGAGAGGACATCAAGATTTCAAGTTCAAGCTTTTAATACTAAGGGCATATCTACATTAAGCATGACCATTTCTTAGAGCACAAAGGCAGCTACATTAGTTCAGGCACAGTCCCAGGCAACTGATCCACCTAGAACATCGATACTGCAAAGTCCAAACCTTGAATGAAGACAGATAGTTTTGATGCTGGCCAGATACATTAAACTACCTTCATCTTTTCCACCTATCTTCTCAATTTAGAGCAGCAGGTCCTTCACATGTGCTATGTTTTCAGGCACACAGCTCTGGAACAAGTCAGGCAAGCTTAGACTGTACAGACCTCAAGCCAATGTACCACTAGATTTAAACTGAAGGTAATGGAGCTACACTGATTTATAGAGCACACAGAGATAAGGTTGTACACACTCCTGTTCAGAAAGTGAAAAGTCTCCAGCCTTAGGGGAGTTGTTCCTAGATAAGGAGACGTCTGCTCTGAAAACACTGGCTCTGAATTCTGTTCATGATGCTGCTTCTTGCACATTTCTTACCATAATGTACTGCCTGCAACAACTCTCACCCTGCCCTCCCACCCTAAACCTAAACATTAAGGACTGTGAACACATGACTAATGGGCTGAAGGCAAAGTTTTAATCTGTAGAGGCTGGTGGCTGAAAAAAATACAGCCTACAGTCAATTCTTGTCAGATGGAATAAGCCACAACATTCTGCTGTATGAAGTGACAGCGGCTCTGATGCATCTTCTTCCAACACAATCACTGGGGACATTGGCATTGGGGGACTTGTTAAGTTGTCACACAGTGAACATCTTCTCGCTATCACCACAACTTAAAATAGAAAACAAATACTCAACCTTGCTTAATATTTGTCATTAGTGCAAGAGACTGCAAGAGTGGCTGCATGCCTTACTGCATTGTCTAAATTAATCCCCTGAGGGATATTGAATCACTTCATCATGGTGGAAAGTTACTGCCTTGGAAAGGCACGCTTTCCCTTCATTAGATTTAATATATTTCTCATTATACAAATCTGCCAGTGCAACAATAAGTCTTGTTCATAAATCAGTTTGCCCTTTTGCTTCGCAGTCTTGGAGAACTTTCATCAAGCAAGACATAAATGGGACCTGTAAGACAGGAGGTCAGAGCAACCCTAACCAGATATTAATATCTATTCATTAAGCTTATTTTAATAGCACATTTTAACAGCTTCTGTAAAACAATTATGGGTCCTTCCTTACTTCCTCCCCCTTCTTCATGTTGGTATTTTTATATCTCAAAAAGAAACTGAAAGAAATTAATAATTAGATTACCAGGTTTTATTTTTTATATTATAGTAGACTCTAGAAAGGCCAAAAAGGGTTTTGGCCTTCTTGTGTTTGATGCTGTACATTAAAACTGATTGACTACTATTCTAAACTAATTTCTTAACATTTTGATGGAAGTTTTCCAGGAGATGTCTCTGGAAAAAAAAGTAAAAAATTTGTATCTTAAAGCAACATTTTTTTGGCAGTCTCCAATAGCACTTCTGCTCATGCATACATAAAAAGATGACTGAATTTGCGTATGCCTTGTTCAGTAAGATACACATCTGCATGTTTGTTTCATGACAGCATGTCAGTTATTCCACAACATCTGGGACCAAGACATTATGAATCATAACACAACTGCACCCTGAAACATCATACTGGCTTATATGATAAGCACCTTAAGAGTTAATTCTTCACTGGTAATGCAATGACAGGTAAGTTCTTAACCAAAACAACGAAATTAAGGAGCTAAGAATTTAATCCTTCAAAGTCTACTGTCACAACCCCAAGTGCTTTTCTTTGTAAGATACTGCTTATATCCTATCCTCCACTGAGACCAATCCACCTTTATTATTTGTGTTTCATTAAGAACCAGTATCTCCCCCAAAAGTCAGATCCCATTGCTCTAGATGCTCTACCTTAACACAGTAAGAAACAGTCCCAATGCTGAAGGCACAGTCACAGACATACATGCAGTGTGATTGCTGAATTTTTGTTCTTTCAGGAAACCAGCCTAAGGACAGAAAACTGCTTGTAGTTGGGAAACTCTGTGTTTCTCCTCAGCTGACCCAGATCTGTGGGAAAACCAGGAACTACACCCAGCCCTCCTGAATATCAGTCCAAGATCCATTTCCACAAACCAAGTATTCCATGAATGTAAGCTTGCCTCCAAACATGGACTCTTGCATCTCATTTGGCTGTCTATAGATCAGCAAATGGCATGACAAAGAATTAATTTTCACTTCTAGTCATTGTTAATGCTTAGTTGCACTAACTACCCTTTTGTCACAGCCTGCTGAGATGCCGTCGTACATCTCCTCCACCTATTTCTCAGTTTCTACATCTTTTCTTGGGAAAAAAATATCCCCTTATTTATCTCAACCTTTCTCTGTTATGCATGGACAAGTTATGGGCTGCTTCCATCTTCATGAGTCATTTATCTCTAGATTTACTGTCCAACTCCATCTATTTGCTCTCTCTCCCACACTCAATACAGAACACGTTTCCTCCCCAAGAGGACTACGCACTAAACCTGCCCAGTGTTAGTAATAAGTCTGACAAATAGCTCTGTCCCTCTGACCTATTCTCCGGTGTTATATCGTAAGCCAATTAAGATGTAAGAGCTCAGGAAACCTTACTCTGGTGCAGCTTGTGGGCAAGTGTTCTCACACTCCAGTTCTTTGGAGGAGCCTTAGTGAAGCTGAATGCAAGCTCCTTTTCTACCTACCTCCACTTTCTTTAGAAAGGAAGGTGTGTAACAGATCCTTTCAGCTCACAAGGTGCCACAACTACTGGGAGACACTCCATGAAGCTTCATTTGTATTGTTTGGCTTTCTATTAGAATAAATCAGAAAGACCTTTTGGCGTCATAGGGATGTAAATAATGTGTGTCTAAGTAGGAGGGAAAAAACTTCCTTCAGGTACAGCAGCAGTAGTTATTACTTATCCATTTTTTCCCCTATTTTTCTTCTTTTTGCTTAGCTTCTCTTCATCACTTTTTAATGAAGATTATTCTAGAATTTGTGGAAGTATCCTATACATCCACATGCTTGAAATACCTAATGCATTTCACTTTCTACCATTTTACCAATTGCACAGTACCACCCTCTACCTTTTACATATGCTTTTATTTTTCTATTTTCTTTCTCCTGCATCTGGTTCTTGGTTCTCCATTTGTGAGCATCTGCCTCAATCTTCCACATGACTTTGCTTAACAGCTGCAGTTCCTCTCTCATAAGCACTTTATATGAAGCTGGTCCTCACAGACGGGAAAATGTACCTAGTGCATCATATTAACATGTCTCCCTGAGAGTTCAAAGTTGGTTTGTTACAGTTCAGTACAGGAAAATATTTAGGGCAGCCTTCATCTTCCATCTCTTCCCCTTACTTTCAAGGCTTTAACATTGAAAGCTTCATGGGCAAGACTGAAGATCTATTTAACCATTCTTAATGTCCTGTTTCCTTTAAAAATAGTTTGTTCTTAAAGTTAATAATGGGCTTTTAAAAGTATTGAGATACACTTTGTCACATTTTTAGCTACTGAGAAGCTCTGCAGCCTTGCAGTATGTGTCACTGCTACCTGTTACACCAATTACATTTCCATTTCTTCACATTTTAGTTTGCAGGTTACAGTTTTCCTACACATCTCAATCAGTGTCTTCCCCCCCCACACCGATTAAAACTGTTCCTGGGGTAATAATGAATTAACTAAATCATAGCATCAATAAATAATGGATAGCCAGTATCTTTTAGTGGGAGCATTAGATTTGACATTCACAGGGCTAGCGTTGCGCAAGAAAGGGGGAGGTATGGCAAGACAAGGGAATTGAGTTCTCTTGCAGTTTTGATCACAAGTCAGAAACAGTGATCAGCTGTCAAAGGTACTGTTGGGGGAGTTAACACAAAGGAATAAAAGGGTGGGAGTAGAAAAAAATCTCCCTTGCTCAGGAATGTTTGTACATTTTAAGTGGCAGTTTGAAATGTTATGGAGAAAATGCATGACTGAATCTTGCATTATCTTTTTCTCCAATTCTAATAAAAAGGCTGGTGAGGAAAATGTCCTGACAATCCTACCATTGCAGTTACTGGATCACAAATTTAAGGCTTGTACTTCCAATTAAAAGCAATTAGAGCATAGTAAATATGCAGTACATGAACATCCATGGTCTCTTCTAGGACTCAGCACAATTCCACTCCAACAGGCAAACAAAGCCTTTGTGTTGTCTTTTACATGTCTCCCTTTGTAATGATAAAACAACTAGAACAATACTACTTTGATCTTCATTAGAGACTTTATATGCTCCACTCACATTAATAACAATGGAAAAAATAACAAAGACAGTTTTCTTGGAACAGGAGAAAATCGCTCGGTTTTATTAAAAGACAGCAAGAAAAACAGTGTTAACAAACAAGCAAATGGTTTCAAATGAAAGAGATACAGTGTTGAGGTTTACCTGTATGTCCACTGTAACACTTAGGCATTATGAACTTAAAACCTTGCGCAGCACATGCTCTCAGTGCTAGAACTCTAAAGAGCATTTTAGTAGCAGAGCAAGGACAGATCTCCCAGGAGGTCCCAGACCAGCCACTAACTCTCTGGTGGGACTTTCTCTTCATACTTGACACACAACCCCAGAAGAGCTTACCATTACTGTGTTAGGAGAGCAAAACAGATGTGCAGTTCCTCAGCCACACTTTACAACTTGGTGATGACATTTTTTTGCCTAGACTAACAGATTAGGGGCTAAACTGTATCCACCTTCCTTGCTGTTGAGATCATAACCTATGCAGAGAGGTGGAACACACATACAGAGGAAAACAGCTGCCCCAGCTACCACATCTAAATTCAAACCATGTTCAAAATCAAATCTCTTAATGTTTCATGCACCTTAAAATCAAAAATTAAGTACCTATGTGCATTAGGAGCCTGAGGTGACCCACAGCATTCCATGGACCAATGCTTTCAAATTATCTAACCTGTTCTGAAAGCATTACCTCCATTTTATGCAATACAGATAACAAATCACATCTACCTCCACTGGTTATCTATATTAGATACAAATGAACAAGTCTTCTTACTACAGTAACACCCCCAGAAGACATGCTAAACCATTCACCACCACACTACACATTTATGAACATATTTCTTCAAAGCATTGCGCAACTTTAAGGCACCGAAGGTCCCAAATGAAACATTAAGCACTCACAAGAGTCAAAAACTTACCCAGTTACCTTACAATTTTAACATTGGCAGTGATTCCTGGGGTGTTCAAGAGCCAAACTGTTTCTCTTAAGAGTGCTGGACACCAGTGAATAATGCATGTTTGTGGTTCATTTTTGATGCCCTACTACCACAGTTATTTTTGTCCTTTACAAGTGTGGTTGCAATTTAGCAATCTATTGACTTGACTTCATTTTTTTCATAAACATACTGCCTGCTGGATGCATAATTCAAATTCACATATAAACTGTGAGCTGTTTGCTTTAGCAACAGCTATAATTTAAGCATAACCTCAGCAGAAAGCCATTCTGTGCCATCTCCCTGTAAAGTGTAATTTAGTCTGGATATGCAATCTTGCTCTCTGCCATTCTAATAGAGGAGCTTGTTTGCTAAATAATCATCACAGAGTTTTGCTCAAAGCACCAGTTTTGTGTAGAGTTGGGGTTCCCCTCCCCCCCTTCTTCTTCTCCCTGCCACACATAAGTGTTTCCAAGCTAAATGAATACTCTTTGGAAAGCTATTACTGCCATGTAGTTTTCATTTGAAAATGTCACAATAAAGCAATGTTCTTTGATGCTGAGAAGCACACCAGGTTACAGCATGATAAAAACAGCAAATAAGACAAAATGATATATTAGAAGGGCCCAAAGGGCAAGAAAATGACACTTTTTAAAGCCTGGGGGATTTTTTTTTTTCCACTCCCCTTCTTTGTGACCTTTTGGCACTTGAGGGAAACCACAGAGCACAGGCCGAGATAAGCCTGAACTGCCAACTTCTGCTCCTCATCCAGATTCCTTCTGCTGCATAGGAGCAGCTGATGTCACCCAAGGACTGAAAACCAGAGATCGTAGCAGCCCAGGCTTAAGCACTGGTAAAAACAAAAATTCAGAGACTCTCCTTCAAGCCCTTGTGCATTACACCAGGGCCCAGCCCCGGCTTTGAGGCAAGCCCCAAGGCTTGTGCTTACACCCTCAGGAGACCAGGCCTGGGCACAGCCTCTGCCCTCATTGCTTAACCGAACCCTGGCTCAAAGCATGGCCTAGGTACAGACCCCTGACCAAAACATCCCTCGCTTCAAGTCAAACACTTCAGACAAGGAGAAAACAAAAAGGTGCAACAAGCCCACTACTCAGCTAAATGAGACCACAAGTACCTGTAGCCAAGGAGAAGCAAGGAAGACCTCAACAGCACCACAAGCAGCTGAAGAAAAAAGAAGAAAAAAACAACACCATTTTCAGAAAAAGTAAGGCCCTTCCGAGTGGGTTTTTGTAGCGGTGTGGGGGCTGGCCCAGGTGGACTGTGTTGGCCACGGCTGATGGGGCTCAGCTGAGGGCAGTGCTGGGAAGGGCTGCTCTCCCCAGCCCCACCTGTGGAGAAAGGTGGGTATTTAATGCAGAAGAGGACAAAAACCATCTTTTTTTGTGAGAAAATAGTGGGTTATGGAGTACTGCTGTGGTGCTGGTCCCGGCTGCCTGGGGAGCTGCTGCTTCAGTGAGTAGTGGTATTGTAGGGGCGAGGGAGCTGTGGTGGGTGGGTTGATTCTGTGAGGAGAGCTGGCTGCTGAGGGAGGATTTCTTTGAGGAGATTTGTACCTAGCTAAATTACTTTTTTATTTTTTTTTCTTTTTAAGTTAGGTGGTATGTCTGGTACATGGTGCCATTGTAGTGCTGGGACTGTGCAGGAACAGCTACTATCCAGTAAGGAAATGGTGTCTTGGTGGCTAGCAAGTCTGAGGCCTGCGCTGAGCCTGCAGCCCCTGACAAATAACTCCATAGGTATCTCCAGTAGTGCTTCAACTCTCCATCCTGAAAAAGGGGGAGTAGTTCAAGCAATGGAAATGAAGTGTTAAAGCAGAAAAGGTACTACTTCTGGTGCAACTTAAAAGGCATCCATTGCTGGAGGTTTCCCTCTTCAGCAGAGGGTCATGAAGCAGTTGTGTGGCTGGAGACAAGGGTGTTAGTTTATTTTGGTAGTGGTCTGTAGTGGTAAAGCTTGGCTTTGTTCCTGCTCAAACTTCTAGATGGTTCAGTAAGTAGCAAGAAAAATAATGGGTTTGGGAACTTGAGGGGTCTCTGCTGGCTTAAAAACTGGTTCCTGCTTAAAAAGTACAGTATCTGGATACTGTTAAAATAGAAATTATGAATGTGCTGTGTTATGGCTGAGGTACTGCATAGTGTGGCTCCAGGGCATGTTTAATCCTGGAGTTCTCAGGGTGCTAAATGAGGCCAAGGGGGCTCTGTCTGAGTGATAAGTCTTGTTCAAAATTCTTATTTTCTTCTTTCTGAGGAAAAGAATAGTTCCTCCCTGCTCTTATTCTAAAAGAAGCAGTAGGCTTTGCTGTCTCAATTTCTAAAATTGAGTACTGTTGGCAACCTTTTAGCAATAAAGCTATGCAGGAGGCTTGCTTGGAGGGGAGAGGGAATAAAACCCCTCAGAATACCCTTGAAAATCTGCTGTCAGTACAAAGGTTATGCAACTCAAAGGCTATGCAACAGGGATTTAGAGTTACTCAAATGTCTAAGCTGACTATTGAAAAGCTTGTTGTGCCAAAGACTGCAGAAAGATGCTTCCTTTTCCCTGTGTCCTGGGAATTGTAAAGACTGTAAGAGCTCATTTCTCTATCTGATATTTCCTGACCTTTGCAGCCTACTCTATATGAACAGCAAAGAGCAAGCTAAAGATGTGTAAGAGCTCTCAGATGAGCAGGTTATTTAGTCTAAAAATCATGTCACATCTGAAGTTTACCTATCTCATGCTTTAATATGGTACCAAGCTTGACTTTGTCACTTTGATTTTTACCTGTCTTTTTTGTTTTGCTAGTCCTAATTGACCCAGCATTTATAGCAGTTCTTGAAAGGCAAAAAAAAAAGAAGTGTTTGATTCTTGCTGGGTTTTGCCACTTCAGCCTATGGAGAAGTGATTTAAAGTAGCAATATCTGCAGTAGAGCTGGCTGGGGAAAGACTTTCGTCATTGTGGAAATCTGCTAGTTTAAGGGGAGTGGAACTCTGAAACAAGAACCCCAAAATACTTAAAGTGAAGGAAGACCCAAATGCAATTGCTGTTTATAGGGTTTTTTTATCTGCACAGTTTCCTTTCTCCTGGTTCTTAGTTCACTTGAAAGTGAAAGTTCACTTCAAACTTCTCACGAGGAAAAACACTTAATGTGTTTTTCTGGTTAAGTGGCAATATTTTTATTTCACTAAGATTACTTTGGATACAAGCCTGCCATGTATGTCCGTATTAGTGTAATGTTCAAAATCTGTTCATAGGTGTTTCAGAACTTAACTTCAAAATGTAAATGTTTTGTTAAGACAAAGTAACCCATTCCTTTAGCAATTAGTTCTGCCCAAGCACCTCTTCAGTCAGGTGGTGAAATGCTCTGATGTGAAACACTTTCAACTGTTTCCAGCTACCACTCTTATCACAACAGCACTGCCTGTGTAGAGGATGGAAAGAATAAAGCTGTGGCTCAGAGTAGCTCCTTAAATTGACATTAATGCATAACTCTGGCAGGGTATGTTTTTCTGTCTCTTCTTATTTGTACTGAATAGGTGTGTGTCTTGTTCATAGTAGATGGGTTTCCAATGAGCTAGAGGAAGCTTGTATGTAAAGGGTGGGGGTGGAGAGGTGGATCATTTGTGAATGACTTTTAGATGAAGTGAAGATGGCAAGTAATTATCTTGTGTGAGGGGATGGACCTGTGACCAAAGCATAGTGTATGCAGTAGAGGGTAATGTGTCAGTCACTGCTTATGTAGAAATACACGCAGAGGGATAAGGGAGGGGACATGCTCAGTATACAGGAACAAAAGGTCAGACTGTAAAGATTCAGGCTTTTCTTTGTGTCTAATTTGTTAATTAAAAAAAAAAATCCATTGCTGCAACTTCAGTGGTAATAACAGATTAAAGCTTCTAATGTTGCTACCATTACCATATACTTTCATCCAATTCTATGACTTAGAGACATTTTACCATTTCCAGACATGGTGTGTGGAAAATGTATTTTCCTGTTGTCATGGGTCTCTCTCTCCTGTGCCTGTGTCCTCTGCTGATAATGAGCGCCTTACATTTGGACAGTTGTCTCCATTCTGCTATAAGCTTAAACTGCATCTCCCCTAATCCAAGGTTGTGAGTGCCTATCCAAAAGGAACAAAGCTGTATGCAGAGGTGTCCTGTTAGCTTGTAAATAGAACCATTTTCTTCAATTGCTTTTAAATAACACACTCTGTTAAGGTGAGATTTTTCTTCTGTGTTTTCTTTTGGCCAATATATTACTTCCCTTCTTTCATTCTGTGATCAGCTCTTGACTTGTCTTGGCATTGCAACTGGCTTTTTCCTTTCAGTGTTGGCCAGGAAGGGGAGTGAGGAAGGCAGGGGCTCCAGCTGTGTAGCTGAAGCTGTGCAAGGAATTTGTCATGGTTAGAGACGGTTTTATATTTCCTTAATGCAGTTAGCTGTTCAGATGCTGGCTGGGGCATTTGTCTTATTTAGTAAGGTTTTAGTTCTGTGCATGTAACATAGATTTACCTCTAGGATGACGCTTATGGGTGCTTCATGCTTTTCACCATAGGTTTTGTAGCTGACTAGTTAGAATTTAATGCTACCAATGTCAATAATCGTAAAACTAAGCTGAGTAATGATACTGATAACTTTTGGCTCCTTCAAGCAGTATGATGGCTAGTAACCATGTCTCCTATCCTTGTAGGCATTAGAATAATGATAGCACATGAATATTTTACTTCATTGTTATTGGTAGTGAAAAACAGTAAAGAGCAAAAGCTGTAATACTTGAGTCTAGGAAAAGAGGAATGTCTTGTCTGTCCGAGATGTTCTAGCTAAAAAAGCATCTAATTTTTGACTCTCATGGTGCTGAAACTGCATTGGTATCTGAGATTTATACTATTCAAATCTCCCTGACCTATCTAAATCACACTGGTGTATGTGAAACAGCCCATCAAGGTTTTACCATGATGTGAGAGCTAAAAGAGCTGAAGAATTTTAGAATCTCATTGTTAAGAGCCAGGTTTTCCACCTGAAGGGGTGTCTCTAGTATTAAAATGTCTAACTTCTTCCAAGATGTTTGACTTTAACTAAAATCAATTTGTAACTATATGTTAGTTCATACTTATATCTTAGAGGTAAAACCAGGGGATGTAAAAAGCAGTCTTTCTCAAAGCCCAATGTTAATTACAAATCCCTGAGGTTGCTAGGAAACCTTATCTTAAAAGAATATACAAGCAATCAGGCTAGATGCTGATATTAAAGAGATACTGAGGAGATTTTCCTTTTGTCTTATTCCTCCTCTCCTGGCTGTGATAGGAGATTGATTTATATGAAGCCGCATCAGTTTAGGGTTTGGGGAGGAATCATTCCTCTTCTGAAATGTGCTAGAAATGCAACAAGGGGTGGGGAGAATGCTGTCTTGTCACATCTATTCTGTAAAAGAAGGGGTCATGCTGACAATTCCCCTATTAAAATCTATCCCTTATTTACTAATCCTGCTAACCTCTTTGAAAGCTTTGGGGGTTTTGAAACAACTGGTATCTTTAATGAAGAACAATAAAGGAAGTGTGATATTTCCCACCACCCCCCCACCTCTCCCTTCCAGTGAAGTATGGCTTGCCTTACTCTAAGTCAACAAGCTTTTATTACCGTCTCTTAAATGAGCAGTCACAGAATATGATTCTGTTTTCAGTGTTTATATGCAAAGTCAGGTTTTGCCTGTTGTCAAGTGCTTTAAAGATGCATGGTAAGGGACTATAAGGGCATCTATATTAGGTGGAACAAAGTCCTGTTTGACAATGATAAAGAAAGAGGAGCCTAGAAAAGAAAACAGTCTGAGTATAGCTGTCACCTTGAAAAACTGGCAACTTAAATGTTGAAGAGGACAGAAAGGGACACTTGTTCCTCTAAGTCTGGGAGTCTTGAGTTCTAAATTCTGTTGGACCAAGTGTCTCTTCAGTACACTGGGAGAACTCAATGCACTTAACTGTGCTATCAAAAATGTGGGTATCTGTATAGATAAGTGGGCCTTGTGTTTACTCCAAGATTTGGCAGAAGTTAATGCTGATTTGTGGTTTAAGTAACCACATCCTGGTTATCCAGCCTGCATTTACTTCTAGGGTAGCCCTCACTACCAGAATATGTCTTGTCAACTGGCATGCAAAAATCTCAAGGTTTCTTTAGTTGTGGGCAACTTTGAGAATGTAGGACGCTGAAGGTGACAGCTACAGAAGGAGTTTGTGTTGACTGGTAAAGATATCAAAGATAGTGCTCTTGGGTGTGCCAGATTTTATCTCCAAAGAGACTTCTTCCACCTCCTTTGTATTTATCCTGAGTTAATACAGGAAGGAGGATGGTCTAGCAGTTTAATTCCACTTTTTTGCTACAAGACAGAAATAATCATGAGGTTGAAGCAGGTTGGAAGTCTCAATGGTTGGGTATTGATTTGAAATTCCTTGGCAAAATAGGAACCGGCACATTGACAAAATAAACATACCTTGTGCAGCAAATATTTTATTGATGATCTGCCTGCAATGAAGACATGGAGGTGACCTTACTGCCCTGACTTACAGGATTTTTCTGACTGCAATGTTGAAAGGGCAGAAATAATACATTAATTTCATGTTGGAGCTGGGGGAATTGCCTCTTTGGGTTTGTTTGTCATGTCAGCTTTGTTAATTACCCAGAGAGCTTTCTTGATAGTTATTATTACAGGCAATTTTATCCTTTCAAGCACTGGAGACCAAAGCTCTGTAAACAAAAAAATTTATGGGTCTGTTTGTACTGCTCTCTAACCTGGGTTTCTAACAATGTGTATATGTGTCTGGGGAGTAAGTAGTCCTTATAGGGAGGAGGTAAGATTCAGAACATTCCCTGCAGGTGTCTAGAGTGAATGCTCAATAAGAGATGTTGGCTGGAAGCTTAATCTGAAATCTGCTGTTCCCTTTTCTACATGGTAAACTCTTACTCTGAAATAACTGTACCTAGGTCTTTGGGCAACTGCCTCCACTTAAAAATAAATGGCTCTTGTAATCCTGTTTGCCTTATCCCTCTGAAAAATCATAGCTGTTGTTAACATCACTAATCACAGGAACTTCTTGTTCTATATCTATTTTAGAGCATCACATAGAAGTCATGCACAAAAGCTCACCTGTTAATACTATTGATAAACTTGCACTTAACACATGCTGCCAAAAGAAAATACTGTTTAATATTTGTCAGAGAGGTGCTATTCCCCTGGGCAGGCTGATGTTTCTGAAATGTATCTAGCTATTCTGTTCCCAGAGGGAAACCTGGCAGAGTTGTGCAGCATCCAGAAGTGTACAGTATGTTTCTGCTCAACATAAACTTGAGAGAATCTACCACTAGCTCTGTACAATCCAGGAACGATGAATAACATCACTGTAAACCTGTTGCTTTCTCTGTTAGTCAGACACAGCTGTAAAGGAGAAGAATCCAAAGGCTTCCTGAACTGTAGATCTTCAGGGAAGGGCTGTACCTAGTGTCTGGAAGCCATGGTCCCATACTCTGTGTTGTTACTATGAATATGCAAGTCAATGAGAATGTAAAGGTGAAGGTATATTTGTGCTTGTGGAGAACCTAAGCTGAACTTGAGGTGTAGCGACTGACTCATGACATGCTATTTGGGGTTCACATCCCTGGGTCTGTCTGTCTTAGAAATTTGGACATTATGGTCTGCTGTGATCACAGATGTACAGTTGAGCAGAACATGTGGAAAATAATGTGAGTAACCAAGATGTGAGACTCTTTCCCAAAAGAGGTAATTACTTAAAGACCAGGTAGATGCCACCATTGTTAGTGGTAGAAGATACTGCTTCCATGGCTGTGTTCTGCCAACAGGTTACATTGCTAACCTTAATGTCAATGTGGTATTGCCTCTGGATTCAACTTGTCTTAACTAGGGTCCAAGGCACTTTGCATACTGTTGGTTTTATGGATGTATTAAGTAATTACAAATGGAAAAGCCCTTGGAGCTTTTTATTATAATAAACCCTCATGTGACTATTATAAATTATATAAAGCTTTGCTCAACATTTTAGAAAGGCCACAGCAGGGGAAAAAACTTGCTCATCTTCACAGAATAAGTCAGTAGGATATAAAAGTAGAATCTGTGAGTTCCCTGAAATTGGGGTAGAAGGCTTTCTGGTGTTTTTCTGCTGTGCTTTTCCTCCAGCATGCATGATACTGCCTTTCTGCTAAGAGCTGAATGTCAGTGGAGCAATATTTAGACATATATGCATCATGAATGTTTCTTTCTCCTCAGAATTTACATGAAACATGGAAAAGCTTAAATGAACCAACAAACAAACATCACATAAATGCTTTTACAAGAAGTGTCAGGGATGCCCATTTTCTCAAAATAGCTTACTGAAGATGTTTGAGCCACTTGATACAGGAGCCTTTTGCTACTATGGTAGAACCATTTGCAAGGGCAGCTGGACCTACCTGAAGAGCCCAGCACTGGAAATAATGTCAAGAGTCTGGGTTATTCCCAACCCAGTCTCTTATAATAAATAACATATTACACTTTCGTCATATGAAAATCTGTTATAAAATATTCCACAGAATACTTGTACCAATTGTTGTATGGATGTTGGACTAAAGACTTGAGTCTGCCTGCTATCAGTTTGGTTTCATTACCTATAAACCTTGGCTTCAGTATGGCACTGAGCTTTTAAAGCTGTGAAAAGCCCAAGCTGAATTCTAGATCCTGATTCTCACTTTGATTAGTTACATCTAACTACTTTAGCCTAAGGAAAAAATTGCTTACAATCAATTTAAGGTTCTTAATGTATCGAGAGAGTAACTTTAGACTAAATGGGAATCAATTCCTGTCTATTGAGAGAGAAAAAATACACCTGTCCTTTATATGCCTGGCATAATCTTATGTACATAGTGTTTTGAACTTGCTACCTTGCTAATCATAATTAGGCGAAATTTAACAGATTCTAAGTCAGATGCTGAGCTGGTGAAAAGTTAAGTGGCATTAGGCTAGACTTCCATCTGTAGGAGTCTTGAAAACAGGACTACAACTGGGTGGGTAATTAAGGTGTGTGGCTCTACCACGTACAGAGGACTTCTGTTGGGTTCAGAAGCCCCGAATCCTGTCAGGTAGGGAGGGGCTCATCATAAGTATGTTTGTGCACTCTAACTAGAATAGATTGCTTAGGACTGTTCCGTGCTGCTTTGTGTATGATGTCATTGCTCAGACCTGCACAAAATATGGTGTGAAGGAATGTGCTTTGGACAGATGAAAGATCTACGCACTGGACAGCAAAACCTCTTGAGACTAAGGCTACATTCTGTCTTAGCCACACAAGACATTCACTCCTTCTGAAACTGTGATGACAATCTTGGGTTATTTTGCAGAGTAGCTTTGGGGATGAAAAAGGCAAAACTGCATAGACCTAAACCTGCTTCAGATCTTGATCAGTCCTAAAACCTTAGATGAATTTGAAATGCTTTGACTTCAACTCTGAAGTGACTTTTGTAATGGTAATTTCTTATTTAAATAAAAGCCTTTTGTGTATTAAAGTGGAATAATAACACTTAAAGTTTTGTTGTTCTTTTTTTCCCCAAAAGACCTTTTCAAAACCATATCAATGAGCCTTTCTGATAGAAGTAGCCACTGAAAAAAACCCAGTGTTTTGAACAGAGTATCCTGACAGGTCCATATGGGAGACCTGACATTCAGCCTGTTGATACAGCTAGTAACCAATGAAGACCTCTTTATTCTGCCTCTAAATAGCTCTTGAAAGACAGTCTTTTACAATGCCACCAAATTATTTCCCTTCATTGTAGGCCTGATTTATTCCCAGCTCATGATCAGATCCAAATAAGAAAAAGGAAAACTTTCTTGAATCTGTCCTAATTGGATGGATAAGCTAGGCCTGACTCCTATCCTCTTGCACGTCTAATTTGCATTTTGAGTTGTTCTTGGAAATCAAGTGAGGAGTTCTCTCACTTGCTGCTGATAGAATCCTGGGTTCCTATCCAATCTCCTTTAATCACTAGTTTTACAATGTAAGCCTTGAAATCACAACTTTACTTTTCTTAAATTGCCAATTACAATGCAGGATATGGCCTCTTCTATTTCTGTATTTCATAATATCAGTGAAAGGTCTCTTCAGGCACAGCTGACAAACAGGAACAGATTTTCATTTAGCAGAAGAAGATGAAGATTTCACTAAAGTTTTAGTTTTATATATTTATGTTCACACAGCATAATATATTGATTGCTAGCTGCTGGACTACTTGGTAATTATGAATGACTTCCTCTAAGTTTTGGGGGTTTTGCACTTCAGCTTTGTGCCAAAGTGGTGTTTTGTTCTGGTTATGCTGCTGGAAAAGGGAAGATATTTTGCTGAGAAGCATGTCTGATACGTTACTAATTACAGCTTGCCTTTATGTTAAAGCAGGCTGAAACTTAGTCTAACCTCTGCCAGGGAGTTCCCTTTAAGTACATTTAATGGCAATGAAAGAATATCGACAACCTTGAGACAGAGGGCCCCATTCTGCTGCTGCTGCAATGAATACAACCCTAATATTCCTGAATTGGCTCTAAATTTCTCTCTGTATTCACCTATGATATGCTCAAGCTCCTGTCTGTCAGGTAGTTGCCAGTCCTCTAGGCAGAACTGAATCACCCAGATAGGCTTGCATACAAAAGATCTGGTCCTCTGCAATCCTGTGTAACTGTGTGATGGAGGGTTAAAATGAAAGGATCTGGTTTTAACTTTGGCTGCACAAAGACACAGGGGACAAGCCCTAGAGATTTTGAGGCTCGCATGCATATCTCTCCAATGGTAAATCTGTGCAAGATGTACAGAAATGCTTCACTGCTTTTCACTGCCACTAGCTGACTGAAATGAGGAAGGTCCTAGATGGACTGGTTTGATATTTAGGGTGTCAGAAGGTGATCTGTTTTGATTAAAATAAACTTATAGTTGTGTCTAGTTTTGTTTTGTTGCAGGAAAATATAGTTAATTTATATAGCTAGAAGCTTAACTGATGTACTGACTTGTGCTCTCTGGTCTTGAAAAAGATTCTGTTGGAACTGAAGCATACTAATGATTGACACTAATTGTTTTCAGTCATGTAGTGAGTTTTATGGATAGTGCTTGTCTGAATAGATGGTAGGTGCAGATATTAGAGTGTAATCATACAGCAGTCATATTGCAGTAGCAGTGTCTTTTTCATAAAAGGTCAAAATAATTTGTGGTGACTTTTATTTTAAATGGTGTGCTTACCATGGATAAAACTGGCCCCAAAAGGATTTAATAAAGATGGCTTAATCCTCTGGGGATAACTGAGGCGGAAGGATGCTTGTTTCTTGCATGCTCTGCCAGACTGATTCTACTGGGGGTGATCTAGATTGATTTTTTTTCCAAACCTTTTTAAAATATGTACTGTGTTCCTCAGATGGCTTCTGCTTGTGACTTGGTAAGCTGCTTGGCCTTGCCAACCACCAAGTCTGTTTCACTGAGTGTTGTCCTCTGTTTCTGTGGAAGCATCTCCTTGCACCACTGAAGAGATTGATTCTCTTCATTTCTAATGACATACAGATCCTTTACAGATCCTTTTCACTGCTTTTTATAGCTAAAGGACTGTGTGTGGGGGGAGGTCATTCAACCATATTAAGCCACAGGACTTTTCATGTTTTCATATCTTTTAATTACACACTGGTTTTTTGTGCTGAAGTTAAGTCTCATCACTACCTGAAACAGGATTACAATGACTGAGCAATAATTTAGGGGCAGCGCCCTCTTCTAACAGCACCTGGCATGTGTGTTTTGCAAGCATGTGAGGGCGGAGGATGTGGGAAAAAAGGCTTGATGCCTTGCTTCTTATCAGTCTAATTATTGAAGTAAGTTAAGATACCATGAGTTACCCAACCTCCGTATATAGGCAGACAGATTTAGAGTCGTCTGAATGAAAGAAGAAACATGCTTTGAACTAAGTGAGGTTAGGGAATACAGGTAAATTCAGTAGCAAGCTGACCAATAGCTTCATGCTGGTGTAGACTGTAAAGAACAAAAACAGCAATAATGAAAGCTGCCATTATAAATCTACTTCTTATTGCTTACAGCTTCAGGCTGACTTAAAATCAACTTTTATTAGCTCCATATTAGGGGATTGTTTCCTCTGGATTTGATTACTAGGATAGATATATTTGAAATCTGCATTTCCATATAGATAGAACCACTCTCTTATAACCCTGCTGCATTCCTGGGGAGGCAAAGGAGTTCAACAAGGCTGACTGTTTTTAAAGGACTAGCTGTAACACAGGCCAGGGAAAATGTGGAGGTGAGGCATTAGGAAGGGGTATAATATCTGGAATAAGTCTACCAGGCATTGGCTGCAACTGCACAGACTTCTATTTGTATTAGACTAATGACTGTAGCCTTTGTCTGAAATAAAAGGACCATTATACTAGGCCCTACATTTTGAGGAATGAAGGGACATGTGAAAGAAAGGATGTTGCTATCCTGTTTCAGAGGAGAGGAAACTGAGGCAGAGATGTAGTTTTTCAGCCTTGTAAAGGCTGAAATCCTTAATATGCTTTGAGCAAGCCAAGAATATTTATCCTTGCATAACAGACAAGCAGGTGCTGCCAAAGGAGAAAGATGGATCTTCCCCATCAAAAAAGAAAAGTACTGTGTGAGAGATGCTACCTTCCAAAACTGTTTAACACTGTATAGTCTGAAAAAAATTAAGGGCAGAAAAAAATTAAGGGCAGTTCTAACCTGTGGTAGACAGTGCAGCTACTGGCCTTACTGTGTAGCATGTTAACACAGAGAATTGTAGTTTTGGAGCTGGCTGACCCTTCACAGTAGCTTAGGGGACAGTGAGAAGTCTTGCTTTTCCTTCCTCTGCTTCTAGGCATGGGCTTTCATTCATTCTCTCTTGCAGTGCCTCAGGCACAAACCTATCTGGCTGCTTGTTCTTTACTTTCTTCCCTGCACTAGTATTCTGACACTAGTGAAATGAATTGACTTGCAGAGAACTTGGCTGACTTTGGAGCTGGTGGGGATAAGCAGCAAGAAAGAAGGGAGATGAGTCGCACCTCTTTCTGGTAATGGAAGTGATAAACTTCTGGATTAGCCCACCCTACCCAGTGAAGCTACTCCTCTAATCTCACTGCAAGTTGTAGTTTCCAGCTGGCATGATAACCAGGATTTCCCCAGTTTCATTCCATCTCTAGCACAGTGGGAGACCTCTAAGTGAATTGATTTACCATATGGTCTTTTGCCTGTAAAACAAAGATGACAGCTCTTTCATCAAATTTTGACATCTGCAGATAAATACTATGTCCTGCAGCCTGTGGCAATTCCCATTTCCTCATATGTAACCCTTGCTACAAACACCTCCTACCCTGGGATTCTTAGTGGCAAATGGAAAATTGCTCTATTAGCAGAACAAGGAGAAGTTAGTCCCTTCCAGCACCAGTTTCTTTATGGCTGTGAAAACTTTGAATTGAATATGCAATAACAGGTAGAAAAAAATTAAGTACAATCATGTAAAAGTAGAATTACTCCAAATTGACACCCCACCCCACCCCCCCTTCTTGTACTAATTTTGTACCTATTTGATGTTGCTGGAATGATGTGGCTTTGAATAGAAGTCACTATTGGAGAGCTACCTCTAGAATCTAAGGGTGCAATTCAGCTGAAAGTTTTTTTAGGGGTATTGGTGAGTACTGATGCTCTTATCTCTCATCTTGAGAAGCAAACCTTACCGTTGTGAAATTAATACAGTCCTAGTCTACCTTTGAAGTCCTACCTAAACCCTCAAAATGGCTTCAGGGAACTTATGTTTCATAGTCTCTTGTGTAAGGGTTAATAACACAGTAGACTTGCTGACATTATATTCCTTTTCAATTCTGTATGTTTAAATGTATAGAAAAACAGAAGTTGCACTCCCTATGTTGCAACTGGGGCGCAGTACAAGACTACCATGCTTGTATTTGTTTGTTACTGGGTGTTACAACTGAGCTTGTCCCTTTCTGGTAGATAACTGTGCAGAGCAGTTGTGATTTGAGACTTAAGTTTCAGGTAGGTCTCTGAACATGTAAAATCCAGCAGTCGAATGTGAAGACAGGTTTGCTGAAGATTTATTTCTGTTTCTTGCTGGGATATGCCAGGTCCTCAGATTTCTTTGCAATGTACTATTCTCATATGTTTAGCTTGTTCCACTATTACATTGGACTTTCAGACAAAGTTGTGAGATAAACCTGTAACAACACAGAGCAGGAGGAAAGGAGCTGTAGCTGAAACATGCTTTGCACAAAGATGCTTTCTTTGAAACATGCTTTGCACAAAGATGCTTTCTTTGAAACAAGGAGCTTTGTGTTGCTGGTCCTTTGCTGCCTCATAGCATCAAATATTCATTCCATGTCTGCATTTTGATTGTGATAGTGTGATACAAGAAGACGTGATGTTGCTTTAAGCCAGCAAAACCACAGAGCTGTCAGAAATACCACAGCTACATGGAGCTCTTTCTTCAGAAGAGGCAGTTAGCAGGCATGTCTAGTGTAAAGAATGAAAGTGCTGGAAAACAGGGGATGGCCCAAAAGGAGATGAAGTTTTTCTGAAAGATGTAGCATTTGACTTGAAGATGTAAAATCCCAGTCCTTTTGTACATAGAAAGAAAAAGCAATTTAATCTGTAGTACAACAGACTGCATAATAAAAGGTCCTAGCTATACTACCTTGAATTATTACTGGTATAGCAGTGTGGCAGGTTGACCCTGGGTGAACACTAGGTGCCCACCAAAGCTGTTCTATCACTCCCCCCTCCTCAGCTAGACAGGGGAGAGAAAATATAACAAAGAGTTCGTGGGTCAAGATAAGGACAGGAGAGATCACTCACCAATTACCGTCACAGGCAAAACAGACTTAACTTGGGGAAAATTAACTCAATTTATTACCAACCAACCAGAGTAGGGTAACAAGAAATAAAATCAAATCTCAGAACACCTTCCCTCCACCCTTCCCTTCTTCCCAGGCACAACTTCACTCCTGGATTCTCTACCTACCCTCCCAGCGGCGCATGGGATGGGAAATGGGGTTTACGCTCAGTTCATCACATGTTATTTCTGCCACTTCATCCTCCTTAGGGGCAGGACTCCTCACACTCTTCCCCTGCTTCCAGCGTGGTGTCCTTCCCAGGGGAGATAGTCCTCCATGAACTTCTCCAACATGGGTCCTTCCCACAGGCTGCAGTTCTTCACGAACTGCTCCAGCGTGGGTCCCTCCCTGGGCTGCAGTCCTTCAGGAGCACACTGCTCCAGCGTGTGCCTCCAGGCACAGGAATATTACATTCACCTCTTTCTAGAAAGCGTAGGAAATGCTATTTTTCCCTCCTGCTATTCTTGGCTCATGCTGGGCTACTGCAAAATGGTCTTGATTTGATGCTGTTGTCAGTTTAGCCCAGGTCAGCAAAGACTAAATGTGGTTTCCTTATGACAATTGTTTTGTGATTGATGTGAATAATTTTGGTAGTTATCAAGACCTTCTTTGATTTGAAGAGTGTCCGTGTTGTCAAAATCACCAGTATAACAGAAATGTATTGGTATACCAACAAACCAGCCGCATTATCTGTTTCCTTTCAGCTGTGGTTGGGACATGCAGTCTGATTTGGCTGGAGGTACCCGTTTTCAGAAGAGGTAGTAGGGGCAGAGGGATTTGCTGCCTGAGCTTGTGCTATCACAATTCTGAGAATAAACCATGGCCATCACTCTGTGGGCTGTCATTCTGGTGCTTTAATGAGAACTATATTTAAAAGTTCCTATAGTTTATTTTTCTAATGCTCCTTTTACCGGAGCAGTAGGGGGGCCTCAGCCCATTACCTGTGTTGAGCTCACTTCAGCTTGTGTATTTACCAGAGTTTCTAGAGTTAACTCTACCTTCACATTCACTGGAGAAGCCCTGAAAAAGACTGTTAAACTAGAGGAAGGTCTGTCCAGTGATCAGGGTCATTGTCAATAGTTATCCAAGCTAATTCCCCTGGTAATTACTTGACTTATTAGCTCCACTTGAAGTATGAAAATGTAGAAAGGCATTTGCCCTGACAGTTTTACAGGCCATGTAAACTTGTAAGGACATCCTCATCAGAATCGTGTATTTGGCCTTTATCACAAATAAGTACTCTGGACAACTGAGGAATATTTATTAGGGCACATTCAACTCTTGACTTGGTCAGAAAGCAGCTAACTCTCTCTGTCAGTGCCCTGGGAGAGAAAAATTGTCACTCCTGGCAGATGAAAGCCTGAACAGTAGCTCACGCTGATTCTGTCTGGGGAAGGAGGGACAGGGAAGATGTTTTTTAACCAAAGCTGTTGATGTCAAGCCACCATAACAATCTTTCTGGGCAGAGTCTTTGAGAGATTGTGTATGCTGTGCATCTGTGTAAATGGAAAGAAGTTTCCTTCCTTCAGGACACTGGACTAGGTACTAAGGTTTAATTCTAGAATTTGACATCTCCTTGCCAATGCAAAAAGGCTAAGAACCTTAATCTTTCCATCCTGAAATCCTGCTTATGCAAGACAGGGATAATGTTCCTACGTCTGACTTATGAGTTAATATTTATCTTGTTAGACCATGGCTTCCATTCTGAACTCCCTTGTTGCTACTGTTTTTGTACAGTGGCACAACAGGGCCTTTGGAAAAGGGTCTGGATCAGTCTTATGAAATAAGTAATAGCTTCACTGAGCAGTGCACAGAAATCACAAGAGAAGGCAAGAGATCTGCATTCTTTTAAAACATCAGAACAGAAGCGTCAGGGATAGTTTTGCTGAAACAATTTGAATAGCTCTGTTTCAGCTCACTGATCAATATGAAATCAACACGGGGTTGAAAATGAATCAGTGGCACTCAATAGCAGTGGCCATCAACCATGCTGTTCTCATTCACATGTGATAAAAGGAAAAGTGAACAGACAACAGATCAAACTGAGGAACGGATATCCCTTTCTGGAGATATAGTAATTGTCTGACTTCTCTGTCCCAAAAGAACTTGATGTTGAGCCTCACTGGAAGGTATAATCATGTGGATCTACAACAACTCTAGTCTTACTGTTGAGGGGGTGTAATCTGCTCCTCTGTGGGTTTTAGTAAAGCTCGTCTTTTATCTACATTACATAACACCTATTGTCAAAGGGTGTACTTGGAGATTGCTGTCAGTGGTCAAGAATCTCTGATCCTTAACTGAGATGCTGTAATTGACTGTATGCTACTATACTGCACGTATGAAAGCGAGTCAGTGTCAGTTGCCAGTGGCTATCTGTTTGGAGAAGGTTTAATGCTCTGTGTGCTTTGCAGTTCCTAGCTCAAAGCTCACTGAAATATGGAAAAAAGTTAACTTGATTTGAGGGAATTCTTGGCCAGGCTCAGGTTTTCTACCAGTCTGACCTTTGAAAATAGACCTGAGTTAGCACTGAGACAACAGTAAGGAGGCCAAAATGCGTATTTCACTGGATGGATCTTGTTGATGGTCCCCTGTGTTCAGCAGTTAACAAACCTACTTTAAACCATCTGACAAATACTTAATTACAAGCCAAAACTTTCTCTGCTGTTGCTCAGGAAGCTTGTCTGATTCCATCCCTTGCATGCTTGAAAAACTACTAGAGCGATGGGTCTGTGTGGGTTTGTTTTTTCCCCTCTGCAGCTCTTCCTGCTCATAGACACAAAAGAAATAGGCATCCTCAGGAGTTTATGTATTCAGTAAACTGTGCTGCAGCAGTGTATTCTCTTTTCTGGCTCTCCTCTGACAAAAGTGTCCTTTTTTTGAATCTTTTTTTGCTACAGCATCTGTTCTGTCAAACTGTTTTTCTCCTTGCTATTACAGGACCTTTCACTGGAGGATGGCCTTATGGTTATGATTGTAGGTCTGGTACAGTAACAGGAAAATCTACAGTTGGTTCTTACCTCAATATAATACAAGGACCTATGTGGTTAGGAGCTGATTTTCATTTAACTATGGACTTAAATGAAACTGTTGCAACTCCCATGCTGCTTTGTCATTTGGAGCCAGAACTTCAAGAGTGTAACTGGAGTCTTTCCTCTGACTCCTGTGGGGCTCTGGCAGCCAAGGCTGACTGAGGGCTTATTTCTTTGTGCCTGGTAGAACAGCTTTAGTTCCATTGAGGGAGGTTTTCTTCCAGAAATTGGACAGGCATTTTAGAGAATGAAATAGATATTGCTTATTTATTACAGCTACATCCCCAAAGGCCTTGACTTGGAGGCAAGCAAGGCATCACAAATACAGTATATGGTGTTCAGCTGATGTCTCTGAGCACTTACCCCTCCTCTTTTAACCTTCTCAAACTGTTTTATCTAGATGATAAATATTAAGCCCAGATGAAAAGCCTACTGTGCACTTCCATGAGTGTCCATGTCCAGTAACTGGTGATGGCATATAAATTCATCAAGGAAAACACAAAATGAGGTGGTAATTAAAACTTTCTACTTTGTAATTGAGTGACAGCTGTTGAAATTGTTACCTCCTAGGGAGAGAAAACAGTCAGGGTTTGGTACAGACCAAGGCAATACTTCTGGGGCTCAGATCGAAACCTGCTTCTCCTGAGGATCTGTTTTAGTTCTTTCCTTGCAGCATCTCTGTAATAGAAAAATCAAACTCCTATCTCTTCAGCTGCTCCCTTTTGCAATTAGCTTTCTAGAAGCAAAAGAAACTGCGACATTGAATTTCCAAACTATTACACATGACTTCATGGAAAATCAGGGGTTTTCACACCAAAAAAAGCACTAGATGAGCTTAAATCTTTTCTAACAACTTAAAATTCCTACAGAACTTTAACTGCACTATCCTGGGGGTTTTTTTAGGTGGTTTTTTTTTTTTTTTTTGTTTTTTACAATCCGGTGACTGGATGTTGTATATTTCCTGGAAGATGTATATTTTCCAGGAAGGTAACTAGTTGGTTCCATTTTATATTGAGAAGTAAAGGTAAAACAATGAACTATTATTGTGAAAGTTTATGGTACTACATTATGGCAATAATGTTCTTGTTCAGAATAGCTTTAATCTCTATTGTCACATTGCCACCTTTACCCAACAAGGAGAGCGGTACCAAAATTTTAAGATCAGACCAATTGTTTTTAGAGAAAGATAGTAGATACGAGGTGCATATTTAACTTTGAGGATGCTAGCATAGCTTTTGAAGCTGAGAACAAAAAACCTGGGCTGGGGGAAAAAGGGTATGAAAATAAGGTAAGATTAACTATTTTATGCAAGCATTCTCTGAGCAGCCAGTGCTAGGGTAAGATGGGAAAGGAGAATATGATTGGAAAGAAAATGAGTGTGGAAAGAAGGAGATTTTTGGAGAAGCTGGGCTTCTGACTGTTCTCATAGCTGCAGGATTATTGCTCTTAAGAGCAGGGGGTTTTGGCCTTAATAGAAAGGTGATGTTTCTAAAGAGCACCCTGAGGTAGTGTCGGTGCAAAGGCCATAGGAGCTAAGTATCCAGCTACAGGGGTTAGGGTCCTGCTTAGATCATCAGGACTGTTTCCTTCAGGATTAAGCATATAGTTGCACTCCTGCACTAAAGCTCACTTCAGGTGAAGGTTTTAGTTCTGACAGACACAGAACTGTTAACTTTGGCTTTTAGTAAAGCTGCTTAAGCAATAGGAGGTTGGACATGCCGAGTTGTGTTCTGGTATTGTACTAGTTTTACATCCACATATTCCAGCTGGTTCAATAGAGTCGCTGCTGATTTACAGCAGGGGTACTAAGGACAATTTAGCTCACTCTTTCAACATTGCTCAGGAATGTTTTCCTTATCCCATTTTCACTGTAAGAAACACTAATTGAAATTCATGCTCATATGTCTTATGAACTATGAGTCAGAGGAAGAAAAGCACTTAATCACTTAATGAAATTATTGCCCCTCCAAGCATGTAAAAAAGGTGGTAGTGGGGGAAGCATAAGATGTTTTATGCCAGTGACTTTAAAAACAAGTCTCTTTCTACTTCTTCATAGTATGTGTAACTTATGTTCCTTTCTTGTGCACTGGTTCATAATGAGAATGATTGTTAATGCTACTGCAATAGCTGAGCTTCTTTGTAGTTGTATACCATGTCAGGCTTAGAAAATCATCAGGCTTACTGTCAATTAGTAGCTGGGTGGTGGATACACTGTAAGGTGGTCTTTTCTTAGGAAGAGGGTCTGAGTTGGAAGGGTGGCTTAAGGAACAAGACTTGTATTAAATTACAAATTGCCACAGTGGTGACTGTTAGTTCCAGCTTGTAGCTTAAGAGCAGCAAGTGCTCAGCTCCTATAGGAGACTTTGAGAGTAGTGTCTTGTTTTCACTGCTTTGAAGGCCAGCAAGTGTTGTTAGATTCACCTGGTTTGGCCTGCTGACTAAGTTCAGAGATTCATCTATTTCATTTACCAGCTTGCCCACATCAGGTAAGCAGCAAGACAAACCTGAGGGTTTTTAAACCGCTCAGTGGCACCTTTTGCAAATATGCAGATGATAAACCCTAAGTTTCAGCCAAATGCCAGTTTGGCCGACAGTGTCCTGTATCCCTGAAGCCTCCTCTGCTGTGAAACATTCTTTACTTTCAGTCCATGCTTTTTCTGCTGTGCTTAGCATGTTCTTTAGGAGGGACTGTGTTCTGTTTAGATGGATGTGTGTGAACACTGAGTGAATTGATTCTTGTCAATTATAAAGACTGCAAGGAGTCTGAAGGCTCCTTGAGATGAAAAGCGCTGAAAAAATGTAAAATATTAATTATTTATATTTTGGTGTCATTATTGTATAGGGTTTAAATTACTACTTCAAAATAATTTCTCATTATACTGTACTGTCATCTCTGCAGATACAAAGAACTTATATACAGCAGATATTACAGAATGTAAGCCACTCCGGATTTATTAGGGAAGAGGCTCTTTTCCCCTCCCTTCTGTTCCTCCCACTAGCCAACTGGATTAGTTTGGACTAAATTAAATAGGCTCAAAAAGCCAAAAGAAAGAAGCAAATCGATACAGAATAAGAAATTAAAAATCACTTCATTGAATTTATTTTAATCTGCAAAGTTGTAAAGTGCTTAAACTGCAGATCCCACACTCTGAAGAAATCCGAGGGGACTCTCAATATGAATTTCGAATGCAGCACTCAGGTTTGTGGTTCTAGTGCATATGAAATGAAGCTTCTTTCATACCCAGTGGTCAACTAACTAGATTTGTACCTGAGAGTGGGAATGAAGAGAGGGGATGTACATCATGTATCTTTGCGCAGTGCCAATGTTTTGGTGACAAGGAAGCCCTTTAGGTTCTGTGAATATTTCACCCTAGAAATAAACAGCTTCCTCTTTTGCTGGACCTGTTTCCCCCTTTAGATGGTGCATTCTTTTTTCCTGAGTAATACATCATTGAAGCAACTCATTCTGGTGATGAATTACTTGTACATGTTATCAGATGGGCCCGTTCTGATACTCCTGCATCATCCAGAGTATTACGCTAATATATCAACAGACTGAACTGTTGCTCCGATTGTGTGCCTCAGTCTCATATATCACTGTGTGCTCATACATGCACACAGATCCTGCTGGAACAATGCAGTGTAAAAATGGTGCCCCAAGCAATGACCCAACCAAATGAGGTTCTCTAGCAGGTGTGCAAAGTCAGGTTTGGGCAGAATGTGGGGACAGGCTTGCAAAAGAGACCATCAGCCAGCAACTCAAGTTTTTAAGGTTATGTTGTTGTTTAACATTTGGGTCATATAACTTGAATGCCTTTTAGAACCCATGTCTCTGGATATTTGGCCTCTTATGACAGTCTTCTGAAATGTGCTTATACCCAGCAGCTATTTTTTAAATTCTGGGGGTCTAGCTCTTTTAAAAGATTTTTAAATATCTTAAATATCCTTAAAGGTTTTTAAATATCACAATGTTAACTCTCTAGTATCCTGCAAGTGCTGAGAGGGACAAGCCCATCTCAAGGGGGCAGGTAGGGCTTAGGAGCAGAGCATCATGTGCATATTTTTCAATCTCTGAACATTCAGAGACAGTTTGGGGGGGAAGGGTCGTCTTGTTCCACTTACTGTAATGTGAAGTCTGTATTGGTACCAGACTTTCCTGCAGTTTTCTTCAGGTATAGACTTCTGCCTCAGGCCAATCTATATTTGGATAGTCTGAACTTGTCTTTAAACTATTGCAATTCCTAAGGCCCCTGTTTTGCTTCTAATCCTGCTTAATGCTTTAGCTCAGGTTTAGTTCAGATAATGTTAAATTCTTCTTCCAAACCCAATCTAAAATAGCCACACCTCATGAGCTTGCAAAATCAGCCTAAAAAATTTGCAAGAACAGAGATTACCCTCTTTAGGTTCCTGGCACTGGTGCTCCTGGAACCTAAGCCAGAACCTGCTGAAGTCAGCAAAGGTGGCTCTAGAGGACACTAGGTCAAGTGCCTGGTACTGAATGAAAAATGTGTAAAGCCTGCTTTGTAAATACTGCCCTGCAGTTGGATTTTGTCCCATGTAGTCTTTCCCCTGCCCTTGCGCGCACCAATACACACTTATTCCTTTTGTAGGAAGAAAAATGGCTGTGACCTCAACCTGACATTTCTCTCTAAACAGATGCAGCTAGGAAGCCTAAGTTATTTGCATCCTAGCTAAGATGTTTATGGATTTGTGGATAATTTTAGAGTTGGTTACTTTATATTCAGGGCAATCTTTTGCAGCTGTTGAGAATGAATTGCAAAATAAAAACACCCAAGTAACTCGTAAGGAGAAAGGCTGGATTTGAGTAGGAAACCAGAAGGTAAATAACAAGGATTATGCCACAGAGCCTCAGGATAGCAACCTAATATAATGCTGAATTGAGATAGAACAAACTGTAGACATAAGTTTGATTTGAGCTCAGATTTGGCCACTTAATGTTTGTGAGAACATTCAGATCAAAGCAGAAAAGATGGATTGTTTAGATGTTGCATCCTTTCAGTGTCTAGGATGACAGATATTAGAAAACTATCAGTGGAGATGTCTGTCTTTATCAGATGACCCAAGCAGAAAAGGAATTTCAAAGCTCTATAGACAAAGGAACCATTCTTGCAAGACAATTTGGCATGTAGTCATGCAGTAATTTTGCAGAGATTTCTTCCAGTACAGGGAGACATATGAGGGGGAGCTACAGGAATGGTAGAATCAAAGCAAATAACCTGGTTGAATTTAAGTTTTCAGTTGAGGTACACTTCTGGTCTCCCATGGTCTAAGGGACAGCCTAAGGGAATGCTGTATGATACATTTTTACATATATTTAACTGCTAGTTTAGCAATACTTACCTGGAAGTGAGGAAATGTCCTTTTCCTGTCAGAATTAGTTATGCCTGTGCAGTTCATCTTTCACCTGCCAGGTTAAATGAGCTCAAACTGGTGTTAGCTAGTAAGATGGACTATCTGGCAGATGTGGTACATGTTGCACATGATGTCTTTGTGGTTTAAAAATAACATGCCTGCTCCAAAGTGTTAACCAGATGAACATAAGCATCTGACATATATGCAAGTTATTTAAGTCCTTCTGCATTCAGTCTGTCTGGATTCAGCTGGCATGACAATTTGCTTTTTACCTCTTACTGAATGCTCTTTCTCCTCCCACAATTTCTGCCATCTGAAAGAGGACCGACATGTATCAGTTACACTCATTAGCTTTGCAAAATGTGACTGTGATTCATAATCATCTGCTGCTTTGAGACAAACAAAACCCAGAAACGTGTTTCTTCATCTTTACTGGCAGTAGTTGTCTGAGGACTCAGGCTGGAGCCTGGAAAATAAAAACCTTGTGGAGATTTTAAGGCTATAGAATGAAATGTTTTGTTTTGCTTTGTTTTGGTTTTTTTTCCTAGCTTATATGGGCCCTGTTAAAGTATCAAGCTATGCTAGAACTACTGAGTTATTTAATCCCACTGGAAATTCTGTGTGTACTAGATGTTTGAGATATTCATCTGGATAAAATTTGGCCAATGGAAAAACCTGCTCTTCTATTGTACAACATTTGCACTGGTGTCATCTTTAACATTCTGGTTTTGTTCTTTTGTCCTTCAGGTTTATTCCCTGTGATGGAGAGTGGTAGATGAGGGAACATGTTTTTATTTCCTCACAAAGTTGGGAAACAAAACTGTTACTGTACTGGTTGACATCAATATATAACCAAAATGTTACTGTAACTGATTGACACAAAGGATGAGAAACAGTCTAGCCTGTCCTCTCTGGAGGCCCTTGTGCATATAGAAGGATTTGCTACAGCAGCATATCAGACAAAGGTGAGCATATTATCACAATGGTATCAAACTGTACTGTTTGTATCAAGCCTCACAGGAGAATTCAATGAAAATAGTTGGTGTTTCTGCAGTGACCCTCAGGGAGAGTTTGAGCACTAAACTAAATTTATTGTTTCTGGAAACCACCAATGAAGGGAAGAAGCTGTGACTTTGGTCATCAAGCCCAGACTTTACTTGCTGAGTCTCAGACACAAACTTCAAAGTGCAGAAACAAAAATGTCCCTTCTGAGTTTTGCCATTTAGCCTTCTATTTTTCTTGGGCATTAGAAATGAAGATTTACTACTTAGGCACTTCACAGAAACATCAGCTGAACTATTTTAGTTCTGCTGTATGCTTTGTAACTGTGGACTTTATGGTTTGTCTTTGATTTCATGTATTATTTGCTTATATGATCTGTAAGGTTTTTGGAGAAGTGTCAGCCTGTCTCCAGTACCCTGCATGCTGGTGCATTAGTGTTGATGTGCTATGAGTAGATGTTACTGCATTTTCAAAATTAGGGTGATGTTAACAAGAAGGTGATTTCTGAAGGGAATCACCAGGTGAGGTGTGCTTACTTCATTCAGCCTTCACCGGAGAGTTTAAGTAATCAGGTAAGAAATACACCTGATGTTTGCTGGTTAAGGTACTGCAAGTTAGCCAGCTGGGGGAGTGCAGAGCTGCTTTTGCAGGATTTTCAGACTACCTTGAGATTACTCTTTAATCTTCTCAAACGGTATATTCCTACACTATTTTTCAAAAGCTGGAGGGTTTTTTTTCCCCCTTTACTATTTTAAAAAAGTAAATCAGGACATGTTTTGGGGGCCTTAAAGCCTTGGTGGTGCTTTTTTCTAAGAATACAGAATTTGCCACATACAGCAAATAGCTGCTCAAAGACATTTTTACTTGCTAGCTACAGCACCTGAAAGCTAAACTTCCCTCATTAACAATTAATGACACTTAGGCTTCATGCTCCTAATAATGTCATCATTGATTACACTTTTAAATGGAAAGACCCAGTTGTCAGGGATAGCATCCTCAGTCTGCACCAAGTAAATAGGTCAGCACTGGAGGGGTATTGTTGCATGAAATAGTAGTTATGCAGTATCTTGACATAAGGCCTTCATGATCTTTCATTGGAAAGTACATGATTCATTAGTGAGTTGTGAAGAATCGCAAATGGCATCTTCAATGCAGCTTAAAAAGAATAGGGGATGGCAAAAGGCATGCTACTGATGGGTTTTGCCATCCTTAGTACTATATCATACAGAATGGCCACCAGAAAGATTTGGGAAAACTATTACATGTTTCTGAGCCTTTGATCTGTAGATCGTCACACTCTATAGAAAGCCCACCTGTGTATGGAAGTGCAGATGTGCTCTCTATGGGGCAGGTGGTAAGGGGCAGTGGAATGTAGAAAAGAAAAAACCTACACAGGGTTGTGTAGAGGAACTAAGATCAAGCTCTGCTTTGCTGACAGCATCACTTAAATAAAACCCCTGGCCTACCAACATGCTAGTCGGTCCTCTCTAGCTGCAAGGTTGTGGGGGGACCCTAATACCTGGGGAGTGGCTAAAATCAAAGAAGGGGCAGGGGGGGAAATAATCTGACAACTAACTTGTTACATCAGTGATAAATTTTTAAGCTCACTTTGAAATTCAGAATGAAGGTGATTTTCAAAAACCAATTAAACTTTTGTTTAATTACAACAGTATTTTTTCATGTTTGAAAACTTGGGGCTGGGTTTTTTGTTTGCAGATTAGTAGAGTAATGCTGACTTCCGGATTGGTATCTCTGCATGTCTGCCTTAATCTTCTCTTTTTGGAGAGATGGGGGGAAGTGACTAGGGTAGACATGTGTTCTCTTGCATTCCCAAACACTCCTGTTTCTCCTCTGGAACTCCAGTGTTTTCCCAGGCTCCAGCCTTGGAGATTACAGTGTTTGTTATAATAGAAACAGCCTTAGGCCAGTACCTGTCCTTTTGGGAAGCTGCATTGCTCAGATCTCTTCAGCATCCTTTCATGATTTGAAAGTGTCTGCAAAGAGAAGGAGAGTGAGACTTCTGATAGAAAATAAGAAAATCTCATTTGGTTCATTGTATAAGGGCCCCAGAGCTCTATTAGGATATACCAGTGTACTTATACTCACAAGTTACTACCTTCCCATTTTTCTGTTTAGGTTAACTTCTTTGGAGCTGTGACCATTTTTCTTTATTTTTAAATAAAGTGCTGTCAGCACCATCTGAAATGTGACAAACAGTAAGAACAGTAATTGACCCTGTCACGGGTATCAAAGCTGGGAAAACTATTTAAAGCCATGTTAGTGGTACTGAAGATGTTAAGTGAGGCAGTATTCAGGCTAATAGGTATGGTATAGTTAATTAGAGAACTGAAAGCTGCCTTCTCTAGAAAGCAAAGCACTTAGGAATGTAAGGTGCCTTATTAGGTATGGAACAAAACATATGAAGGAATTGGGTAGTACGGTGCCAATGGACTGTACTTTTAAGGCATACAGCATACAAAGCCCAGTAAAATGTCTTGACAATTTTTTTCTGAAAGAACTCAGCAAGAACCACCAGAATATTCACCACTGAATTAAAAGAATAATATCTGCTCCTGAGCTTACTTAAACATGTACTGATTTACTACACCCCACTGCTTTTATTTAGAGGGACTACTCAGACCTCTCCCTGCTTCTTTCCACTGTCATATTGTTACAATAGCACATTATCCTTTGGTCAGCCTGTCTTTTAAAAAGTCTGGTCCTCATAGTAAATTTTTTGGTTCTATTTTATTTTAGGACAATACATGTCATAAACTAGGTAACATGAGGGGTCTGGCTTCCAAATATAAGCTTTTTCAGGCAAAAAGTGCAGGCAATTCAATTCCTAGCCTAGTTGTTTTTCCATAAGAATGTGATGTGTTCCTTAACAATAGGCTTTGAGCCATAAGTAGAAGAAATGTTAGGCTAATCCCAATTAATGTGTGCAAACAGAAGTCTTAAAACACCATGTCTCTACTTAAAATCCCCCTCTCTCCCTCCCTCTCTTCTGTAGTAAAACACACAGCCAGAATAGCAGCAATAGCTTGCTGATCTGAGTATCTCTGAGTTTAACAGACTAAAAGTAGCAAAAGCAAGAGTGGTCAGGCACTTTTTTTTTTTTTTTTTCCAGACAAGGAAAGCAAGGCTGTCAAATTAACAGCAGGGGTACAGAAAACATCTTGCCCGGCCAAAGATTTTAAAATCAATCATCCCAAACCAGCCATGATATTGCTGGAAGAAATGCAGATTTTTGTAAATAAATTTTGAGGGGGTAGAAAAATTGTTGTTTCTTCCATGTGGTTGTCTAATTTCAAGCTGTTCTCCACTATTGGGTGACCTTGATTTTTGTTTTAGCTGTTTTTTAACTGAAAGACCCAGTTTTCATGAACTTGGCCTTGTACAAAATTTTCTGCCACAAGCTGTGAGTTTGGACTATAAGTAGAGCTTTAATTATCATAGATCCCACATAGTCAGTAGATTTGACAGTCCTATATTAGGAACTGTTTTCCAGGGCAGTGCTGACTATTGCCAGTGATTGGTAAGTTCTCTGTCTCTCCAGCCTAGAATCTCATCTTTGGTTTAAGATGAGTTTATTTATCAAAGCCTTTTCCCAAAAATAGTATTGTTTTTTGCAATTCTGCATCAGTTACGGTGCTGGAGCCTGTGTAGTGGGTATGGGAATCCTTGAACCAGAGTTCAGAAAAGTGCCAAGATGTGGATTCTTGAATGTGTCATCTGGTAGATTAACAAATGTTAGAGGAAATGGCTTGTAAGGGAGCTTTCTGTGGTAGAGGTAAGTGAATATAGGTCCAGAGATGGGTCATTATGAAGCTTGAGAGGACAAAGACTGCCAGGGAGGTGCATTTTTATGGAACTTAAACATTCTAACAGCTGGGTGACAAAAATGCCTGGGGACTACTTTCCACAGTCCCACTGCATAGTCTGCTAAACGTCAGCTACCTAAATATCACTAGTTATTTTACTGAACTTATCCCTAGAGAGGCTATAATGAGAGAGAATGGGGAGTATATTTTGGAAGCAATTAGCCTTAAAAGTCTATACTTTCTTTTTTTTTCAGCACAGTCTTTAGGGAGCTAAGTACAATGTTGTCTAATGGGCTGGGTGTATTCTATTGCCTGTACTCCATCTTCAGGGATGGCAGCTAAACATGAATCCCTAGTATCTCAAATTAGATTTTAAAAGCCAGAGATTCAAGGACTAAGAAAGGGGAGAGTGGAAAGGGTTTTCTCAGCTTGTGGTTAAATGCACTGCACCACTGCGTAATAAGAATAAGAAAGTTTTCAGGGAAAAGGAGGCACCCCTATAAATTAAGGAACAATACTGAAATTAATGTTTACAAATAACTATTATATGATTATTTTTATGGTCTGGTCATTCTTTGTACCCTACCTCTTGCATTCTTTTGCTGTCCTCAGTTCAGCACAGCAAGTATGTATTTAACTTTAGTCCCCAGGTCTTGTGAAGAGGGATTTAGGCACTTCCTTAAATGCTTTTCTGAACTGGGATCCAGCATGGCTGCTAAAGCACTGGATTCCAGACTGGTCTTTGGAATCTATCATTATGTAAAGAACACAAGGGCTTTATGTTCATGGTATCCTTGGAAAGCAATTATTGAATTCTACCCTCAATGTCAGCTCTGAGTACCAGCCAGCCTTAAGGGCTGCCACCAGACAGACGGGGAACATTGTGAAGGTAACAAAGTCTTGTGCTGACTTCAGCGGACACCTTGTGTGAGAGACTGAACCAGTTAATATCTCAAACATTGTGGTGGAGCAAGTTCTGCTTAAAGACAAACCCTGCACAGCAAGGAACCCAGGTGAAAAGCCCATCAGCTCAGACATCAGCAAGAGGAGGGGGAGGGCGTGCTGGAGGGTGCGCAGCTCCCTGCTCCGATAAGCTGTTCTGATACAAAGATCAAACAATGGCCAGGTCTGCAGGGAAGGAGAAGTTACTCCTCAAGCGACCCCCAAGCCCAAAGGCTCACAAACTGCTCATTAGCCTAATAAGTTTGAGTGCCTGTCTGAAGAAGGGGCAAGGATGATAAAAGGATACAACTGAAGCCTCAGGAGTGCAAGCCCACCAGAACTGGACCCCTTGGCTGACTGAACCAATGTTGGACCCAGGACCAGTGAAATCTTTCCCTCTTCCTTTTTCTCTCTCTGTCTTCTTCCCTTTTTCCTTTTCCTTTTCCACAATCCCGACACCTCATGCCTTTAAAACATAAAACTGTTGACCACTTCTGGGACTAAGAGTGGATCCAGCTGCCCCTGGGCCCTTCTCTGAGAGAGTCTAGAAAGCAAGGAGGTCTGCTCTGAACCTTGTGACTCAGCAGGAGGGATCTCCTTATTCCCTGAATTGATGTATATGGTTACCATGGCTTACGTGGTTTGCAGAAGTAGTCTTATGCCAATTCCTGTTGTGAGAAACCCTGCCACCTAATACCACGCCTCCCCAGTTCAGTTTGCTTCTGTCATGAATAAAATCTTTGACTGATTGTTGGGTGTTGTTTCACCTTAATTTAGCCCAAGGGAATTTCGAATTAAACATGAATCCCTGGTCTGTCCAGTCTGGGTTGTGAGACCTTGGTATCTCAAAACTGTCACTTCTGCCTGCATGTCTTCAGTGTTAAAATAACTTGCATTACAACTTATACTAAACTGTTTTTTCAAATGAATGCTAAAGGTGTCCTCTCAATCTTCTGGTAGAGCGAGTACCTTCTCTACTGAAATATTTCACTTAATAGGCTTTTACCTAGGCTGCTTCTTGTGCAGACGTTCTCTATGAGGAAAAGATCTTTATTTTCTTGATGTTGCTTTTAGCAAGCTGGCACAAGTACAATGCATATAAGATATGCAGAAATCTGGAGCTGTTTGGCTAAGTTGATATAATAGCTAGAATACCTGTCTCTAAGTCAATCTTAAATAGGCCTGGGTAGGAGAATGGTATTTTCAACATGTGAGAAATTTTGATCTTCTGGAAGTGCAATTTCTTGAAATAGAATACAAAATGGAAATTTTAAATTCTTTTGCCAGACTATAAGTCAATATAAAAAGTATTATGAGCCATCAAACACTATTTTTTAGTTTTGAAACATCACAGAAGATATTAAATAGAGTATATGTAAATATACATAATATAATATTTTAATTAGTGAAATGAAACAAGATATTTGAAATCAATCTCTTGACACTTTTCCATTTTCAATTTCTATGAAAGACTTAATTGTCAATCTGAATTTTTAATGAAAAAATAGTTTGAGAATGTCACCCATATCTGTATTTAAATGAAATGTGCAATGAGTTTATCAAGGCTGAAATGGTCTTCTTCCAGAAAGCTAGTCCACTGCATGCCTTTATAGCTCCTTAGAAATCCCCCAAGTTTGCAGCAAGGTACAGAATATTGCTGGTTTACTACTGGCAGCGCAAAGGGAAAGCGGGCCAAACTTGGTGGACGAAGACAATTCCCCATCTTGCGAGCTACTGTGAGGTGCACGGGGAGGAAAGCAGCGTCTTGTCTCCAAGACCAGAACAATCCCTCTCGTGTTCTCCCCTTCTGCTGCTTTTAGGAACCCTGCCTACCTCTGCCCCCTGCCACTTCTTTTGGCACCTTGAAGAGCTTACAGACCAAACGCATGGCTGGGACTGTTGCTATGGATTTGTGCAGTGCCTAGCAGCGTTCGTTATCTACAGGACCAATTTACTGCCATTCCTGCTTCGCTTCAAGGTGCACATTCTTCCTGCGGCTTTCCCTGGTCTCGGCTGGGGTCTTTAGTCATTTTCATAATGCAGCTATACAGCAGCCAGCACTGCTTTCTGTATGTCACGCATCCCGTTACAATACACCTGCAAGAGGAGGGTGATATTATGCTTGTGTTACAGAAAGAAAATTGAGGCATAATAAGGTTTCATCCTAAAAATATCAGCCACGAGAACAGGACGCTCCTGCTCCTAAAACGTATCCTGGCTCAATGCTGGCAGCTGAAGGTTTGAGCTAGGTTCCAGTTTGCTTTTAGGGCACATTTTATTCTGTTCTGACAGCACAAAGTGGCCATATGAGGCTTTTTCCTCTATGGCTCTCATCAGGACAACTGCTTAAAAGCGTGGTGGGGAGTGGCAGCAAAAAAAAATCTCCTGCTAGCTGGTGGATCTGGCATGCTGTTTGCTTCAGTCCACTCACAGGAACTGACTTCCCACAGAGAGATTTGGCAAAACTCTACTCTTACCTTAACCCCTCTGTATCCTGGGGGGGAGGATGGTCTGCATGTGTCATTGCTTGCCGTGTTGCAAACTTGTCCCTTTGTTGCATTATAAGGGCAACTTGAACATCTAAATCCTCTGCTGCCCTGGTGTTTTTCTGCCTCCCAGGTATGCACACCTTGTTTTGCTGTTGGATCCTCTCCTACGCTCCCCCTCAAGGGTGTACTGCACTTGTCACAGGGGACATGGAGAGCTGACAAGCTGCAGGCAGCCAGGGACTAAGAGAAATTCCAGCCTCCCTTTGCATTTCAATAAATGCCCTGAGATTCAGCTGATACTTAGATGACATAAGTGTTTGTGTCAAAAGTTGAGAAGCAGAGAGCAAACCAAATCTAATCCTGAGCTGTGGCTGGTGGTTTTTTTGTTTGGTTATTTTTTTGGTTTGGTGGGGGTCTGTTTTTGGTTTTTTGTTGTTGTTTGTTTTTTGGTTTTTGGTTTGTTTTGTGTGGTTTGGGGGTTTTTTTTGCAGTTTACCATGTCCTACTGCTGAAATCTGACTTGGCATCTTGGCAGTACAGTGTATATTTTCTGCTTTTTTAGAAACTGGAAGAGAAGCCACTTTTACTTGAGAAAGGCATGATGGGGTTTGTCCAACAGTTAACTTAATAATGATGGGGATTTATTTGCTCCTGCTTTTCAATGCAGTCTGCCATTCTGTAAATTAGGTAGGGAAGCTAATAGATTAGGTAACAATAGGAAAGGAAGAAATTCTTCATTCTTTTCAATACTGAGCTGAGTATCGATTCAGTCTTCTCAACCAGTAACAATGAGAACCCTTGTTCTTATCATGGGCAAGTAAAGCACAGGAAAGTAAACTGAGGTAAACACAAACCTGACTCACTTCCTAAGCAGACTCAATGTGCAGACTGCAAGTGCAGAGCTGTTTTCCTGAAGCTGATGGCACCCCGTGGGCTCAAGCACAAGCAGTGGGTTAGCATGTTCCTTGCCACCACTGGCAGCACATGTGAGTTGCAGTACCTTTACAAATGTTTCTGCGGTTTCTCTGCTGGAGCAGTATGGATGTTGCTTTTATATGAATGGAGGAATGCCCTGCTCAAGGGCAACCTGTCTCCATCTATTTCTTCCTCCTATGTGTCTGTCTCGCTTCCTAGAATCAGGAGGTGTCTTCCTCTGCTGCTACACTTCCCCTTCTCTTCATGTTGAGAACTAGGTACTTGGGAGGAATAACTAATGTTTTGGGTTTAAAAATAATAAAAAAACCTTTTGGTGACAACTAAGCTAAAACAAGCCCATCTGTTCCTGAAATGTGTGTGGGCTTGTCTTCAGCATACTCATTAATCATGAAGGCCAAGCATTTGGGAAAACTTCCCCATCTTTCCCCTTGAAGTGACCTTCCAAATAACTTCAAAATATTGTTTTTGACCCTTCCCCTTAAGTAACATGGAAAATCTGAGGATCTGATGGTTTCTTGCCCATTTGTTGCCTAGTTATTTACTACTATAAAGCAGAAACAAAATGAGTGTAAAGGGACTGTTCTGTTCATTTTTGTATATTATCATTTTTGTACATTACTGATCTAAAAGTTAGGAGTCTGCCCCTTTCCTGGTGTGAAATAATTTGGCTTTTGACATCAGTAGCACTACAGAACCTGAGTCATTAGGGAGCTGGATCTGTAACACGATTTCCTCTGGCACTACAAGACAGTGTAAACACCTCATGAACTGAATCCTTAAACTGTGGTGGAAACAGGAGGTGGACTACCTTTGTCAATGTGCCTGGCTCATTCTGCATAAAATCAGAGAACGAGGTCTCTGGGGTGCGCATCCCAAAGTGTTTTGTAGCAAAAGAAGGCTTGAGGCCTGTTCTTACAGACATGATTAAAATCCAGTTGCTGGAGACTTGTCTTTTGAGATCAGTCCTTCCAAATTGAAAAGTAAAGCAGAGGAGTGTTTGGGAATTTTGGATCAACTTTTAAAATTCATATCAAGATTTTTATAGAAAACATCTTTGGAAACTTTTTGGGAAACAACCCATTTCACTAAAGTTCCAGTTTTTCATTGTTAGTATTTTGTAAGGTGAATTTTTTTCAGTCTGAAAACAGCCTGGTCTCCAAGCTTTCTGGAACAATGCACCATATCTGGGGGATTTGCTAAAGCAGCCAGGGTTCTCAGTCTGAACATGAGATAATTTAGACTTCTATTACCTACTAGCTTTCCATTATTTTTAGCAGACTAAATTGGTTTTATGTGTAAGGAAAAATTTGAAAACATGAATCAGTTGTGCTTTAAAACTAAATGAGAATGAAGACTGATGAGATGCACTGATAGAACTTTTCCCTCGTCTTTATAGAGCCCTATTTTATACTTGCTGGCCTGTCATGGTCTCAGTTTTTCCATCTGTTAAATGGTGGCTATAATTAGCCTGTCTTTCACAACTTTTCATATTTTGGCACTCTTGATACTTATCTTACTGTATTTTGATTCCTGGGGAATAAATGTGAGAACAAAACAAATTATAAGCCATTATAATTTCTGTATCTGCTTTCTGATCCTTTCCTTTTCCTCTTGCTCTCCTGCATCTACCATGATGTTGAACCTCAGAGGGCTTTAGCACCCACTGCTGTTAAGTTGCTGTGAATTGACCTTGAATGGCAAATGAATATTTAAGTTCAAAATCTCTTGCTAAGAATTGTTGTTTGCCATGGTTACCTCATGATCGGCTGCATATGCAAATAGTCTTTTGGAAGTAATATTAGGAAGGATGTATCATCTCAACTGTAAAGTCTCTCTAGTATTTTTTAAGCACAGAAGCAAGTATGGAATGATGAGCTATTTGGTTTTGCACTCTCACAGCAAGTGGAGCCCAGCTGTGTGATGAACAAGCAGTGTGAGCCTAGTACACTGGTTAAGGGCAAAAAGCAGGGTCTCAGTGGGACTTCAGTGTGCCGTGTTTCATGGGGATCATCAACAGAAATGTACCCTACAAAATAAAAAATAGTTCCTCTTCTGCTAGCAGCCTGAAACAAAGGTATAAGGGGAGGGAAGGCCTGCAGTATAAAGGAAATTCTTATCTCCATTACATCAGCCTAGGGCAACCAGCAGCTGCACACTGCATGGCCAAATGCAATAAACTCTTTCTGGAGAGGTTACTTTATTGCAAGGTACATAACGGTAAAATATTTGTGTGGTGAGAGTATCATTTTTCCCCCTACATGCTGTGACCATTATGTTTATTAAGTTCAGTTTTTCTTGCGAGGAGAGAAACATAACAAATAACTCTCTCTTGCTCATCTGCTAGTGAGATGTCTTTTGACAGATAATTGGTAACTTACATTGACAAATCTACTTCTGAGTCCTTAGAAGTCAGTCTCTGCTGACTTTGCCTGCCTGTGAGGGTTGTTAAAACCATTGACGATCATGTTTCTGAGAAACCAAGAGTGCGGGTGAGGTAGATAAGAGAACTTCCTCTTGTACTGTCTGGACTCTACTCTGAGTTTCTATCTTACCTAAATGAGGGCATTAGATTCAAGACAATGGGAAAAGCTTTAAATTGAAGATCTAGGAGAAAAGCTGGCCTGTGAGGGGATAAATGCTCATCTTGGGAGGATAGAGTTGATTTCATGTCATAGTTTGACAGATGATAATTTTTGTTCTTAACTTGAGAAATCAGTTGCTGTGATTTTGCAGCTCCTTGTTTTGCAAAGGTTAGTGGTGATCCACATATCAGAGCGTATCAAAGTACTGGCCCGCAGCCATCTGGCAATGCTTTCTTGTGAGGGCGATGGTAAGACATGCACTGTACCTGCTTATCTGCTTATTTCTATAGTGCCTGTGCAAGGAACTAATTATACTAAAAACACATTTGTGATTTTGCTGGGGGAAATACTATTTGAAATAATGGTGCTATACTAAAATTTGTAAATGACAAGAAGCTCTGGACAAAAAAAGGCAGAATCATCTTTACGCAGCTGTAAACCAGGACTGTCTGCAGTGTTGCTACAGAGCTCTGTCAATGCCGGGGGAAAAGCAGATCAAAAGAAAGTCCCAGATTTTCCACTGTCTTGAGTGGTCTCATCCTTACCTGCACAAGTATCGTAAAACTAGGCAGAAAATGTCTCAACCCTGCCTATCTTAAGGCACTTAAGGGTGGAAAGCTGGTCTCTGCTGGCCTCTATATAGTTGAGGGCGGGAGAAGGCCTGTTGAGAGGGCAGCTCAGAACCCTTAAGGACTTGGTGGCAAGCAGAAACCCAAAATATAATCTTACTGTAAATACCATTCCCTCTCCTTTTCTGTACTTCAGTCTGTAGCTTGAAATAGCTTGAACAATTAAACAGTGTGAAAGACAGGAGGGATGGTACTTTTCTACTTTGGTAAGGCCTTTAAAGCTCAAACATGTGAGCAAGTTGCAATGACACGAGAAGATAGGTGTAGTATTAGAAGTGCACATCAGTTGGCCTGCAATAATGGTGTTTGCTTTTAGCCTATGACAGATGTAAGATGATAATTCCCCAAGACAGTGTGTTCAGTTAAGCTACAGCCATTGTATCTGCTGTGGATCAGCAGTGATCGGAGGCTGTTAGAATAGCTCAGATGGTGTAAAGTGTATTGTGTAGTCAAAGCCAAGGCTGTTTTTATCATTGTTGAATCACTTTTATATTCTTGCAATATGACAACTGCTTGCTCACCCTTTTAAAGTCCCTTTGCCAAATCTGTTTTAAAAACCTTCTGCATTCATTTATGCCTTTGCAAAGTGGGAATAAACTGCCACAATTTTGATTTTTTTTTTTTTTTTTTTTTAAGCTATGTAGCCCTCCTTTTCTTGTGTGATAGTGTGTAATTCAGAGATAAACAGTGTAACTTAGATCTGTGTACAGTAGGACCAGGAACAAATCAATTTCTTTTTGCTATTTCTTTGTTCAGAGGGGAATCTGTGGGAGATATAGCATTAATTCACCATATACAGACTAGTAGAAATAGATCATTGTATTAGAAACATCCATGTAATTATCTAGCTCTCATCTGCAGGATGCAAAGGAGTATGTCCTATTTTGATTACTGGGACCACTGTGAATTATAGGAAATTATAAAACAAGAAAAATGCGGCAAGAGTTATCTTTTGTGGCAGAATAAATGCTATGACAGAAGAGCTCTAGCAAATGTTGCAGGAGTTTAAGAGGACATTGCCCCCACACATCCATCTCCCCCCACATTTGTAGTGGTGGAGTTCGCAGCAGGGAACCTGTGCTTTGCCTCTGCTATTGTAGAGTGCTGTTACATAAACCTATAGTGAAGGAGAAGGTAATCTTTATTTTTGTGATTTACATTGCACAGCTCTTTCTTTTTTTGGTGGGTATCTCAGGAGGTAAAGGGCCACACCATGAAGAATTCTTACTAGATATCTTAACATCCCATGATGCCTCTATCCCTAACCTCACAAACTCAGCAACCACTCATCTCTGAAGAGGGAGGCGGCAGCGTCTTTCAGTATCTTGAAAGCCTAGGGAAGATTATAGAAGTATCTATTCCCATTGCACCCGTGCCCTCCAGACCTCATTTTTCAGTTGCCCAGGAGGTTCTGAATGGTAAATCAGTGAGACAGCATGCAGAGACTCCTTTCTACCTAGCCTGTACAAATGAGATGAAGTGATTAATATCCTCTATGCTTTTCTTCCTGGACCTTTATACAACTGTAATCCAGCGAAGTGTCAGGCTGGCTGGAGCCACAGCCCTATAAAAGAACTGACCCTGTCGTCTGCATTGAAAATATATGACTGATTACAAAAAAGTATGGCTGCCTTGGAGGGCTGTAGCTGTAAAATACTGCCTAAGGGACTGAAAATGGAACAGAGATGATGAACATGTAATTACAGGATTGAGATACTTTCCAGTCCCAAAGTAGCATTTCACAGCTATTACTGCAAATGAGAGAGAGCATTTACTTTACTATTCATGTTTCTATCCTTTAGAATGGTTTTTATTTATTTTTATTTTGAAATGAGACTGAGTTCTTGGATCTAAAAATGAAACAACATAAGGTTTCAGGGGGAATTGAGAGTAGGCTCCTATTCTTGCTTCAGAGTGGGGATGAAAGGGTTCCTCAATCTAGTAAAGAAAGGCATAGCAAGAATTTGTGGAATAATATAAGGCAAGATAGATGCAAATTAGATAAAAAGGTGTGGTTGGTTGCCAGTGGAACAAACTACCGGAGGAAGTAACGTCTTCAAAGTGAGCTAGGACTCCTTTTGGAAGCATATTTTAGTAAAAATTAGGTTTGTTCTAGAAATAAATTAATAAAATGTAACGGTCTGTGTTAGCCGTGGGAGATCAAACTAAATTGTTCATGTTTCTCCCCGGTATTACAATCTCTAAGGATGTCTGTCTTGTTTTTCTGATTACAAGTTGTCAGTCCTCAGCTGGATAAGCTGGTGTACTAGATTTGAAATTTTCTTAACTGAAGCACTCCTTGTAGAAACTGTTTTTCTAAATTGTTTTATAATTTATTGATATTCTTTTATCAATTTTATTTGCAGAAATACTGCAATAGCTTTTACATTACCAAATGAAATTTTGAAGCAAACGTGAGAAGGAGCTACATTAACACTCGTCCTTGTTAGTAACCAGCAGAAAAGCTGGTTACACGCATTGCTTATTTCTTCACATTGATAGGAACAAGATTTTATTTATAGACAGGAAGAAATGAAAGAGGTGTTGGAACTCATCATCACTCTTAGTGGGAACTAAAGCAAGGTTGCTAGACTGCTTTGCTCGTGTGGAACAGGAATTATAATGTACAAGTATGGCAGCAGTGTCCCCGGTAACAGTTCCTCTCCCTTCTCAGGAGGAAGTATTTCCTGATGAAGAGGTTAGTGGAGATAAGGCAGAACCAGTATCAGTATTAGGCCAGATGCAGGAGAAACCCTTTTTCATCCTTTGTCTGGGAGGGGATTTCCACAGATAGGTTGGCACAGGGAGCTTTTCTGGAGGTGTGTGTATTTGCACAGGACTTTGAAACAGTTTTCAAATGCTAATGTCCCACCATTTGGGAGCTTCTGAACTGGCCTAGTGGTTATCAGACAAGGCAAGGAATTGTGAAAATGTCTTGTTTGAAAACCACTGGGTGAGCAGTAGAGAATTCCCTTTGGAAACAGGTTGCCCAGAGAGGCTCTGGAGTCTCCCTACTTGGAGATAATTTTAAAAACCAACCAAACAAAAAAACCTAACCCAAACCAACCAACCAACTTGGACGTTGTCTTGGACAACCAGCTCTAGGTGGCCCTTTTTCTGCCGGGGGGTTGGACAAGGTGACCTCCAGGAGTTCTCTGTGATCCTGAGCAAGCAGAGCTGACTATCCAGTTCCCCACAGAGCACTGGATAGTCCTGAGGTTAAAGCACGAAGCTTGGCCTGTGGGTTGGAACATTACAGCCACAGATCACCAGCTACCTGTTCTCTCCCTCATCGGATACAAACACTTTAATGTGGGCAGGACAAATTAGGTAACCTCTGTGTGACACTGAGAACAAGCAGCAAGGAGATAGATGGCTGCAGTTGTGAAGCATGTGAAATGTCAGTCAGTTGGTTTAAAAAGAGTAAAAGAGTCCTCAGAGAGACTCTTTTTATAACAAACTTATATGATCTGACAGTCACACACTCAAAAATTGAATTAATAAATCATTCACAGCTCTGGTTGGAATAGTTAATACATGTTTTGTGCCCCAGCAGAGAGGAAAATGGCCTACTTTCCTTGCTTTATGACATATTAGGCCTAAATAGAATTAATGATAAGGCTTTCTAACTTTATTTACTGTGGAGAAGAGCTGTTTCTAAGGGAATGGTAAGGGAGGAGGGGAGGAATGAGCCATGAATAGATTATTTCCCCAATATAGAATTTTACTAACATGCAGCTATTCTACTTATTGCCCTGTGTACTATGACAGTGGGATGCACAGGGAAAGGGAGATGACTTTGCATGTGGAGAGCAGGTAACAAAATGAGTTGCTGTGAACGAGTTCTCACAAGTGTAACATTTGCATGAATTCATGATGGTGCACACCCAGTGCACCCTTGTCTTTTATAAAAGCTAAATGAATAAAACTCTTCAGCTTATTTACACAAAACGTGACTATGGCTATATAAAATGCTGTGAATTAGCTCTGATTCTGAAAATCTGAAAAGAAATTATACCTCTGCAGAAATGAAAAATCAGGTTTCAATGATAGGAAGAGCTGTATAGTCATTCTAGATTACATGTTAGTCAATGAGCTAGATTTTTTCAGAAGGAGCAGCTGAAGTTTTTAGAACTCTGTTCAAATCTTTCCTTTGGCATTCACAGATCATTCTGTTCCCAGCAATCAGCAGTATAGGATGCTTCTCTGGAAAACAGGTAAAACTGTAATGAGGAAAATTACCTTGTCTCTCCACTGACATCAGACTTTTTCTTCCAGGCCTATGTGCTCTCCAAAGAAAAGCATTTATTCCTGTAATTGTCTCAATATTTTTGTCCATGTAAAGAGATTATAGAGCAGAGGACAGTACAGCTAATTAAACAGCTAAAGATGGAAGTGAACACATAAATCAGACTTTCCCCCTGTTGCTGTAGAAGTTAATTATTGAAATGTTAAGTGTATTAGATGCAATGAATAATTAAACCAAATTGTAAATTAAAGATCCCTTTGACATAAAATGTTGGAAAAGTTAGTTATGTTAGTTCCATTCCTCTGTCACCAAGATATGTCCTTTCTTTTTCCAACATGGGACTTCCAAATTTGGGGAAAAAAGTTTCCCTCGCAACTAGAATATTGCCTCAGCAGCTTGCCTCTTCGCTTTATGGCTTTTTTACTACTGAGCTTGATAAAGTTTTAGAAAAGTATCTTAGAAGTTTAGTAAATATTTTCCAGAGTGAATGTCAAACCTCTTTGCTATCAGGAGTGCGGAGGGTGTATTAGGAGATAGTGTGTGCCACGCTTGGCATGTTTCTTGCATTCTTCCTAAGCATCTGTCAGTGGTTGCTGGTAAAGAATACAGTTAGCTGGGCTGACTTTGTACAGTAGGAGTTTATTCTGAAAAATAACCATCGTCATCAGGAAAATCATGTAACCCTTCCTAGGCAGGATTTGTCCCTAGCTGAAGGGGTGTGTTATGCTTTCATTATATGCACTGGCAGATATCACGACTAAAACCAAAGTAATTTTTATCAAGGTGCTACCTTGTGCCTCCCTCACTCTTTCCTTACAAGTTCTGTGTGGATTGTTGCAAGCAGAGTGTTTATATCGCTTGCACCCCATTTATTTCATATTCAGTGTAGCGCTCCCAGATACAGTGCTTTGCACTTACTCGGCCACCTGTTGAATGCCAGGGTTAACTTCAAGCAGGTACATCATCTGTTCAACCTTGCAGCATGTTCCTAAGTGTTTTCCTTAAAAAGGGCTCAAAAGCTCACTATCTTGTAGAATTTAATCTGTTCTGTGGGCTGAACTGGTGTAGACATCTTAGGCTGGTCCATTGTGAATTCAGTCTCTAAATGTTCTTAATCCAGTATGTATTTGGAGTTACATGGTTAAAGTACTGGTACGATAGTGTTAGGTGAAGAGATGATGTATGATTTATGTAAGATGCAGACTTGGAGGGCTTCCTGAGGTACCTTCTCTTTTGGATGAGGTATTTCATAGCAGCATGATTCTTCTGCAGATCGCAGCCTGGTGTATTGGTGTTAACCTCAGCCAGAGGTGTTTTGCACTAATTCTCTGGGCTATAAACTGTAGTCGCAAAGGGAGGGGATGCGTGTTCCTTGCAGCCTTCCTGTTAGATTGTCAGCAACCTGAAGGAGAGAGCATAGATGGACAAAAAGGAGCTGCAGTTGTGAGATCATGAGTCGGAGCCTTTTGACTAAACTCTGCTCTGTGTCAAGTTGGAAAAATAAGGTGACAAAAGCGGGGGCAGTGTGCTGTCAGATGTTAGTCATTGCTTTCTATAAACTTGTTGCAGAAAACCCTAACCTTCTCCTAATTATGCAATGTAGTCTTTAGTGTCTTTGAGAACATACTGTGTGATACAAATTGGAAGTAGACTGATAAATTTGGACCTTTTATGGTGTTTGGATTCATTAGTTTCTCTAATTACTGGAAATAGAGCAGTTTTCATACATTCAGGATGCTACTGTGTTTAAACTGCTGTGTGGAAGGCTAGAGCAGCTGAAGATAAGTTAGTGTATAAAGAGATCACGACTTCTTGTTAACCTTTCTGCTTCGTTTACAAGAAGAAAAAAAAACCTCAAACCAAAAAATCCTTATTTCAGTGAAAAAAGTGACATTTAGTGGCAAGGCTGGACTACATCTAAGAGTTAAACCTGCCTTCCAAATGCTTCTTAATTTTCACAGCAGTTTTGCAGTGCATGAAATCCACATCCTTAAATATCATATATCAGCATGGGCACATTGACTCAATCTAACCCAGGATCTGGCCCCTTCTATTTAGCAACACTGTGGGAGTCTAAAGTAGCTACATGCGTTAAGTGGTCTGGCAGCACAATGCTATTGAATGGACCCTGGTGTGCCACCGAGCTGAAATGGCCCTAAAATGGTCACACTAATTCTCTCTGCAATTTGATTCTTAACATGTTAAAGCCGTAAATGGGAAGAAAGGGCAGAAAGTTATTTTATGTAGATAAAAATAATGATTTTTTGAAGCAAGCTGGTTTTTTCATTATGGTCCATGTTTATTCTAGGTGAGATTAATGAAATATTCAACCAATGCCACCCTCAACATGAACTCATCCTTCAGTAATTCATCAAACCTTTAATTGCACTTAAAAGAAATTAATTGTCAAATTAATTTGTCCCTTAGATGTTAGTTTGGATCAATTTATGTTCCTAAGAAGTCAAACCACTGAGAAACTAGAGTTCCTCAAGATTCATATCTTAACATTTGAGAGCAGTAATGAAAGGGTAAATTTAGTTTTAGGCCAAAATGTTTTGTTTAAAGAGGAGAGCCCTCGTGTGCACAAATACATTCAAAGTGAAACTGGTTTAATTTTTCACTGTATCTGAATGGCATAACTGAGGTCTTTCCCTCCACAGACACAATAGAGTTTTATTTGGTCAGATAACTCTTGTCTATCAAAACTCACCATGTCAGTCTGAGATGATCTAGTCTATCCCCTTGTTTAAAACAGGAGCAGCTAGAGAAGCTTGTGCTGGGCTGTCCAGTCGAGCCTTGAATATGAATATCTTCAACAATGGAGACTCTATAGCCTCTCTGGGCAATTTGTCCAGTGCTTGATCACCCTCACAGTGTAAAAAAAAAAAAAAAAAAATCTTATGCTTAAGTCGAATTTGTTCTATTTCAGGTTGTGCAGCCTCTTGAACTGTCACTGGCCACTGCTGAGAAGTCTGTCTCAGTCATTTTCACTCTTCTATCAAGAAATTGTGCAACAAAATGAGAAAACTGAGCTTAAGGCAGGGAAGGCAAAGACTAGGGAATGAAGCTTCTAGTAGAGCATGGCAGCCTGACTAGAGGATTAGAAGTTTCACTGCATAAGGCAGGGTTGTTTGTACAAGTGAGATGACAGAAAGAATCCCCTATCATGGACGCCATAGGCAATAAGGAGCTTGATCCCAAGTCCTTAGCTAGTAAACAGAATCCCAGTCATCTTCAAGAATGAAGATTCTTATTCTTAATGCCACATACTGCCTGAATCAGAGATGCAGCATGTGAGCCTGTTTCCTACAAAGCAACATGCACAGAGTGGAATTTAAAGTAGAAATTTTGATAATTTTTTTTTAAGCGTCTTGCCAACTAATCAAAGCTGTTTCCTTGAAGCCACTCTCTATAAATAAACCTTGAATAGCATATGACTTCTAATGCTAAATATGTTTAAAACAAAAATTTGTACTACATCTGGAAAGGGTTTTCTTTTGCAACTCTAGAAGGAGCCATTTTCAGCAAGGTTATAGAATCTTCGGATTGTGCGTTAAATAAGTTTGTTGGTATTGCAAGGAAAATATACAGAACTGTGCTGGGTTTTTTTCATGGGTATTATATACAGAGCTTATTGGTGGCTGAATGTAAGAAGGATGCTAGTATATAAAAAGTGCAATTGTAATTCAGGGTGACTTGATCATTGTCAGTTTGTCTGGTGGGGGTTATCTAAGATAAACCAAAAAAATATGCTTCTTGTCAGAATTGTTTCCTGTAGGAACCAAACCAATCAATGGCTCTTGGGTTTAGGGGCCTTTAAAAATTACCCCAGGTTGGAATTATGTGAATTTCTGGTAAATTCCCATTTCATGGGGAAAGCTGTTTTGATCAAGTGTGCTAGCACCTGAAGAACAGGGACCAGGTCTAATGATATTGTAGTGCAGTTCTGATCTAAATACAGCCTGACTGTACTAGGACAGGAGATGTGGGTTCTGTCCTTGCCTTAGGGCATGATCTGTAAATATATGAAAAAGTAATGATGCATTTTCCCTCCCAAAATTATACTGTAAGGAGTAAAGAGAATACACTTGTACGAGTGAAGTGCATATTACAGCACCCATCACATTGGTTATGCTGTTGGTAACAGCAATAACCATAGTGAAGGTCAGCAAGGACCAAGCTCAGATATGAATAGCAAAGATGTACCTTTATCCTGTGTATCAAGATCATTCTGCTTCTTCCCAGCTCTTCCTTGCACATTAAAGTGGTACACCATGAAAAAGTCTCGTGGCATTTTCTTGATAGCTCTTCTCTTTACCCTTCACTTTTAACGGCACGATGGCTTATTAAAGCTGTCTCATTATATAGTTCTTTGAGCTGAACATGCTGTTATTTAGTTCTTCTGTGAGCCATTAAAATATTAATTTACCCTAATTCCTGTGTTTAATCTCACGTTTATCATTCTCTCCCAAAATGAGGCTAACAGTTAAGGTTTTAGATCAAAAGCCCTACTCACTGGAATCCTTCACTAGGTGCTGGAATAGGCAATGCAGGTTTCCTTTTATGTGCTTCTCGGACTTTAGATCTGAACCCTGCCAGACTGGTCTCTAGTACCTTCTAGTTAGCTGAGTGTCTGCTCTAGCCTTGAGGAGAGAACTTCCTTGGGAATGTTTTTGCAGGTATATGGTATTTTTAGTCCTTCTGGGGTCAGCAAGCAGCTTCTAAGGGCCCAAGAAGTAGCTAAAATGCCTCATTTCTGTGCATTTAGAGGCTGCTGTGTTTAATGACGGAGATGAACACCCAGCTATATTTCCAAGCATAAGTTGTTTTTACTTGTTTATAAAGAATAACTATTTTGTAATTAGTATAAAGCTCTAGTTTTCATATCTTACTGTCTCCCAATGACAGCTTCCCAATGCTGTCTGGAGACAATACATACAAGGTGATAAATCTTAATGATATTTTAAGTCTGAATTATTAATCTCTTTTTCTTTGATGTTACATAATTGGTAATGATCATATTGATATTCCTGAGGGGACTTGAGAGGCAAGGGATTTAACAGAGAGGAAGGATTATCACACAAACTGAACAACACGGAGCTGGCAAACCGTAGCCTAGTGGTCAGCGACCGATCTATGGTCTGAAACGACACCCTGCCCTTGTCTTAATGGCAGAGAAGGCTTCCGTTTAGAGGCAGCTGTAGCCACTCCAAAGCTGAACAAAAGTCCTGTTGCAGATGAGCTGTATTTTTGTCAAGTAACTGATATTGGCAACATGCTGTCTTCAGATATAAACCACATCTTTATGCATGAACACGTTAGTAGAACTTCTAGCCAAAGCATAGGCACCTTTCCCTGAACACTTAGAATGGCTGAGTGTGGACTTTGAGCTGCTAATGAGATCTGTGAGTTGAAGCTCTTAATCTGACAAGTAGCCTAGGCTAAGAAAAGATTCCTTTTTTTTTTTATACATGTTTGTCTTTCTCTTCCCCCATCTTGCTTGACATTTTGTTGTAAAACTTGGGTCAAATGTATTTTTCTCTTCTTTCTCTAAAAATCCTTTTCCAAAAAAGCCCATCTGTCTCTGTCATGCTAGAAAAGAAATGCTGATGACATGTCATGGAGCCAGATCTTGATTTTGCTTACATTGGGGTAAATCTATTAATTCTTTTTTCTTTCTCCAAAAGTAATAGAATCCTATAGTAATCTTTTGCTGGTATCTATAGCAATCATGCATGTTTGTTTTTAAGAGATGGGGTCCTGTTTCAGATAGAGGGAGCAGAGGGATTTTGGAGATGTTCTTTGAGCATAAGAAAATTGATGTCTGCAGTTTTATGAAGTCATCAATTCCCCAGGGATTGTGCACAGCTCCACTGTAAATCTTTTCAGATCTCAATGAGGTCACTCTGAAATCAACTTCAGTTGAATAATCAACTTTTAAATAAAACTGCTACAAACTGGTGGCTGTTTAAAAATAGAGAATGGTTTCTTTATGAACTGTAACTCTCAGGTTTCTAATAGAAAGGTAAAATGCTTGCTTTCATTAACTTACTGAACTGTGTCATGGTTGTAATGACACCCTTAGATAACAGCAGAAAGACATCTTTTTCCTGACATATTATTTCTTTTTGTATGCATCATTATTACTACTTACTGATAACAGGGCCTGCATTTTTGACGGACAAATGTTGTCCATGTCCTTTAAATTCTGAGCAATCTGGTTTTGGAATTATTTCAGTCACTATTTAAACTTCTGCTGATAAAAGCTCTGTTGTCACTGTGCCAGATCCTTTCAACAGTTATTTCTATTAGCAAAAGGACCACCTATTTATTATGCATATGTGGTAGAGGGAAAAGGAATTCTATGAAGGGAGACGTTTTATATAAATTTGATTTCCAAAATCTGATGATTGTGGCTTTGATAGGGAAGGGGCTTAGTTGTGTGCATGTTATATGTATTCGTTATAAAACAACACAATGTTTTGAAAATATATCAATTGATTAAATGGATATGGTTTAAATCGTAATGGTTGGATTAAATCAACAATGCTTTGGTTTTTCATCTCCATTGCACTGAGCAAGTAATAGAGGTCTGAGGAGGAGTATGGTTAGCAAATAGGACTTTTTAATGCTGTTGATGCCATTGCTAATGCAATGGTCCTTTCCAGTGTTTTGTGCAACTTGAACATGGTAAGGTCAAAATAACCTTGCTAAAGAGCAAAGCTTAACCTCATCTTCAAATCACTTGGACTCTTCTATTAATGCACTCTGATTCATCATTACAGGTGTCATATTGAACTCTGCGAATCAGTATAAATTACTTGCAATGAGGTATATAATTTTGAGAAGACACCCAAGACCACCTCAGTTGGTGTAAATAAGCAAAGCTTCATTGATTTCGTGGAAGTCTGCAAATTTATAGTAGATGAGGGTCTAGCCCTGTGGTCTAACTTTACTCGGCTACAAGGGAGTTGCTTAAAATTTCCATTCTGATGTTAGTAGAAAATGTAAATATATAAAATTAGAAATATATAAAAATAAATAGAGATCCATGTGGCTTTTATTTTCTGGATACATTTCAAACAAGTATAGAAAAGATGTACATTCTCTGCACTTTCCAAACAGCCTTTGATTATTGGTGTGCATTTCACTGGCTACTCAAAAGCATTCGTGTAATGCCCAACATGAATATCCTTATGTGGTTCTGGGAATTCAGAGCATCTCACTTTATTCATTGCAGATCTCTACTATCAGCAGCATATTGGCTCAAAGAACTACAGGAAAAAGTAAATGGATTTTGCTAAATAAGCCTACAGGTGGAAAGCAACTTGCATATGTTTATGGAAAGGAACAGTGCTAGGACAGAAGACAACTGGAAAAAGTAAGTTTACAAGTTCATAGATGCTGCATTTAGTTCATTGAGAAGGAAGCTGTTTAATCCTTGAAGTTTTCATTCTATGTTGAAAATTCTCTGCTTTATTTAGGGTATATTGATGTGTAGGTATTGTGCCAAAACTTAATAAAAAACCTGAAACATACTGAAACAGCCTGTTTAGTGTTACGGTACTAGACCTCTGTTATTGTTTACTCAGTCCATTTGCCTTGGTGAAATGAGATATCTTCAGGGCATTCAGGCATCTAGATGCTTTAACCCTGAAATATTTAACATTGAGGAAGAGGTAAGGTTCTTTGTTCTTAATAAACTGATATTTTCTTCTAGCTGATTTCCTTTAATATGCTAATTAGTGAAGACCATAGTCTCTGAATTAACATTTCTACTAACAGTTATTTTAAGCATTTTAGTTTCTTGGGAAAAACAATCAGCTGGTTTGTCCAGCTTTGGAAGACTAATGAAAAGAAGAATGTATTTGGACAAAACCACCCCAGGACTGTATGGAATGCAGAACTGTTTTATGACATGCAGAAAAAATATTCTCGATTGATTTATCCTAGTCATTTCGGTATTTCTGCCTAGAAAGGAGTTGCATCTCTTTAGAATTAAATCAATACCTTAAGTTACACAAACTTTGGACTCCAAATGAATTAAGCACCTCTAAAAAGAGGCTCTTGGTCTAGAAGCAATGAAGTAATGATGTTTGGCCATGTATTTTGAACTCTGCTTGGTTTATCAATAGCTTTAGTGATGCTAATAGCAATGTAAGTGTTGCAATACTGGACCTATTTTCAAAAGCAAACAGTATTTTTTCCAGTCTGTCAGTCATGTGTCCTTTTAAAGTAAGAATGTCAAATTTCCATAGACTGGAAAGGGTGCTAGATCCCATGTACCATTCATAATCTGATCCTTATTTGCTAATAGATTTTTTAAAGATACTTAGGCACCCTTTATCAGTGACTGCAATGAGACGGGTTTCTATTCACCGCTAATGTTCTGACCCCCCCTGCAAAGGTTAAAAAACAGAATTGAGCTTGTTAGATGAGTAGATGTTTTTGAAAATACTTGTTAAACATTGTGGGTTTGTCTAATGTTGCAGTCATTGTAGCAAGTTTCCACTGGCTGCATGAACACAAACACCTTTACTTAGTGTCTGTATTTTAATACACTGTAACAATGATTTCACATGCTAATTGCATTTCTTAATTTCCTTCTTAACATCCTCTGTTGTATTTTGCAGAAAGGTACCTAGAAGTGCATGATCTGTTTTTTTTTTAATGCTATTCACTATTGCGTGTGTTTTTATATGCTTGTTGTTCATATATCTAAAACAAACAGCTCCAGTGTGTGTGATCTTTCTAACATAAGCAGCTGTGGCTTAGTAACTCTACAGTCTTCTAATACCCTTGCAGCCAGGTGAATGCTATTATCTTTGTCAATTTGGTTGCATAATTAATAACCTTGTAGAGCAAATGCAGCATTCAGCAATGGAATCATGAGTATGATTTTAATACAAATGGCTTTGCTAGTAGGCAGCCAATGTGCTTAATGGGCTTAAACAAAATAATAACAAATTACTCTTGCTTTGTATAGGCCAAAATGTCACTACCAACCTGAGATAGTGATGCTTGACCTACTTACATCTTTATCTGCCATGTGCCATGTCCATGTCTCTTCCTGTACCACTTCATTTGTAGCCTTGCTTGCTCCATCAAGCCTCTAACATACGCTGCAGTCACTTGCTGTCAGAAGCATTCACCCTTTCTTCCATCACTGCTCAGGAAGCCCATATCAATAAGATATTGTTGTTACATAGCTGTCATTTCTGCCCTCCAACAAATCTTGTGACTGCAGAGTGTCTGGAGGTTGCAGATGCCTAATAATGTTCTTCCCTGCTCTGTCAATTGATTTCAAGGTTGCATACCCTTGTCAGACTGAATGCAAGGTGCAGGGAGCCTGCGTGTGATAAGGTTTTGTGGAGATGCTGGCAGTTCCACATCATACTCATTTCCAAAGCAGATGTTCATCATCTTCCCTACTCCTCTGCCTAGTATTAATTTCTTAAAGCTCTGCTCCTCGTCAGGCTAAAAGGCAGTTGAAGTCCTCTGTCCATTCTTTGCTGAAACCTCACTGTGTTTGGAGAGTAAAGCCTATGTGAAGCTATACCTGCCAAGCACCCTCCATGCGAATGTCTTTGTACAGGGTGAGATTTCTACTGTAGACCTATGCACCAGGTTCAGCAGTCATTCACCCGCAGCAAAACCAAGTTAACAGCCAAAAAGGGCTTTAGATAGAGACATTAAACATCTCCAGAAGTGGGGTGAGACCTTGGATTGTCTGAATCTACCTCTGGAGGGTTGGACATTTTTGTGGTGCTAGAAAGTTCTCTTGTGGTTATATTATCCCAGATGTGTTTCACCTTAGAATGGAAAAATGTCTTGCAGATTGTCCTATGAGAGGGAAAATTCCATCCTACCCTGCTCTGATAAAATTCTACTTCTGAACTCTAAACTTGCATGGAATCTGGGGAATAAAAATATCTCTCTTGCTGTAGAAGCCTCTTTGCCTGTTCTGGAGTTAGAAGTTTTTATTTCTCTACATGGCAATGACCTGATGGGAATTGTAAAGGAGCTTCTGTTTCCCACTGAAGAGTGACATTAGTTCATAGACGGTGGCTATACTGCAATTTGATGTCGGACTGCAGCTTAGTAGAAATAGCCAAACTACTATTAAATTTCTTACAGAATTAAATTATTCTACAGAAAATGCTATATAGACTTCAGATACCTGAAAAAGGTAAACTGTCAGTCTTGTCAGCAAGAACTCCTGGGTTGCATTCCAACTGGTAGTTCATTTTAGCGTATCCTCAGAGAAACATTGGGTAGCCCAGATCGTGTGCTAACATCAGAAAACGACAAAATTGAAATATCTGGTTAACTGGCTATGTAATCCTGTACTCAGAAGTGCATGATAACTTCTAGACAAGACCCAGCAAAGGGTTGGATGCAGACAGAAGGCAACAATTTTGATTGTGTTAAGAGGTGCAACCTCTAAGGCTTAAATGTAATTACATTTCTATTAATGTCATGTTTCTACCTGGTATCCTCTCCTGACTGGTTACTGGTTCCTTGAAGTGGCTTAGTTCTCCAAGTTAAGTGAAGCTGGTATAAAATTACTCCAGCAGGTGACAGCAATAACAGGGTGCCTGGTGTGGGGCTTATATGAAAGAAAGACAACAGGCCTCTGGCTCTGTAGATTTGATATCAATAAGGAAAGGCATGCTTTGTCTGAGTAATAGACTGCATGCTGCGGGGGGGGGGGGCAGCAAAACTATAGGTAAATATTAGTACTGCTCTGAATACTTGTGAAGAAGTTCAGGGAAGGTTTTGTCATCAGGTTTTTGCAGGACTGGTTAATACGTAATTTGAGTCCAATCCACTGCTTAGGACTTCAGTCAGCTTTGCCGCATATGTGTAGATACATATGGACACACACTCTCTTTGATAGGTTCCGTTTGGGGTTATTAATGTTGCCTTCTCTCATAGGCTTTTCTGAACTTGTCCAACATGTTCTATCACAAGGCATATTAATTTAGAGTATGGAAATGAGGGGAAGAGCTGATAAATCAAGATATGATAAGCGTAAATGCATTTCTAATAAACACACATTGTGTAAAATAATGGCAGTATCACAAAGACCAGGAGATAATTTAATTAAAAAGACAAAAGAGGAAGAAAAAGGGAGGAAGATCTCTTTACTTGGTTGTTAATTATATGCCCTGTCTCATTGAAAATAACACAACATTACTCTGGGAGGCAAAGTGCAAGAATTGCCACCTTTCACCACATCTACTTTTTCTTTCCTCAATCTTTTTGTCTTTGTGCTTTCGAAGTGGCAATAGTTGAACACTTAAATGAATATCTAAAGCTTCTGGCAGCTGTTTTCTGTTCTAAACCTGACCTGTTATTCTATTCTACTTTTTGCCAAAGTGCCTGAAGACCTCATTTGGAATATGCTTCATGTGGAGGAAAAAGTAATAATAGTAAAAATTGTTTTGTTCCTACTCATAATGCAAGTATCTGTTCCTGAATTGAGTGGAAGAACAAGCACAGAAGCCTTAAGATTCAGGGCTCCTGAGCACTCTTTAGTCATGACAGCAATCTGACAAAAACTGAGGCAAAGTATTTTGGCAAACCTGAGACAGGAATATTAAGACTTGTGTATCAGAAAGGGAAATAAAAAGGTTTAAGATCTTGATTAAAAAATGTTGAAGACAAAGCACCTATATTTCCCCAAATTAAGGGAAACTTTGGGTGGGCCAACATGATTCCAAATTGAATTTATCATTTATGTCCTAATGACATGAATATTCCAGTGACAATTTCAAGGTATTGGGCGACTCATTTGAGAGAATTTTCATTTATCATATTGACAGTGATGTTAATCAAATTGACTATGCTTAACAAAAAGCCCTGCTTCACTTGAACTATATTGCTTTTCTGCCTGAGGGGAACATTTATGCGATTAACAAAACCAGATCGAATACTAATAAAGAAAACAAATGAAGATTTATGCATAAACTACAAAAGGACTGCAATCATTTAATTAAGAGTATATAGGAGTTTTTGGAAGAGAGTAAGTATTAGTGATAATAAATGAGAAGACCTTTGTATTCAAATAGCAGTCAAGGAAGTGGATGGTTTCTCACACAACTTTAGTTTTAGTACGGCCCCAGCTACCACCACCAATGAGATTTTACTGCTTTAGGGAAAGTTCAAACTTGACACTCCTGCTCGGATAGCGTACTGGTTAGGAACAGAGTTAACTTGTATCATCATCTTCCATAGAGACAGATGTCTAAGCTGTTTAGTTTATTTTAATAGGTGAACTGTATGAGTATTTTGCCTTAATCACACTTTTGTCACAATCCTTTGATTAAGCAATGGTAAGGGAAGGAGTGTGTCTGGGAGCTTGATGCTCTCGTTGAATGTGACAGCTTGTGCACTCGACATCCGAGTTAGATGAAGGCTTGCAGACATCGAGCTTCCTCAAACATCTGATATTGCCTGCTGCTGGAGGCAGTGAGGAATTCTTCGGGTTCAGCAAGACAAGCCTTTTCCTGAGTGTTTATCACAGTAGTTTCCATTCCAGTCAGGTGTTAACAAAGTAGTCCCTGTGCAGAAAAAAACCCACATCCCCTCTTCTGAAGAGTGGTGTCTGCAGACTGGCCACAGCCACTTGGGCAATTCTTACTTCCTGAGTGTCCATAGTATAGAGTTTCTTCTACTAATCTTAGATAGCTCTTTCCTTTCTCCTCCCTGCCCTGCTGTGATGCTCCACTCAGCCAAAGGGGTAGGGCAGGTGGCTGCTGCCTCTGAAGTGATGAGGCAGACGGAGTCATACACAGTTTAAAGCATCTATCTGATAGGAACATCCCCACTTCAGAGGGAAATGGAGCCAGAAGGCAAGTAAAGCCTGTGTCAAGTTGATGTCCACATGAGCCCAGTTACAGGTGCAAAGGCACAGAGAAACTCTAAAATATTTTGTAGGAATGGAAGTGGAGATATGGAAAAACCAAAGCTGTGTATCTCAGGCTTCTCAAATGCACAAGCTCTCTGTTTCATCCCTGCTTTTCTCTGACTATAGAGGAAATATTACTTTTATGTTTCCCACCTTTACCTTATTGTCATAGTATTTAAGGATTACAGTCAGCATTCTGTTACTTTCCTCTTTGTAATATTCATTGTGGTGGAGAGGTTATAGGTTTAAGTTCTGTGTGTTAAAATAAAGCAATACTGATTTAGATATAAACTATTGTGCAACTGACAGGGCTTGAAACTCAGTCCTGTCGGGTGAGACTTAAAGTCCCCACTAGTGTTAGAACTGTTTGGTTTGCTTTATATAACGCATCTGTATGGCGTACCTTCATTGCAGTACTACTGCAATTAATTAATGCTTGTACAGATGGAGACAGCTTAGAGTGATTCAGATAATAAAACAGAGCTCTGACAGGGCCACCTGTTGATCCCACTTGTCTTGTCCAGTGCATAGAACCCTTCATTTGCAATTCTGATTGGAATAAAAAAGTGCAAGAATGGTTTGGTACCTGAAAAAGATCACAGTGTATCTGATCACACCCTACTTTATGCCAGCTAGGTTGTGATATTCACATCCATTAAAATACACCATCAGACAAACACATCAAGGAACATTCTTCAAGGTTTAGTCAGCCCATTAAAGGAGTATATTCTAGTGGTGGGAACTATTAGGAAATGTTGGTAGAAGATGCTTAGAGCTCAACATGTTTCTGATTACATTGTCATATAACTTTTGACTTTTTCAATACTGGTTGGATACAAGCAGTTTATTTTCCACGTTCTAATTTCTTGACAAAGACTGAATTTTGGAAAAACATTTAAAGGGTTAACTTCAGGTTGTTCCCATTGATTAGGTAGGTAAGCCTATGTTTAAGTGCTCTGCTGAAATTTAGCTTTGGATTAGATTATATTTCTGAGTGGTTTTATAGATGGTCTCATTAAAATTTTAATCAGTTAGGAAGTTTGTTTTAACTAAGCATGGCAAGCAGGTATACTGCCTCTGTGCAAGCAAGTGACAGGTGAGTATTAGCTGGCAAAGTAAGGAGAGGTTATTCTAACATGCCCTAGATGTATAATTTAGTTGAGATGCCAGTCTTTAAATACCTTGTAGAATGGAAATTAATAGTCTAATAATAATAGTAGTAAAACTAAGGAATTCAAAATCTGGCTTACTGGGCTTTTATAATTAGTTTGGGATTCTGTGGCTAGTAATAGGCAGAGCAGGTCAAATCCATCCCTGTTCTAAGCATGAACAACTCCACTAAAGTCAATAATTGAGTTTTCACTTACAACCATTATTGAATTTGGCCTGGAATCTGAAAGGGAAAGAGAATGATGCAGATAGGATGGATTCAGTCATAGCAGCAGCTGATAGGGAAGATAGTTGGCAAGTTGGAAAGCTGTGATGAGTTCAGCTGATAGGGCCTGATGCAAAGGCAATTGAAGTCAATAAAAATGAAACAGCTTTGGTTCAGGGGCTCAGGGGTCTGTTGTCATGCTTGATCTTGCTCACAGATTTTGTTACTAATGTCAAATTTAAGGAGCATGCAAATGATGTGTGGACCTGGTTGTACATGCAGAGGCTTACGATTCTGTACAGTAATGGGATTTTCAAGGCAGCTCAGATCATGCTGCTGGCCAAACTTTGAAAAGCTGTTCCTACGCTATTCTGCAAAAGTGTTCCCATGCAGAGTAACTTTGTAGTTCTATGTGCAGAGTGCAGTGTTTTCAAAACTGGTTGCCTGTAGTTGTGGGGTTTCTGGAAGCTAAAATCTGAACTGTTTTTTAAGAAATATTATGCACCTTCAGCTTTTAGAGAAATTATATTACAATGAGATATTCTTCAGTCACATGTGGGCCTTATTAGAGAAAACTTTCAGGAGGACCATTTGCCTAAATCCTCTTACCAGCTTTGGTTGGCCTTGGCCTTTGGTTTCCTTGTAGTTGACTGTCACAGGATAGGGTAAAAGGCAGTGGCTGACACTGTTCAAGATGTATCTCTCTAGGTAGATGAAGATGCAAGAGAACTAGTAAGTAATAACACTTTGAGAAGTCATATTTCAAAAACCCTTCAGTTAGATGACTGACATTTGTTTTCATTGACTAGTGCCAAACCAACTTAAATTCTTCTTTCTCCTTTTTCCCTTCCCCCAAGCACATAATTATGAAGTTATGCATGTCACTAAATGATTTGTTGCACTGATGAGGATTGACATCCCAGTTTCCAACTTTTTGGAGCCCCTGCATGCCACATATTACTGTGGCTTTCAGATTCCTGAAAATTCATGCCAGTGAGTTCAGTATCTTTTTAATTCCCCAGTATGTCAGGGTGAATTTCCTTCCAGTCTGTCAATATTCTTCATATTGGATATTGCAGAGACCACCTTTGGGTGATTGGAAATAATTTTTTCCCTGTGGCATGTTTTCTCTTCAGCCTTTTGTGAAACTGTTGATGGTTAAAAAGCCATAGAAGAATCTGAATTACTGTCTTCCAGGTGCAGTCTATTGCCGGTTTATTGGCCTGTAGCTACTACAGGACTACAGCAATCTGACTCAAGATTTATATTTGATCCCTACCAGTTGGTCTGAGATTTCTCAAAGCATCACTCTAGCCAATTTTTTAGGTTAAGGCTAAAAAAACCAAACTACACCCAGTTTCTCCCCCCAGCTTAAGACATCAATTTCCTTGTGTTTGTAAAAATCCTTACGTTTTCAGAGCCTTACGTGAACCTTCCTATGCCCTTGGTGTTCCACATTCTCTTATGGAATATACACGTACTCTTACCATTCCATATTCCCCTGGTTTGTCAAGGCTGGGTTAAATCAATGAAAGTTGAGAACAAGGTAGATGCTGTTTAGGGAGGAGGGAGGAAGTGAAAAGCTGTGTTTTGCATACTGGCCCCATGGTGACAGCAAATCATCTATCTGTTTATCTATCGAGATACAGATATATTAAAAATTGGAAGGAGGTTCTGCAACCTTTAAATCCTTTCATATCACTTTATGTTCCTGCTGTTAAGCTTTTGCTATGTTAATGTCATCCTAGGTTGGTAATATTTACAGCACCTAAATCAATGTTGAGGACATACAGAATATTGAAGGATCAACTCTACTTATTTCAAATGCACTTTAATATTTTGACTGCCTGACCAGAGTTTGGGAAATAACTGTGGCAGAATGATAATGAGAAGTTTAACAGTTTTATGATGGTTGGAGCGGACTTTATGGAAGTTGATAAATTTCATCTTGTAGGTTTCAATTTCTCATTCCCTACAGAGAGATGGGGAGAATACATTGATACTGCATTTCAAATTGGCTAGATCAGAAAGAACAGCAGCTAAAATCCATTACAACCCAATTACATCCATCAGCTGAAGCTGTGTGCATTCATTCGTGAACATCAGCATTTAATCCATAAAGAGGAACTAATGAGAAATTTGAAAATGGAATCCATGCATCAGTAACTTTGGAGAGATTTTGCTGGGATTAATGAACTGCCAGAACATTGTCAACACACTGAAAACCCATTCTCTCTAGGTTTGTTTACTGACCAAAGAAAGATTTTTGTTGTTGTCGTTCTCCCTATTCTTCAGCATGTTTTTGTCTTATAGGTTGTTGTTTTTTTCTCACGGTCTTGGTGCAGAAAGTGACATTTTATCCGCTTGAAGGATCAAACACTTGTTTCTTTCATCTTTCTCTTATGGGCATCTGGCTGTGTGGTTGGCTAGCTTCTAAAGTCAGATACACTGCAGATGAACATCCACAGCATCTCTGTACCTCTCTGCAGAAGTCTCTTGCCTCCAAAAGACAAGGGCATGTGGGCTAGACCATGTTTTGTAGTATAGAAGGAAAGTCAAGATATCAGCAATTGCTTTTTTAAATAGTACTATACTATAGGAAACTTGTTGAAAAAATTGCTAGGATTCACTTGTAAGTTCACCTTTAAGCTTCCTTTGCAAAGTGATGTACTAGCTAATGGATATTCTGATGCTCTGGAGCTACCAGTAGGTATTTGTCCAAAGAGTGTAGATTAAAGCAAGCCCACAGAAAAGCTAATCTTTCTAATGGGAGTTAAAACATACAGCAATTGCAGAGGTCTGGCTAGGCTACCATATATAAACAAGGCAGTAAACTGTCATTCATCAAGATCATACATTTAAATGACAGCAAGTGCAGATAATTTTTTCTGGATGCTCCAGGGTGTAATATTGTGATATCCATCTCTATCATTTAATGACCTAATATTGTAATTATATTTGGGTTGTAGTTAAAATGCACAGTAATTTCTACATGCCTTTTACCCAGAGGTGCCTTAAGAACGTGTTGGTATTTCAGGACCAATCTGTGAAAATTTCTCTGAGCTTTTTTGCACATAGATGCTCTCTATCTGTTAAAAAATAAATCTCCTTTATATTCTGAGCCGTATTCTCCCTTGCTACCCAAGTGGTCTAGTAAGGGTTGATGGCTTAATATTTATTTCTTATTTATTTTGATAGATCTCTGTCATATTCACCAGCTGGATAAAGTTACTATGCTTAACAGCAATATAGCAATATTTCCTCCCAGGAATCATTCTGTTCCACATTTAAGCAGCAGAGCTGATCTCCAAGCAGACATATCTGACAGGTAGTTCCTCTGAGATCCCCTTTCCAATTGCACTCCTGATGCAGACATGACAGGTTCAGGAAGAAGAGAAGAATGGTGGGGAAGGGGGCAGGAGAATGGAAAGCAGGAGAGGGAAAGAAAGAAAGACCATACTGCTAGGAAGCTGTAAACAGGAACAATTAGGTTGGGCACAGTGCTATGCTGGTGTCTCTAGAATGCTGCTTGTTGAAATGCTATTCCAAGTCCCCCTGCCTTTCTTTACCCAATGTAGATGCACCAAAGAGGTTTTTTTTCACTTGTTGTCAACATGCTAATGCTGAGGCAATAGGAACGGCAGTTGCTGTTCTCCCTTCAGCCTCTTTGTGACTTGAGCAAGTTGCTTTGCACCCAGATACAGTAATTTGCTACCTGTTGGTCTGCAAGAATAATATTTGCGTGCCAAATGTAACTGCCGCCTTTTTCAGAATGAAGAGATACTTGAATTGTTTAGAAACCGACTCTCAAATGTTGCATTTAAGAGCAATTTAAGATCAGTAAATTGGGCTCACTTGCTAGAACAGAAATAATCCCCAAAAACCTGCAAAATAATGCTTTTGGAAAAAAAGCTACAAAAAACAAGGAATAAGAGAACATAAAAGTGAATAAGGGTAAATGTTTCCACAGCTGTTGTAGACAATTGTCAGACCACTTTCTTAAATCCCCTGGGGTTTTAAGCACAGAGGTTTCTTCCTTTCATTCATCCTTTTTTAATGTTTAACAAAATAAAAACTAGGAAAATCTCCCAAACAACTGTCGTCTTGTTCTGTTCAACGTACGTGGTCTTTTGACTGCTGTGGAGTAGTCATGTCTCAGTTGGGGAACAGCATTTGCAAGCAACACAATCCTCTTTGTTATTGCTTTCCCTTTTTTTGCACCTCGCATTAGGGTGTAAATGACATTACCAGATATCTCAGTGCTTTTGGCAAGTAGAAGCAGAGGTGGAAATGTATAATAAAGATGATAATGGTTAAGAATTAAAGCTAGATCCAGAAACATCTTGCAGTGTTTACTTGTTCAATAGGATGCCTTTAGCCATTCTTCACTAATCGATAGAAATTATACCTTAGAAAGGACTGAGGCAGGTACAGTGGCCTGTTCTGCTGGAGTCTCTAGACATTGCATAAAGGAAAGTCGCTGTGAATCAATTCTTGTGCAATGGTGTTTCTTCAGTTAAGGAGTTATGTCCAGGAAGGCAGTACAGACGTGTAAAAGCCTGTACAGTCTGTTTAGCCTTAGCAATGGAGTCAGAACCAACTTTTCTGCAATCTCTTTGATATCACAAAACTCTCTTTGGTTTAAGAGATTTCCTGAATGGATGCAGATGAAGTAAAACACTTAGTTCGGCTGTGACCTGAAGTGGCGTTTCTAAAAAGGAAAAATGTGGTTATGCTTGTGCAGAGAAGGAAGTGTTGCTCATGGTTTAGATCAATAAAACAGATGTTAGGAGCTGATTCTGATCTCACTAATTTCACTTTTACACCTAAATAACTTTTTTTTTTTAATTGACTTGTTTGCATCTGGGTAATTCAGAAGGAAATTATTCCCATAGGTGTAAGTCTTACCTGGGCTATAGATTTGTGCAGATCTTTAAGTCATTGAGTTGCTGGTGTCTTGGATATCCTTTGAGTCCACTAAAGAAAAGCCCTGGCTTTATACTATGATCAAATATTGCTGTTCTGTAGCTGTTTATGTGTGAAAAATAATGGATGGCAGGGAAGTTTTAAGAGTCTGAGCAATGCTCAAAGTAAAATATCTTAATTTCCTTTAAGATGTACAACCCTCTTCCTCAATTTGGCAGCTGCATCACAGATTGGTAATAGCCAAAAAAAAAGGCACTGCAGGCTACCACTGTTCTGGATTCACTTGTTCGGTCCCTGGTACTTGCTTGCCATGTTTGTGCATTTTTCAACCACACTGGTGTGACCTAGGCATTTCCAGCGTTCTTGTGTGGCATGAAATTCTGTTGAATCTAAGAAAGTAATGCTAATCTCAATACCCTGTAAAAATGTCCTGTGAAGACACTTCTGCATCTATTTTTTGCTTTAGAGTAATTGGTCTTAGCTCCTTGCTGTTTCCGTGACAAAATGGGAGGTGGGGGGAAGTTGTTGAAATGTGATCTTCCCAATCAAATTATTGTAACAATTACATGGTTTGGTACCTGTTATTACATTTGTGTTGAATTCATTGCCAGAAGGGATGAAACCAAAAGATTCTTTATCAGAGACTCATATCTGTTTAATTCCAGTAAAATAAACAGTCAAGCTGTTAATATGAAACTAGTCTTTGTTTGGCTAAGAGTAAGAGACAAAGGTTTGGTACTTTTCTTAAAGTAGCAAAATAGAAAAACCTCACAGAACTGGCATGTAAAGCTATATCCACTTCTGTCTTTCAAACTTCTCTTAAAATAGAACATGTGCAGGGATATATTTATATTACATTCCTGGCAGTATCTGACTCCTCTGTAGGCCTCTCCCTGCAAACTGTAGTCCCCTGCTTTCTGAAAAGTAAATAACTCTTAACAAATACACCAACCATATCCTGATTAGCTTCTCTTGCTTATAAGCAAATAATGTTATAAATATTTTTATACATATTACAAAAAATATTATAATTATTTTGTAACACGTGATAAATATTTTTTACCTGTATGCTAATTGTACAAGAAGTTGTATGAGACATGGAATGTGGAAGACTCCAGGCTTGCAGATGTCTGTTGTCTTGCATGACTTGTAGCACCCCAGAAATGGTATAAGGTAGATTCAAATGTCCTATCCAGAATAGATTCCCTAATTCCTTTTCAATATAAACATCCTAATATACCTGAATACACATAATCACTCAATGCTATAAATCATTTATTGTGCTTCAGTAGAAATAGGCTGATTTGTAATATCTGGGGGGTGGGGTCTCCCATAATGTTCCTTGTGTTTAAGGACAGTATTCTTTATTGTTCCTTACTGATTTTAACCAACTTTGCGAAATAAAAAGACAGAATCTTGCAGTAAAAATCAGTCTGCTTGGCCAAACGCCCACTCGCTTCAGATTTCTGAATGTATGCTGGTTTTGTCTCAAAGTCATGGTTCTGTCATAAATCACACTCCAAGAACAGGTCTTAACTACCTACTGTTTTCTTTTCAAATACCTATTGTTAATCATCCTGACATTTTTGACACTCATAATATTGCTGAAGTTTTGAATGCCACGTGTTGCAGACAGCTGAAAGCTTCATGTAAAAGGAAAATATGTATCTGACATAGAACCACCATACACTAAATATATGTACAGGTTAATCTATAGATTAAGTCTATAATATACTCACTTTATACACACAGATTACTCAAAGTAAATTACATAAATGCATGCACATGAATGACATGTAGATTAAGAGTGATATACTGAATGCTTTGCATGAATACCCACACTTACAATGCTTAAAGAATTTTAAAGGTTAAAAAAAGGAAGTAGCATTACCTAGATGTTTTCACTTTGAGTGAATGCAATATTGCAATCATCTTTGTCTAAATCCTGCTTTTTGTTGATTTGTGGTGTTGTGTATTATGTCACTGAAGCAATAACAATATGAGATCATGCAATAAATATTTTCTGTCTGACATCACTTGAAATGTGTGCTGAAGGGGTGGTGTGAAGATAATTTTATACCCAGGGTCCAAGCGCAAACCGCTCACTCTGCTGAGATTTGCCTTCGGAAACCCGAATTGTCTCCTTTGTCGGTGATGCTGTGGTGAGCAGAAGCGCAGTCCAGCTGAGAGCTGGCTCCCTGCGGAGAGCGTAGTCCTGCCCTGCCTGAACTTTCCGAAGCGGAAGGCGCAGGCGGCTCAGGCTTCATATGGAGAATGAACCCCAGGTGCATATTTCACACTTAAAAAACTTCATATTGACATTATTAAGTTTGACAGTTGGGGATCCAATTACAAGCAGAACTGAGGCTTCTGACACCTGCTGGAGTCTGCAGTTCCTTTCACAGCCCCCCCAACCTGCCGCTGACTTAGCAGGCTTTGTGTAAATGTTTGTCCTTATACCTTCCTCCCTTTGAAACTCAGTGACAGAAAGCAACTCCTGTCTCTCCTGAAGCTGATCTCTTCCAAGTAAATATTTGCTTTTTAAGTTCAGGTAGAGGTGAACAGAAAGATTCTGACAGTAGTTTAAGATAAATTTCCTCTTCAGCTATCCAAACACTAGGGGTTTATTTGTACCTCTGCAAATAAGTTACTAAAAATAAACTGAGTTATGAGGTCTGTAACTTGGGACCCAAGTGATACTTAAAAGATTATTTGTTTGAATTGATTTCATGACATAGCTCTAGCCAGGACTTTTTTGGCAGCACATTCAGATTACTCTGAATTTCCTCACCCCTTATTAAAGGACAATTTGCCAATAGTGTTTGCCTGCTTGCTGTTCTGGGATTGTGTAGATTTTATTTCTTGTTCTTTATTGCAGAACCCCCCATATAAACTGCCACTAGCATCACAAATTCAACCATACTTTCATTTTCCCACTATTATTTAACTATCTTTCAAATTCTATGGCCTGAAATAAATTATTGACTTAGCAGACGTACTCCTGTTTTCTGTGACAGGTTCGGCAGTAAACAGGCTATTAACAATTCATAATGAGTACCTTCTGTTTGTTTTTCCCATGTGTTAATTTTGTTCTCTCTTCCTGACACCCTTAGTGTGTCTTGTCCCCTGTCTGCAGACTCGGGGAGCGTGTGATGCCGGGTGACTGTTGTGCGTGGTGCTTTTTGCCAGGAAAAGCTTTCAGATTTGGCAGAATGCATTGTGATTTTCTGGACGAACAATTCGCTTGGAAACGATGAATGAGGAAAATCTCTTCCTTCTGCTCCTTCTTAATACCACTATGGGAAGAGCATATATACAGTCACTGTTCTTGTGGTCAGTTTCACGATTTTTTACCTTTATGAATCTGAAAGGTGTGGGGGATGTTTATATCACCTGCTTTCTCTAGTATAACATAGTCAGTATTTTTCATGTACTTAATGCTTCTACGAAGTCCCAATAGCTTGTGTTTGACTTAATGTCTCCCAGGGAAGGTATCTGGTCTAGACTAAAAGCATCAAGAGATGGAGAATTCCCCAGTGGCTTTAGTAGTTTATTTCCATTTTTAATAGCACCTGATGTGGGAAAACTAATTTATTTCTGCTTCGAAGTGTATGAATCAAGCTTTAATCTTTTCCCACTTAGAACTTCTGTAATTGAGAGTAACTCCATTTCACTCAGTAAAGTTTATACTGCTGTAAAGTGTGCATGGAAAAGAGCAAATGTTCTTCCTGTGATCTTGTCTATACCTTGTGATGGTGGATCAGGGGACTTGGTTGATATTCTCGGAATTGTCATTAATACTGTCTGTGAGTTTGTGAACATAAACAAGTCCATTAGCTTCTTCGCTTCTGTGTATCTCTACATTATAATGCTGACGTGCCCCTTATCCTGCTATGAAACTCAACCTATATAAAGCTCTCTAGGCTAGATTAAAATCTCACTGTAATAAGCATGTGGTTTTGAACACACTTTTGTGGGCTGTTGATGGGAGTGAGGAGAACTTTTCAGTTAAGACAGATAAGGTTCTGGCTATAGGGGTCTGTAGAAACACAGAAATGCATTCCAAGTGCAAAAGTCATTAGAAAAAGCTCACATATCCAGTTGGCTCAAGACAGCATGGCCCATTGCGTACATGCATCTGATCGCCCTCTCTTTCCTTGAGGGAGAAAGGAGGCATATGCTCACCCAGATTGCTGCCCAAACAGCTAAATGTTTGCTTCCTCCTGAGTCTGCTGTAGCCAGCTCAAAGAGTGTCCAGCATGGCCACACTTATACCACTCTGGTTTATGGACTAGCTGGTCCACAGCCATGCTCTGGGCCTTCCTCTGTCATAGCAAAATGAAGTTTAGTTGAAAATTGAAAGTGGTTTCAAGCAAGCGTACTTTAACTTCACAGTTAGGACAGGCTGGCAGCTACTGTGGCGCCATTTTCAATTTACAATGCAAGAGTGAACCTCAGGCATGACCCTGAAAAGAGTTTTTCCTGCTAGTTTCTGATTAATACTAATGAGAGTTTCAGGTAAATGTAGGGTTATAAGCTGTGTAGTATTCAACTCTGCACCTTTTAAGTGCAGCTGTCTTTTGGAGAGAATAATGTAGTTGGTGAGAAGTATGCATCAGCGCTAAAAACAGGTTAGGAAAAGAAGCAAGACACTTGCACTGAGCTGGAGTTCCCAAAGCAGTTATGTTTGCTGGCACCCATGAATTGTGCTGTCTAGAAAGTTCTTGGACTCTGCAGTGAAAAGGCTATTTGAGCATGTAAATAGGCTAGATTGACACATCCCTGAATTCAGTCAGTGAAATGTAAGTTGAGAAACATTTTCATGGCAAAGGCTTTTTGCAGCTTTGATCTCCTTTTAAAGTTTACCAGCTGGAATTTTACACCTCCAATGATTTACCAGCAGAAATGCTGCCACTTGGATGTCTAGCCAATAGATGGATCCTGTCAGTTAATTAAGTTTCTACATGGTATTAGTCAAGCTTCCATTTGGAAGGCGTTTGCATGGTCTAGAAACTAAGACTTTCAAGTACAAACTAGTAATCGCAGGCTCTAATTCCATTTTGGTCTTTGATTTGCTCTGTCTGTAGCCTTGGAAACGTTAATCATCTGCAGGAAGTGGGAGGATGGTGCAGTGGAAGGGATGGAAAAGGTGGGCTCCTGGCTAAGAAAAGGGGCCAGAATGCAAGGAACCTAGATTTAATTTTTCTAGCTTCTCTCTTTTTTTGTGTGGCTGTAATCATGACAATTGTGACTGGGAAATATGCAGATGTTATGGTTTTAAAAAATCCTGATAACACTTGGAAAGACATCTATAAGCTACTACCACCAAAGGAGACTGGCTTCCAGGATCCATCAGATCTTTTATTTTGGAAAAGTCTTTGTGGTAGCTAAGAATCTGATGCAAATGAACAGTTAAAGCAGCTGATGAGAAGGAGATACTGCAATACATAACCACAGGAAATATGAGCTTCATAGAGATGAAAACTTTCAATTTTAAGGACGTATGTAATGAATGCAGTCAAGTGGAACAGCAACGTGGTACTGCATAAAATAAGTGGAATGTCATGTAAATTGATCTGAAAATTACTGGTAGTTATACTATTCTCTGACAGAACGATTCACACTAATTCAAGAAAAAATTTTCTTTCACTGTTAACAGTCTTAATGTCCAAGCACAGGGGAAGAGGAGGTAACTAGCTGTGAAAAGGCAAGACAGTCCTGTAAATGCACCAGTTTTCTTGCTGCTTAACTCATTTCTTTGTGCTTGTGAAATGGATGATCATGAGACCGGGTAGATACATGATGAGGAGAAAATTCATCTTCCTGTGGGGAAACCCATGTGAAATGCATGGAGCATGGTCTTAAAGCAGGATTTTGTGCTAAATGTGCTTTTAGGAAACATTGAGTTCATCCACTGTATCTGACAATTAGTGGATACTTTCATAAAGGATTTCATTCCAGCTACTGAGAAACAGAAATTATATGATCATTCAGAGAGGAGTTGGTCAGGGTTAAGAAGAAATCTTTGGGGGGAGAAAACCCCTACATCTCAAATAATGAAAACTTTGCTACTTATCTCAGTAAAAGTGAAAGGAAAATTGATTTGAAAACCGGTGACTATTTTGTTATATTTGTGAGGGAAAAATTGGTTGTAATTTTAGCATGAAGTAAAATTTCACTGTGCAGGTTTTCAGTTTTCTTTCACAGAATACTGAGAAGCAATGAATGTATTCCACAGAGAAAGTTTTCTTCTAAGAAAAATCACTTTAATTGGAAAACACTGAATGAAACCAGGCCATGAACACTGCATTCTTGAGTTTTGCTTTTTTTCCCCACCCCACTAGACTCCCTTGCACTTTCCTGCTCCGCTTACTTTTGTTGCCATTTAAATTTCTGATTGCTCAACTTTTCTCTCGCCCTGGTCTAGGAGGGAAACGGAACATTCTTGTCTCTGACAGAGCTGGTTAGCTTAACAAATGAGATAGACTTGTAAGTGATGAAAGCTCTGATTGTATCCCCATGCTATACTGGCAGTTCTGTACCTCAAAAAAAAACAGGCCAAACAAACCAAACAAGTAAATAAACATTCTTTGCTTTCCCAGAAATTTCAGGACAAATCCATTTTCCTTCCCAACTTACAATTTTTTGCCATACTGATGCAAGACCAAACTAATCCCATTGTTTGAATCTAAGAAGTTGTGCATTTGATGTGACTTGAAGTTTTTCTCTTATGCTCAAATTCTGCAGAAGAAAGGTAAAAGCCCAACTTAGCCAGGCTTTCTGTGAATGCAAGAACTTGAAATAGAGCAGGTTCTCTTCTTAAGTCTTTTGGCATGTGGAAGGAAAACCTCGAAAATTAGCTTGAAAACCATTCACAGTTCTTTTACTTTTGCCCTTGCCCCCTACCTCCTGACAATTTATTTTGAGATATATTTATTAAGGAAATTAGGGCAGGGGGGGAAAGGATCTTTTGTTCATGAGGAGCTTAGAGAATTCCTGTTTGAGAGTAGCTCTCCCTACAAGGCATTTATGTTAATAGTTTCCTTGTTTACAGTTACAGACCTGATGCAATGTGTATAGGAACTGATGGCAGCAGTCTTCCAGTCATAATTAGGTTTTGCATTTCTAATGTGTACGGGCTGTGAGGAAAGCTTTAATGTTCATCTACACTATGAGAGAGGTCAGCAGAACTTGCAAAAGTTCAGGTGTTCTGTCAATCAGCACTTGAAATAACTCACAAAAAGCAGGACTGCCGGATTCTGAATTTGCTGCTACTTTGGTCAGGTGTCGCCAATGTAAGCTTTGGTAAAACTCATCAGAGTTAAGTTCAGATGCAATATATGTGGACCAGGTTTGTTTTCTCTTTTAATATCTTCCACAGATTTTTGCATAGCAGGTAAGTTTGCAGGCCTCCATAAATAATAGTTTTTGTTGCTGACATGCAGCCAGAAGGCTGATAAAGTCAGTAAGAGGAGTGTACAATGTGTCCTCTTTGTCTCTGACCTCATTTAAGAGATGTTTCTCCTTTGTTTCATTTTTTTTATCATTTCAGCTCTGACAGGTGCAGATTTGCCAAAAGGAATGTTAATTGCCTATTTACTGCATCCTGGCTTGTTCAATTTACTCACAGATCATTTCCTATTCAGAGCCCAGCAGCAGATTCATTTTCTCTCTCCTGTTAATCTCTTTACTATCTGGGCAAATGCCACGGGAGCAACACTCCCACCTCCTGAAGAGTCACCATCTCTGCACATTAAAAAAAAAAAAACAGTTCTGAATCTCAGAATGGACAAGGTGACATCCCTGAGAACATACAACTGCATGAAGCCAGCCACATATGAATGTGAGCCCTGTAGGATGAATCAACATTAAAGATCGTTAGAAAACTGGGCAGATTTAAAGAAAAGAAGGCTTTGCTGATGAGCATTTCTATAAGCCTAAGACAGCCTCTTACTTTGCTTTCTCCTTGTGAGATAGCTTCTGAATTCTCATCATCTGAGTAATATAGTGGCACTTGTTAGCATTTGATTGATTTCACCACAGCCATGCAATAACTTGTTCCAGTTCATTATTGCTGGTATGAAAAGAGGAAAAGACAACTTGAAAACAGATGTGAATGTGTTTAAATGCCCAGGGAAGAAGGAATTAATGCCATGGGCTGTTATGCCTATGATGGTTCCAGCTTCTTTTGGTTTAACCCCAGCCAGCAACTAAGTACCACCCAGCCACTTTCTTGCTCCCCATCAACAGGATGGAGGAGAGAATTGGAAGAGTAAAAATGAGAAAACTTGTGGGTTGAGTTGAAGACAGTTTCATAGGTAAAGCAAAAGCTGTGCACACAAGCAAAGCAAAGCAAAACAAGAAACTCATTCACCACTTCCCATCGGCAGGCAGGTGTTCAGCCATCTCTGGCAGAGCAGGGCTCCATCATGGGTACTGGTTACTTGGGAAGACAAATGCCATAACTCTGAATGTCCCCCCATCCTCCTTTGCCCAGCTTTATATGCTAAGCATGATGTCATACGGTCTGGAATATCCCTTGGGTCAGTTGGGGTCCGCTGTCCCGCCCGTGTCCCCTCCCAGCTTCTTCTGTGCCCCCAGCCTGCTCACTGGTGGGGTGGTGTAAGCAGAAAAGGCCTTGGCTGTGTAAGCACTGCTCAGCAATATCGAAAATGTCCTGAATTATCAACACTGTTTCCAGCATAAACCCAAAACATAGCCCAATACTAGCTATTATGAAGACAATTAACTCTATCCCAGCCAAAACCAGCACATAGCCCAAGGTCATTTAGCTGTTTGTTTCCAATAAGTAATCCAGTTCCTTATGTATGTCTTCTGTTTCTACTTTGTGACTTCTAGCAATATCTCAAAGAAGGTTTTTTTCATTAGCTCAGCAAAGCAACAGAGCAAAGGAGGTTAGATTGTGAGCTGCTAACCTGGGCAGAGATGTGATAAATCTTCTAAATCACCTGCTGAAAGCATCTTCTCTACTTTGAGGAAGGGGAGTAATTATACCAGTTGGTCTGTACCACTCCACCTTCCAGAAGAGTGAAGCAATTGTAAGGAGCTCCTCCCTCAGGAAAAGGTTTATTTTAGCATTTCCGCTGCTATAGTCAAAAGAAAAAGACCTGGTTTCTCACCTATGGCTGTTGCTTGAGGAAATTACTTCATTTGTACGCTGAGAGAGAGAAAGTGAAAATATTTAATGAAAGCCATGTGTCATTTTGTATTTTCTAGTCCTGGTCTGTGAGGTGATAGCATGTGTAAGGATCTTATGAACATTAAGTTGGTGAATTCAGACTGTACCAAATACTCAGCTGGTATAAACTGGCTAAACACTATTTTGCTACAACGTTTACTCCTTTTGCTTTGACCTACTCTATGTCATTGATGGATTTCTGCCTCTTGGTAACAACCAGCTGGAAGAGTTAATAGGTGGGAAAAGTTCATGAAATTCATCAAAGGCACTAAAGACATGTTCCCTTCTGTTAACCTAAAAATAACTAGGCTTTTCAAACACTAACCAAACAGGTGCAAATTACAACATCTGGCATGTTTTCTGAATTGGAGCCAAAAAGGATCAAACAAGAAGTTCTGATGGAAAAAGTAAGAGCGTTTGTATAATGAGGCTAACTTTGCCAATACTTGGAAGCTACAAAGAAAAACAAACCTTAAAAGATGCTGTCTTCAAAAAAAGACTGTAATCTTGTGGTTTGCTTATGTAATAAATACACATGTGACTTAAATTAAGAACCCTCATGTACTTTTCTGAATAAGGAAATTTTTCTGAACTAGGGCCTTGAAGTCCATTTTTAAATTCTTATTTGCATATACAAATTTATTGTAGATCTCTTTCCCTGTGCTGCAATAGCTTTGTACAGGCAGGACCCAAAGTACTGTACAATTACAGCTTGCGTTTATTTGCACTGTCTATATTTTGCACAGATGGAGCTGTTACGTTCCAGGAATGTTGCTGAGATAAAATATGATCATGAATTGACTCTAGAATTACATTGATTCTTTGCTGCTTTTTTTCGGTATGGCTAGTAATCAATGTGGACTAAGGACTAGTGACTAATGGGAGGCAAAAGGGAGAGGGACTGGAAATGGAATATCTCTGTATGAAGTGGGCAAATCTGTTGGTAGCTCTCATCTGACTTCCTAAGCAATGGTGCTCTTTAAATTTTTACAGACTGGTAAAAACCATTTTCTTCTGAAGGCACTACAAGAAAAGTATGTATTTACTTAACTGATTATCAGAGTATTTCCACTTAATTCCTTTCTCTATGGTTAGATTTTATTAGATACAGTACTTCCTCAGAAGATGTATTACTTTCATTCAACCCTCCAACCCTGACTGCTCTTGAAATTGCACAAGGAGAAATAAAAACTTCCTTATGGCATGCAGGAATTGCAGCTGGGCAGCATCTTCAGTAATTTGGACAGAACCACTTTGCAATCTCACACTTATTCATGTCTTTCTACTTGCATGAAAACAGTTTTGCTGTATTCAAAATTCTAATGTGAGGCTGTGATTGGTGAAGGATCTAGCAGTTACGAAGAGATTTTATCTGGACAGAGTTCTTTGAATAGGTCAGGTTTGAGTCTATTCCATAAACCCAGGAATAACTGCACTGTGAGACAGCAGTGCGAAACAGATACGAGAGGAATCAGACCCACAAGGTTGATGCCTTATAGCAAGAAGATTAATCTGATTAGGCCTTGGCATTGTGTGATTGCTTTGGGCCCAGCAGGCCTCTTTATAACCTTTTCACAAACACAACATTTCTGATCAACTTGTCAAAGTGTTGCAAAAATGTTATTAGCTCTGGATCTTTGTTGTCAAGGTCAGGAAGGTCTGCTCCCTTCTGCCCATGCTTTTGTGCTAGGAATGCAGTTTCCACTCAGCGCTCACAAGGTACGGTTTTTTCTGCTGTTTTATATCTGTTTGCCTGGAGTGGAAAAGCTTGTACAAACCCTGACACATGCAAACCAGTAATACCTGCTTCTTATCTTGTATCTACAGAATCATTTCTGGCTTCTGCAACTTCCCTCCATGCTGTGGTTTGGTTTTAACTTTGTTTCTTCACATATGGTCACCTTATGTTGGACTGTAGCCAGTATACCTGACAGGTAGCATTGCAGAACTAATGAAGTTAGTGTTTCAGCTGCACTTGGTCCTCAGAATATAATAGCATTAAGTTATGTTCAGTATAAGGTGAGTCGTCATTGTAAGTGGGTTGTGAAAAGGAATGTGATTAAATGGTGGAGGGCTCAGTATCAAATTCTCCACACTGGAAACTTCATTTGGTTCACAATGTCTAGGGCAAAAGTGGATCCATAATGGGCTGTATGTTGTATTAGTTTAGTAATACTTTCGCTTCCCCACATCCCCATCTCTTGGTTCATCTGACTGAAATGCACTGATACTTCACCTGAGACTAAATGTTTCATATAAGGCATAATGACAGCTATTGGGCTAAACTTAGCCCATTTTTGCAAGCTATCAGATGCACAAAACACACAACGTTCTCAAACTGAGATACTACTTTGAAAAAAATGGTGCAGATGTCATGTCACCTGACGTAGCTACCCTGCAGTTAAATAAGCCTTTCCGATTTTATTTATAGCTAAGGATGTGGTTCTATCATCAACCATCAGATAGAATGGTAACAATGGAGTAAAATCATAACTACTTGATCAGATGAGGTGTAATGGTCCTGAAAATCCGTATGATCAGGAATGCTGATTATGGGTGTCTTGAATGATGTGCGTCAGTGACAGTAAATCACTCAAATCCTTGTAAAGAGTTCCACTGGCCAAATTCTGCTGTGCTGCTTTGCTGTATGAGGAATCTTATTGATTTGAGGGTGATAGCAATGGTAGCTGCGCTCGGAATCAGTAGCACTTTTCCACAAAAGTGGTTCCATTGAAATAAATGGAACTATTTGTGGAACAAGAGTTGAGCTGCTCTAAGTGGAGTCAGTTGGAATTTTTTTTGTTGAAACGGATCAGGAAACTGTTGGTTCTGTTAAATCCATTTTACTTTATTTTCTTTTGGTTTGGTTTTGGTTTTGTGGGGGTTTTTGTTGTTTGGGGTTTTTGTTTTGGGGTTTTTTTTTCCAGAAAAGGGGATCAATTTTGACCAAACTTTTCCCTACAGTATAAAAATGTGTATGAAAGTGGAAATTCTGTATTTGTCAAATTAACTGTTGTTTTGACTTAGTATATTTCAAAGTGCATTTGAGAACAGACGTTGTATTGCCCTTCTGCAGTCACTTAGTGTTTATGTGCTGTAACATACTGGAGTTTCATTTATTTTCACTTGTTTTGTGAAGGTATTTGCTTTGCACTGAAATTATAAACAAAGAAGCAGGTAGGACAGATACGTGTGTAGCATGGCTAGAAAGTGAGTGGAAATCACACATTTCCTGGATTTTGTTCTTATTGCTCTTTGTCTTTTGTTTCCATCTCTTTAGGTCTTGTTTTCATGTTGTTTCCCCATTTCCCATGATTTTTTTTTGTTTACTTGGCTTTTGGGAATCATGCTAGTATTTTTCTTGAGCTGTTTAATGCTGAACTATGGCAGGTGTAAGTGAAGAGTCTAATTCAATGTGCTTAAAGCACCATCACTGATAGGGAAATTAGGGCCCTTGGTAAATTGAAAGCAATATTGAAAAATGAAAGAATAACAGTGGTCTCTTTACTAGTGTCTGTGTTTTCCACTCCAATCCCCCAAGTCGTGTCAGCAATCAAGTGCTTAAAGCAGGGGAAGGCTGGGCACAAGTGCAGGACTAGGATCGTGTATCTGTTAGCAGCAGCCCACTTCTTGGGCCTCTGCATTCATCCTGGAGTGTTCAGACACACAAGTGACTTCCACAGAAGACTGAAAACACCATTTGTGAAGATCTGACATGTAAAAAGTCTTTTTTGTTTTGACACAGAAGTGATCTCTGCTGAGCTGGTTTTTGCCTTTGAGAGAACTAGGCTTTGATTTTTTTTTTTCTTATCGTGTTATTAGATAATACATTCTTTGGAGGACGGACTTTGTTTTTCTGTATGAGCAATTCCTAGTTCAACGGGGGGCTTCTTGATCAGCATTCCTTCTCTGCTGCCGCAGTTCAACAGCAGGAGAAATACTAAGTTTTCAAGCCATGTTTTCAGAAGCTTGATGTGTAGAATTATTTGTGGGATTGGTAGAATTAGTTGCAAAAGTATCTCTAAGGTGGGATTCTTTGCAGCTAATGTTAGCCATAGGAAAGTTAGATTATTCTATATAAGCCAGTTAGCAGGTTCCCTCTATAGACAATGGACAGAAATTGCTGTCTCCAAGACACATGTAAGATACGGGCGTCTCGTACAGATTTCTGAAGATGAATGACTTGCTCTCTGGAGATGCAGAAGTGAGGATATATGCCTAAATTTGAGGTAGCTACAGTTTGCTAAAATGAGGTAAGATAAAAGCCACCTCTACCAAAAAAAAAAAAAACCAAAACCCAAAACCAACCCCCCCCACCCCCCAACAAAAAATAGCACGTGGTGCACCTACAAGGTTTTCAATACATTGTAGGATTTAATGGTCATTGATTCAAGACAAATTAATGTACTTAACTTTTGAAAATATCATTAGCAACTGTATGTTTCTCCAACTGTCTAAACACAGTAAAAAAACCAAAAACTCAAACCCCCAAAACAGAACAAAAAAACAACCCTGGCTCATGAAAGCCTAAGTTGTAAGATAGGCACTCAAGAATTTAAGCATGGGAATTTCAAAAGTGCTTATGTGATTTGATAGTTTAAACCCTGCTAAAAATCAGCAGGACATATATTCTTAAATGCCCATCGGCTTTTGAAAATTGAACTTATTGTTCATAATGCAACCACTACCCTTCAAAAATTTATTGTTTATCCAATTCTGTGGTATAATAGCCAGCAAATGTATGTGATTACAAAAAAAATCCGAAACACTTTGCTACTCATTATATTCCTATATGTTTCTAACACTGTTGGGTGAAATCCCCCAACTCCTTTTTACTGTATTACTGGAACCAGCAATGCTGAATCATTTAAATTTTTTTCCCAAGAATGATTCATCTGTCCAGACTATGAGAATATAAAAACAATATAAATCCCTATTGCCTGAAAAAAGAGTGAAGTCTATACCTTTCAAATAACTTTATATCCTTCAGCACTGGTAATAAATATCCTCCTTTTTCTATGAAGTGCTCTGTTCAGTGCCTGTAGCCCTGAATTATTTGTCTCATATATGGAGCGTCTCTAGACATGCAAATTAAAAGCAAGTTTAAGTGTTGCCTTTCCCTTTTCTTTCTGGTGTGTTTGGTTGTCTAAATACTTTGTTTAGACCAGCCTTAAAATAATGAAGTATTGTAGTTTTTGTGGTATTCTTTTTGATTCAAGCATTAAACCTCCCCCTGTTATTCAAGAATATTATCTCAGGTCAAATTTTCAGCTGGTATAAATCAACGTCCAATTCCAAGGACCTACAAAAAGAATTATGTATAACTTATGGCCTATTTTTAAATCTTATAGAAGGCTTCAATAGCAGATAAAGATCCATAATGTGCTGAAGCCTTTGTATTTTTAATTCTAGCTGCCTGAAATTTTTATTGAAAACTTTGTCAGCAGGACGTGGCTTTTTCATTTACATGGACGCTCATGCAAGAACGGGCCTTTTAGAAATTAAATTCATTTTTTTTCCATTACAGTTCCCCAAAATAACTTTTTTGTGGAAATAAACACTCATGTTCATTTCTAACATCATAAAAACCAAATAACCAGTTTTGCAGGTAAATATCCCTTTATTGTGGAGATTCAATAAGAACTTTACAGTATTTTGGAATCCACTGGAGGAAAGGTACCTTTGGGGTGACATTGCAGTGTTTTAACAACATAATGCTCCCACACAATGTCTGAATACAGGAGGTGAAGAATACTATGTCAGAAATTGCATAGGGGGATTTTGCCTTGAAAGGGCTGAACTAAAATTGATCCAAGACAACAAGATGAATAGCCTGATGCAAACAAGTAGTGCTATGGGATCTTTAATGACCTCATATGATCAAGATCATACCCCAGATTTGTTGCCTGAAGCTTTATGGTCCATCAAACCATAAAATCAGGCTTGGTAATTGATATAGTGCTGACTCAAAAGTAGAATTGCCACCAACAGGTTCGCCCATACTGCTTCCTACAGCCTCAGGCTTTCTTGGGAGTAGTGCTGATCTAATACAATTTCTCTTGGATTGTAAGACGCGAGGGCAAAAAAAGGCAAATTGGTTTTTTGGCTCTCGTCCGGAAGGTACCCCAAAGAATTTACTGTTTTGCTTCAAAGGGAAAGGAACGCTGCACCTCAAAGATTGTCAGCCTCTGTCAGTGCTCCTGGGGACTCTGAATCAGTAACCAAATCACAATAATTCAGTCTGACCACTGCTTACCCGCAGTATTGCAATAAGCTATTTCTTTCATCCTGAAACAAAGGGGAATAGAATGCTCAATCCATGAAAACTGGTAACATTTTGAAAAGGGATTTAAACATTCTTTTGTTTGATTTCTAAGAAGTCAAATCCTTCTAAACTTTAAAAAACCAAAAACAACTTTCCCAAACTTTATTACTTAACTTTGCCATATTGCCACACACAATGCATAGGCAATTTTCACTTCTTCCGACCTCCACAACACTGTCACAGTGTAGACAAAACAACAAAAGGAAGACCTAGATCTTATCACCCATCTACCAGGTTTTTCTTATTGCACTCATACACAAATACACTGCTCACTACTGAAATGCCAGAACTACACGGACTGCAGGAACTGTGCTCATTAACCATGTAGCTAGTTTTCTCAGTTTTTCCATGTTCTTGTCTTAAGGCTCAAGCAAAATACATTATCTTTGTTTACTGAATATTGCCTCAGCTTGTGTTCTGTTGACTTGGTGGACAATAGTGAAGTAGTACATTCAACATATTAATATTTGTGATATAAATCAAAAGGCCCCAAAGGAAAGAAATTAAACGTGTGAGTGTTTACGCATAACTCCAGTATACTTGCTGCACAAAATGCTTATAGGCTCTCATAGTCCTTTAATAGTTGTTGATGAGGTTCCCGCAGAGTTGGGAAACCAAAAGTCAAAGTGTCAGGGCATTTAATTTTGTTGGAACACACAGGACTGGACTGCCGGGCCAGACAGAATATTCTTGTCCGTCTTTGGTCTTTCAGTCAGAATGGCTTTGCTAGGAGAAAAGACTTGACTATTGCTGGAACCTGCCTCTGTATTCCACTTCTAGGAGAGAGTTTTACAATGAAAGTAATGAAATAAACCCCTCTACATTCTGGGTCTAATTCCAAACTCTGCCACTGGTCTGTCATGCAGCTTGCTTTGCCTCTCCATGTGTCTGCGGTTCTGTTTATAAAATAGTTTGTTGTTTGTTTTTTTTTTTAAAAAAAAAGTGTTTAACTCTGCTGCAAAACACTTTGAGTTCTGTAGGTCTATGAATTCTTATTTCACTTACGTTGTCCTTATTTGGAAAGATTTTAACTCTCAGACACAGTACAAAATCAAAATCTTCTGTCAATTTTAGATGGTGGTTGTGAGCGCTAGATTAGTCATGTGTTTGCACTACGAGACTCCGAGCGGGCCTGCACTGATGTTTGTCAAACTACAGTGAGAAGGGATTTTGAGCTTATCAGCGTACTGGGAGCATTACAAGGAAGTTCTGAAGGCTTTTCTGTAAAACTGAAAATCTAATTATCACTTACCTGTATGTTATAGGGAGGTAGGTAAACTCCACTGGGGATTCAGCAGCCATTTGGAACAGGTAGCAGAAGGAGGGCATACTGCTGAAAGTTGTCCTACAAAAAGTACACGACAGAACGGGATTTTGCTGCACCTCCCAAATGTTCTTTGTTACCTTTTGCTGCTTATGATTTCATGAACCTCTACCATTGTCGCTCTCATTATAGGAGAGCTTGTCAAATGCTTGAAGCCAGAGCCTTGAAAGCGAATCTGTGCTGCTCACTTATGTAACACCAAATATACTTGCACAGTAAGAAAGCTTATTAAATATTTAAACCCTGTCCTTTCCTCAAAAGCAGAACAGCAGAGATGATTTTCCATGGAATTTAACACTAAACTCTGGCAATTTGTACAGCTGTGCATATAAATAGTTTGCACATCATCTCCAGAGGCAAAGGTCACTGTGCCTCATACATTTCAATACTGTAAGTTACATAGCAACAACCTTCCCATTTCTGTTTCCATGTTATTTATTGAAAGGGACTTAAAAATTGGGATGAAGTACCATCGTTTTTTGAGAGATGAATGAATGGAAGTTGATTGTAATATTTTCCCTTAATCGCTTAATTTTTATCTCTTCATAGAACAAGAAAGATAATAACAGTCCATCAGCAATGGGGACTGGGTGTCAAAAAGCTTTTTCAAGGAAAGAAATCAGAACAGACAACTGCCTGATTTCACTTAATGCAATTTGTTCCATGACTGATCTTCTCAGACCCCTGCTTCATTACCTTATACAAACTTAAACCTGTTTTCCAAGAAGGAAAAGATTCTTATTTGCAATTAGAATTACCCAATTACACACCACTCATGAAAACACCATGCATATTTAGCTCCAACAGATGAAAGCTGACTTTTTAAATGCCAGTATATATTTCTTCAAATAACAACACTTACGAGTTAATATCATGAAAGGAGTCTGTACAAAGAGAACACAAGTATCTCAGGATTAGTTCTTACTCTCTGTGCTTAAACAACTCTGTAATGTTATTAATTTCAGTGCAAATTCCCTAGGGCAGAATTTCATTTGGTGAAGGTCTGCTGAAAAATAAAGCCAAGGTGGTTGGTTAACTCAAATGGATTGAGAAGATCTGATCCCTTGCTACTGACCAGGGATTGAGCTGGGGAAGATCAGTTCCCCTCTGTCACTGCTGCATGCTGTACCCTATGGATGGTCCTAACACAACGAGGCTTCGAAGTATTATGGAATAATGCCTGTGCCTTCTTCATTTGTATCTGCAATCTACTCTGGCTGTATCTCAAATAGAAATTATATATTGAAAAGTATTTTTTTCCATATTGTTAAACTTTCCTGCATTCATTTTATATGGAGCTAATATTTGCTTATTTCAATCTTGTGCATTTTATGTACTTATTTATCATTTGGGTAGAAGTACGCTAATTGACTCACTGGTAATTCAAATGCCTCCTGCTGTGGATGCATCAAAGGAAATTGGTTGTTTTTGCTGGCTTTCCAACTTGTTAATTGAGAAGCTATTCAATTATAGGTAATATACTTTTATTGCTAATAAGATATTCTGGTATCAACAACATCCCCAATTCTGAAATTAAATTTGCAGGAATTATAAGAAACTTGAAACTGCTTGACAAAAAGGCTTCAAAAATTAGCCTTACATATAAGTACTTGAATCAACACCAGCTTTAGGGAAGTGAACAGTAAATCAATGAAATTCTCATCAGAGTTACCTTACTATTTATTTACTCTCACTTGCAATTGTTTCAAAAGGGAAATTGTAAGAAGGCAAACTTGCTGCAGATGTATCAGGCTAAAAAAGTTAATCTTAGTGCAGATTATCAAACAGGATATCTAAAACAGTTAATACTGCTCTTTATTATCTAATTTGCCAAGATTAGATTATTTTTTATGCATCAGTTCACAAGCTCATTTTGAGCTCTGGTATTAGCTTCCTTAAGTTATTGAAGAACGTTTCTGATAAATACATACCAGTTTTCTTGTTACTAATTTGCAAAGCAACAGTACCTGGAAGCCCAAAAGGAGTCATGGCAGTGTACGTAAAGGTGATGTGCAGGTCTCCCAGACTGAAGAGAAATAACAATGCCAAAAGGTGGCAGGAAAAAAATATAGTTCTTGTTATTCCAGTTTGTGGGGAATGAAGAATCTATGGGAGAATTAAAACTTGGTCTGATGAGCACCACACCCTAAACATGAGGTCAGTCTCCATCCTCACTCATTTCTTGTTTTCCAAGTTTTTTGTGTTGTTTTTCTTTATTGTGCTACTAATGTCTGAGTGGCTTTTGTGTAAGCTACGCTATTAGAGCCAAATGTAGAGCCTGTGAACTGTATACTCAATTACATTGATGTGAATCAGGCGTATTGGTGTTTAAGTCAATGGCATTATACTGGTGTGATTTTTTTTTTTTTTTTTTCCTGATTCCTATGCAGACAATGTGTGCTGCTACGGTTAGCCAAAGAGGTCTGCAGGAATTTCAAGGGTTTAGGACAACTTTAAGGCTTATGTCAAAAAAGGCTGAAGTAAATTTGTGGTGTTACTGGGAGCCAAATCCTTAGTCAGCACAAATCAGTGTGTCTTCACTGAATTTGTGCTGGTCATGCTGACAGTGACCAGCTGGGGGAGAAGGACTATTATCTCTATTGCAGCTGGCAGAACATAAAAAAACCCCAAACAACAACAAACCAACATACCTATCACATTCAAATGTAGTTTACTTCATAAACTCTGTTGTTTCATGATTTGCATGAGTAGACATGCTTGCATGGTTTTTGTATTCAACTTTGTGTCATGTCTGTGCATTTGCCTTAGAAGTATGTGCATATCCGTCTGCATAAAGAAAATAATTTCTGGCTCCTACAAGAGATGAATCTATAGGCTACCGTTTTCTTTTCTCATTACAGGCTTTCACGCAGAGAATGCATCTAAATTTTAATGCCCAAATGTATTCCCTGAAATATTCTAGGGTGCTTTGCTATTCTGACCTTTCATAATTTTATATTTTGATTGGGATGGCTGTTCTACCCTGCTCTGTCTCTCACTGGAGCTGTAAAACAGTGAAATGAGTAAAATGACTATAGCAAGTCACAATACAGAATACTGAAAAGGTCAGTGTGGCCCCATCTCCTGTGCTATAGCTCATGGAGTATACAACACCTGAAATATTTGATAGTGCATTTTTTTGTCATGAGGCACTTTGATAAAAAGGAAGAACTAGCACCTGTATTGATGTGTGTCATGGTTTAGTTAAACAACAAGTCAAGGATAAGAAATGGTAAAACCATTCTTAACATGCTTTATTTGTGGTCTGGAGCTTCCAAGAGGCTAAAAACTAGTAAAATTTCTTAGGTTAATGTCCAATGTCACTTCATTGGTGGAAACAAGAGAACTGGACTCTATTCTTAAGACAGCTATCCATTTGAGATTCTGATTGACAATAAAGTCCAGCCCTAGTGACATATTTAAAGAGCAACTGTAGACTGTTTTCCCTTCCTGGGATCTTATGAGTGAGTTTTTAATTTTCAGCAAACCTTTGCAATTCACCTTTAAATTGAATTTTCTCTTGAGTGCGTCTAGTGAAAGAACCTCGGCAACTTCCCATGGGACAGTTATTCCATGAACTTAATGAACTCGTCTTCTAGAGATCTTCCCATCTTTAATGGTTAATATGAAGCTTTCCCTGTGTTGCAACTTGTGTGTTACATTCATGCAGATATTACTAATTGTTCCTTATTTACAAATATATTCAGTAGTATTTAAGCATACAATATAAATTAAGTATGGGCACAGTTAGATTCAGGCTTCTAATTACTTAAATCTTCTTTGAAGATTGGATTTAGGAGTTTTGGAAGTTGTATTGCATGTCTTCTAGGGGCTTTGCTAAATCAGGTGACACTTCCTCAAAAAGGTGAGCATGTTGACATATCTTTTCAGGACCTTAGAAATGTAATTTTCTTCACCTAAATCTGACCTGTGGATCTTTCTGGAAAGAAATGAAGCAACTGTCAATGTACACCAGCAGATTCTGAATCTGAATTGGCCTCCCTGGAAATTATTCACATGGTGAGAGGGAAGAAATGAGAATCAATCCATAGAGTCTGCCACGCACCGCTTGCTTCCTCCTCCTAAAATAGGTTTCTATTTTTCTTCCGGTATCTCCACAAAATGGCTTCATGAGTACAGGATTGAGAACTAATTGGCAAATCAATACAGAGTTAAACTCATGCTTGCTTATTTCCATTTCCACCTAAGCAAGTTCGTGCTTTGCTGGTTGATTTCAAATGCCAGTATATTATCTGTTTGTGTCTCTTCGTCTCGTCCCGTCCCATCCCCCAAAGGCAAAAGATGTTCACAGCAACAACAAAAGGGAAGAGAAGTATGAAAAGATTAGTTTGATCAAAGGAATATCATGTCACACCAGAAGATTGATTTTCCTTTCCTGCTGGACTGCCATGCCCCTTCTCTCTGTGCTGGCTGCAAGACTGTTGCAGAGTTCTCTTCCTTGTGTCTCACCATGCCTTGCATGTATGTCTTTTGATTATGACTTGTCTCCTTTTAATATCGCACAAACAAGGCTCTGTCATGTCCCAAGTGCTGTCTGACCTGTTCATTTTGTGATGGAAAGGATAGACAGTTGTTCAGTTACCACACTTTCCTTGCAAGGAGGAGTCTCGGGACAGGACATTCAGTCTACCTCTCTGCTGTCCTGTATTGTTAAGAAAGAGCAGCAGATACTAGAGAGAAAAATCTTAACATTTAAACACAAAACACTACAAGGCTGGATGTCTTTTTTGTTTACACTACCACAGAATCTTAACTTATGATTAGCTCCTGCTGTGCCACAGAGTGCAGGCTGGAGTTTTGATGGACAGAGAGAAACATAAAGCAATAATATTTTAACACTTAGTATCAAATCACCTTTTGTTTAATGGGGATAAGGAAACAATCCAATTTTAATAATGCCAGATCACTCTGCCTAAACGAAATGGGGACAGGAGATGAGAGGCTGGTAAACAGTGTTGCCTGCCAGCAGGAAAACAGGTTTTAATCCTATAAATCACAAAAGGAAATTGCTAAGGCTATACCTCATACAATTAAGCCAGTTTAAGCCTCACTATTAGGGGGAAAAGATTACTCATAAACTGCAGCATTGCAGTGTGGAGTTTCCTGATAGTGTTGGATTCACGCACACAAGTTCCGTTGTCAGAGGAGAGTCTTTCAATAATCTCGTATCCAGGGCTGCTGGAAGCAACTGGACTTCCATGATAGTTCAATGCTTTACACAAAGGATATTTTGCTCCTATATTCACACAGAGCCAACCTGTCTCATATAATATCAGGAGCTGAGCTATTATAGTTCATCCCTCTTTTAATATCTCATAGAAAGAATACATGTCTGGGATGCAAAAATGAGGTAAGGTACCTCAAGCCAGGTCCAGAAGCATGTTTTCCAATGTATCATCTGTCTTATTTCCCTTTCTTCATGAATAATTAAAGGTTAAATCTGCTCACCGGCTGCTCCTAGGACAGTTCCAGAAAGTTGGCATGTTATACTTTGACTCTGGATTTCAGGCTGAAATTTAGTGGTATCGGATACTTCGGCATGTGCTAGAACATTGTCACTTTTGAACTGGCATGAGGTGTAGTTGTCTCCTCTCTGGCATTTTGAATGACTCTTCAGTTTGATGTATTTTAAATCTTCTACAAAATATTCTTGTTTTCATTTTAGAATAGAAGATAACTTTTGATTTCCCTCCACACCCCCCCCAGTAAATA